>JARGYA010000035.1:0-600000 GCA_029204335.1 Mycena vulgaris
AGACAGGGGGACTAAAGGCGCCAAATTGAAGGCAATCACGAAGCCGGCAACATCCAGCCAGAGGCGAAGTCGTTATCATCGGCGACATCCACCCAAAACCGAGTTATAACACCACAAGCCCTGTTGGCTTAATATAGGACAGCATTCTGAAGTTGCGGGTATGACTCTTTGTTCACTCCCCTGGCTTGTTTATGGGCTTAGCTGTGCTGCTTGTACCAAGTAATATAAATGCCAATCATGGATCGGGAACTTTCGGATCAACAACAAAAAATGATCAGCAGGACTCGTACCTGCCATGCGTCAGCACTGGCCTCAAAGCCAAGTAGAGTACTAATACGACTTCGAGCGCAATGGAACTGCGTCTTGTCTACAGAATACTTCGCAAGATCTCAGACTGGACATTGGACACTGGTTTCTACTCAGAGGCCTATGTTTCGGGGGACTACAATGTCCCCAAGGACACACCTCTCATCCTGTACATTACACCACTCTGGTGCTCATTACGCACACTGATTTGTGTTGTGCAGCACACCTTGCCACCACAACGAGCTGATTGACGTCGCCACCCTTGGTGAGAAAAGTCAACTTGAGCGAACTCGGCACGCTCAAACATCCTCCAGCGGCCACTATTCCTCATCGTCACAAAGTATCCTTCTGGGCGAAATCGACCACGTTCTCGCATCCAGTTTTGGGTCCCGTACTCTCATCTTCGGGTGAGAGCTCCTGTTAAAGAGTACCGCCGCAAAAGATGAACGGAATGCATCTCCAGGCGCCATCCCGGTCCGCCGCAACCCCGACAAGGCGGACTCGGCAACCTCTAATGCAGCGCTCTTTGACGCATCCACCTCAGCGCTAGCGCGAAACCAGGCCATCGGTGTTTTCCCCGAGGGCACCTCCTACACGGAACCCGCCATCGCGCAAATTCTTAGTGGTGCCGCGTGGGCCGCACTGGAATTCATGCGCTCTCAGCATATAGGCGGCAAGGCTCGTTCTGTGATGATTATTCCGGTGGGAATCGTGTATACCAACAAATCCAAGTTCAGGAGCCGAGTGAGTCTAGTCGTGATTCTTCGTTTCGCCTACTCACAGTGCGGTGCAGGTACATGTTGAGTGCGCGACGTCCTTTTTTGGTTATCCAACTTCCAAGCCTGAAGATCATCATTGCAGATATGGTCTCCCGATTGATATGGCCTCATATGTCTCATCGTCGATGTTCGATGCTATAGACGCAGACGCTGAGCGTCTGGTGGTTAAAGCGGTTATGAAGGACATCGAAACCCAGTTGAGGAAGATGACCATAAACGGCCCCGACTGGTCTGTACTTCTCTCCTTGTTCGATGCTCCCTAATATTGGTAACAGGGAGACTATTTATGCCGCCCAAATGACCCGAGATATACTATGGGAGGACGAGCGAAATGTCAAGTTGAAGGATTGGGTGGTCGTTGGCCAAACGTTAGTTCGAGCCATGTCTGCACATTATTGTATTGACATACTTCGACAGACTCGTAGACCTCTTCTCTCCCTCCTCCGACGATGCGGAGCTCGTAAGTGTGAAAAGCGCGCTGACAAAATACTTCTCCCTGCTGCGCTACACCAATATCACCAATGCTCACCTCGCATTTCTTCTACCGGACTACACGGCTCTTCCAACGCGGTTTTTCGTCGTTCGATTCGTGCTTACTTTACTTCGCACGCTGTTGAATCCCTCTTTTCTGTTGTTCATTCCCCCCTTCATTGCACACATTCCCGCGTATCTTTTCGCCGGATTGGGGTCCAAATATCTGGCTCCAGCAGGGGAAGAGGAGTCTCAGGCGCAATTCAAGGCCCTCCTTGGAGGCCTGGGTACTGGATTCGGTGCTGGGCTGAGTAGCTATTGGATAACAAGACTGATCAAAGTGTTCGACCCTCAACTACTCAGTGGCGGTGGAACGCGGAGCAAGTTCTTCTTGTGGCCTCTTACTGCCTGGCTTCTCATCAAATGGCACGGTCTCCTCGTCGATAGTAAGCCTTTTTTTTTTGTCGAGATATGTGGCGGCGTGACTGAGCTTTCGTCCAGGTAACTACAGAAGGTGAATATATTTTCACGATTTATTTCCACAACTAACAGGTCTGTCAGATATGAACGACTCTCTTCGGCATTCAAGATCCTCCTAGGTGTACTCCAGCCCCGCTCGTGGGACCTGTCGCCTTCGAAACTGTCACTGTACGAGGCTCCGCCGATCCCAGCAGCGAATCCATTCGTCAAACGGAAAGAAGGGCCGACAGCACTTGGTGGAAGGGCATGGTTGAAAGCCCAACCACGGCCCGTCTCGTCTAGAACGTTGATAATCTACTTGCTGCTCGCCCGACGGACAGCCATTTCTGCGCTCGCATCTTTCCGAAAGAAGCGATCAGAGGAGAAAATATTGACGGACTTGGGGGCCGTTTTCCCAGCATGAGTATGGAGGCGTATACCCTACTACAGTAAATACTTGCAATATAAACGTCCAGTGCAACAAATTCAGTTGGAACAATGGGATTCGTCGCCGCTGCCTCGTGGCCTGAGTGCGGAGCAGGCGGAGAACAAGCCGGTCCGTTGGGTAATCAGAATCAGTGGTTGCTTTTTTACTCTGTGTTTTGCCAGATGCTTTTTGTTCCTCTGAGCGTGCTGCTGCTCTGCCAGCTGCTGCTCGCCGACGTCCAAGCGGCACAGCAATGCCGCCTCCAACTGAATGCCAAAGGGTCAGGTGCCAGTAGTGATCCGGGCGCGACCTCCGCACCAAGTCCAACATCCACAAGCGCCAGCTCCGCGCCTACTGGCACTGGCAGTGGCACTGGCACTGCTGTCAGCGCTTCTGCGACTCCGACATTCAAATATGGCACCACGCCGATCCGTGGCGTTAATCTGTTCGTGTCGCGCGTTGGAGTTTGAATGTTGAACTAACACTGTGCAAAGTGGCGGTTGGTTCGTCCTCGAGGTCAGTATCTCGTCCTCTGGTTCATGGCCGGCCCACTCATAGACATAAACAGCCCTGGATCACCCCCAGCATATTCAAGAACACCGGGAACGATGCTATAGTCGACGAATTTACTTTCGGGAGCATGCAAGATCCGGCAACGGCGCTGAGCGTCTTGCAGAATCATTGGGAGACAGTGCGTCTTCTGCACCTCTTCTGATTCATCGGGCCACTAACCCGGTGCTCTTCCCTCTGATAGTGGATAACTGAAGGTACGTCTTCTGCACATCTTCTCTTCTCATTCATCGGCCCATATATTTTTCTAGACGACTTTATTGCTATTGCCGCGGCTGGGCTAAATCACGTTAGAATACCTTACGGTTACTGGTCTGTGCCGTTAATATCTGCCGACACCGGCGGTAGCACCTCTGTCGCTCCATATACCGCCGGCGCGTGGCCATACCTGCTCAAGGCCCTCAACTGGGCGAAGCAGCACGGCATACACGTTATCTTGGATCTCCACGGCGCGCCAGGATCTCAGAATGGTGGGTTTGCGCGACATCTTCATGTCTCATGCGCTTATTTTCACCACTCAGGCTTCGATAATTCGGGCCAGAGAACCTCGCCGCCGGAGTGGGCCGCCAATCCTGCGAACGTCAGCAGGACAGTGGATACGCTGGCCTTCGTCGCAGCGAACGTCGGCGGCATGGTCGATATTATCGAGCTGCTCAATGAGCCTGCGGCGTTTTCGTCAAGCGCATTCGCATCTACCTTGCGACAGTTCTGGCAAGACGGATATGGAGCCGTCCGGTCGGCTGCTGGCGCTGGCAATCAGGTTATGATCGGCGACGGGTTTCTGGGTGTAGATGTGAGTGCGATTGCTCTTCGGGCGAGATCGTTTCTTGACGGCCACTACAGTCTTGGACCAACTTTATGACTTATCCGAGCAAGCGTTTCGCTTTCTCCTCGTCTTTCTGACTGTTTACACCCGCCTAGGTACCCAAGGGGTGATGATGGACTATGTCGGTCTTTACCCTCGAACCCTGGCATCACGCTGATCTTTCCATCCAGCACGAATACCAAATTTTCAGCGTCCCTGAGCTGTCACGCTCATTCGACGACCACATCAATGTTTGCTCGTTTCTCCGTAATTTCCTCGGCAATCCTGACCATCGTGCCCAAGTTCGCCTGCAGCAGCATGGCCGACCTCACCAACTTCGCCAAGAGCAACATCTGGACGGTCGTCGGCGAATGGTCGACCGCCGTGACGGACTGCACTTTGTGGCTAAACGGCCGCGGCGTGGGTTCCCGGTGGGACGGGACTTATTTTTCGGCGAATGCGCCATTGGGGAGCTGTGACGGCTGGACCGGCAGCTCCGCCAATTTCTCTAGCGACTACAAGACGTTCTTGCGCAAGTAGGTTCTTGTCAACCCCGTGCATTGGCTGGGGATTAAATAGCTTTCAGATATTGGGAGGTGCAAGTCACGATGGGCGAGAACGTTCAGGGTTGGGTGTACTGGGTACGTCTTCTATCTTCTCGTGAGTAATCATTCAGCTGACTTGCGTTTAACAGACATGGAAGGTGGGCTGCTCTTAATAGTATTCGATTGACCGCACTAATTTATTACAGGCGGAGAATTCTGATGACTGGAGGTACGGGCACTGTTCCTTCTCGCGATGCGTGTTGACCAATGAATCATCTATAGCTATCAGAAAGGTCTGGAAGGAGGCTGGATACCTCAGGTACATTCACTCTGACTCGTTACTGTTGGTGTCTCACTTAACGTCGATCAGGACCCTACGAACAGGTTATACCCCAACATGTGTCCATGAAGCCTAACACGCATACGAACTTTAAAGTAGAATTCATGTAGCATATGTGTACCGCGTATCGCGTATTATCGCGCATCGCTTGCTGGCGGAGTCTTTCCGGACCCTATACATATCTGATTTTGTAGACAGCAATATTATCATTGGTCAGTACATCCGATAAATACTAGCGTTACATGCAGACGATGCCGATAATTGTGGGAAGATTATTTGCTTCGAACGCTTTGACGGAACAGGCGAGCAATATACAGTGGGAGCTAGGGCCGCGAGTGGCTCTACTCTGAAGCGCGTGTCGTGTGATGCGCGTTGTGAGAACCTCAATAAGCAAGTGCTGGCCAGTCGGGTAAAGAAGTAATGGCGGCGTTCGAGGCCTCGCGCACTCTCCGCTTGCTAGCGAGGTCCCCAGACTGCCGATAGTTGGCAAAGACTTCGTGCATCTGGAAGGATGAGGCGGCAACAGAATCTGCCGAGAACATGAGCACGAGAGCGCCGCTAACTAGTGATAATTCAACGTGCCAAAGTTTGATTCTGCTTCTTTGGCCATCTACGGAGCGCGAACATTTAGCGAGCAGATATGTGTTCGGTGAGTGACTCACCCCCTGTAGCCTAGCTCCTTCCTGCTGTATCTGGCCCGCATAATATCCGCCGTACTGCATCTGCTGCTGAAGCTGTACGATGTGGCCATCAAGCTCCTTCTTCCGCTTCTCCCAGGCGTCCTTCAGCGTGTCGAACGTCCCCAGCAGCTGCTTCCACGCATAAGTGTCCCAGGACTCGACTTCTTGCTTGTGTGTCCGGATGTACTCGCGTGGGTGCAGCTGGCTTGGGGCGGCGGGGTTGGCGCCGAAGGGCGCGCCGCCGCCGGGCGATGTTGGCGCCTGCCCCGGATTTGGCGACTGCATCTGCGGCTGTTGTGGCTGCTGTGCAGACATCTGCCCGTCCCAACCCTGACCAATTGATGAGTATGGATCGAACTGGGGGATGTAGCCTGGATTGTTTTGGAGCTGTTGCTGCACGGGATTATACGCCGCCGGCTGCGCCGCCGTATTCTGGCCTTGCAAATAGCCGTAACTGCTGCCATTTACTTGGCCGGCGAGCTGCTGGCCGAATGAGCTAGTCGGCTGGAACTGGCTCGGGGATTGGGGCGCAGCGAAGCCCTGCTGCGGAGTATACCCCGGGTTGTATTGGGGAGACATCTGCGGCTGGAATTGCTGTTGCTGTTGAAAGGGAGGCTGCTGCTGGTTTGGCATGCCCATCGGGCTCTGTGCGCCGGGCTGCAGCCATTGTGTGAATTGTGCAGCGGATGGATCGTGGGCGGGCGGGGACCCATTCAAGTCGGGAAAGCGGGATTGTGGATCGGATACGAAAGGATTATTTGCGGCGTAGGGATTGTTCATGGTGGTACAGGTGAGAGAGCGAGCACAGCAAGGATACAATGCACACCACCGAATACGGCTGTCACAGCTCCAAATTAGGACGAGGTGACGAGCCCCTATCTGTCTTTGCCATTCCTTCCTCCTTGCACTCCAACGGGCTCGGAAACTCACATAAATGAGAAAACAAAGTGAGCCATGGGGAAATAATTCAGGGCAATTTATGAAATGTTTAGCTGCGGGCTTAGGAAGATTATGTTTGCTGCTTGGATCTGTACTTCAACCATTTCCCACTGGCAGGATCTCCCATTCTAAGATGCTCGGTTTTCCTCTTATACGGTTTCCTTTCATCTGAAATGGGCTCTCCGCTACTCTCCGTTCGTACTGCTCGATTGCCGCCACGGCCGGCGCGATGCTCGTTCTCTCCGGTGGTCGTCTATAACACCTCGTTAGGAATACGACGTGGTTCCCAGGTTTCTGCCCATGTAGCTAGTCCGCTCAAGATTCAATTCAGAATACCCGCGGCAAAATATCGGAACTTGCGTTTCGTCAGAGTCAGCCCGCGTGATGTCGTTTCGGTTACCCGCACATTTTTAGTTCCTGGATGTCTTCCCAGGTCTTCCCTCTGCGGCCCGGGCTCTGGCCAGGGACATATATACCGAAATGAAGCCCAGAATCTCTCATGGCGCCCCTCTTCCTTGGTCTCGACTTGTCAACCCAGCAACTCAAAGCTGTCATCATCTCGGAGGATGATGCAGTCGTTCACGAATCGGCGGTGCATTTTGACAACGACTTGCCGCAATATGGGACTACCAACGGCGCAATCCTCGGGCCTGCAGAGGGGGAGGTGAGGCCTGTGGTGTTAAATGTTGCGCTCAAATTCAGCGTAATTAGGTGACATCCCCCGTCGCGATGTGGTTAGATGCGATGGACCTCCTCATGGAGAGGATGAAGCAGGCTGGGATCAAATTTGGCGAGATTGCTGCTATATCTGGGGCGGGACAAGTGAGTATCTACCTAATTTTCCTCTCACTCCTGTGTTGATTGAACATCAAGCAACACGGATCTGTTTACTGGTCGGCGAAGGCGGAGGATGCATTGGCTACACTTGATACCACTTTAACATTGAGGGAACAACTGGCTCCGAAGGCATTCTCCATACAACGCGCTCCAATATGGCAGGACTCTTCTACAACGGAGGATTGTCAAGCTCTCGAGGACGCCATTGGAGGACCCCAAGTACTCGCGGATCTCAGTGGAAGCCGGGCTTACGAGCGCTTCACCGGAACACAGATAGCCAAAGTTGGTCCTTTTTTGCTTTCGTTATCATGCCAATAGTTGTTTCCAGATACGGCGATTAGATCCTGAGGCGTATGAAGCGACGATCCGCATTTCCCTCGTCTCGTCGTTCATCCCTTCTTTATTCCTGGGCCAGCTCGCGCCGATCGAGGTATCCGACGCCAGCGGCATGAATTTGATGGACGTCCTGACGTGCAAATGGGACGACCGCTTGCTGGAAGCCTGCGGCGGCCCCGCACTACGCTCGAAACTTGGTCCAGAACCTGTTCCTGGCGGGACAACCCTTGGTAAGATAGGCAAGTGGTGGACGAGCAGATGGGGCTTCAACTCGGGTGCGCACTCTCCTCGAAGGCTGGCTCCAAAATTAATTTTAGCGCAGACTGCATTATCGCCCCGTTCACAGGCGACAATCCGGCGACCGTCGTCTCGCTTTCGGCCCCTGGGGATGCTCTACTTTCTCTGGGGACTTCCACCACGCTCCTGCTGTCGATTCCTCCTGCGGACATACCTCCGAAGCGCTTCACGACATCTCATCTACTCGCCCACCCAACGACGCTGGACGCGCAAATCGCCATGTTGTGCTACAAAAACGGCGCGCTCGCTCGCGAACAAGTCCGCGATAATTATTGCGAGCGGCAATGGAATCTCTTCAACGAGGCCGTCGAGAACACCCCCGCAGGCAACAGCGGGTACATGGGTCTCTACTTCCCCCTCCCCGAGATCATCCCGCCCAACATCGTGGGCAGTTTTTTCTACCAGGTGCAAGACAGCAAAATTGCCCCCGTCGAGAACATCCCAACCGGCGCGCACGCGCGGGCGATCTTGGAGTCCCAGTTCTTGTCGATCCGGTCGCGCATCGCGGCAATACTGCCGCCGAACGCACCACCCTTGTATCGGCTGGTGGTGGCGGGCGGATCCTCGGGAAACGAGACGATCCGACAGCTTGCCGCGGATCTGTTCGACATGAAGGTGTACGTCTCGCACACGAAGGAGGGTGCTGGCATGGGCGGCGCGTTGTTGGCCAAGTATGCATGGTGGAAGGCTGCGCGCGGGGGCACCGGGTCCTTTGAAGAGATGACGGGGGGCGAGGTGGTTGGAATGCAGTGCGTTGCTGAACCTAGAACAGAAGTGGCCAAAGTCTACGAGGGATTGGTTGCTGTGTATCAGCAGTGCGAAGCGGACGCCCTCGAGAAGATTCTGAAGAAGTAGAGTCTGATGTAATAATTAAGTCTATGCTACAGTGTGGAATCAACTACAAATCATTCCTCCTCGCGTCTCCGCTTTATTCTACCCTTGCCGTCACTGCGGTGACACGTTAGTCAAGAGGAGAGATCAGGTTGAGGTTGCACACTTACGCGAATGTACTGCTCTTCCGTTTCCTGCTCTCCTTCTTGATCGTATTCCGCTGCAGCTTTCGGCGGGCAGCGGCTTCTGGGTTCACAGTGACCTGCAAAACCTTCGTCGCCTTTCTTTCCCGCTGCACCCCCAGTACACTCTGCCGTATCTGATTGTACGCGGTGGAAAACTTGGTCGTGCCAACTTTGGACTGGATTAGATCCTGCAACTCGATGCATACAGTCTTCAGTTCGTCTGGTAGATATGGTCAAGGTCGGATGTTAATATAAATAAAGTGCAGCCACGTACCCATTTGGGGGTCTCGTATAGTGTCGTCTTCAGCAATCCGATAAGCTGGAGTTAGGACGTGTACGAGGAACTTTTCCAGCCTCTCAGCATCCATGTGTGCCGCCATAGCTGCAAACCAGCGCAGAGCTGCTAATGGTTGTTGAGACCAATTGGGCTATACAATAATTGAGCGTCTAGTTCCAATGGATTGAAAGAAGGGAAGGCCTTACCGCACTGAACGACCGGTTGCGCCGCGAGATGTGGGCAGACCGTATCTGGTACGAGAGCTTGGAGAATAACCACGGCAAAGGATTCAAGTCCTTCCCGTCCTGTGCATCCTCCTCCCCGTTTGATGCATTCTTCTCGGCTTCAATCTCCTCCGGTGTTGAGAGGGGGACTGCGTAGAAGCACTTGCCGATATAGAACAGATTCTTCACGATTTGCAGACTCAAGGCCTCGTCCAGATGCTCGCTCTTCAGCTGCGTGCATAACTTCGTCGCCACTTCCCGCATCCCAGGACCGGAAACAGGAGATGACTGGACCAAGTCTTGGGGCGGTGCAGGAGGAACTGCGGTAAACAATGTGCCAAGGAGCCGGCAAGAGGCTGTCCGCACCCATGCGTGGGGAAACAGCAAATGCGCTACCACTAAATCCCAATTGACCTTCTCTGCGTCCGTGATGAGACTGGGAAATACGCGAAGAATCTTTGAAAGCGCGATGAGCGAATGGTAGGGAAGCTGCCACTCCAGATCCACATCCATAGAGTCCGCTTCGGTTTCCTCGACGGCCTTGAGCTGCTGGCAGCTGCGGGCGAGCGAGGCGTCAATGTCTTCGAGGATTCCCGGGACATATGCCAATGCGTCGGCCGACAGAACGTCGACGACGAGACCGTAGACTTGGGAAGAGACTCGAGTGAGTTGAGGTTGCGAGGATTGCGACGCCCACGAGTGCAAGTGGGACAGAATCACCCTCCGACGCTCATCGTCCAATCGTGTGAAAAGCGTTTTAATGAGCTGCCCGGCCATCTCTCTGCACTTGGCCGAATCGTCGTTTGCGATAACCATGACGAGAGCAACGAAGAGGAGATCAACGTATTCCCGTACGAGGCCTTCCTCAAACTTGGCGAGGACAGCGCCCAACAATTCCAAAACCGATTTACGACCAGTCTCGTACTCGTATGAAAGATTTTTGGCGAGGAATGTCATTTGATTACGGAGGCGCCCTTTGCCCTGAGGATAATCAAGCAAAAATTGCAGCAAGACACTTCGGCAAAGCTCTTGGACCTGGGGCGATTGACTGGTCACCATTACGTCAGCGACCTTGTCCATGACGTCATAGATCTCTGGGACAACGAATTTGCGGCCAACGATAGCTCGAAGCATGGTGAATACGGAGGCCTGGCGGGAGGGCTCCTCAAGATCGGGCGTCAAAAGTTCCAACAGATAAACCAGATCCTTCTCCTTCACCTGAACTGCTGGGCCATCGCGCAGCATGACTGCAAGGGACTTGAAAGCCACCTGCACCACCTCTGACTCCGTATTTCCGGCCTGTTTGACGATGTCGATGGTTTGCTGGACGAATACCGGGAGGGATTTATCCAGGGATTTGAGCGGGCATTTGATGATACCCGCTGCCGCTTTGAGCCCAAAAACTAGGACGGGCGAGGTGCTGGAATACAGAGTGTTGCCGATAACGACTACCATGGATTCCAGTCGTTTGAGGATCTGGGGATCGTGGAAATCCAGCCGATTTCGACGCAGTGCGGTGTTGAAGAGGTCGAGTCCAAACGTCACGAATCTTTATGAGCGGTTAGTAAGTGTCAGGAACGAGTTGAACCGGACGAAACTCACCGGAACGAATTGTTTGAATAATGGTCAGTCTCTTCGACCAGCTGACGCTTGATCTGGACGATAGCATCGCCCTTCGGCCGCCCTTTGCGTTTCATCGGCGCTTGTTTGAGAAACCGGGCGTTCTGGCTGATCAGGGTGTGACAGAGGACGAGGAGTTCGGTGGGAATGAGATGCTTGTTGGCGTTGAGGCCGCTGGTTATTCTCTTCAGGACGTCCTCGACAAGTTGCATGATCTTGACGGATTCAGTCTCCTGCATGATCCCGCGGAGAGGTACAAGAAGGCTGCTGATGCGTGGAGGAGTGATGTATTTGGCGATGATCCCGAAAGCGTCCAACCCTTTAGCCGACGAAGATCTTACTTCGCGCATCTTCGTCTTGAATTCCTCGGCCATTACATCCTTGGCGGATTCGCCGAAGATGACCTCTGCCGAGACATAGGCCACGTCATTAACGCAATCGTCGAGGTTTCCGAAGGATTCAGAATGCTCTTCAGACGACACATGGACAAGCAGTGCATGGGTTACATAGGCCAACACATGCAGTTGAGGGCCACGCAGGAGCGCCGCTCGCATCTCACGCAACATTAGCGGGAGATAAGCTGGGCCCAAACTAACAGCAATGCGGGACAGTGTATCCCGAGTAAGGTCTCGAGTTTCTTGAGATTTGCTCCGTAATACCTGGCTGAGAGTCGTTAAAAGCCGGGCAATCTGAGGCTCTCGTGTAGCGGGGGGCAGATGCTTCGCCACCTTTACTATACCGATTGCAATTGGAATGCGTGTAGTATCTTCGGTCGTGGCGTCGCGCTTCTCCAGATGATTCAGAAGGTTTGGCAGCAAACGGAGATTTACGGCATCGGCAATGCGAGCGGAGCTGTTTAAGGGAGGCGGGATGGAAGGGAGAGTAGCCGGAACGTCTTCGTCGCCATGAACGTCTTCCTGTCCGTCCTCCGGAACATCTTCCTCGTCGACCTCTGCAACTTCAACCACAGGAAGTGCCTGTTCCATGGGAAAGTGGAAATTATCGAGCAGAGCAACAAGTGTGCGGACGTAGACCCGCTCGGAAGCATCCTTGGCCCTAGACAGGCGCAGGTACTTCTGGACTAGAGCGTAGTACGCGCCCCATGCCAGATGCTTGGCCATCCGGCCGGTTGTCAAGATTGCATCATTCACAAGGTGGTGGTCGACGGAAGCGGTGGCCGTGATGTAGTTGCCGACCAAGGGCACAAATATCTCGGCGAGGGTATTGCTGCGGAGGTAGCCCTCGTCGCACTGGTCAGCAAGTCGCCGAAGAGCTCGGGAACGACGATGTATCTGGATATGGTGTATGTTGTTGAAGAAGTTGGCCTCCTCGTCCCCGCCGGCGAGCAAGGCCCGCATTTCCTGCAAGGCGCTGATGTCCTCGCACTTGGTGACAGCGTACGCAAGGACCCCTAAGATCTCCGAGCGAACCAGCTCGTTCTTCGACCGCAACCCGTTTTTCAGCCCAGGAAATAGAACCCGAGTGAACATAGCTTCGCACTCCGGCGAACTGCGTGCAGCAACCAGATCAACGAAATGACGCATAGTGAACGCCGCGTTGTTCCGTATCGCCAGCTCTGCGGGGTCCTGGATGAAATGTAGCATGCTGTATAGGACGGGAAGCCATTCTGCTGGGGAAAGAGACTTGAACAGCGTCTCGTTCAGCGTGGCAAAGGCAGCAAGCCGACGGTCAAAGTCGGGCTCATCCATTCTCCGGGACGAGTACGCATTTAACGAATCGAGAAGCTGAGCGAGACGCTCCAAGGAGGTGTCGAGGAGCGACAAACGCCGGAGCGTGCCGACAAGGCTTATGCGAGCAGGGCGGGATCGGAGGGATTGGAACAACTGGGAGAGCAGCTCGTAGGTCTTGACATAAATTTCTGAGGTCGGGACCGAAAGATCGGGGACCAGGGCCATGAGCGTCCCGATGATGTTCAAAAGGTCGACCTTGACCTTCTCGGGGACCACTTTGGGAGGCTTCCGGAGAAGGGGGGCGAAGAGCGTAAGCAAAGTGGAAGCTTGGGAAGCGTCGGTCGAATATTGGGCAATCTCAGACAAGATGCTGATCTGTCGTTGACCCAGCGGGCTAGACACGGACGCCGTGCCTTTGGTGCGCTCGACGAGGGTGGCGAGGTTGTTGAGAAGAAGGGACACATGCGGTATGACAACCTTCTCGGAAATATTGGAATCGACAGTGGAGAAAGCGAGGAGTTTCTCGACAATGTCGAAGATCTTCGAGATGACCGCGGGTTTGACGTTCGTCGCGACAAGACAATCATACACCTTCGGCAAGACCTGGCTGTCGTACTGCGCAAGGAACATGACACGTTCGCCATCCAGCGTCCAGACATAGAATAGCTCTAGAAGGGCCGAAGGCGCCTGCGTGTTCTCTATGTCAAGAGACGCGAGGCGGGGAGAAATAAATGCAGAAAAGGCGGCCTGCATATACGGCGCATAATCGAATTGCGCCGGACACCGGAAAAAGTCGGCGAGGCGCTTAAGACCGAGTTGTCGGATGGAGCGCAATATCTTGGAAGCGGAAGCGGTGGGACTGGGCTCCTCGATGTCCTCCTCTTCCTCCGCATCAATCTCCTCCTCCTCGGCCCGGCCGGCGGAATTGATCCGGGCCTGCGCTCGCGCAATGAAGTCCATGGTCGTCCCAAGCAAGGCAGGCCAATACTCGACGAGCCTGGGGCCCAAATTCCGCAAGACATCGCCCAGCAGTCCAATAAACCCGATCTGCTGTTTCTCCGAGACATCTGCGGGCACATCGCATATTGAAAACGGCCGTTGCCGCCGCGAACTGCTGTCCGACTTCAGCGACCTCAGCATCAAGTCCACGACGAGGCCGAGCTCCTGGTCTGTGCAGCCCGCAAGCGTGCCGAGAACGGCGGCCCGGCGGTCGGCGCCCCGCGACCGGCCCTTTTTCTCCAGCATTAGACCGAACAGCAGACGGGTGATGACCTCCACGACCTCTCCCCGATCTTGCGGCTCGACTTGGCTAAGGTCGAGCCGCATCAGCTCGTCGCGCCATCGCGTGTCGTCGAGGAACGCGTGCATCTGCGCCTCGTACGCGGCGAGACGCGGCGATTTGTAGGTCAGGATGCAGGCTAGAGCGACCGACTGCAGTGCGCGATCCGGGTGGGAGAGGTTGGCGATGTAGAGATCCCGCAGGGCCTCCGTCGAGTGCAGCGCCTTCGGGTTGCTGAGCTTCGAGAAGAGGGTGAGCCATGCAGTGAGTTTGTGCCGAGGAAGCTTCGAGGATGCTTGGTCGGGAGTAGCAAGGGTGAGGAAGAAGGGCACGATATCGCGGTTGTGTTTCTGGACCAGCGCGGGACATTCTCCCAGGGCGAAGAGAAGCTGCGACTCGTATGTCTGTGTGTCAAGTCGGTCCCCTTGACTTTGTGACTAATAGGACGGTGGATTAATTAGGAACCTTGGGCCACGACGCCTAACATACCTTCACAAGCTCCTTCATACTGTTCTGCGAACTGAGCCATTTGCTGACCACGCCGCGCAGTTTATGGGAGCTGGGGTCGCGCCACGTGCGTTCCTCTTCCCAAGGATCCTTGTCTTCATCTCCAGTTTCCTCCTCATCCTCGAAGGACACCGGCCCCATCTCTACATCGCCGCCCGGAGGCGAGGCGGAATAAAGCGCCTGCAACTCCTGGAAAACCAGCCGCCAAACCTCAGTCGCCAAACCGCTGCGCCATCTGCGCCAGCGCCCCCGCGGCAGGCGACCACAGCGGTCGCAGATTGATCTTGAGCTGGGCTGGAGGAGAAAAGTGAGCAGCGCGTTGAGGAGTCGTAGAAGGTCGGGCGCACCAACAAGCCATCTGGCACATAGATCAGGCCCCACGTCCGTCTCTCTTTGTTTATCCTTCACCACCGTCTCCAGCCTGCCGATCCGCAGAACGCGCTCTCGGACGCCTTGCACCTCCAACGACACCTCTTCGCCCGCGAGACACCTCTTTACGACCTCACGCGCATCGGAGGGCTGCGTGGCAGCGAGGAGCCGCAGCGCGCCCAACCGGAGCGCACGCGAGTGCGAGAGCACAGACGGCGCGAGCGCGGGATAGATTTCCTCCATATCGACCTCGGCGCTATTCCTGCAAGAATCGTGAGTTGGCACGCGCAACACGGCCGGGGCGGCACGTACCTGGTGTTAAGGAGGGCCGCAAGCGCTTCCAGAATGTCGGCCGACTCCGCCCACGGGCTCCCCACGGTCGTGCAAGTCTGCACCCATTTAACGAGTGCCAGATTCTCCCACTCTGTTGCAGACCGTTGAGAGAGCGCGCGCATGCATGTGCCGACGAACCAAGAGGGACTTGGCCCCGAGGGCGCAGCGTCCGGCGCGAGGAGGGCCTCGCACAGTTGGATGAGAACGGACGAGATCCCCGACGTCTGGGAGAAGAACGACGAAAGCGCGACGATGTCTGTCAAGAGCGTTGCCTGCACAGATCGTTAATCTTCCAACAAGTTTACAAAAAAGACAAGGACGCGCCTGGTCCCAGCCGAGAGCGGACACGCCCGCAGCCATCTCCCGGAGCCGCCTGACACCCCAGCTCTCGACGCAATTCCTCCACACCACATCCCCGTCGCCCGCGCCAAGCTTCTTCGTCCGCCAAAGGTCTGCGATGAGACCCACGGTCCGTCGTTGCAGCTCCTCGACGCCGTCCTTCGCCATGAGTATTTTCGACGAGATGCGGAGGAGGACCGGGACGCCGATCGCGCGCCACCCGGCCCAGCCGACCTCCGCGAGCGCGCCCGTCAAAGAAATCGCGAACAGAACGGCGCGATCCGAGGTCGCCGTCCACACCGTGTCGAGGACTTCGCGGCCCTTGCCCATCCAGAACGAGGGGTTGGCGTCCGGCGACGCGGTGAGGAGTGCGGTGGCGAGGCGTAGCAACGCTGCGCGGAGGTGAGCGGAGGGGGACGCGATAGAGACGGTGAACACCGAAGGGAAGGCCGCGAGTAGGGCCGTAGCGTGCTTTTCTGCAGGTAGGAAATATGAGCATGAGAGGGTGGAGGAAATAAGGGGACGTACGAGTGAGTCGTGAGCCGTTGCGGACCGCAGCGGGAATAGATATCAGGTCCATCATGCGCCGGAACGTCTCAAGGTCGTCCTCCGGAGTCGTGCCCTTCGCCAGCAGAAGGAATCGTTCCACAAGTACGTCGCCGACACTGGCAAAATTCTCCGCGTTTCGAACGTGGTGAATAAGGGCGGTAAGGAGACGGCGAAGTAGGGTGTACGTCCGCGGTGTTGGGTCGGCCGAGGACGAAGTCGGAGCAGAGAGGTGGTAGTTGAGAAGGGGAAATATAATGGACGGCGTGCATGTGTGCAGGGTTTGCGAGACCGACTGGAGAAAATATAAGCAGTGGATAAAAAAAAAAAGTGAATGGCGGACCTTGCATGCATAGACCACACACCACGCAGCGGCGTCCTGTACTTCGGTCTCACTTTGCTCAATTACACTCTCGGCCAGTAAGTTCACCGCCCTTTCCTTCGCCTCTGGCTTGAGGCGTCGCAGCACGCCGCCCCACACTTCCGACATAGCCCTCTGCACTTCGGGCAGACACCGCGGCAGAATATCACGTATGCACGTCCATGTCTTCTCCAGCAGCTCGAGCTCGCTACTAGAGGATGCCGGAATCAACAGGAACTTGAATAGAGACGCGAATGTGGCAAGCAACGCCGTCAGCGCCGGTGCAGAGATGGTCTTGGAACGCAGTAGTAGCGCAAGCAAGCGCGGCAAAACGGGATCGAGGTAGACGGGCGAGAGGGTCATCCGCAGGTCGTGCGTTATTTTTTGGAGCAGGCTATTAGCGGCCAGTGTGAATAGCATGTACTCTGAGTAATTGGACGCAAACGTACTCGAGTACCGCCCGGAGGCCCTCGTCGTCCGATTCGTCGAGGGCCACGACCCAAAGCTGCATGATCTCCTGCCAGTTGTGGAGGAGCAGGGGCATAGACGCGGAGAGCGGCCCTGCGCGTTGGGCAAATTTAATGAATCCAGGGGCAAGGTTGAGTTGTTTCCAGTGCTCCAGTGAGGTGTAAAAGTGAGATTCATGGTCCTATAAATTGGAAATGAGATGGAGAATAAAGTAGGGAAGGGTGCGCACCTCGAGGTCATTGTCGAGCGGGGTTTGGCTGAGTGCAGACGGGAGATGAACGTCTTTTAGGCTCTTGGCATACGATTGGTGCTGCCGGCGAAGAACAGTGAGCAAGGTCAGTAACAATGCAACTGCAGGTATACCTTGAAGCGCTTCACGCGCGGCGCGTCTTCTTCGTCCATTGCAGCTAGCAAGGAATTGCTTCAGGTGATCGAGTGAGGGGAAAAATTCTGTGTTTGGTCTAGCCAAACACACATCCAGATAGGGGCTAGTGGAATCTTACTCTCTTCACATCGACGACCCATTCATAACCCACTCAGATCGATGAATGAGTATACATATTTATGGGACAGAGTACACGGTGGATATATCTAACGGATCAGCACGGTGCTGCTCTGGATTTTCGTGTTGTCCCCACTCGCAACTGGAATCATCTCCCGACGACTAGTCTGGCCGCTGTGATGATCGAATTCTCGGTGCGGGAATGAGCCCGAGAAGCCCAAACGTCAATGCATAGAGGGCCGACGCTACAGGTAATATTTTATCAAACAAATGCAGCACCCAGGACTGGGCAGACTCACTGCCCACAACGGCCTTGATGTACCCCAGACTCGTCCAATGACCCAGCGTCGCGGTCATCCCAAGCCATCCCGTCACGATCGAAAACGTCAATATCTAGCCGTTGGACTGAATTTAGCGCAGATTTTCGTGTGCGAAAGCGAGCTACGAACCGGGATCACGGAGGACAGCAGCCCCGACTCGCGCCACGAGCGGAACTGCGGCAGATGGTCAGGTAAGAGCAGCGGATGTTGGGCACAGACGCACATCGGGGGCGACGCTGTGTATCCACGGCGTGAGGAGGATGTAAACGAACAGCGCAACAGTCAGTGCGCCAAGGGACAGGACTCGCTAGTGTTGCCGTCCTGCAGGAAATAGCTGAGTATACACCCTGTGACGAGAGGTGTAGCGCACGCACCGGCCCCAGCTGTCCACATCCACGCTTGCGAGTGCGGCCGCAAGGTGGTGGACTAGTGTCGAGGTAGTAAGTGATTGCCCCGCCTGGGACGACGAGCTGGAGTTGACGAAGAGCATGCGACGTCCAGCGCGGCGATGAAGCCATCGAGAAGCTGGGAGGTCAAGCAACGACAGACCTTGACAGAACCGAGAAAACGTCGAAGCTTGGATAAGCCAATAATCACATGTCCGCATCGAACGTTTTCCGAAAAAAAGAAATTGAGATAAATAGATAGCTATCGTAAATACAGCCTGCCATTTAAAGCTTCGTCCGCGGCTCGTCCGACACTTTCACAACGCTGCTCATTGTGAATATAAGCACCAGAAAATACAACAGGAACGTACAGTTTGCCAGTGTTTCCACCGCTGAAGAGCATCGGCAGCGCGACCGGCGCCTGTTCCAGGCCCTCGACGATGTGGAACTTGCGCTTGAGCGACCCATCCGCGAGTCCGCGTGCCATCTCCTCGATCGCAGCCGGAAACTCGCGCGTGTAGTCGAGACTAGTTATCACGTATTAGTTAGAGAATGGAGAGAGGAGGAAAATTCGTACATGATAAATCCCTGGATCTTGGCGCGCTGCGAAATGAGGGTGAGGTAGTTTTGCAGGCCTTTGGGCTTGGTCGCATCTGCGCGCAGGCGTAAGAAAATGTATAAGATAAAAGTGCACGCGACTGACTGTACTGTGAAATGGCGCCTGTGTTGCGTGTAAGCGTCGAACTAATAAATAGAGGCGGAGGCCGTACCACACAGCTGCAATTCTCGCCCCCTACAAATTATTAGCCGCATGCAATATAAAATTATAGCTCACTCGCCTTGTTCAGCCTGGTCAGCACCATGTCGAGGATATCGCCTGCCGGAATTCAATATCGCCGCTCCGAAAGATACTGGAGCAGCCTCCTTACCTCCGACATTATCAAAGTACACATCAATGTATCCTGCGGTTTTGAAGTCCGCGCGGAAGGTGGGGCTCTTGTAGTTGAACGCCTTGTCGACGCCGAGCTCCTTCTCGAGCCACTCGCACTTTTCCTGCGAGCCGGCGATGGCGTACACCGTCGCGCCCGCGCGCTTGCCGAGCTGGCACACGACGGATCCGACGGACCCCGCTGCACCGGAAACGAGCATCCTGTCGCCCGGCTTGAGGTCGCAGATGTCCCGGAGACCGAAGTACGCCGTTAGACCTGGGAGCGACAGTAAATCCGGGAAACCATATGCCGAGTAAGTACTAGTCATGGTACGCACCCGACGAGCCCAAAGTATTGAGGAAATCGAGCGCCTCGACGCCTTTGGGAACGCTTGGGAGGGTCAGTACTGTGGATCGAGATGGGTATGTGTGTAGCCACCTACGTTATTTTCTCGACATGGCTGTCCTTCATGACAGCGAACTCGGTCCATCCTATGCGCAGAATAAATAAATGCTTGTTCCCGAGCTCCGCAATATCCATACGACGCACCAAACGCGCCAGAGACGAGCTGTCCCACTTTGAGTGCACTACCGCTGCCCGCCTGGATGACGACGCCGAGCCCCTGCGCGCGCATCGTCTCCCCGATCTGCACCGGCGGCAGGTAGCTGCGCGCGTCACGGATGTACCCGCGCATGGCGGGGTCGAGCGAAAGCCATGTTACCTGCACGAGCACCTCGTGCGCGCCGGGCTTAAGGTCCAGCGGCAGCGTCTCCGTGCGGAACGTCGTGGGCTCGATATCGCCGTCCGGCCGCGAGTTGAGTACGATTCGCTTGTAGTCTGTCGCGCATCATGAGTCCCTGTCGTCCCCGAGGGCGGGATCTACGCACGCATGGCTTTGGAGTTGGGGTAGCAGCTGCAGTGGGAGAGGAAGGAAGGAACTAATAGGAAAGGACGTCGGCGATTGAGGCGCCGAGACTCCGGCGCGTGACGCGCTGATCCCTGATATCACATGCACGCGTGATCGAGTCGGAGTAAGTAGCAGTGCTTCGGTTCTGCGAGCGTGGCTGCGCCAGCTAAAATTCTCTGAACCGTCATGTAATATATTCTGCTGACTGGGCTTAGATAACAGCGGTATGCATATTTATGTAAGCTGCCCCATGTCGTCAGTTGCTCAACAGGACGAGTCGCTGGAATTTTCTGATGTTAGAAAAGGTGAGATTTCCAGGACCCCCATCCGGTACGTCGGGGGGTGAAACTAATTAGAGGCCGAAGGAATGGATACAGTGCAGCCACTTAGAAGTTGCATCACGGAGGGGCGGACAAAATACAAGTACGGACAAAGAAACATATAAGAGATCTAGGGGAGGCACGACAACTTTAGTAGCATAGGCGTTCGTGAACGCCTACCGATGGCATCGAATGCCTATTGATCGCAGCAAACGCCTATCGGGCCACTCGAACGCCTATTTGTGATTGAACAGCTATTTATTTGAATGCCTACTCCAGAACTCGCGATGCGCCCGCCATCAGTCACACTTGACGTGCGGTCCTCGCAGGTTATCGACCCCGACCTCCTTATTTACGATGGCGGGTTAAAGCAAAATTAGGGTTATCATGGACTAAATGGCACACGTTGAGTATATGAGCACGTCGCTCCGATGGCGGCTAAGAGTAATTAACATTTGAGGCGCTACCCACTCTCTATTCCGCTACCTCAACGACGCCCGATGGCACGCAGAGCGGAGGCACGTTACTGGGAAACGGCGAGAGTCAATTGCTCGTACGCGATTCGGGAGGGCCTGTGTAAACACACACACACTCCGAACTGCGCGCGCGCAACGTGAGTGCGGGCGTTCTTGCGCGCACTGCATGCGGGCGTGCGATTCGCAACCCAAGCTTCAGCAGTAAGAGTTGAAAGCCTGCGCACCTGCCCAGCACCTGTCGCTGCGTCTTGCCCCTCCGTGATCATCTGCATTGACGTCGTGAGCTTGAACAAGCCCCTCATCGCGCTGGTTGAGCAGCTGGCGTCGGTATCCTGGAGCGGTGGTGAGAGAAAGAGCGGGAAGCGTTACTGTGACTTCGTCCGCAGCCGCGCATCATCGCCATCAGAAATGATAGGCGAGGGACGGAATAGGCGAGAATGGGCGTTCAAGCTTCCAAGCCTGGAGTAGGCGTTGAGCACCATCAATAGGCATTCACGAACGCCTATGCTACTATTCGTGTATGTACTCGATCTAGGGAGATGCCGGACCCGTTCAACAGCTCGGAGTTTTCTGATGTTGGAAACGGTGAGTTGCACGGAGCAACCCGGTAATGCTGTAGAAAAGACCGCCCAAGGGTCCGATCGCGGGTAACGCATGAACCATGCGGTGTGCGAAGCTATTCAGAGGCCGGGCTGATGAATCATAATGCGGAAGTGCGACACAGCTCGAAGTTGCATCACTGATTGACTGGCGCGCGGCGTGCAGGGCGAGCTGAGGACAAGATAGATGAAACACACGGATGACCAAAATCCTTCAACTACGGAAAAAGAAGCGTATGAGATCTAGGAATATCGATATCACTCTCTCACAACAGCGATGCCTTCTGCCGACCGTGCTTTGATGATACATTTGAAGGGATGCGGGTGTCTGAGAAAAAGTGATCAAACTCGTCGCTCCAACATCAACAGAAAACGAACATGATTACTCCGCGATCCTCGTATTGGCCGCTGGGTTCAATGATTTGTCCGTTTGCGTCGACGGATTTCTCAATTGTGAAAACACTGAGAATAGACGCCATCGAGATCCAGAGGATGTCCATAACCATGTGTCTGCCTTTGCGCAACGTAAGCATGGGAAATTGCACTGCAATGGGCAAAGAAATGTACCTGGGCAGATGCGACGTCCAAATCCAAACGCTGATGGATCCCTAACCTTGGGGTTTAATTGACCATCCTTTAAGAATCTATCGGGATTGAAGACGAATGGTTCGGGGTAGTCCTCTGTTACAAAATCATGTGTGCCTGTCCATAGTTGAGATAGGACTGACCAGCGTTGTGTGTGATTGCCCTAGCGAGACTGAGAAACAAATGAAGAACGCGCCAGAATATACACACCAAATGTTAGGTAGAACCACGGTTCTAGCCGGGATGAAATATCCGTTATATGTGTCGTCCGCAGAGGTTGCATGAGGGGCACCTGAGGTCGAGAGGTTGAATAGACGATGCTAACGTGAAACGAAACCCCACCTAGTGGTGCCACCGGATTGAACCGCAAGACCTCTTTGACAAGTGCGGATATGTAAGGCAACGAATTGAGGTCTGAGAACACGGGAAGACGTCTCCCTTTGAGAACCCGATCGAGCTCCTGTTGTGCCTTGCGCTGGACTTCTGGATGGCGAGTCATCTCAAGGAAAAAGGAGCGCATCGAGGAGAGCATCTGAGGTTACAGTCAGCAGGCCACTTCGTTCAGACACTGTTAAACACCCGCCGTATCTCCGGCTATAGTAATGAGTCGTCAATTAGGAGAAACATAACGATCTGCTTGCTCACCCGCAGACATAGAACCCAGCGCGCACTGAAGAACCACTTGTTTCTCTGCTCCGTCGGTCAAATCCTCGAGCTTGGCGATTCCTCGAGAAGCACACGACGAAGGAGGTGTTCCAGTGGCCTTGGCACGCGTAGTAAGAGGTCACAACCAAGAAAATTGGCTTTACAACATACCATGTCTTTCCTCGCATACTCGAAAGGATGCACGAAAGTATCCCTGGCATCAATCTTCCACAAAGCAGCTTTCTTCTTGAAGTCAGCAAAGGGAAGCCACGACGGTACGTATTTCACTGTCAATATGGAGGATCGTATGAAACTTTTGCAACCGTGGAAGGGTAAAATCTCACAGAGCGGAATGGATTCTACCAAGAAACGACCAGGGGTTGTCCCAAGAGAAATTGCGCATGTAGCCCTTTTTGAAGTCTCGATGAACGGGTCATTGACTGGCTTGACGTCGATCCCATAAATTGTAGACATTATTATTGCACCAACAATGCTAGGGTTGTAAGCACGTAGAAGAAAAGTGGCAATAGAACATTACAAACTGTGTTAAATCATCATACCATGTTTCGGGGGAGTCCAGCAGTTGCTTGAGCATGTCGTGCACGACCTTCAGCTCTTGTGAGCGAAACTGGGCCACGGCCGCCGCATGAAATTCGTTATGGATCATCTTCCTCTGCTGCTTCCAAGCATCGTCTATAAATGGATTGGCCTACGATCCACTGAGTAGTCAATGACTTACCAGCACACCTAAAGGGGAACGACCAACTCCAGCCTGCGCTAGAGATGTAGTTATTCGATCACACAGGGTTCAGGTAACGAAAATATAATAACGAACAGTTCGTTGAGCATTATCATTCTGGGCCTATGAAACTGATTAGCTTTATAACTCTGATGAAAGAACATAGTGAGACCTGTCGGAATAGATTGACGAACGCCTTTCCAGAAGCTCGTCCACAACATCCAATGTGTCGAGCACAATTATTGAGAGACCCCCGATCGAGAGATGTATAATCTCAGACTCTGGAATCAATTTAACATGGCACAATGTGGAGGCAAGAGCGACCTACTGTAGTCCAAGCACCACTGATGGTATGTTTTCCACTCGGAAGAAGTAGTAATGTCCAATAAGTTCCCAATAAGAGGAAGCTTTTTGGGCCCCGGAGGTAGACGCTGTCTTCCAGAGCCCTTGAGTCGCTTCAATGCGATCCATACAGTGGCGAGGGCAAGAAGGAAAGTGTAATTCAAGAGCGCAAGCATGATTGTGCGCCGGTGAGAGAACTTCACAGGTAGACTCAGACAGCGATGAGCCCCAGGTGATTTAGCAGTCTTTTAATCTCACGCGCGCCAGGCACACGCAGTAGCGCCAAAAAAAAAACCTATACAAAACACCCGGCAGTCGCCGATGGGCTCCGGTGAACCAGTTCGGTAGAATTTTGAGACCGCATACCGCTTGATGTCTCAGTTCACATGCGGTAGAACCAGATATGGTGGGTCCTCGAGCATCGTGGAGCGAAAGATTCCAGTCGAAGGGTGGCCACGACCAATCTCAAACCGTCGGAGTTTGAAACTCACTGCTGTAGCAAATTTGAACCCTGGACCCACCAATACATGTGAACAGGTTCATGGACCCACCGGCGTTGTCGGTGAGCGCCGCTTCTAATATATTTCTACCCTCCGGAGGCCGCCAATAGCAATGAGGCCCGGCATTTGCGAATACCCAAGTTCGGGCCAATCTGAACTCTTTGATGCAATACGTTGATCCGCTATACGTTAACCCTCGAACGTTCGGCTCATTCACGCACCGTTCGGTGGATCTGTCGTTCAAGCCGCTTCTGATAGATTCCTTGATACTTACCAGAATACCAAGAATATTGTGACAAACAGCCGCCCAAGCCCAGATGCTGTAGCCCAAGGTAGAGAACTCAGAACATGATACATGCAGATATTTGATCCCCATCGTTCACGTATCGGACTAGAAGCTTCGCCCGCGGAGAAACCAGTTTTTCCAACTGCACGCCGGATCCTGGACCAAGGGCCCCTGGAAGCGCTTCAATGATGCATCCAAGTTCACATGTACAGCGCCCCGAGTCCTACGGGCAGAGGCTTGTCAGAGCCGATTAGTGCTAGACTGGCCGAGCGGGTGCTGAGCCCAAATAGTGTCAACGTGCGGACGGGCCCATACGCGAAATCACCATGACGCGGAATTGAGGGCGGCAGGGCTCATGCAACGGCGACTCAGGCGAAGGCGGCATTGTGACGAACGAAATCTGGGAAGCAGACGTGAATGCATGAAGCGAACGAGGATACCGATGAGCAGCGATGAATGGCCACCGGACCGGGTCCCTGACGGTGATTGCCGGCTCCAGCCGAATGTCGCGGGAAAGTCCTCTCGTTTTTGCATGAACATCCAGTCTACGGAGGATTCATCTACCCCTTTAAGTGCCTCCTGTACCACCTTCACCTGTCCCGCTGTTCCTTCACGATATACACCTTCAGGATGTCCAGCCTGACTTAATGATTGAAGGCGGGTCTTTCACGCCCGTCTCATATCCTTCAAGATGATTGCTGTTCCTTCACGAGTATCCTGGTCCTTCAAGATAGTTCTACCTTGAAAGACATTGAGCCCCGGGAAAAATCATCCACGAAGAGTCAGCACCTCCAAGGTGCGCCGACAGCCTTCAAGTCGGCGCAGTACGTGAACAATGTAGGCTGGCCCTTCAAGACCGCCGGATCCGGGAAGGATGTGTCCTACTCAGTATTCAGAACTCTGGTGCGCTGTTCTACATCTGTATTAACACTGCGGAGTTTCCGAATACATACCTGGGTTGGCGCTCAGGCCCATAGAGCAATATGATTCGGAGTGTTAGATTAGTAAAGCATTGAAACACTGACTTGGATTTCATTCAATTCGCTCGTCCCCGGTTTGTTAACAACTTTCTACAGTAAAATTTGACAATTCTAGCATCCTTGAGGGCATATAATACATCCAGATAATAGAATGAGTCGTATGTACAATGACAGGCAAATGTACGGTACACCTATACTAGGAGGTCGTACTGTCGTGTAGAGCTCACAGCCGCACGCGGGGCAGTTCAACTCAACTGCAGCGTGCCGCCATAATTCACTCCCGCACGACCCGCGTTACCCTCCGCCGCGTGACGGTCGCGAGTAATCAGGCGCAAAACAAGAGCTGCAAGCTCCAGCAGGTGCCGAGTGCAAGCACCTCGGGTTGGAAGAGCGTGGGAGGGTGTGTGCAGAGCCAGTGAGGAAGGAGGAGTGGACGCGGGGTAGGATGCCCACTGCGCCAACCCGGGTGAGAGGCAGGGTACGGGGGGAGGGCGAAGGCGGCGCCAAGAACGGCGTCCGCACGTCCGCAGCCGTGAGTTGCCTTCCCCCGGCCACCCTTCGGGAACTTCTCGTCCCCATCGGGCGCACCACCGGCCTCGCTTTCGTGGGCAAGCGCGAGGAGGCGGAATTATGTGGCGACGGCGACCCCAAGGGGAAGCTGCGCCGCGCGAACACGAACGTCATGGGCGACTTGGTCGCGTGCGCGTGGGAGGAGAGCACGGAAAAGAGCGTGGAAGGACAGGCAGGAGCGGAGCTCGCGCTGCGGGTCTGCGGTGGATCTGGGGTGTGCGGCGGGCAAGGGGGATGAGGAAGGAGAGGGCGAGGGCGATGGACAAAGAGGGAGCTGGGAGGCCGGCGGAGCGAAGGGCCGCGAGTGCCAGCCAGTGTACGGCGGGAGCGGGGGAAACTGTGGCGGCGCGTGTTGTGGTTCTCGTTCCGCCGGCTGCTCATCTTCTTCTTTGTCTACGGCCGAAGCAGAGGGCGAAAGCGACGCCGCGGAGGCCGCGAGCGGCTTCTCCTCGTACGTCTCCCACTTCGCCTCCTCCTTCACGTACGCGTCGTCTTCTTCTCTGACGTCCGCGGGCACACCTTGGGCATTTTCTGGGAAGCGGTGCGCCGGCGTGGGAGACAGGAGCGCCGCGAGGCGCGATGAAGTTCGAGTTCGATGTTGCAGATGACGTTAGTATCATAGTAAAACAGAGGCGGAGCGGGGAGACGTACAAGACGAGGGCAAAGGCGAGGCCGAGAGAGTGAGGCAGAAAATTGAGCATGACGGTGTCGGCAGTCCGCTAGGCACCATGCAGACGACAGACCTGGGGATCCACGGTGGTCGACGCACCGCAAACCAGTCCCGGGCTATCCGTCGTCGGGTTTCGGGCGCTCGTGCGACATGCTAAGAAGGCCGATTTGCGTGAGTGTGCGTGGCCTCGCTCGGGTCAAAGAGCGAAGGGGAGTATTCAGGGGGCGTATGTAGAGGTAATATGGGGACGAGACGGTGCTCTGCGTACGCGATGGTGGTGGCAGGAGGAAGAGCGGACAACACGGCACGTGAGGATACACAATCACAAACATCGCGTCTCGTCTCGAAGAAGGCGTCTTTTCGCCCCACGCACGTGATTCCCAAAGGGGAAATGGGCGTGTCATGTTTGCTCTTTCGCTCAGAATGGGAACTCACTCGGCAAGGTGAGGCGCCGCTGTGACAGTCTCGCCGCGATTCTGAAGTGCTAGTGCCACCTAAGAGAACGAGAAACTGAGAAGAATTAAATTTGAGATGGCGAGAACAGCTGAAAAGGAAATTCAAAGTTCATTGCAAGTAATCTATTTAATTCTATTACAATACAAAATGTAGGACATATGTGTTGGCGCGACAGGGTAGCGCACGAACACACAAAAGGGGGAAAATATGGGCTGTTCGGAAGAGTAGACAGTGCAGGCCTGCGAGGAATTCCCCCCTCTTGCGGTGCAGCGGCGGGTGCGCGTGATGGGAGTCCCGCCGATGGCAGCGGCGTAGCGCAGGTCGGCGCCCAGCAACGTCAGCTTGATGGCGATGGGACCGAGGATTACACGCACCTGGGCAGCCTAGATCCCGGCCTCACATGAAGCAGCGCGGCGGCACAACACTCGCAGGCAAAGTGGCACGGTGGCAAGGGACCATTTTGTACGTACCATACCAATTGCGTGAATGTCGCGTGGGGCGGGAGAGAGCGGGCGGAGGCAGTGAACACGCCGCTCGGGCGTCGTTCTGGGATGGTACACGGGGACGGGCGATGGAGGATAGCGGGGCGGT
This sequence comes from Mycena vulgaris, assembly GCA_029204335.1. NCBI lineage: Eukaryota > Fungi > Basidiomycota > Agaricomycetes > Agaricales > Mycenaceae > Mycena > Mycena vulgaris. Next base: position 27,625 of record JARGYA010000035.1, read on the forward strand.
GGGCGGTGGTGGTCGGAGAGAGTAAAGAGGAAGTGAGTGACACCAGTCACAATGGATCCGTTTCCGGTCGTGGGGCAAACATGTACATTTATCCTTCCCCTTTTGGACGCACGTGCATGGGGCGAAATTTCAAAACCTTCGTCTCGAACCACCAACAGATCAACCGCTTCGGGACAGGCAGTTGCAGGCGAATACGTGTCCTGAAATATTCCCCTATTTTTGAAGGAGCTTGTCCACCCTGAACGGAGCGGGTGATAGTGAAAGATCCAGGTCGGGTCGTGAAGGTATTCTAAACTCCTGCAGGCAGAAGTGTTCCTCGTGGAGGCCAGGGACTACCGTGAACGATTTTCACAATTCTACAACGATATTGAGGCTCCTGAAAGATGTCAGTGTATGCTTCAAGCATGTCCCATAGCGTGAAGCATCCAAAAACATCCTGAAGGCGTATACATGCCTGTGAAAGAGGTCAACAATCCCGCGCGACTTCCAAAAACCTTCAGGTATGTGCTGGTCGTGCAGGTATGTGGAGCTCGTGAAGGATGTTGGCCGGCGGATCCGCCGGATCCGGCGGCCTAATCCTCCATAGATCCATCGTTCTTGCTTTTGCGAGCGCAGCGAGCAAATCTTCTCTAATGCACGTGACCAGACATAGGGCTAGCATATGCAGGAAACAAGGACAAACACGTATGTACGTGGCTGACAGTCCTTGAAGCTGAGAAAAAATGCCTTCAAACTCACTCAATTCGTGAGATATTGCTCTACGGTTTGTTGTAACGGATGGGGTTTTCTAAGCGGGTTCGAACAGTGCCCATCTTTCCGGGACTGCAGTGGAAATTGGAGGTCTAGAGCGTGGCAGTGCTGAGTCTCTGCGCGAGCACCCCCGCGTTTCGGCGGATCCATATTTGTTCCGGACTAATTGCCTATCATAAATTGGCTGCTGCGAACAAGCTGCGAAGCGAAACTGAGTGAGTGTACAGCTCGCCGCTCCCACGTGTAGTTTTCGATCCATCTGTGAGTAGACTGGTGCTTTTAGACGAACTAGCGAATAAACCTGCCGAGCAGCCCCGAGCTGGAGATTCCGAGATATGTACTAGTAGCTACTGGTGGGCTGGCATTATCCTCAAGTACAAACCTATCTACAGAGAGTGAAAGAAACTGCTACGCGGCCCCAGGTGACATCGACTGCAGCTGGTGTCATCAGCAAAACCGGGATTTTGCCGTAGTGCCGTAGTGCCGGTAGTAGCCGGCCCTATTACGTAGTGCTGTGTAGTGGTGCGTAGTGGTGTGTAGTGGCCGGCCGACTTCGTAGTGGTGGGCTTGCTACACAGCTTTGGGGAGTGGCCGGGTACCATGTAGTACTGTGTAGCCTGGGGGCCTCTATCTAGTGCTTGGTAGTCAGCCTGGTGCAACTGCGTAGGGACTCAAGTTCTCAACTAACCCTAACCCTATACAAATTGATCTCAGTTAAATTTAAAACTTGCATAACTTTTCGTTACGCGGACATAACAGATGCTTGATTGAAAAAAATTGAGGACCCAAGTACATAAAATAACTACGGTCGCCAGCTACACATAAAAATACCTCATGCGCCGCACATACACTCCGCATCCTCCGCACCCGCCTCGACACACGACCAGTGGGCCAGAGCAGCCCCACTCCACACGCGCAGATGATGCAGGCGCGGATGTACCCCAGCAGCCACAGCCCGTCCCCGAGACGCTCGCGCGCTGTCCCGCTTCACGCCCACGCACGATATTGCGCCCGCGCAACCTCATCTCCCGGCGCAGGCCCGGCAGCAAGGGTATCGGCACCACAGTACCGCACCGCAGGACAGCGAAGTTCGCGCACGGGACCCATGCTCAGGGCGCTGCGTGCACGATATCCCTGGGTACGTATGCTACTGGTCTCAGGAGCAAAGCAGGGAGGCGCCACGCACCTCCTCGCGAGGCACATTCATGATCAATTTCGTGCCAGTGAGATAGTCGGGATTCTCTCGCCGTCGCGTGAGGTTCCAGCACGTCGAGATTGCGAAGCACAGGCTGCAAATGAGAGTGACTCTGAGCGAGTACCCAACAGACAAGCGAGAGAAGGAGAAGGCCCGCACCGAGATCGATATCGATATAGAGCTCGCGCCGTTCCATGTCCATCGCAAGGCCAACCGTTCCGCGTAACACAGTTCGCGGGAAGTAAGCTGTCGCGGTTTCAGAATAGTCGGGGCGGGAGGCGCTATGCACGGCAAAGCGAGCTGGGAGTTACAATTTAGCACTAGAAAAACCCTAAAATAGAATGGTGCGTACCTCGACCATGTACCCCTGCACTGGTGGAGGCGCGCTGTCGTCGACATGGAGGGTATAGCGATGCGACGTTCTGGAGGGGTAAAACTTGCTAAGTAATTGACAAAAGGAATGAATAAACATACCCTTGCTTGCGGGACTCTCAATACTAAATCTCGTACAAGGCGGCGTCCCGCGCTTGTCCCGCAAAACAACGTCCATAGCCGTGTTTCCAGCGCGCTCAAGGACCCTCTGCCGTTCTCCGGCGCGCCCTTCGCTCTCTCCGCGCTGCACGTCGACCCCGCGCACCGCATGCGCATGTACGTCCACATCACCAAGCTCCTGGACAGCGACGCCCAGCAGCGCCGTGCGCAACGCGAGGAGGTGCGCGAGCTGCGCCGCCTGCAGATCGCGCTTTGCCTGGGTCACGGGTGTAAGCGTCGACGGCGCGGCGGGCACGGGCGCGGGCGCGGGCGTAGGGGCGCTCTTATGCCGGCTCCGCCTGCGCCCCTTCTCCCGCTCCCCTCCCCGCTCCTTCTCCTTCTCGTTACCACCACCAGCCCCGGAGGCAGACGCGGAGAGGGGCGCAGGCGCAGGCGCAAGTATGCGCCCGGCCCAGACGGCGCCCTGCGCGAGCACACCGATGCGCACGATGAGCTCCTCGGGGAGCGCACGGGCGGCGACGAGCCGCACGAAGGCTCGCGCGGTGTGCGTGGAGAGGGCGAGCGTGTGGCGCGGTGGGGGGCTGTGGAAGCGGGTCAGCAAGTGGACGCGATGGACGGAGGGAGGGACAAAGGAGAGGGGGGAGGGGGAGAGAGAGGAAGGGAAAGTGACCGGATGGGCGAGAGGGAGAGGGAGAGGGAAAGAAACGTAGGATGGTCAGGGGAGGATGGGAAGAAGAGCGCAAGGGACGTCCCCGAGCAGGGAGGGGATACAGCGAGGGTAAAGCGGGGGAAGTGAGGATGGCGCGAATAGATGTCAGACACCAGGAGGGAAAGGATGAGAGGAAGGGAGACGGAACAAAGGAAGGAAGGGGCGAGATGCATGGGAGGGAGACGCGGAGGGAGACGCGGGCGAAGATGAGGATATTGTAAGGAAACAACGGTAGAGGTGGGCAGAGAGATGGAGATTCGAGGGATCGACGGGGGGAAGGGGAGAGCATAACAATGGGCGCGGCAGGACGGAGGGGGCATGGGAAACGATGGTGAGATAAGCGAGAGAGATGGATTACGAGGGAGGAAGAAAGGGCGAAGGCAGAAATGCGTGGAGAAGGGATGGAAGAGGGACGAAGGACGAAGGAAGAACGATATCTCGAAAGACGCGAAAAAAGCCGACACAGGCAGCGAATAAAAAGAGACTTACCTCCCCTCGCGCCATAGTGCATGCAGCAACACCACCTCCCGCTTAAAGCGCTCGATCCGCACGCGCGGCGGCTCCCGCTCCTCCAGATCCCCCTCCAACTCCGCCGCCCAGTCCCACACGTCCTCCTTGGTCGCGATGCCCTTCCCCGCGTGGGGAAGCGCGCCCTTCCCCGCGCGCGGCCGTCCCTGTGCGCGATAGTGCGCCGCCTCCCTCGAAAGTACGCCGCCGAGGTTCTCCCCTGCGGTCTCGAACGGTGCGCGCACACACAGGGCGCAGAGGTACCAGGCGACTGAGGCGAGGGGGTCGCCTTCGTAGCTGTGCGAATGGGTGCGCGTGTAAGTAAAATGAAGTTCGAAGGAAAGAACACAGAACCCACCCCGCCAAAATCGCCAACTGATGCGCCGCATTCCTTCATGCGGCGCCAGCGCGTGCGCAGCAAAGTACAGCGCCCCCTGCAGAATACATCGCCGCTTCGAGATGCATTTCTGGAGCACAGTGAGCGCCGGACGGGCCTTGAGGCCTGCCCAAAATTGCATGCGGGACGTGGTGGTGCTCCGAGCCATCTAGATTTGAGGAGCTAGTGAACGGGGATGAGCAAGTAAAGATTCGAGCCGGCACAGCAGCAGGATGACCGCCACGCACAAGATCGAGATGGTGTCTTCTCCTAGCCAACAGCGCAGCGGGGAGTACTAGACGATAAGGAGTAGGATGCCGTCGAAGAAATGCTCAAGGCAGTCGGTCACGTGACGATGGAACAATCCAAATATTTGGTCATGGTTCGTTTTCCTTTCTTTGTTCACCACTCCCTCTCCTTTCCACATCTGTCTGGCGCATTGTCGCCAAACGGAGCTCGCCTCTCAACACCTTGCTCCTCCCATCGTGCTGCTGTGAGCAGCATGATGATATCTCGCCCCGCCGCCACATTCCGTCTGGTGTCTTTGCCAAGTGCGATGTGCTCATTGCCCGTCTTCGACCCCCCATGTGCCACCGTTTCGTTGGAGATTTTCGTCGCCTCAAGCAGCAAGTTACACGTCGCTCTTGGGCTCGTAGAACTGGTGTGTGATGAACATCCCTTCCATTTATTGCACTGATGCCCCCCCTCATTTCTAATCTTCCTTGCCGCAACTGCGACCGTTTAATTGGTGTCGCATGCACTAGTAATGGTAAGTACACTCGAGCCTGTGTGTTCCTAGCCCTGACTTATATCTTGAATCTTTTTCCTGCGCGTGACACCTGGGTCCCCGCTACTATGCACTATGGAACTATTGGTGCGGGCTCGCCTCTGCTTTCTGTGTCGTCCTGATGCGTTCTGTGCATATTCCCGCTTTTGTGCACTCCGATCATCAAGCTGGTGAGGCTCGCGAGGAACCCCGTTATCGTTGGTGTGTCCTCTTCCTCTTGTCTGCTCATTGATGATGGAAAAAAGATCGCAGCGACTCGTGCAGAGATTCCTGCACCGGAAATGGTAGGTATCTCGATGATCCGCGAGGCGAGCGACGCGGGCGGACGGGGTGTGGGCAGCGGCGGCGGTGACCCACGCGGCGTGAGCACGGACCTCGGCACGATGGGGCTCGACATGAGGTTCGGAGGTAACTTTTACTCGACGTTCATCACGCCGCGGGCGGAGCGCCGCACGCGGTCGAGCACGACTTTCACCTCTCGGAGTGCTACTTGGGCATGCACGCGCTGCTGCTCGGGCCGACTAAGGTCAGTGTTTGGTGTGCAGGCGGAACCTTGAGCTGATGACGCGTGTTCAGCGACGAGAACCTCTTCTTCATGTTATACGCAAGCGCCCGATTGGAAACGCTAAGTAAGATTCCCGCTTCCTAGGCGTGTTTTGAGTCGTTTGAACAGGCATCTCACCAAAACAAATGTGTTCGAGATGACGCCGGAATTGGACCTCGAGATGACGACGTGAGCATGTGCCGAGATTTAGCTAAATTATGTTCGTGCTGTTGTAGTAGAAATGTAGAAATGCATCAGATTTGACTTGAATCTTGAAAACGAGAGATTTGAACAAGTAATAGCGTCTAATATGAGAAAATATGACCACTATATATAGATTTACTATATATAGATTCACTACACAGCGCTACAGAGCACTACGCAGCAACCCTAACCCTACGCAGTAATGCACGTGACCACTACACAGCACTACACAGCAAGGGGGTCTACTACACGGCACTACGCAGTGCTGCACAGAGGGTACCCCCCACTACGGCACTACAGCACTGCACAGCACTGCCGTAGTGCTACGCAGCACTGCCCAGCAACCCCAGGGTTTGCTGATGGTTTTTCCTTCACCAGTGACGCCGCCCTCTCCGCTACAGCATACACTTGAGCTTGAGGGTAACCTCCAACTGCATAAGGCTGTCATGACCATTGTAAGCTTCTGCGTTCAGCGGCGAAGTTGAAGTTGACTTACCAGGATGGATGCGTCTACGACTCGCAGCCCCTGTATTCCCTTAACAGCAAGATCCGGACCTACAACACCCGTTTTATCCGTGAACCGAGAGATTCTCGCTGTGGAAACTGGATGTTTGATGGGAAACGACAACGTGCGAGCGTAATCGATAGTTGCTTCGTCGGAGGTGAGGTTCTGAGCGGCTGCGTATGGCTGTCCAAAGTAACCCTTCCACGGATGTGCGGACAAAAATCGTTTCATTGCCTTGAAGCTTTCGAGGATCACCCCGATATCCCATGACGTGTTCAGGAAAGCGACATCTATGAGGGGCTGGTCGAATGCTGAGTTGCTCGCAAGTGTGACTGACCCACCTTGATATCCAGTTCAGTAGATTCACAATGTTAATATTTTACACCTACGGGATGTTGGGGCCTGGAGAACAAGACCAGAGGATATCCAACTTCCGTTAAGCGGTGGTGCCTGTCCGGCATTGGGGAGAAAACCATTCTGGACAACGTTAGCAACATATTTCAAAGAAAGCGTTAACGGAGGTACTCACATAGAATACAATTTGGAAATGTGGGGAGTGGGGTCCGGCTGATGGATCTCGGTGAGCCTTGAGCAAAGATGAGCTATTGGGTACTCGGAGGAACGCCACAGTGTTCAAAGCGCAGCTACTTGCCAGCACGCCGGTTTGGTCAGCTTGATATTGGGCAAGCGCAGTTGAAAATGCAGTCTGGTTGTTGACGAAGTCGGACAGTCTCGAGAAGGGAACGGACCACTGAAAGCCCAGAACCGGTTGATCTTGTAGGTTCTGACCGACATCGGGTAAATCGACGAGGGGTTTAATACCAAGTGAAGAGATATGAGTTTTGGGACCGATGCCGGACAGCATTAAAATCTGTGGGGTTCCAATCGTTCCCGCACACATGATCACTAGGGCAAAGGTCGTGAATGAACAAACTAGGAAAGTTCAGTTAAAAGTACCTTCTTTGGACGCAGTCAGGCGATTGTATGGACCTACATCCAGCGTTGATCATGTAGTGGGGTCAAATAGTTTCGAAAAGGACGGACCTGATACATTTTTGGAGAACTCGACTGTCCGAAACTCTGGTCCTGACATATTCGAAGATAGGTGCAGACGGGTAACCCTCGTTTCAATCAGAAGATCCAAGTTAGGACGAGATGCCAAGGCAGGCCGCAGGTATGCAACTGAAGAACTAATACGGGCTCCGTTTCCGACAGTGTCCTGGAACCATCCTGCATTCACAATAAGCGTACAGGATACAATCAAATTGTTGAATGTCTCGCCTACTCCCAGACCGTTCCCCGAATTGAGATCGAGATTGTAGGCGAACTCGCCGCCAAGCTCTTTCGATGTTTCCATTACACGGGTCTCCAAGTCGGACACATTCCCTGGCAGACTAGTCTGGAGCGGCCCAAATCCATGGACTGCCGGGTTATATTCTCCCACATCATCTCGATGGGACCAGGATGGTACATGCCGCTCGCTCTGGTGCGAGTTTAGGTTGAGTTCAGAAATGCCAAAAATATCCGAACCTTCAAGAAGAAAGGCTGCATGTTGTTCCAAGACCATCCGGGGTCGCCGGATACAGACGCCAGACGATCCCAGTCTTCCATTGGTCCCCTTAGGTAGACAAGACCGTCTATTTCGAAAGTCAGAAAATCACATAATAGAAAGACTCTTAAGGCTCACTGTTTGAACTGCTCCCCCCCATGACGAAACCACGAGGATATGGCAGACTTCTACCTTTCAGACCGGCCTGCATATGGCGTTAGGACCGTTTGGGGGATATCGATGGCTCACCTGTGGTGTCGTCGTGTAATTCCAGTCGTAAGACACACCAGTTCCTATGCTGAGTGCTAGAAATGGGATTTTCAGGGGTTCCGTGTCCGGTCTACTGTCTCTGGAAACATGGTCATTAAATTTAATACAGGACGGTCAAGTGGAAGTCTTACGAGATGCCGGCCTCTATAACGAGGACTTTGGCGGATGGGTCCTCAGACAATCGAGACGCCATGACAGAACCAGCCTACAGAGATTGTAGCCTGCTATAATTGAATTGGCATGCATCCTACCGTTCCGGCTATGGGGAGGGGTTATTTCTTTCAAGCTAAGTGCAGTGACGAAGGCCATACCACCAACAATGATGAAATCATAATTCGGGGACGGGATATCCTTGATATTGTTATATATCGAGGCCAACGTGGGTGTGCTGCACACGGCGGTGAGCAGAAATGGTAGCAATGTGGCTCGAAACATGACAGGATTCGGGGGGGGTGGCCTCAGAATTGGTCAACTGGGATTTTTAAAAGGCGGCAGCGGTGAAAAGGAAATCAAAAGATGTGGCGGGAGATGCCGGACCCGTTCAACAGCTCGGAGTTTTCTGATGTTGGAAACGGTGAGTTGCACGGAGCAACCCGGTAATGCTGTAGAAAAGACCGCCCAAGGGTCCGATCGCGGGTAACGCATGAACCATGCGGTGTGCGAAGCTATTCAGAGGCCGGGCTGATGAATCATAATGCGGAAGTGCGACACAGCTCGAAGTTGCATCACTGATTGACTGGCGCGCGGCGTGCAGGGCGAGCTGAGGACAAGATAGATGAAACACACGGATGACCAAAATCCTTCAACTACGGAAAAAGAAGCGTATGAGATCTAGGAATATCGATATCACTCTCTCACAACAGCGATGCCTTCTGCCGACCGTGCTTTGATGATACATTTGAAGGGATGCGGGTGTCTGAGAAAAAGTGATCAAACTCGTCGCTCCAACATCAACAGAAAACGAACATGATTACTCCGCGATCCTCGTATTGGCCGCTGGGTTCAATGATTTGTCCGTTTGCGTCGACGGATTTCTCAATTGTGAAAACACTGAGAATAGACGCCATCGAGATCCAGAGGATGTCCATAACCATGTGTCTGCCTTTGCGCAACGTAAGCATGGGAAATTGCACTGCAATGGGCAAAGAAATGTACCTGGGCAGATGCGACGTCCAAATCCAAACGCTGATGGATCCCTAACCTTGGGGTTTAATTGACCATCCTTTAAGAATCTATCGGGATTGAAGACGAATGGTTCGGGGTAGTCCTCTGTTACAAAATCATGTGTGCCTGTCCATAGTTGAGATAGGACTGACCAGCGTTGTGTGTGATTGCCCTAGCGAGACTGAGAAACAAATGAAGAACGCGCCAGAATATACACACCAAATGTTAGGTAGAACCACGGTTCTAGCCGGGATGAAATATCCGTTATATGTGTCGTCCGCAGAGGTTGCATGAGGGGCACCTGAGGTCGAGAGGTTGAATAGACAATGCTAACGTGAAACGAAACCCCACCTAGTGGTGCCACCGGATTGAACCGCAAGACCTCTTTGACAAGTGCGGATATGTAAGGCAACGAATTGAGGTCTGAGAACACGGGAAGACGTCTCCCTTTGAGAACCCGATCGAGCTCCTGTTGTGCCTTGCGCTGGACTTCTGGATGGCGAGTCATCTCAAGGAAAAAGGAGCGCATCGAGGAGAGCATCTGAGGTTACAGTCAGCAGGCCACTTCGTCCAGACACTGTTAAACACCCGCCGTATCCCCTCCGGCTTGCAGTGACGAGTCAGCCAAGAAGTATGAAGTGTATGGATTCTCACCTGGAGACATAGAACCCAGAGCGCGCTGAAGAATTAGTTGCTTCTCCAGTCCGGCTGAAGAATCATCTAGCTTGGCGATTCCTCGAGAAGCACACGATGAAGGAAATGATCCAGTAGCCTTGGTGCGGTAAGTCAGTGACCACAACCTTGAACATAGCTTTTATGACGCACCATGTCTTTCCTCACATACTGGAAGGGATCAACGAACGCATCCCTAGCATCGATCTTCCATAAAGCAGCTTTCTTCTTGAAGTCAGCAAAGGGAAGCCATGACGGTACATATTTCACTGTCAATATGGAGGATCGTATGAAACTTTTGCAACCGTGGAAGGGTAAAATCTCACAGAGCGGAATGGATTCTACCAAAAAACGGCCAGGGGTTGTCGCAAGAGAGACTGCATATGTAGCCCTCTTTGAAGTCTCGATGAACGGGTCATTGATTGGCTTAACATCGATCCCATAAATTGCGGACATTATTATTGCACCAAAAAATCTAGGAGTGTAAGCACGGAGAAAAGAAGCGGCAATATAAACGTCACAAACTGTGTCAAATCATCATACCATGTTTCTGGGGAATCCAGCAGTTTCTTGAGCATGTCGTGCACGGCCTTCAACTCTTGCGGGCGGAATTGCGCTACCGCCTTAACATGAAACTCGTTATGAATCATCTTCCTCTGCTGCTTCCAAGCATCGTCTATAAAATGGATTGGCTTGTGATCCACTGAATATACAATGACTTACCGGCACATTTAAAGGGGAACGACCAATTCCAACCGACGCTATAGATGTAAAGTTATTCGATCACATAGCGTTCAGCGATGAAAAGATATAATAACGAACAGTTCGTTGAGCATTATCATTCTGGGCCTATGAAATTGATTAGCTTTATAATTCTGACGAAAGAACATAGTGAGACCTGTCGGAATAGATTGACGAACGCCTTTCCAGAAGCTCGTCCACAACATCCAATGTGTCAAGCACAATTATTGAGAGACCCCCGACCGAGAGATGTATGATCTCGGACTCTGGAAATAATTTAACATGGTGCAATATGGAGGCAAGAGCGACCTACTGTAGTCCAAGCACCACTGATGGTATGTTTTCCACTCGGAAGAAGTAGTAATGTCCAATAAGTTCCCAATAAGAGGAAGCTTTTTGGGCCCCGGAGGTAGACGCTGTCTTCCAGAGCCCTTGAGTCGCTTCAATGCGATCCATACAGTGGCGAGGGCAAGAAGGAAAGTGTAATTCAAGAGCGCAAGCATGATTGTGCGCCGGTGAGAGAACTTCACAGGTAGACTCAGACAGCAATGAGCCCCAGGTGATTTAGCAGTCTTTTAATCTCACGCGCGCCAGACACACGCAGTAGCGCCAAAAAAGAAACCTACACGAATACCCGGCAAGTCGCCGATGGGCTCCGGTGAACCAGGTCGGTAGAATTTTGAGACCGCATACCGTTTGATGTCTCGGTTCACATGCGGTAGAACCAGATATGGTCCAGTCGAAGGGTGGTCACGACCAATCTCAAACCATCGGAGTTTGAAACTCACTGCTGTAGCAAATTTGAACCCTGGACCCACCACGGAGATTAAAGGGGCTTTGCCGGTGAGCTCCGGTGAGCCGATGGTCTCAGTTCCAGGTGGAACCAGATGGCGGCGAACAGAGAGAAGATTCTGAAGTCCCGGCGCCGGCCGCGGCCATCACGAGCCGTCACGCCGTCGGAGTTTGAAACTCATGACCAGACGGCACCAGTCAAGTTACGCAAATTTGAACCGTGAACCATATTTTCCTCCTTCTCCTCCCACCAATAATACATGTGCCTAGTTGATGGACCCACTGGTATTACCGGTGATCGGGTCTTCTGATAGATGCCTACCTTCTGGTGGCTACCAATAACAACGAGGCGCGGCGTTTGCGAATACCTAGAATTGACCCAGAACTTGAACACCGAAGCTCGGGCCCATCTGACCCCATGCCTTGGATCTGCGATATGCCACCTCGCTACTAGTGTACCTTAACTTGGGTTTATGCAACCCCGGTAAAGGTGGATCTTCGTTCAGACCGCTTGCGCCCACAGATTCCCGCCCAGCGAACCCTCAGCCCGAAGCTGTAGGCTTGGAGAAACCGGGATCTGTCTTAATCTCCGATGACCGCCGCTCAGGTCAGACACTTCGTTCTGGGATATTAAATTAGGTGCTTAAGCGAAACCTAGTCTTCCAGCGGCACGTCGACGGCGCGAAACTGAAAGCCTCATGAGTGCTGGCCTGGGATCCCGCTCTGTATGCGGAAATTCATTTATCACTCCTTCAGTAGTTTACTCAACTCGTCGCAATTGCTCATGGAGAAAAAGTAGCTAATTTAGGAGAACGAATCCGATAATAACCAGGAAGGAGGAAGCATACACCAAGCCATAACTGTTAATGAATTCAACTTATGATTATTGCCAATATGAGAGGCAACTCACATTGTACCATGCATAGGAAACCTTGTCAGCACTAACACCACCGGAAGCGTTGAAGCGGCAGGCTACCCATGTAGTAAACAGCACAAGAGCAACGCTACTCGATGTCTGCAAACTCCAGAAGTAGGAAAGAAAAATAGACCATCCGAGGAGATTGGGCAGGAGCACCACGCGGGATAAGCGCGGATAGACGAGCGGTAGAGTTTTTCGGTTCATCGAATAGTCTCCTTCTACATCCTGGAAATCTTGCACATAGACAGTCGTCCATATGATGCCCATATTGATTAGGAGGGCATTGAAGGCGACAGAGTCCAAACTCGAACGATCGCAGCCTATATCATTTCAGACGACTGGAGGTGGAAGAAAAGACTGGAACAGACTTGCGACAAGCATGGTTCCCATCTTAAAGGCACCATATCCAAGGGAATTTAACGTTCCCCGGAAAATCCAATGCTTGTGAAGTGGCGTCTCGTTGTACAAGAAAGCAAATAGCGCCGACATCAAACTCGTCAGGAGCAAGAGAGGACTGTATAGAACAGACAACGCCAGGCATGCGACGGTGCTCATCCATCGCAGTGTGAACGTGGATCGAGCAGACACTCTTCCGGAGGCTAATGGACGATATGGATGGTTTTTTTGGTCCTCTTCGATGCTGTACAGCTGGTTCGAGAGATTGAACTGTAGCAAGTGAAGAGACAACCAAAATGTAGCTTGTAACGCTCGAAAGGCAGTGTTTACTCGGCAGATTGGTGTCGCAGTAAAGGCCAAGGCAGTCTGTAGCCAAAATATCAGACCAAAAATTGTGAACCGAGACTGAGAACTCTTACAACTGGTACGAGTGTAGTGGAAAGGTCACTCTTGCAGAACAAATAAATGGTAGTGCCATGAAAAATTATTGCAGAGCTCATGGACCGTAGCAGTTGGAAAACGGTGGGTAGCAGCATTGAGACAACCACCAAGGAGGATGTCGCAAAATCAGGTTGTATCTTTCTGATAGATCAACGAGTGTTCATATTTAGGTTCGTCGGCGCGCGCTACAGCCAAGTTGTAGAAGTGCGGATAATCGGTGTCGAACATTCCCGATGGAAGCTGCGTACGCGGGAGAAGAGTTTATCGCCCAGTACACAGCTCCAACGAAGAGCGGATCTGTTGTCATTACCTGCTAGGTACAATTTTGGTTTCGCGTGACAGAAAAAGTTGAACCCAGCTAAAAGTCGCCGTTCCTTGGACTTCAAGTTGATCAGCAGATGAACGACAAAGCATCCACGAAAATCTAGTTTTGGAACTGAAGTGGCAGCTCAGTTGCCGTTACCGGGTGTTTATGGGTCCTATGGGCAAACTGGACAGGGATTAAGTTCCAGCAGGCCGAGGTTCCGAGGTTGACAGTCACGTTGCCGGGACGGTTGCAAGAATCGCCGATAACTTTAAGCGTCCATATTCCTCCACGAGTATAACTTTCACTTCGTACCTAGATCTTACAAATTGGTGAAAAAGAAACATTATGTACACCCGATTTGTTCTCGCAAACGACCAGAGAACTTAACCTCCCTCTCAAGCGCTGGGCTTTTCGTACTGGATATGATCCTCTCCCACTAAAACCTGAATCGAAGAGTGATCCAAAAAGTTTGATTCATCCGCTGTTACTTTCTTGGCAGAAGTTCAGCTACATAGAAGCAAGTATCGAACGATGCTCACCTGCTGATACTCTTGGTCCTGTAACAATTCCATGAGGTCGTCAAGTTTTTCGACAATGAATTCAGCGGCGGCATCGTATTTTGGAACAGGAAAGCCGGCAGCAGCTAACTGGTCGGATTCGGGCTTGAGAATATGGAACTTGAAAATGAATCAGAAGTGGAATCACTAGATTACCCGCCAGACTACCTGATTGTACCGAATCACTTTCTCCTGAACTTTCTTGACGTTGGAAAAAATCTGAACATGTTCTGTCGTCCTATAGTACTCATCAAAAATGGATAACTGCGAGTAAAATGAAGTATGGCTCACCAGTGCTGTAGGAACTGCTCTTGAGTAAGATCGGGACGGCGCCGAATGAGAACGGTAACACGGATAGGCATCGTTGACCTGGGGGATGTTGACAGGCCTTGTCAGAGGTGCAGTGAAGTATATAGTACTCTCGACGGGAGAAGCCCTATAATTTATCAATCACAGAATGCACTTACACGTAACGTGGACTGATCCGCCGCTATTATTGTTGCAACCATGCGGTCAACACTAAGCGCCCACTGTCCCAAATAAAGGCCTCAGAGGTGGAGTGAAGCATATGAAGCGCCAGCGAGTCACGACGGGAGAAGCCCTATAATTCATCAATTCATCACAGAATGCACATACACGTAACGCGGACCGAGCTCCACTGCTATTAGTGTTGCAACCATGCGGCCAACTCTGAGCGCTAACTGCCGATCATTCTCCCACGGTTGAACTTCGGTTGATGCGACCAGCTCGGCCTTATTTTTGTCAGGACACGTTGACTTTAGTGGGCGCAAACTTCTCTAGCCAGATTTCCAGACTACCTTGCGCTGCATAAACACACTCTCTGGCTGTGAGCCCTCCCATGGATTCTCTTGCTTTGCTTCCAATAGCGATGCTATTCTCTGTTATCATCGTGATTGCTACTGCTGTTTACTCAAGAAAAGCGCCGAGGCTCTCTCTGCCCCCAGGTCCCCATGGACTCCCTATTTTAGGAAGTATCTTTGCATGGCCAAAGGGTTCTGCTTGGCTCACATTTCAAGCTTGGGAAAAAGAATTTGGTAAGCTACAATTTACTATCCGTGGCGTTTGGATCATAGAGTTTAGGTGAAATCATCCATGTCAACATGTTGGGAAAACATATCATTATCCTTGGGCAATACACATCCGCAAAGGTGTTACTGGACAAGTCCAGCTCTGCTGGTCGTCCCAGGTTTCCTATGGCCGGTGATCTGTAAGTTTCTTTTGGTTTCAGTGAATGAGTTAAATATTTGCTTCAATTTAAGGATGGGCTTGTCATCTACAATGATTCTCTCAACGGACAATGCCCACTGGAGAAAAATGCGGAAGTTAATCCATCCATGTATGGCGCGATCCAGCATCGGGCAGTTTTCTGTTGCTGCGGAATCAAGAGCAGCAACTTTGGTCCGCGAGATTCAACTTCAGCCAGCCAAACATCGACAGGCATTGAGAGAGTAGGAGAATCCTTGAAGACCTCTTCTGAAAAGTGACAATTAATACAGTTGCATTGGTGGCCAAATTATCCAGTTAGTATACGGGATCTTATCACCGCAACTGACGCGCAAGGTATGAAGTAAAATCCATTGATGTGCACCACTTTCTAATCTTAACTGCATAGTATATCATGTTGGCTGAGGATGTTTTGGATAGACTGAGTTATGCCCTCATCGTTGGCTCATTTGCCGTCGATGCATTTCCTCTATGTGAGAATTTGTTCCGCAATGGAATGTTCCATTCAACATTCCATTCGAGATTGATTATTCTTGTGCTCACAGTAAAATACCTCCCCCGTTGGCTGCCTGGTGCACATTTCCAGCGGCATGCAAATGCCACAAAAAACCGAGTATTTGACATGATCAACTTGCCCTTTACACAAGTCAAGAAGGATATGGTGAGTACCATCTGTAACTCCGAGTCCTTCTTTGACAATTGAGCCATTTCCCCGCTTAGACCGATCATTATTGCCAACCCTCCGTGACGCTGAGCATGCTACAGAGTCTTTCATCTGAAAAACATCTGGATCCCGACATGCCAGATGAAGAACATGGCGTGAAATGGGCTGCAGGGAGTCTGTATGGTGGTAGGCTCAATTACCTCCATCATCTAATGCTATATTCAATCATGCTTTTGCCAATTCTGCAGCGGGTATGGAGCCGGTATGTAGTCTGCTGGATAACTTTACGGATTTTATTTATCGCCAGCTATAGGTCTTCGCCTCAATGACAGTCTTCATTCTTGCGATGGCTCTTAATCCCTCTGCACAGAGGAAGGCACAGGCAGAACTAGATCAAACTACCAACAAGACCAGACTACCCACGGCCCATGAGCGTAGCAAACTCCCTTATTTACATGCTCTGGTTCAAGAAACTCTCCGTTGGCATCCACCAATTCCGCTTGGTAGATTTGGGCTTCAAGTTGTTAGTGTCAATCATTGATCTCATTTGTGTCAAGGTGTACCTCATCAAACGGACATAGACGGCTCTCATTTAGGTGCAGCAGTTCAGATTCACTATACTCGCTTTTCTGATATTACTCCGTAGGGTATCATATACCCAAAGATTCAACCGTGTTTGCCAACCTTTGGTAAAATACACAATTACCAAGTGGCTTAGTATGAATTAGCACTGATATGCTGCCAGGGCCATCAGCCGCGACGAAAATATTTACAAGGATGCCGACTGTTTCTCGCCTGATAGATTTCTAGGAGCTGGAGCCGAGCTTGCTCCAGAGAACTGGGTTTTCGGTTTTGGGCGGAGGTGAGCATTTAATATTAATGCAGAGAAGATGCCAGACAAGGCTTCCACAGAGTCTGTGTTGGAACACATTATGCCACTATGAGCCTCAACATATACATTGCGTACATTCTTCAGGCATTTGATATTGTTGTTCCGGAAGGCTGCACCGTGGACCCTGAATTCAGCCCAAGTGATTAATTCTTGGATAGCTCCTGTTACGATTACTCACCAGCTACTTGATAGATACCAATAGGTAAAACCTCCTGCTTGTGTGCGTGACATCTCTGATATCCTCCAGCTATACGATGCCATTTCCGGTTGAATTTGTCCCCCGAGTTGACTGGATCCCAGGCTTGGTTGAAGCAGAGTGAGAGTATTAGCGGGACTTTAAATTACCCAGATTACTGGGCTGAATTCATGGGAGAAACCTTGCATATAGCTTGAGTCCATTTGGGAGTTCGAAATAACGAGTCGGAGACGTACCGGTGTGATCAAATTGTCCCAAAATGACACCGGCCATCACGGCATGACATAGCCACACCGCCCCTAAATAATCTTCGGGGTGGTTTCGAGATTGTAGGACTCAGAGTAACTTTTTTCCCCCAGGATGCATTAAGGGAGAAAATTAGGAGTCGCGGTATCTTACCGGATATCTGGTCCTATAAAAGTAGAAAAGGCCTGCTCACAAGATGAGATTAGCGGACAAGTCGCATCGATCCCATTTGTTCTCGCATCGTGGCTATGTATGAAACTGGTGCAAGGAGTTTTGTATAGGGACGGAGCAGACACGACTTAATTACTAGGGCGAGATGGAAGTCATCAGAGAACTCAGACTCCGCCCAGGATGCCGGTTCTGCCGCCGGTGTGCCATTATTTCAATGGAATTAATAAATAAATAAACGTCGTTATTTCGAACTCCAAACTTTCTGCATAACACGGGCGACTCCATCTAATGATCGAAAGCCGAAGACACCAAATCTGTATTTAAAATAGGGCAGAATCGAGAATGGTTATACTTAACATGTTATTCTACGCATCGGACTACAGATCTTTGACTTGTTCCTCCAACCAGGTCCAGAGCTCCTTGCCTAGATTCGGATCGGCCGTGTCTTTTCTTGCGGGACCGAGACGTCCCCATGGGATGATAAACTAACAGCGTGATGTCAGCCATGAAAAGAACGCCGCTGGTTTTAATTAACCAACAAACCTTGCCATTGAAATCAACACCTTCGGGACTAGTCCCGGCAAAGAGCTGAGGCAGTGCTCCCCACGACGGAGGGTAAATTTGGAGAATTTTCTATGACAATGTTATGAAAATGCCCAGGTCAAAGCCCCAGCGGGTACTAACCAAAAGAAATTTTTCCACCCCGGAATTGACGTGTCGGGACAATTCCGTATCTTTCAAATTGCCTTCACACCGAGTCAGCGACGGATCTGTGCGTTGAGTTGAGGAAAGCAAAATACCTGGGTTTACACAGGATGACACAACACCCTTGTCACCGTATCGCCTGGCCAGCTCATTCGAGAAAGTGACATTTGCCTATAGAAGGATTGAGACAAAAAGTCAGGCCTACTGAAGGAACCGGACAGCCTACCCATTTGCTTTGACCGTAAATTTGCATCAGGTTAAGCTTTCGACGAGCGGGGCCATCCTTGAAGGTATTGAAGTCGTGCATGGCGAGATAGTGGGAACCGGAGGAAGTGTTAACGACACGGGTGGGCTCTTCTGTAATCCCTGCCGTTTGAATGAGGAGAGGCAGCAGGAGTTTGGTGAGATAGAAATGGCCTGCTCGGCAATAAGAAATGGTTCAACAACATCAGTGATATATCACCTAGCACGTTAGTCCCGAAGGAAAGGTCATATCCATTTGCGGTCGTGGCTTCGACGGGTGGCATCATGACGCCGCTACAAGTGGGTTTCAGTTATGTGGGAGTACGAAAGACCAGAAGCCCACGCGTTGTTGAATAGGATGTCGAGTCGCTTTTCCTGCCTGATAATCCGTCAGCACCCATTACATCTGAAACTAAGCAGGATTACTGGAGGAACTGCTCGACCGCTTTTCGAATCGAATGAAAGTCTTCTAAGTCAAGCACCAACGAGGAAGCCGCCTTTCCAGTCAATATTTTGAGATCTTGTATCGCGGCCTCCGTCTTTGCTGCATTTCGAGAAGCGATGTACACCACCGCGTTGTGTTCTAGAAGAGCCTGTGCCAGCCTTCGTGATAAATGCTAAGCCACAGACGACGATAGGCATACCTTCACTGTCTCTTTGCCTATTCCAGCGCCGCCGCCAGTGACGATGACGACTTTGCCAGTCAAATCTGGCATGTCGCTGGTTTGCCAAACCGGTTTTCCGGAGAAGTACGCTTGCTTGAAGAATTGATACAAGTCGTAGAGTGAAGCCATGGGGGATTGATGATTGGACGGGTTTCGGGAGGGGGGGGGAAGAAGCTATATCACAGAAACTTGAGGCGCGTGTGCGAGATGAGGCGCGTGTGCGAGAAGCTCAGCATAAGCGCTGTAATCCGATCCTCCCGTGGTGCAATGGCATGTCGACGTATTAAACTCTCAAGATCTCAAGATCTGGAACGCGGAAGTTCAGGGAAGTTCCGAAACGGCGAAACCTTAGCTCATCTTAGTAATCCAGTCGGAGTTTGAAACACACATCTTTCAACATGAACCCTTGGACCCACCGATACATGTGCACAGTTCATGGGCCAACCGATCTTCCGGTGAACGTCGTTTCTGATAGATTTCTAGCCTTTGGGCTACCCATAGCAACGCGGTATTTACGGTGAGTTCGCCGTTGGTTGAGCCCAATTTAGATACGGCGTATACGCAGAACACGCAGTCTCCCGGGCCAGCAATTGGGAACTAAATCAGAAGATCTCAATCCTGTCACCCGCTGTGAGTTCGACTCGGAGTAACTTCTGTTTCCCGCGGCACCACCGTGGCACAGCACCGAAATAATTTGAACCTCGTTTCACGCTGCTTACAACCTGCTTACAACCCGATTATGGATCTAGCCGTTGATATCAGGCGGAGGCGCTTGTTTTGAACTCAGGCCGCCGAGATCGGGCTGCCCGTCATTGTTAGACGCCGATCTGTCCACTAAAATGAGCGAAAATAACTGACTTGGTTTGGCTTGCTTTTTAGGCGCTGAATTGGACCTAAGGGTTTGTGGGGCCATCTAGTGCGGTACAAATACCGGGTCGATATCAGCTCAGGCCTCGTCAGTAACCATGAAGACTCCTTTCATTCTTGAGTGAGTTTTAGCTACTTATTTTGCTTGCGAGCTTGTTACTTACTTCATGCCTTTCAACAGGACGGGACCCTTGGTCAATATTCATGTCTAACTCCAGATATAAGTGCTGAAAGACCCCCCCCCAGTTCATAGGTGTTCTTTTCAACTGGGGCTTACTCGGCGCATTCCTCGTGCAAATCTGTGAGGATTCGAATTATTTCGCCCTTCACCCAGATTATTGACCTGAAAGCCCCAAAGACATTTATGCTGTATGGTATCACCACACGGATCGTGGCGCTGTTCGCTATATTGGTGGGCCTTTGAGTAGCATCCGTGACTTTCTCTTGGCACTCAATGCAAGCGCTTTCAGTATACACCCTTTTCGTGGTCGAAGCGGTACAAACTGGACTTATGACACACACGGCATGGGAAATTCTGGCGTACAACTGGGGTGATCCGACCGTCCTTTTGAATATTCCCTGGTCCTCGGCGACAACACCAATTGTTGGCGGGATAGGTGCTTTATCTTGCGTGAATTTAAATCATCACTTACCTCTTGTTCTACACAGTGGCAATGATTGTTCAGCTCTATTTTGCCTGGTAGGACATAATCCGTGTCGACATCCCTAATTGACTGTTCGTGTAGGAGGATCTGGATACTTCAGCAAAACATGATCTCTGGAGGGGTCGCGATCGTCGCAAGCTTGGTAAGTGCATTTCACCGTTTCGCGATTCCATACATATTGAGTTTGCTCCAGCTTTCTCTTCTGCAGTGCATTTGTGCTGTTACCTATGGCGGAAAAGTGCGTTCGTTTGACTGCAGTCACTGGCACGGTGTGACTTTTAAACCAGTTTATTGCGAGCGGACTGGATGCAACTCTTTTGGATGCGCCCACTTTCAAGGTTCTTGCAGTTGTGAGCGACTATCCTCATTTTTCAAGTGCAACACCGACATAATGTATATGTTTTAGGTCTGGTTATCGGGAAACGTGTCGTGCGACGTGATCATCGCCGTTAGCCTTGTATACATAGTGGGTCGTTGCAACATATTTTTGACCCAGAATTCACCGATCACCGTATCTGACAGTTCTCCGTCGTCAAATCCAACAGTATTGCAAGAACAGGCAATGTCCTTAATCGCTTGATCATCCAAACAATACAAAGCGGTGTTATAACGGCTCTAGTCGCCTGTGCTCATCTGGCCATCTACCTCGCTTTCCCTCACACATTCTTGGATTTGCCTGCGTGCGTGTTCGAACCCTTTTTGCATCGTTCGTAGCTGAAATTTCATGGTACTTAGTGTTTATACCCTCAGTAAACTGTATATGCAGCTCCTTATCAGTCATTCTTGAGTCTTACCTGTCGACCAGGTACTCTAATATCCTCCTCGCGAATCTCAACAATAGGAACCGCATCAATGATGGAGGTGCAGTGCTTTCAGTCGGGATCAGCCTTCCAGGGGATACGCACACTTGGAAGTTCCGTCCTGGACCATACAATTCGGAGCCAGAGAGTGCCCAAACTCGCAGCACAAGGACTAGAATCGGCAGGTTTACGGGGGGTGATGATATGAGTGGGGACATCAGTGCGATTGAGATGGGCCCGCAAACCTCAAGTCATGCGGAAGTGAGTAAATCTTTTACACATTACGGCCCGGGATCTAAGATACTACTCCCAGGAGGAAAACAAGAAAGCCCATGCATGGTAAACGCGAATATACAGCCGTCTTGAAAGGCTTCAAGTTGAAGTTCCCGATTGAATTCTCATCTTATCCGTCGTCCGTCGTTTGCAATGCTTTATATTTATATCCGAGTCTATGTGGGAACTGTTTTTATATCTGCGATCAAGTCGACCAGTGGAAACATGTCCTGTGCGTACGGTACTCCGAATTATATTATACCCGAGTTCGGCAAAGTTGGCAATCGACGACTCGGCTCAACTCAGACTTTCAATCCGACTCAGACCAACTCAGACGTACTCTCACGCGTTTTGCACGAACCCAATCTTACCGCAACTTCGAAATGATTTAGAATCAAAACCTGCCCTGTCGGTTGAAGAGGCCTCGACCCAATGGCATACTTATAGCGCTGTCGGAGTCGCGATCCCTACCCATTTCCTTCCCTCTAGATCTTTCTGCTGCGGCATCCTCTCAGGCATGACTGCAGAGCAGATTCTCTGTAGATACGACCTCCAGCGTTTCCAGTGGACGCAGTTCATCTCCGCGGAGGGCCTTTCCACTCATAAACGCCAGCTATGTGGCGGTGAACATGTTCAGGATCTCAACAACCGGCTCCTCAATGGCGAAACAACCATTTTGTTCTTCGGCACTTCGCTTAGTCTGGAAACCCCTATGACCGAAGCCCATCTGCTCGCAGCGGTTCGAAATGCTTGGATATCACTTCGGTTTTCTGTCCCAACCATTGCTGCCACAATCGAGGTCGATGAGGAGGGCATATCCAGCATGGTATATCGAGCAGAAGATCAGGGGGCGGTCGGCGTTTGGACTGATCGCACATTTTGCGTCCATCGAGGTGTTGGATTGGAAGGTCTGCGTCGTCAACTTGGACTGCATCCAATTCCATCCCAATTCGGGGACTTCACTTGGCTCCATTTCATCCCCGAGGAGGTAGATGAACAAGGCATCGTGTCGGGATTCAGTCTCCTCTTCCACACCCACCATGCCCTTTTCGACGGTGTTGGTGCAAAAAATGTCATGATTCGCCTCATCTCACAGCTCGCTCAGCTGAGTGGGGACCCCAGGGAGGAATCCTTGGAGTGGGGAAGGGAAACCAGCAATCTCCCCCCGGCAGCGTTTTCGGTCCTGTCCCCGCATGAAGCAACTCCTATCCCAATGAGCTCGGCCGAACAGCCAACATTCGAAAGGCTCTACTACACGTCGATAAACGCCTTCATGACGTCGTTTGGAGCAGCGCTTGGGGTAAGATTTCTCTTACAAAAATAAACGCCGCCCTGAATAAAGACCAGAAAAGCTACCATTTAAACTTACCGCAATGGGACGGCGCTTGGCCGGCGCCCTGGCGCGAGGAGATGATGCTCAGCGCCAGTGAGACAGACGCTGTACTTCATGGGCTCAAACGTTTGGACCAGCTGGAACAAGGCAAGTTTACTGTCACTCATTTAGGTGCAAATATACCGTGACTAGCTTGGAGAATGATTGGTGCTCACTTTCTTCGTTTAGCACACGCTGCTCTTGCAATGGTGGTTATATCTGAACGCCCGCCGCAGCCAGCCGATATCGATTGTAACCTCAGCAATTTCAACGTCATGAACTGCCGCTCAAGGCTTCGTGAGCCGTATTCCGCCCGAGGACACTACCCTGCCTATGCATTGGGGATCCTGATGCTTAACATCCCCCTATCCATCTTCTTCTCAACGGGACAACAGCTGCTTGCCATGAATGGGCACACGCTACAGAGGGTAATGGACGTAATGAAGCGTGCCCACGAAGCACACAGGGCTCTACCAGCCGCTCTTAGTTATATGGCACAGATATCAGAAATATTCGGATCCGCCGTCAAGCAAGCGTCCGAATCTGACTCGTAGGTGCTGCCTGGCCGTCTCCGTCATCTTCTCAACATCTGCACCCTCAGGAAATACCAAGACCTCCAGAGCTATTGGTTTGTTAGCGATGGGATTGGCGAGAACGAGATGGACCCTACATTCACCAATTATACCAGCAAACATACCATCGTCAGAGTGAAACACATTTTTACTTCCGTCAATCGCTGCCACTCAGCTCCGTACGTGCCCTTACTTCCGACTTGGAGTTGACGAGTTTATTTGGTGCCGCAGTGCGTTCCGTGCATCCTCGTGGAACGGTAGAATCTCTCTGAGCGCTGACTTCAATGCAAATTTGGTTCCTGTCGCCGATGTGAAGAGGTATTTGGAGAAGTGGAAAGAGTTCATCACCTTGATAACATAGATGGGGTATAAATGTTTCGCTATTTCACTCGCTTGTTTGTCGTCGTCAATGTCGAAGTCATTGAAGAAATAATGGGCCTGAGACAATTTGCCTGACCTTGAGCGCGCGGCCGCTGTCCGCCTAGATGACGACGCCGAACCCATCGTCTCCCCGATCTGCACCGGCGGCAGGTAGCTGGGCGCGTCACGGATGTACCCGCGCATGGCGGGGTCGAGCGACAGTCACGTCACCTGCACGAGACCTCGCGCACGCCGGGCTTGAGGTCCAGCGGTAGCGTCTCCGTGCGGAACGTCGTCGGCTCGATATCGCCGTCCGGCCGCGAGTTGAGTACGATTCGCTTGTAGTGTGCCGCGCATCGTGAGTTGCTGTCGTGCCCGAGCGCGGGATCTACGCGCGCATGGCCTTGGAGTTGGGGTAGCAGCTGCAATGGGAGAGGAAGGAAGGAATTATGAAAGGACGTCGGCGATCGAGGCGCCGGAGCGTGACGCGCTGATCCCTGATATCACATGCACGCGTGATCGAGTCGGAGGTCTTCGACGCGACGCGTTCTGCCCCCAGTGTCCCCCACCCGACGCGCTGGCGGATGAAACCCGGTAGAGGTGCACAGTGGACTTTGCTGTAAGGTATATCTCATTTGTACTTTATTTCGCTCAAATTTCGATTCCAGCTCACTAACTGATCCAGTGGGAATCGACATTTCGGTGGATGGAACGCGTCTTAGAGAATTCCAGGGCACCTGGCCGCTCGATTCCAACCGTCCTCCGTCCGATGGTCTGACAAGTTCTGGGGCGGCGACTTCCCGAACCGTCGCAAAGGTCGGTCTCACAATTGACAGGGGTTCGCTCGTCATTCTTCTGATCAACGCCACCATCCCATTGTCCATAGCCAGGGACGTTTATGGCGAGTCGCGTGTGCTGGACCAGAAGTCTAGACCCTCATAGTATTTAATGACTTCGCACATACGATTTATAGTTGGTTTTGAAGTATCCAATGGTCATTTACATTTGTATGTTTAGAGTACAGTTAAGTATCATTTAATAGTCGCTGGAGATAGCTTCGCTGGCCTTCTTGTGCGCTGTAGGGGAGGTGATGAGGAATCTGTGTGCTGGGGAGAGGGGGTGGGGGACTTACCATCGTACTTAGCCTTCTCCTTGTCGACAAAGTCGAGGCCGTGGCTCTCGACCTCCTTGTCAATGAAGGCGCCGGCGAAGGCAGCACTGGGATTGCAAGTGAGCCTGGGGAATCGATGGGGTGCGATGGGACTTACAGCAGCTCCTTGGCCTCGGCATGCGACTGGGGCTTGCCGTTGGCCTCGCAGTGCTTCTCGTACTCGCGAGCAGCGGCGAAGGACGCGGCGCCAGCGAGGAGCTCGTGGGAGATGTCGGACTTGTGGACCTTGCCAGTAGAGATCTAGGAACGAGGTAGGTGAGCAGGGAGCGCCGACGAATGAGCGGAGGATGGGCCGACCTGGTCGTAGGCGTTCGCCTCGTCGCTGTCTCCGCCGAAGAAGCCCATGTTGGTTCAAGTAAAAAAGGGGGGGAGGAGTTGAGGGAGGTGTAGGAGAGAGGGAGCTGATGAAAAACAAGAGATTGTGGGGGGCTTTTATACCAAAATAACCCATCCGTTGTCCCGTTGTTTCGATGGTTGGATCTAGCATCTCCCGAGATCAAGATCAACCGTCGTCATAATTGGAGGGAAATTCATCCGCAGCTCGACAACAGAAATTGTGATCAGTAGCAACCACATGCAAGCGCCTTGCAAGCGCCCCAGGGGGCTCATCCTGACGCATAAAATCAGATTCCAGCAGGATTTGAGCTCCATACCATCCCGTTGGGTCCATATGTGCGGGAATCCAACGGAAACCGAGGCCGCGAAGACCGTAAACACTGCCGCCAGCTGAGTCTCGGGTGCATGATTGTTGATCCCGACGGTAGCAACGTTTAAAATAGAAGGAATTCCGGAAGTTGCCCAATTTATCAACCAGCAACCCGTTTGCGAAACATGGCAGTGCGATGTCATTTTTGCTGTCATATCCCTAGCCAGAAACAAATGGCCGCCCTAGCTGATTAACTTGTCTATCAGGAGGCTCAGGAGGGCCTCCAATAATAAACCACATCCAGGGGCTGAGGGTCCTGTCTCAGTGAGCTCCAGCCTCCTCCAGGAGATCATAATTCATAATGACATGGTTGGATCGCGAGCACGCGGAGGTACTTGTTATTCACGTTCATGCACCGTCGATCTGAATCCCCAGGAGAGATCATCGGCGGCATTTTGTCCAGTGTCCAGTTCTTCTCAGAGTTGGTCCGAGACATGCGCGCTTCCCATTGGGACCGCGGTAGGACCCCGGAGTCAAACTGGGAGCTTTTTTGTTCAAAAAAAGGAACTGCCTTGAGCGATGAGCAGACTGCTGGCAGATATGAATGAACAGTGAGAGAGAGCAGTGCCGGTGCGGAACAAAGTGGTTGGTAACAGAGGCAAAGGGGGTGGCCGAGGTCCTCGGGGAGAAGGACTCTGGCTGTATAGGCTCTGTTTTGACGTCGACTGTACTGTTTCCCGTCTTGTCAGTATACTCTACGCCAGTCTGCGCGGTTATTCCTAGTCTGCCGTAGCCCGTTTGCTCTTCCTTGTTTGCTAGCTACGTTCCCCCCAACTTGCTCGGCGAAGCCGTTCGCTATCAGGTTTATCTCTTCCAACCATGGCTACAACCGCACGGCAGCCAAAACCCGCTAGGAAAGGTGCACCAGAGCCTGCTCGGTCAGTATATGTCCTCTCTTCCACTGCGCAGCGTGTTCACCCAATTATAGTCGTCAACCAGCTTGGACCACCGGCGCCCGCGCTTCCCCCACCTTCTCTGCGCCTGGCGGCTCTCCCCATCCCTCCCAACCCGCGACACCCGCATCTTTCCCTCCTCTCGCGCCCACGAACGGAGCAAATGGCGCTAGCTCACAGGAGCGAGTCCTCCAGTCTCTTGCCGGCCTCACGGTGCGTCGCAAACAGCCCCCAATTTATCTTGTCTCACCCGTTTTTGCCAGGGAACGACCATAACACTTCTCACAAAGACAGCCCAGCGCTACGAGGGCGTCATCGCGTCCACGAGCGGTGAGGGCGATACCACCGGCGTAACCCTGAGAGACGTCAAGGAAATCACGAATCCTGGCGGCCCTCTCAAGGACACCCTCTTCATTGCTTCGACCAACATCGACACCTGGGCCTCGGGGCCCGCCGGCGCGAATGTTCCCAACGGCGATTGTGAGCTTTTCCGCACCCCTGCCCCCGCTCAGCTGACGGCCTCGATGTGCAGCGTTCAGGACGGATGCCGATATCAGCCAAAAGAAACCCGGGCCTCGCGAACGCGAGCTGCAGGCATGGCAGCCCTCTACCGATGCCGGGGGGAATGCTCAAATCGGCGGTCTTGGCGACGACGAGACATTCGGCACGGGCTCGAAGGGCCAGTGGGACCAGTTCAACGTGAACGAAAAACTCTTTGGTGTCAAGACGAGTTTCGACGAAGACGCGTACACGACCAAGCTCGATCGCAGTGCCCCCGATTTCAAGGAGCGCGAACGTAAGGCGCAGCGGCTTGCCAACGAGATTATTGGGGTAGGCTTTATTGCGCGATATCCTTCCTGCGTCCCTGAGCGCCTTTGCGCTAGGCTGGAACGAGCAACCCTCATATCGCGGAGGAGCGCAACCAGACTGTCGACGACAGCGGCGTCAACGAGGAGGACAAGTGCGTAGAGCTGCTTTCATATGACTAACGCCAAGGTCTCATTTCCGATCGCAGATACGGCGCGGTTGTCCGAGGGAATAACGCGTACGTACCGCCAGGCGCGCGGAGAACAGGTGCCATGTCGCCTGTAGGCAACGCGGCCAAATCCGATGTTCCAAAACTTTCTGTGAATGGCCCCGATGGGACATCAGTGCCTTCTCAGTCCCCGTCCAAATCTCCTTCCCCTGCTCCTTCTGGTTCCAAGGTAGTCCTCGTCCCGAAATTCCTCCAGGCCGACGCACTGACTTTTCGTATAGCCTGCTAACGATCCAGTCACTGCTTTCAGTGACTTTGTGACCAACGAAAAGCAGCGACTACAGCAGAAGCGTCAGGCGCTAGTGAAGAGCGATATGGATAAACGGATGGCTGACCTTGTCAAGTTCAGCCAGAGTTTCAAAGTACGTCCCTTGATCCCTCGCACGAATATCCACTCTAATACGCCACCCAGCTGAATAAACCCATCCCCGACGATCTTGTTCCCATTCTGGCCAAGGATGAAGACAAACAACGAGCGATCAAGGAAAAGTCTACCAGAGATGCCGCTTCGGGCCAAGCACGAAACATCGGTGCTTCCTCCTCCCCTTCCACAGTGCCCGGTGCCCCTCGCGGAGGGCCCCCACTCGCCGCGAAGATCTCTCCGGATTCCGGTCGGAAGCCCAGCGCGCCGTCGGGCGCCAAAGCCGCCCCACCGCCTGCTGGTGCAAAAGGCGCCGCCGCGAAGCCTGCAGCGCCCGCCGCCGCGCCTCCCCGGCTCGCTGCGACCGGCAAACCTGGGATCAACATGGTCATTCAGAGCATACCGCCGTTCAAAGGCGCAAAGGCACGGCAGTCGTCGCAGCCCACCCAGAACAGCGCCCGCCCACCAAACATGACCGCTTCTGCGACGACCTCCGTTCTGAATTCGGGCGCCCCCGCCGCGCCCGCGCCCGTGTCCCCGAACACCGCCGCCAACAACCGGTTGAACGTCAATGCGTCGTCGTTCAAGCCCAATCCCAAGGCAAATGCCTTTACTCCTGTAACCACCTGTTGTTTCCGCTGACGACTATCTGCTCTAACCTTCTTGGATTACAGGGTGCTCCGTCGCCCAACCCGAGTCCCTCCAGCCATAACATTGCTTCTGCGTCGGTTTCGCCCAAACCCAAGTCAGAGGTGTGTGATAGTCGGTGCTCCCGGATGCTTGATCTCATGCGCACCTAGGCGCCCGCCGCGCCGAACCCCTTCTTTGGGACACGGCCCATCAAGAAAAACACGGCCGCGCACATCAAGGATGACTTCAATCCCTTCAAGCACAACAAAGTCGTCGAAGCGTCTCAAGTTTGTGCGTGTTTGTCTTTCGTCTTCACTGCGTAGTTTGCTTAAGATATGATGATAGCTGCTATGTGGCCATACAACGGGAAGAGATACATGCTCATGTTCCCCCAGCCACAACAACAACACCAGCAGCAGCAGCACTCGCCGCATATGCAGCCCCCGGGGCCGATGCCCATGCCGCCGCCGTCTTACGAAGAAGACTCTGCCGCGCAGGCCGCTGCGCGTGGGTACGTCTACGCGTACCCTCCGTACGGTTATCCTGGCCAAGTGCGTTTCCTTGGGCGTATGTTCGCTATGTATCGTTAACCTCTTTTGCAGCCCATGATGCCCGGAATGGTCCCGCCTGGTCCCCCCGGCGCGTACATGGGTGGTCCGTATATGCAGGCCATGCCATATCCGCCCGGAATGCCTCCTCCCAACGGTATATTATCTTATTTTTGTTCTTGGGGCATGTTATTGACACAACCCAGCGATGTATGCTTCCCCTGGTATGGGCCAGATGCCTCGTACGTGACCCACTCATCCGCGCTACTTGGTCGCTAATCGATATTCTGCTCAGCCCCCCAAGCATATATGCCGCCGCCGCCACCTCCCGGTACATATCCTCCGCCTAACGGCGCCGGCCCCCGGCCCTCCATGCCTCCAACACCAATCCCCGCACACGCTCACCCATACTACCATCAGAGCCCGCAACGTATGTCCTTCTTTGTTCCCCTACCCTCCGAAATGCTCACTCCCATCTCACAGTGCAGCACGCCGTGCCCTACCCCATGATGATGCAGCAGCCACCAAACGGGCCCGTGCACCCATACGACGGCGTCCCTACCCCCGTGCAAATGGGCGGGCATGCCTGAGCTGAGCGCCTTTAGGTTGGATTGAGGGGCTGGATTTCTTGTCGCATTGTTTTCGGGATCCCATGCAGTCAGCCTTATGCCTAGGATTCGTGTAACTAACGCTATCGTCGATGTTGTTGCGGATTCTGGAATAGGACCGATTTGTTGCAGATGAAATTTGGTTATGTGAGATCGGGGAGATCAATCGGCACGCTAAATTTGGATGCTTTCCTCTCCTAAGTCTGTACCCGGTCCGCCCTTCCTTCTTCTCGTTCCGCTCGCTGGTCCTTCGCAACAGGTCCGTGGACGTTCATGTTCAGGCTCGCTGCTCCTCCCGAACTCTGGGCCTGATTTCCATCTGGCGTCGAACTGTCACTGTTGGCGCAATTTGTTGAAGCTACATGCTTTTAGCTCCGATTGATCTACAACTGATCTCCTTGAGAATGGCATTGTTCCCAGCTATAAAAGCCCCCGCGGGCATCAGTTGTCTCCTAACAACTCTCTCTCCTACCTTCACTCAACCACTCCACCCCACCTTAACTTGAACTAAACATGGGCTTCTTCGGTGGAGACAGCGACGAGGCGAACGCCTACGACCAGGTCGGCCCATCCTCCGCCCATTCGTCGGCGCTCCCTGCTCACCTACCTCCTCCCTAGTTCGCCTCTGGCAAGGTCCACAAGTCCGACATCTCCCACGAGCTCCTCGCCGGCGCCGCGTCCTTCGCCGCTGCCCGCGAGTACGAGAAGCACTGCGAGGCCAACGGCAAGCCCCAGTCGCATGCCGAGGCCAAGGAGCTGCTGTAAGTCCCATCGTTCCCCATTGATCCCCCCTGGCTCACTTGCAATCCCAGTGCTGCCTTCGCCGGCGCCTTCATTGACAAGGAGGTCGAGAGCCACGGCCTCGACTTTGTCGACAAGGAGAAGGCTAAGTACGATGGTAAGTCCCCCACCCCCTCTCCCCAGCACACAGATTCCTCATCTCTCTACAGCGCACAAGAAGGCCAGCGAAGCCGTCTCCAGCGACTATGCATAGCTGTAGTAGAAAAGCAAATGTAACTGAATACCGGACGCGCCAAACCGCGTGAATACAACGAGAATACGCGGCTCGCAAGGGTTCGCACTGATTAATGGGGGGAGTTCCTAAGACGACTCGGGTCAAGATGGAAATCCGACATTGGAACAACAAACCGTATGTTGTGCTAAATATAAACTCATCGATAGCGTCATAGACTGTCATTCCGACTCATTAAGGTCATGGGTAAACGCCGTAATGATGGGCCTGGTTGGAGCGTCGGCTATTATTATGTACAGCCTCTATCGCGGTCTACTTGATCTTCCGAGGGCAGACTTTACTTCCCAGAATCAGTAGGACACCTTCAATACGCGTCGAGTATCCGGCTAATGACCAAAGTCGCGTCAAACATAGTCTGAAGAAAGGCGGGAGGTCTAGCCTACTACACAGAAAAGGGCTTATTACCAATGTCCATGCGTTGGCGGACAATGAAAACGGGGAGCCAGCGCTTTCTCAGGGGACTACAGCCATACGTACCTCCTAGGAAGGTCCCAGACAGAGGGTTACGCGACTGGGCGGAAGAATTCTTGGGGGGGACTTACTCCTGGTACGACCCTTCAGACTACGAGAATCCCCACGGCAAAGCAGGTCTGCAACAACGGTTCGGCGTCGCCCTGGAACCCGTAATGTTCACGAGATTCCCTATCTATGGTGTTATCCTCGAAGGACGGAAGATACTATTTACAGGACGATGATATGCTCGGCCGGGTGTGGGATTTAGAAGGCACGTATGGTCGAGCGCGTTTAATCTCCCGGGTCACTAGTTGGCATCAAGTCTGTCTACATACGCTAACAATTAAAATGGTGGGGTCATATACATAGCACCTCCACCTTCTTCAAAAGACCCTTCAGCGTGTTGCTCGCCCGGTTACAGTTTGCCTGAAGCCACGCCTCCATCTGGGCCCGCACTTCCCCTAGTTCGTGGGCCAATGGTAAACTTCCGTCCTCTCTCACAGTGCATGGATTGAGCAGGATCCCGAACAGGCGGTCCCATATCTCCGTCTGCCAATACCGCTTCAGCGGTGTCTCGATCTTGTGCCGCCCGTCCTTTGTCGAGACAGAATTGGCCTGGATGTATTTCCCAAACAGCATGCAATATATGATGCCCGCCAGACCAAAGTAATCCGTCTGGTATGTCCAAGGCCGTTGTTCTCGGAGCTCGAAGCAGTCGCGTGCGTCTGTGTCCCAGTCGGCGATGAACTGCTGGCCAGCTGGGAACAGGCGCGTATCGATTGTACGCCCAAAATCGATCAGCTTGAGACCCTTGTAGCACCAGCCGTCTTCCCCGGAGGGTCTATACATGCTCGACCACGCAGATGGGCCCCCAGGCACGTCCTCGAGACGCAGAAGGCAATTGTCGATCTTGAGATCGCCGTGGATAAAGCCAGCGCTGTGCATGGCTTCTACAACACGAAGCAGTTCGACAGCGAAAAACATGACGAGCAGTTCGTCCAGAGTCCCGCCGGCCTGAGATAAACTCGCTGCATTGGCACCATTAACGATATTGAGCAGCGTCCCTTGAGGACAGAGGTCCATCACGAGATAACTCTCGTCACGGAATGCGAATAGAGCATGAGGTTGGACCACAGAACGTCGTAGATGAGGTGGGAGGGTGGAATGTAGCCTCCGAAGAACGCGGTACTCCCAAAGGTTCCTCGGCTTAACGACCTTGAGAGCGACCATGGAAGAACCATCTTCATCGTCCTCGTCCTCGTCCTCGTCCTCGTCGTCCGTGTCCCCCTGCTCCTGGGACCCAAGGTCCTTTGCCTTAAACACGGCCCCAAATCCACCTTCTCCCACCTTCTCGCAGACGCTGAATCGATGGCCGCCAACGTTCAACGGGAACCAGCTGCCGTCTAGTATACCGGTGTTGTTGCTGGTGTTACCACTCGTCTTGCGCGTTCGCTTAGCAAACTTTTGCAGTGGATCGAGCATGTTTGATTCCTGTTCCCGCCAGTCATAAAAGTACTGGTCGGGAACGATCAGGGATAATAATGCCGTCATGACATCTCGGTCAAAGGGATTGCAGGGGTTCGGTGGCCTGAAGTCAGAGGTCAATTTTAGTGTGTCGGCCAACCGTAATGCTCCAAGTTTTCCGTTGTTCTGTGGCAAGAAGGGCTGAGGAGGTTGCTCGTCTTGGCTTTGGTATTCCTCGCCTTCCTGAAGCTCCGCAGCGAGTCGCTCTGCGGCATTCGCAGCATAATGCGCATCATGCCACGACGCGGCCGACCCTCCCGTGTCTTCGTCCTGGTCCAATTGACCTAGAACTCGACTAGGAGTCCCTCCGAACGTAGATGACCGTGCAGTAGTACTTGTGTACTCGAAAGTCCGCTCCGTGATTGGCGTCATCACAGTAAATTGCCCGAACCGCCCTCCAAGTGGAACCTGATACGACTCGTCACCGCCGTCTTCGTACCCTTCCTGTTCCTGTTCCTGGTCGGGCGGCAGGTACTCGCCTACTCCGTTGTCCTCGTCATCGTCGTATCGGTACTCGTCCTGATACTGCTCCAGCTCTTCCTCGTCGTCAGGAATCTCCACAACAGTGTTCGACCATGAGGGCGTGCGGGGAGGGGGCGAAGGAGCTTTCGATTCCTCCTTGATATCCTCGAACGGAGTGAATGTCGGGGCCGCAGCTCTCTGCTCCTTAAATGGAGTAAAAACTGCATTGCTACCAGGGGTGACCGCACTTTCATCAGGCGGTCGGCTGAAGACTTTGAACGGGGTTTTAATTCCATTGTTTTCATCCACAAATGGCTTGAAGGGTGGAGCGGGAGTGACGGAGTCATGGTATGACTTGGCGCGTTCATGGGTTGGTCTCGGTTGTGGCTTGCCGTGATCGTCTGTAAACACATCACGCATAGGTAGTGGTGTGGGTTTAGGTAAATCTCCCGGTATTGCAGGGGTGAATACTTTGAACACGTTCCTCTCTGGGGCGGCATGAAGGTTCGTATCCTCTGGTACGGAAGAGAGTTTGTTGATAGTGATCTTGGACGAATTGAAACGGGCAGGGGTTGGTGTTTCCTTCTGAGACAATACTGCTCGCGGAGCTGAAAAGGAGGGCGTCTTGTTCATCTCGGGGTCGACGAAAGGCACGAACTAGCATTGTGAATCAGATTTCTTTTTCGGAGGGTCAAGAAGTTCCGTACTTTTGCGGGCGTGTTCTCCTTCCGGCTGATATTGGCATTCTCATCCACAAATGGTCGAAAGCCTCGAAGGACGTTAGCACTTGAAAGCTTAGGCCAGAGATGGACGAACTAGATTGAGGAGTCCTCGCGTACGAATTCTCGTTTTCGTTCCCCGGTTTCCGGAGGGAAGGAGGAGCGAGCGGTGTGGCTGGCTCAATCTTTCTAATTGCAGCTAGTTTGGCCGTCTTTTCCGGGGAGTTGAACATCCCGAAAACGTCCTCGAGTGCCTCCTTCGTGTTGATCGTCACCGTTGGTTCTGCCCCACCCATAACACTCCTTCTGCGGCCCATCTTCGACGAAGTTCGGCCATCGTCGTTGAAATTCACCCTCACAGACGAGGACGAGGACGAGGACACAGTAGAGCTGGTCAATTTCGTCTCCGAAGGGAAAGGAGCAGGTGGCGGAGGCGCCGGCCACTTCTTTCCGTAGAGACCGATTGACCGTGCCCGTGCCTCTTCGATGCAATATTCCTTGTCGCTGAACAGTAACCCAAGGTCAAACTGCGGCTGCTCGGGACGTTTCCCCGGTGGTGGTGGAGCAAATATGTGGGCATAGCGTGATTCGGCAGTTGTTGCTAGTGATGCGTTTGTCACCAGGGATGAGGACGAGGACGAGGACGAGGACGCGATGGACGCGCCCGACTTTGAGACTGTGATAGATTGGGAGATTTGTGTGGGGGTTCTGTCGGCATCGGCCGCAGATGCTGAACGGCTTTTAAACTCGCCGTACCGGATCTTCAGTCGTTCCAACGGACGGACTTTTCGTTTGATTCCTGTACGATATACGGTCTCGGCTTCAGTGTTCCTGAGAAGAGAGCATTAGGAATGAATCCCAGCTAATGAGGGGGGATGCTTGCCTTCCGTCAACCTCTAACGTGTTTGCGTACTCTTCGTACAAAATCGAAGAAGATGCTCCGATGCCATTTGCCAATAAAAAGGCGAATGTGGCAATGCTGTCCGCCCGTGTAAGCTGGCGAACATGGAGAAGCCATAGTTTAAGATAGCGTAGGTCAGTCTTGTACATTGGGTCGCTCCTGAATGCATTGGTCGCCTCCTGGAGAAGCTCTCGCAGGCCCGAGGTGTGGTCGTCGTCCGCATAATTCTTGACCGTCCATTTGACGAACTGATCATAGGCGGCAAGCGGGTCGTCATCTTCTTTCAGGGCTGTTGAAAGCCTCGCCTGGAACTGCGCCCGCTCTGTGTTCAGCCGATGACTTTCGTGAGTGGCCATTTGTCGGTTCAACGAAACAAATAGGACCAAAGAACGCGAAACGCATCACGTGAACGTGTCTCACTTTCAATACGACTTTCTTTCTCTCATCATGGCCACCGCTTCTCCTCTAGTACAAGATGCTCGAACGGTGACACCGACAGACGAGCAAATCCGTTTTCAGTTCTATTTTATTCGCGGCCAGCACCTTAAAACTCCCTTTGGGTTCCAAAAGATGCTCGACGCGCTCAAAGCCGCAGAGCCAACGTGGATTCTCGGACCAGTCAGGCTAAAGAAACTCCTGAAGCTAATAGCCGATGAAGAGGCGAAGGAGGAGGCTGAAAGAGAGGAGAGCGAGCCATACATCAACTTGACCATCTGGCCACTCCCAGGCGTTGCGAGACCAGATCGCATGGCAGGACGTGTCTAGCAGGTGCGTACACCGACGATGACTTGAAAACTAAACTGAGTCTTCCGCAGACACTACCGAATTATTGGACATGACGGCTACGACTATGCTATCACACCAAATAGCGACATGGGCATCCTCCTCAATCTGCGATTCGTCAAACTCCCGTGCATTCCTACTGACTTGTATTCAGATAATGCAAAAACGTGCCGTTGAAGAGCCCGGACAAAGAGCCCACGCCTTGTACACAATGTGGCTGCACTTCGAGCCCGCTGCAAAGAAGGCGGGCGTTCCGCTCGAGAATTTGCGAGCCCAGTTAACCGAGGAGTAAATATAAATCGAGATCAACCAATAACATACTCACCGATAATAGATACGGCTTGGATCCGCTCACGGCCGCCCCACCCCAACCGCGGAACGATATGGAGCGCGCTGCGTTAAACGCCCAGCTCACGAGGAAAAAGGCGGAACACCGAAGGACGAAGATGTCGATGATGCGGAAGATGCGCGAAATGGGTGCACCAATCCCGCTCGACCCGGTCACGGGCGACGTTGCATGGGACGACGAGAAACACGGTGAATTCGTTGTGTTGGTCACCCGTGTCGATAAAGCGACAGGCTTGGAGGAGTTCGCGAGTTGGTAACTGCTGTTTTCTCTAAAGGTAAGCTTCAGAAACTTGTAGAATTAATTGCTGGATGGACATCACATAAAAATATTGTACCTTAACTTTTACCGTAATACTTGACCAAGCCCGCCAACACCCCACCTTCAATTGTTGTCTCCCATAACGAAATTCTTGTCCGTGCAATCTCAAGATTCAGCTCCTCCCTCCTCTCCTTTGCACGTTTCAGCACATCCGCCTTCACCAGACGTCCAACAATGGGTACCGTCGGAAGCCTCGAAAATTCATCGTCTTGCACTTCCTTACCCCCATCGTCATCTTCAACCTTTCTTGAGCATATGATTCCAAATCGCACGGCGCCACATACCTTGACCACCCTCTTCCTCCGCTTTAGCCTTGCCCTTGCCCTTTGACCTCGCTTTCGATTTTGATAGGACCTCCAGGAAATACAGAGCCTCTTTTTCGGCGTCGGTCCATCCAGTCATGTCGGTGAAATCCCGTTTCTTGCCTTTGCCCTTACCGAGCACAGACGCCTGGATGCTCGACTCGGCCCCATTGACCCTGTGTTCTTCGCCAGGCGAATACACACCGATCCCCGCATCGCCGTTCCACCCCCCGTCGGTGGGAGTCATAGGACCAAACGAATACGAACTGACAGATGGGATGGGTGAACCAGCGAGGGATGGGCATCCGCTGTCCGAGAAATTGCTCATGCCCCCGCTCGGACTGGGATCAATGGAATCGGGAAGCGATGACGTCGAGATACCCAGCAGCGCGGGGTCTATCATCAATTCTTCCAGCGTCGGGGTGTAATAGCTCTGGTTGGGACTGATCGTTTCAGGGAAGGTATGGCTGATATCGGAAGGGAAGTCGAAGGACAGGGCAGGACTGTGGGTATCCTGCATCACCAGCGACTCCGGCATGGTTAGAAAGGTCTCCCTAGGATCGACATGGTAATCCTCGTTTTTGAAATCAGGGGTAAAGCCTTCGGCTGGAACGGGAAAAGTTTGGAAGATGTCCATCCAGCTATTAAACAAGCCGGTGTCTAAAGGAGAGTCGAATAAACCATCTGGTGACACATGGCCACCGTCGAATGAAAGTTGCTCGTTCGAGGAGGCGGAGAGTAGGGACGAGATAAGCTGGTCGAAAGGGGTAGGAGAATCGGAGGGTAGGGAGAGGGATGATGCTGATGTGGGCAGGGCTGGCGAAGGAGGCAAGGGATCAGAAGACGCTGCGACGAAGGACCGTCTTGCATTACTGGCGTCAGCCAAGACCTCCGCTTCCGAGCATTTAGTGGGGGTATGGCTGCCATAAAAGAGGGTGTCGACTCGGTAATGCTTGCCAATTGAAGCCAACTCGACCTCGGTCGGAGTCTTCCGATTCTCCAGATGGTTCGTCAAGGCAGCCTTCCTTGCTGCGCCCTTCATGAGAGCTACCAGCTCTGTTATTAACTTCTTTCCCCTGTCCTTCTCCCAATCGTTTCGGTAAGCTTCCGGACCTTCGCCTTCGTTGAAGGGAAAGGGTACATCCCAAAGCTCTGCGCCAGCGGGGACCTGTCGAAGCTTCCGGCGTTTCCTCGTCGTACCCGACTCGTCACTCGGTGTCTGGGAACGACTCCCCGCATCACTGGAGCAAGATTGACTTCGGGAAAAATCAGAGGCCTGACGGGGTGGTCCTTGGTCTGCAATGAATTTCAAGATGGTTTCCAATAGTGGGAAGATATCGCGCTCTTTGATCAGAGTGCTGACAATGTCCCGATTGCTGGGCGGAGGTAACGACGCAGGATCGATGTCGGAACGGGACATCCGCTTGAAGCGCGATACGGTCGGGGGGCGCGGGGGCCGCACCTCGTCATCCACGAAGATCGGATTGGACGAAGTTGCGCCTTGGGTGGGGGCAGGGACAGAACGGGCAGGAAGGTGAGCGGGACGAACGCCCGCTACGACACCAGCGGTCCCTAACAGGCCGGGTTGATTCCGCAGCAGGTTTGGGGGTAACGGATGAGATTGGGAAGGGTCCGGTAGATGGATAGGGGGAGGAACGGGACGAGTCACAGCAGCCTTGGGCTTTGCTTTTTTCGTTGCTTTTCTCTTTGGGAGAGACGGCAGCACCGGGGCAGAAGGAGGAGCAGGGACGTGCTGCCTGACTTGGGTCATAAAACCACCCCTTTGCTGGGCCGGAGGCCGAGGAGCATCCCACGAAGGATAGCTCAACGACAAGGCTAGTGGATTGACTGGGAGTTCAGAAAAATGATGGGAACCAGGAAGTGCAATGGTCCCCACGTTTTGTGCAGAAGGACCGCTGAGGTTTATGATGTTTGCGCTGACGCTTGGGAGTGCCAAAGCAGGCGACGGTGACCTACCTCTGGTTGGCGTTGGCGGGGGAGAGCCAAAAAGAGACTCGGCGTCGTCCATGGTGGACTGAACAGCGGTGAACGGAGGATAATGCGAATACGAATGTGAGGCACCTTTCGACGCGACAAGACTTATCGGGGCCGAGAAGGGAGTCAATAACGACGCCTGTAGAGCGATATTGTCAGAATCCCGGCGGCGAACGAGGGAAATAAAACACATGCCAGTTCTATAAGCCTCGCTGGTAAAATACAGCTTGAGGGTTGGTGGTGGTCGTTGCAAGGAGGTGGTGGTGGGGGTGGTGAAAAAACCAAACACTGAGCACTGCCACAGCACCGCCTCCTCGCCGGTATCGAGGAGTCGACGAGGACATCTGCCGCTAAGTTTACTAGCTCTGCCCGCACTCTTACGCGACGTACGCGACGGAATTTACTTACTTTCTGGTCCACATTTTTATTTATTATTTCTGTTCTGCCTTCCCTCGGTTTCCTCAAAATTCTCACCATCAAGGCGCCTAAGTAGACGCCGACCAACTCATCAGTCCTTTTCTAGTCTTTCTGCAGACCGTCACTATCCAGCTCCGGGGTCGATACACACGTCACTATCCAGCTCCGTACGACTGACTTGAAGCCGAATGAACGGCGACGATCTTCACTCGGCCAGTGAGAATCCCATATTTCTCTTTCCCGAGGACTTCTGCTGAGAAGGCAAGTGCCGTAGGTATCTCCATTGTTTCCGACTTCGACACCGGTCACCCCATTACGAGTGTCTACCGTAGCACTTCGGACGGGGACCGAAATCTGAATGAATTGATACATGATTTCAAAAAGTAGGCTCCGAGTCGCTCGGTGGCTGCCCTAACACACTTTAACGCGTTACCTAGCCACTGTGAATTGTTGGAACGACAGGTAGACCAATTGAATATTAAAGCCGGAAGATACTCAAGCTGCATATAGCTGGGACAGTTTTCAAGTTCTGTTCGGCAGCTCGGCTCGTCTTTGGGGCTGTATAAAGGGTCGCGAGGGCTTCAACAGCAACTAACTAGTGTGCGGCAGCTCCTGGAGGACGAGTCGCAAATAGAACTACTATTTAACAAAATTCCACCTCGCCTCAACAAGGCTCCTCAGACCCCCTACTATCCCGCTGAAACCTGGGTACATGCAGACCTGTGGTCATTAGTCGCTGCTATATCCATTTTTTCTACGGCTTGGGATGACTTTCCTGAATTCGCAAACAACGATCGTAGACATTGCCTCGTTGCCCTTGAACAGCACTTACTCGTAAGCGCGAGATCTTTGAAAACGGACATATATTTACCAAGTGGCGTGCTAGGTATGGTTGAATATTCTTGGATCGTACGG
Source organism: Mycena vulgaris (assembly GCA_029204335.1). Taxonomy (NCBI): domain Eukaryota; kingdom Fungi; phylum Basidiomycota; class Agaricomycetes; order Agaricales; family Mycenaceae; genus Mycena; species Mycena vulgaris. The sequence goes on from JARGYA010000035.1 coordinate 67,562, forward strand.
TAATCATATGTACTCCTGATCCAATACCTGCTTCTTAGCAGTTAGCGCAGAAAACTCACCGGAATTCATTCGCTGTATTCGGGAACTTTTATCCGACACAATCTCAGAACTAAACCGCGTTACTCAACGTCTAGCCGATTTTACTACAACAGGTAAACAGCAGCGCTTTGCAAACGACGACAACGCTTAATACACTATTTACGCAGGTGTTCAAGAGATCAGCTTCGCCCAAAAGCATTCAACCCAAATTCTCTTGAACTCGGCCACGATTGCGACTTTCTTCTCCGCTGTAACAGGTCCGCCATACGCTTAGACTACCCTCGACAATATTCACCGTCCAACAGTGACCACGATCCAGTATTCGTTCGCACAAGTTACCTCTCCGCTCCAGATTGCTGTCAATACCTTGTGGTTCAGCTCCCTGGTGCTTAGTGTTTCCTCTGCCATCAATAGCTTGCTTGCGATGACGTGGAGACAAGCGATATAGTAAGTCCTAGGTCGCATCTGCTAATTCTACTGAGACACATTGTACCGTGCAGCAGTACACCTCAGCGGAGAGTCCCCTGGTGGGTGCGGATCTGGTTCAGACAGACTCCGATCGTTCTTCTTTCCATGTCGGTTCTGTCCTTCCTGGCGGGGCTCCTGTGCTTCGTGTTTCTGACCCAGGTAGGAGAGTATCTCATGGAGTCGCTCCCAATGACCGATCCCCCAAACTCTGTTGTTAGGATCGGATCACCAAGCTAGTCGTCTCCACTCTTACTGGCATCGTCGCACTTGGGTTAGGAGCCATCTCGGTCTGGTCCGTCATTTTAGCTAGCTAAGTATCTTCCGCGCGTTGCTTACAACTCGTTTAATGCAGGTTCGCTTGGGAACGGTGGGATTTCGCCCGCCTCCGTCGAGATTTGTGGATCGAAAAAACACACGAAAAGCTCGAAAGCAGCTGGGGGGTGTTTTTGTACGACTACATCATATCCATTATTTGGAGACCCACCTCAACTTCATTGCCTACCCGCAATACTCCTTCCCGAATCTCGTCAATACCGGAGTCGGTTATATCAGGCCAAAGCATCACCGAGCGATCAACCACCTTTGGAAACCGACTACGAGGCACCCGCGATCATCACGACCCACCCTTGGATGTGGGAACGCCGACCGCCGCATATTCTGATGCTGTGTTCCCTGATTTCACGATGCAAGGCAGTCTCAAATTAGGAAATAGTGGGGACATGGTCCGCCACATCCAATTTTCACCAAAGGGGACCTGGTTTGCGGCCTGCACCAGGTCGATATGTTGCATCTATCAGATTCAGGTACGTGGGTGAATCTACCCTGGCAGTTGGCCCTTACTTTTCGGTCCCGCAGCCGCAAATAAGCGTGCACCAAGCCCTGAAGCACCCCTTTGGTCAAATAAGGCAGCTCGAGTGGTCTCCGGACGAGAAACGGCTGCTCATACGTATTAGCGGCGGAATTGAATTGTGGGAAATTAAGCAGGTGAGCCACCTTGAGCTTATGAAACCCCGGTCTATATTCCCTTTAGAATAAACTGGAAAACCGTCAAAAGGAATGGATGGGGCGCGTTATAAAGAAAGTCCAGTGGATAAACAACATTGGTAGATAGTGTTACTGTTCCTTGTGTCAAGCTGATTCCCATCGTTTTTAGCATTCTTAGTATTGACGGAGGACGCACTCGTTGAATTTGTGCGCGTTCCATCCTCCAGGTTCGACTCGCTCTTACGTGCCATAGAAAATCGGCGATGACGGACATCTAAATCAAGAACGTATAATTCCATTCGAAATGGCTCTGTACACCTTTGCTGCCGTCCCTCTGAGAAACTGTGTCCTGGTCATCGCGGGGCATAGGTCTCGCGTTCGCGAAGATATCAGGTTCCCTAAGCGAACAGTCAGGTCTGTCATGAGTCAGTCTACCCTACACCATTTTGTTTGCGAATTCAGCTGAAGCGCAGACAGGTTACCATCTTGGGACCCGGAAGTTGTTACAGTAAGAAAGTTCCTGGGCCATTGGAGGTCGGGTAGTGATAAATTTTCAGCTCGTTTCCCCTGCTTCGCGATGCCCGGTGGATCAGTGTTACTTCGGACGGGGCCCATGTTCTTCTGGGTTTTAGTAATCAACAGGTCTCTGAAATCGTCCCTGCTCTATTATTTCCGCTAACTGGACCATCCAGCCTCCTGAACTATGGTCCTTCAACAACGACCGACTTTCGTTCACGCACCGTTTTACTTCAAGTTCCGGGGACCGTTTTTCCGGGCCACCTCATTTCGTTGGCTCTCAAGACGAGTTTGTCGCTTGTGCGACCGGTAGTACGTGTGAACCAGATTCCGGGCCCGTAACACATATCTGAACCCGTACCCAAGGCAGTTCTATTCAGATCTGGAAACGAGATGGGAACGAGATTGTTAGGTCGCTGCCAATACCGCCCAATCATCATCACGATGATCCCAGGGGGGCTGCCATGATTCCGATGATGACCTGGAACCCTGGAACCGCCATGTTTTTATCTGCTACCGCAGATGTGAATGTCTGGGTCCCGGGTATCCCAAGGGTAAACTGAGGGAACGTTCATGGAGGCTGTTCGTTTTAATGGACAGAGATAGCAGTAACCATGTACACAGTGATTCGCGTGTGAAGTATGGAATGTATGAGGTATTCTTCGAGGTCGGGGTGCTCGGGCGATGCCAGCCGGACCGATCCGCGTTAGCGCCGGACTCCTTTGTGTTGCAGTTTGAGCATCGCTTACTTATAAGCACGATGTTGTATTCCATTCTCTTCCCTCCCACGACATGCTTTGTTCCAACAGATTCCCTTTGTCTGTACGCTTTTAACGCCGATCTAACCCTCGTTGTCTTATTTTCTCCAGGGATCACCCTCGACTTGCACGCTTGACACGGCAATCGTACCCCTACCATCCTTTTTCCTCTTAGTCGCGCTGGCAGCAAACCTCATACTACACCGGAAACATGCCTCAGAGACCAAGATTAGGCCCGTCAAATGGCTGCACATAACCTACCTCGTCCTTGTTGGTGCACAAATCGCGATGACCATACTCGAGCTGGTCCGCCTAGGGCTTGAAAATTTTGGCCTAGGGTTGCTCCCGATCAACACAGTTGGACTTATCTGTGTGTTCGTCGTTCTGTGGCGTGAACGGTCGTCTGGGCGGACCAGACCGATACTTTTTGTGAGTTGCATTTCTATTGTCCTGACCCTAGTCTAATATCGCGATAGATACTGGCCGCGTACTGGTTCTTTTTAACCATCTTTGAAGCTGTAAAGACGGCGAGATTGCATACTCTCGAAGGGTTGGATCCAACCACGACGAAGACTTCGCAGTATCCAAGTAGCGATTGGTTCCTCGATAACGCCGTCATGGTGCGCATTTTCCTGGGCCCATTTGAATCCATTACTGATCCTACCATAGGTTGCTCTCTACTTTCTGTTTTTCTGTACAGAAGCCACAACGTTATTCCTGTCTCGGCGTCAAAGAGGCGACGACGGCGTGTACAAACTACAGTCGCATGTATGATTGCGTGTGTTTTATTTATTGTATGACTGCGTTTGATCACTTCAAGTTGGAGCACCATGGTGGCTGACACGCGTTTACCCCTGCAAATAACACCCAAACTTCGAAATGAAATCTTGTCAGCCACCCAGCGCTTCTCTTGTCTCTTGTCTTCTTCCCTTTCACCGGCTCTCCCGACCGTCTCCCCACACTCGTTTCCACCACGCTCGTTGCAACTACAGTCCCTACAATGAGCATGATTTCGCCCAGAGACGACGTGGCCTATTCACTGTTTGGTGGTCCCTTGATCCTCGACGTAGGGCCGGGCCTCAATGGCGAGATTGTCCGGGTTCGCGTGCAACCTATCAACACAATTAGCGGTTAGTCTTCCTCCTCTCACTACATGATGTATCTCATCCCCGTGTCCTTCTTTAGTCACCGCCCTCACCATCAGCCTTTTGCTCTTCCTAGTTTTCATGTGGTTCTACCTATACCCTCTGCTTCGCAAGCGCCGTACCCAGGGCGCCGTTTCAGAACGCGCACATACTAGCGACGCCGAGCAACCAGACTCGCCGGGGATGCAACTAGACGAAGAGGAGAAGAGCAGCCTTCTCTCCTGGCTCCACTTTCGCTCGCGGGACCGGTTCTCCACCCACGACAGTCCCAATCCAAGGTCCAAGTCTGGGAGCCCAGTCCCGACGCTCCCAGGAATGAAGCGGCAGCCGTCTTCGTTTACGCGCGGCTCGCTGATCCCGCACTTGTCGCCAATTACGCTCACGCCACCCCCGCCAGCATACGCGTCCCAGCCCAGCAGCCCCTTGGCCTTGTCCAACTTCCGCTTCCCGTCACCGCTCAGCTCCCCGCGCTCCGATGCCAGCAGAAGCCCGCTCACCCCCGGTGTCTCGCTGCCCTCCCCTGCCTTTCCTGCCTCCGCTGAGCGAGCATCAGCCACCCCACCCATCCAGTTCGATCCGCGCAACATGCCGACCCGGCCTCGCACAGCGTCCCCAGCCCAAGGCCGCAGCCGCAGCGGTACAGATCCATCGGCGACGACGCTCTCGGTGCGCCCCCTGATGGCCCCCCGCCGCTCTGTTTCGGCCAACACCCTCCACCCCGCCGGCGCAGACTTGCACGTGCCGTCGCGCGCCAGAGTGTACACAGCTGGAGAAAGCGAGGGCGGAGCGTCGACGGTCAGACGCGTCGCGCGTCCTAGGGATGGCGCTGGATTAGGTCTCGGTATCGGGCTTGCTGCGCGCGGAAGGATCCTTACGCGTTGCCCGACCCCTCGTGGCCCAGGCGTCGGAGCAAACGGTGTTGGGACCCCGTTCTAGTTCACACACTGCAAGATGGTCTTTGCGCCTGGTTTTTCATTTGTATACGTATCTAAGATGTTTCCTGTTTTCCTATGGGTTTTATGGAGTGAATACATTCCTGGTTCTTTCGATGCAACGACTACGTCCCGATTTAGAGATTTAATGATCGAACCTCCCCAGTCCTTTTTATTTAAATGGCGTCGGATGTTTTTCTTTGCAGCATCAAGACGTCAAGGTCCGGAGCGAGTGGATTATCCCGCGCGAATCGAAAAGGGAGATGTGACTCAAAACGGGTGACTAGTATTCTACTATGACTCAACCAATATGGACTCTCCTTCCACCTACGATGTCAATTTCAAGCATCCCCTCCCAGTTCTTGAATCTTCGCGCGTACTCCTCCAGCCTTTTCTGCCACTAGTCCACGGCGAAGAATTTCACTCTAAACTCAGCTGCGCATCCTGAACTCACCCGATGGATACCCATCCCGCTCACTCCAGCCGCCATCGAAGAGTACGTCCGGGCGGACCCCGAGTCGATTCTGTTCGCCGTCATCGACAAGACGAAAGGAGAGCAGGGGGCGTTCGCCGGGGTGATCGCCCTCGCGCACACTTCACTGCAGAACCTCTCGGCGGAGATTGGCTGGGTGATTTGCTTCCCCGAGTTTCAGCGGACATTTGTGAACTCCAACGCGGTCGGGATCTTGATGCGCTACTGCCTGGATTTGCCAAAGGATGGGGGGTTGGGGCTTCGGCGAGTGCAGTGGACCGCGGGTCCGGGTAATGCGGCGAGCATCAGAGCTGCAGAGAGAATGGGGATGAAGATGGAGGGGACGCTGCGGTGGACTTGGATATTGCCTGAGGGCAAGGAAGGGAAGAAAGCTGGCGAGGGACGAGGTGAAGGTGCAGGACGAGACACTGTGATCTTGGCGGCATACTGGGATGACTGGGAGTTGAATGGAGGAAGGGAGCATGTCGAGAAGGTGTTGGAGCGCAAGTCTTGACAGCCCAAAGAAAGTTTTTATACAGAAACGGTCATTGAGAAATACAGACGTACTATTATCCCAGCGCTGGGTTGTAGGCACTGTCGTCGTACATGCTGCCTCGCGTCACTCTCCTCGCTGGATTGGGAGGGGCCATCATCCCCCCGGGCATTCCTCCGCCCATTCCTCCGCCACGAACATTCGGATTCATGCCCATGCCAGGCTGCATGCCCATGTGGCCGAGGTCAGGCGGACCTGGCGGCATCCCCATTCCCCCCATCCCGATCCCGCCGCCGCCCATCCCGCCTCCGCCCATCCCGCCGCCGCCCATCCCGCCATCCGCCCATCCCGCCACCGCCCATCCCGCCACCGCCCATTCCTCGCATACCCATTCCCATCGGTGAATCCATTCCGCCCATACCACCCATTCCCATTCGAGCGGGCGACTGGGGCGGGCCGTGACTCATGCCAGTTATTGTAGTACCCAGGTGGAGGGACGTTCCCGGGATTGAACGGTGCACCACCACCACCAGCGTAAGGACCGCGCATGTTGCCCATGTTCGGCGGCATCGCGGGTGACCCAGGATAGCCCGAATACTGGCTAGAGCCGCTGTACTGTCGCTGCGGCGACTGTTGATGGTCGTGCGCCATGCCCATCTGTTGAACGTTCTGGAGATGCAGTTCTCGTTCGCGTTCGCGCTCTCGTTCCCGCTCGCGGTGAGCCTGTTGCGCCTGCTGATGTTGCTGTTGCTGTTGCTGCTGCTGCTTCTGCTTCCTCGGCATTCTCCAAGTCGGTCTGTTTCTTGATGGCTTCGAAAAGAGGTGTTGAGTCGTAGTACAACTCCGAGTATTCGTCTACAAGAAACCTTTGCAGTCTCGAGGTAAGCACACCAAGAGGTTGAGATTGGGGTAACGCAAACTGTTGTGTGCCCATATCCCACTGAGGCCCTCTCTCCGCCCTAGCCGTTATCAACATCGAGTTCCATTCTGAGGCGCTTTCCTGCACATCCCAAGATAAGAACTGAGTGAATTGTGTAGGATGGGACTAACAATTGCTTGGTTGAGTGCAGCAGCGGACTCGCTGTTTGGTTGGTAGGTGTCTGTGCGAATATCCTGTGCGCGAGCCTGGGATTCAACTTCGCCGCTCAGCTTTGCACCAATCTTCTGTGCATTGTGGCGAGGGACGCGAATCTTGATTGAATGGACAGGCTTTCCAGGTGCCATGTTCGCTGCAACGCCCTGTTGTTGGCAAGTGTTTGCTCGAGTGTTAGCTAGCATCACTGAATCCGGGAAATTGATATAACATCATAGATAGCTATTACAAAGTGCGCAAGGCTCACAATGTCCACAATTATTGTGGTCGACATTACGATGTGTTGCATTGAATTATATCTAGGATAGACCATTTAGCAATGTGCACAATCATTGCCAACATTACAATGCCGGCAAGCCATATATTGGGTTATAACAGTGTTATAAGGGGTTGTAAGACGCCGCAAAGCGCGCACACATACAGGATATAGCACCCTTTCACCTTATCCGATACACTTATACAGAAACCAAATTCGGAAAATGCGAAACCATTGCATTGCAAGTCTACGTAAAATGCGACCCAATGGTACTGACCAGCGACGCCGGAACGAATCGTCCCACCCGTCGACGAGGCTCAGACCAGTGCAACTCGATATTGGAGGGGGAAGATTAGAGCCGGGCGAGACCGAAGACGGGGAGTAGGAGAGCAGCCTCTTGAGTCTTGAAGTCTTGATTTCTGGGTACTTGCGCCGAGTCTTGAAATTTGGAGGGAGATTCTTGACGGCAGGCAGGTTGACGACTTGAGGGCCTCGGAAGAACAACAGGGTCTTGATGGTATCTGGCTTGAGGTTTGCGCTCCAAGAGCCATGGCCACGCGCATGTCTTGGATTGGGAAGCTTGCTGTCCGTACGGATGGAGGTTGTGAGAGCACTCGTGACTCTGCGGAGGTACAGGGCTTGTTGTGGAGACAGGCGTCATGGACGGGGGGGTTGCTGCAAGGCGAGAGGGAGCGGCGAGCAGGGGAGATGGGGGCGAAAGGAAAGAAGAACTGGACTGAGTTTGAATTTCTTGATCATCTCCGCTCCGCATGCTCGGACGTTGATGCGATCAACAGCTGACGATGAAAGTCGGATGAACAACAAACCCGATGATTTCCGAGAGATCCGAAGGGTCGGAGTTTAAATGGACTTAGTGAGAACGAAATTGGGGAGGTGCACCAGTACACACCTACATAATCTTCGTATGTGCAAGGCTGTATAAGCTGGCACTCGGTACTGGAATATGGTCTTGCCACGAACCAGACCCTTTCTTTGTGATTATATACGTACGGCGCCCGCCGTTCCTAACTTTGGTCAAACCTGTGAATTGGTATCACACTCTAAAATCTCGTTATATGCTACCCCATAATTTCTATGACCTTTGCAAATCTCTTGTAAACTATAGGACTCGTTACAAGTCGTTGCCAGCATTGATGACCATCTTACAATAGGTTGCATGGTGTTGCAATGCGCGGATCAGTCTTGCCGAGGGTTGTGATCGACACAACATCAAACAACATTTTCCCGGATTTCCTGATGACTATAGGCGCATGCAACTGCTCTGGTCTTTGCCTCGGAATAGATAGGTGGCCCGCATTTTCAACGATGACTTGTTCACGGGCCTCTCCAATCAAACTTTATCGACCTATTACAACCCCAACTGCGCACTGCTAACGAAATGGAACCCTCCAGCACACCGATACCCGTCACCCTGCTTGATCCATCGGAATCCCGCTTCGCAAACGCCCATTTCTCGCAGGGCCGCCTGCGCCTTTTCCTCCTTCTGCCGCTCCAGTGCTTCCGCTTTCCTCCTAGCTTCCACTTCTCGGGCAAGGCGTTCTCGCTCCTCTCTCGCTAAGCATTCCTGGATTCGAATTTGTTCCAACCTGCGCTTCATCTCATCCTGCTCCGCTTGGTTCCGGGCCTGTGCCTCCAATCTTTGAGCCTCAGCAATCAGCTCTGCCTCTCGCGCTGCCGCTTCTCGGATACTCTTCTCTGCTCTCTCGATGGCATCCTGCCGTAGTTTCTTCTCGGCTTCCGCTGCTTGTATGTCGGCCTGAAGCTGCTGCCAGATTGCGTCGGAGACGCCTGCATCGCGACCGGATGTCTGGTCAAGCTCCGCCTCTTCGACGGCGTGCACAGGTAACGACGAGCTCGTGGCCGATTTCGTGGAGAAGGAGGTGTTCGGAGCGGAAGGAGGGCCGAGCAGCTGCTGTACTAGACTCGGCGTGGAAGATGGTCCTGGTGAAGCGACACTGCGGCTCTGTAGAAATTTCAGTACCGACTTCATATAATCGATCGCATCTTTCGTGTCCAATCTCAACGTCTTGCCTCCCGCTGCGTCGTTCCCCAGCGCAATTCCGATCATTTCCCTGGCCATCTCCTTCATGTTACGGGCATTTCCCCAAGAAGGCAGAAGGGACATCTCCTCGATTAAATCGAGCATGACCTTGTCCTGGGCGTCATCAAGATGGACGTTCGACTTCTCCAATTCCTTCCTCAACACCTGCATGCACTGTCCTGGGCGCATGTTTGGGAAAATGATCTCTTCGGGAAAGCGACTTGAAAGTCCTGTGTTGACTGAAAGAAGGCTATTCATCTCTGCATCGTAGCCCGCCAGAATGACCACCAGCTTTGATTGATAACGTGGTTGGGTTAGAATGCCAACCACCTCGTCAATGGCCTCCTTCGCGAAGTGCCCTTCGCCGAGTCGGTAGGCCTCATCGATGAATAAGACACGCCCCAGGGCCTTGTCGAACAGCTTCACCGTCTTTGGCCCTGTTTGTCCCACATACTGCCCCACGAGATCTGATGCGGAGCATTCCTCGACTGTGGGGGAAGAAAGAAATCCCATATCGTAGTAAACTTGGCCCATCTTGCGTGCTACACTGGTCTTCCCTGTTCCCGGGGGGCCTTTGAACACCCAATTCGTCGGTATGAGCTTGCGTACATCCATCCCCCGACTTTTCGCATGATTAGCCGTCGCTTGATACTTCGCGAGCTTGGTAATTATCCCTTCGCACCCGACAACGTCCTCGAACAGTTTTATGAGGTTGGTGGACGCATGGATATTGCGGTCGAACTCGGGATCAAAGTCCTGTGGCTCGAATACAACATTAAAGGACCTGTTCTGGGGCGCCAATTGATTCTGGCGAGTTTGGAAGCGTTTCTTCGCCAGCCCCAGGAGGTTTTCGACTTCACCGGCGTTCCCAAAGTTGGGCCGTATGCGGGATTTGCCGAGCACTTCTATTGCGACCTTCTTAGCCGCGTCCGTAGCGTCAAGATGCTGGTTCTTGAGTTTCAAGTTGAGCACCTCGGAGAGTTCCGAGTCGGTGAAGTCCTCGAAACGGAAGGCGGATTCAATATTGAACCGGCGCGAAAGACCCGGATTGACGTTCTGCAGGGTCGGAATGAGCATTGCATCTACAACACGAAAGACTCGCTTACTTGGAACATCTCTGTCATTTGGTCTTCGTATCCCAACATCAAGACACAGCGATCCTCGCCGGGTACACTCTGGATTTCAGCCACGATTGTATCAATGACCGCTGTCTTGTATGGATCATTTTGAGCTCCAGTGCCTCCGCCACTATATAGCATGTATGCCTTGAGTAAATCGTATCAGGAATGTCTCGAAGCTTCTTCATAGTCCCGCTGCGTACCTCATCTATGACCAGGACTTTCCCTACGGTACTCGCTAGAATAGCTTTGGTTTGGCTTTCTGAAGCGCCCAAGACATTGCCGATGAAATCAGCTGGGTTCTTCAAGACCACTTTGTAAAAGTGTGAGATGATCATGCGCAGTACATTGATTTAAATGTATGCACACCTTCGCCTTTGCTGATCAAAGAAAGATCTGCCAGAATTTGGCCGTATAGTCCTGCCACCGTGGTTTTGCCTGTGCCTGGATTGCCGAATAAAACTTGATTAAACCCAATCTGCATGGGCTCCACTTCGTTCAGCTCGCGATGGTAGTTTGTTTGAATGAGAGACATAATGCTCCGTATCGATTCCTTCACGGCGCTCAGACCGATAAGCGACTGCAGCTTGACCCAGGCTGCTGATTCTTGGCTCGCTTTAGAAGGATCGGGTCCGATCAAATCCTCACTGGTGAGGAGAAAATCGTCTGGCCGACTCCCTTGCTTTCGTTGCCGCTGAATGCGGTCCGCCTGACGCGTCTTTATGGTATCGAACATGTTCTTCAAGGCGCGAGCATTACCAAAGCCCGGGCGGCCTCGTCCCCGACCGAGGCGACGAACAGCTATTCTGGCGTACAGACCGCCGATCCCGTCTTCCACCTTCATGTTCCCACTGTACGCTTTCTTGACTGCCTGGTCGAGCATTCCGAGGAGTTGAGCATCATTGTAGTCTGCGAACTTGAGCTGGTAGGGAACGCGGCTGGTTAAGCCGGGGTTATGTTCAAAGAACTTCTCCATCTCCTTATCGTATCCAGCGAAGATGAAAACCGCCGTTCCCACATTATTCTCCATTTCGGCCAAGAGGAAGTCTAGCACCTGAGGACCTTGGTAATTTTGCGGCGCAGTCAATTGATAAGCCTCGTCGACGAAAATTGTCCCTCCTCCCGCAGCCAAAACCCCTTCCATGAGCTTCTTGGCCCCCGCCACTCCTTCGTTCGCCATGCGGGATCCCGTCGTTTCAATGAATTCATTTGCGGGCAGGATCCCGACCGAGGACAGGAATTTGGCGTAATGTCTTGCCACAGTGGTTTTCCCTGCATATTCGGCGCATTGAACGATCCTGGCGCTTCAAGAAAAAGGTAAACCACTGACCTGTACCGGGGTTCCCAAGGAACGTTATATTGAACCGCTCGTCTTTGATGGACACATTTTGTCTCGCAGCTGTGTCAATCTTCCCCTTGATGCTAAGAACCTGGGATTTGACCTCTTCCAGCCCAATCATCTCCATGATCGCGTCGATGGCATCGTTATCTGCCCCTTCGAAGTCTTTCTGGCGTTGCCATTCGTCTCGTGAGGGCGACGCTGGAATTTCCAACACAGCGGGAGGGGCATGGGATAAACCTTGGCCGGCGCTTTGACTGGGGGGCGAGGTCTGCACGATAGGAGTCGAATCGGATGAGGGAACATGTATAGGAGGAGCTGTTTTCTGAGGCTGATCCAAAGAGCCAGATAGGATCTTCGAGGACGGAGTGGGACCCGAGGGGATGCCTCGGGCGGAGCGTGCCTTTGCATCCTCTAAATCTTTTTCCTTCTGTTGAATGACGAGCGATCGCTCGTCCTCCATCCGAGCTTCTTGCAACTCCCGGTTCCTCTCAGCAATCTCCGCATCTATGGCCGCCAATTTCTGTGCATATGCAAGCTGAGCCGCATCGCGCTTCTGTTGGAGAGCAAATTCCTTTTGGCGTTTTTCCTCTGCTAGCTTCGCTTCGCGGTCGCACTTGTCGCATGTCGGCGGAGTGCCCTTGTGGCATTTCCAGGATTGTAAATGCCCCTTGGGGCACTTCGACTGCATGATGTGGAGGCATTCCATTTTGGAATGGTCGGAAATTTGATGGCATTTGGAAGGACATGGATGAACTCCGCAATTCAGGATGGTTCCGCTATGTCAGGAACGGTGAGTTGACTCAGATGATAGATGTCAAGGGATGTGTACCATGGCTGTTTGCACCCTCCGTCAGGACATTCGTTATCAAAGTCGATCGGAGCCTTGAGAACGACTGTCCGATCCGGGTGCCTCTCGCATTTAACAGGAAGACCTAAAGTGCAAGGAAGCGGTTAGATAAGATGCATTCTCGATTCAATAGTTTATACCATCGTATACGTGCCCGCCGCTTCTCAGCAAGCCGAAAAAGCGGGTCCACAGCTCCTTGCCCTTTCGTGCGTTCAAGAAAGTATCCGAGTTGCCAATCATAATGAAAGCGTTCCGAGGGCGAGATAATAGGACATTCAGACGCTCTGGCGAGTACATGAAGCCGATGTCATGAGAAGAATTGCTCCTAGTTAAGCAGGAGATGACGATATCGCTTTCTTCTCCTTGGTAATTGTCTATTATATCAAGGTCGAATCAGCTCATCGCAATGCTCGAGAATCAGAGATCCTTACCTATTGTTGCGAGACGCAGCCGTTTTTTGGATATCTCTGCCGACGGAGGAGGTAACAAACCAGCGCTGACGAGGTCATGGGAATCGAGGTCGTTCAGAACAGGGTCGTTTTCCTCGCTCAACACCGTTTGTAGCTCCTGCAGCTGACCCAGGTAGGGGGTAAGGACGACGAGCTTGTCCGTACCATAACCTTGCTGCCCTAGATATTTGACAATCTTCAAGACCATTTTCGCTTCGTGCGTGTTTCGTTTGGAAGATTTCATACCCATCTCGGATTGATTTTTAATTCGGGAATTCTCATCCTCAGGTTTGGCGTGGTCGATGAATACCATATTGTCTCGCACTCCGCGGAGATCGGGTCGGTTCTTTGTCGAAGCAGCGTCGACTAGATCGGGATATGTGAGGGACCGCACAAGTGCTGATATCTCGGGCCTCATGCGATGTTGCTGGGTAAGAATCTCGTGAGGATATCCTTTGAGGACGAGACGTTCGAACATCGATCGATTGAGCTCGTAACCCTCCCCCTTTTCGACAGTGAGTAGATAGTTGTTGACCTTCGGCCTAAGCTGCCTGAGATCTCGTGTTAGAAACACTTAGTTTATTTTGAAGGTCATGTTCACGCACTTGTGGTCGCCGATCAAAATCATCTGCTGTGTATCGCTGCCCAACGCAGTGATAACATGACTCTCCAAGATTTCACCAGCTTCCTCGACGATGAGAACTTCTGGCGATGCTGCCTGAATAACGCGGGAGAACATGGCCGCTCCGGTCGTCGTCGCAGCAATTATTCGTTTCGAGGACAGAACAGAAGCATCGCTTTGACGAAATATACCATCAAGTTCATTCTGACATTCGTTGAATGCTCTCCCTATCCTCGCAATCTCGTCTGCTTGCTCTCTTCGAAATGCGGTTCTCCATTCTGACTCCTTGGCCTGGCGCGAGGATCGATCCATCTGCCATATTTCTGCTGCAGCTAGAACTGGCGGGTGTTTTTTGAACATTCCTGCATCGTTGCCTTGAGTCCATCGGTTCAAAAGATAGAAGGGATCGACATTCTTTCCGCCCTTTCCCACCAGAGTCATTCCGTTCCGAGCAGACGCTGGAACGGATAGGGCGGCAAAGAAGGAAGGGTCGTCAAATTCAATGTGCGTTAACAAATTGGGCGACCGCTTTGCGAACTTCATCCATTCCGTCTGCAGGCGGCCGAGGAGTCCTTTTGAGTTCTGTTTCAAGCTATCGATGGTTGTCCAATCTCCTCGCCCCAACCTGGATCCCTCGCCACGTTTCCTGCAGCTGAATAGACTCAACGGCTCGGTGCGAGGGGTCGACTTGCCGCCGAGACGAACGATGCTACTGGAGGGAACCCCTATGTCGAGTATATCTTCCAAGAATTGATCTAGGGCGTGGTTGGTGTAACAAACGACGAGGATCTTGCGTCTCAAATCATGGGAAGCTTTGGCGAGCAAGGCACCGATGAAGGATTTCCCGGTTCCTACATTGGATTTGATGAGGGTGGTTTATTTAAACATGATGTACCACACACCAGGGGGGCCTTGTATGAGAGAAACCCTCTGTGTGAGACCTGCGAGTAACGACAACGCCTGGGAATCATCTAGGAAGATGGGCTTTGGCGTGTTCAGCAAGGCGGAAAGATCCTGACGAGGGTCGGATTTTATAGCGTCTACTATCCGGGTAGGTGACGCAAAGGAGGGTAGTTCCACTGTGCTGCTCGAGGACCAGCACAGTAGTTCATTCGAAAGAGGCAAGTGTCGGATTTCCTGGAGAGCCTTGAGAACTGGCTCGTACGAAAATATTGCCGTGTCGACCTGGATCAATTTGATTCTAGGATACTTGCTCTGCTTCAGTTTCAATAGGGTCTTTATCGTGCTAGTTTTGCCCTCAAGTTGAAGCACGACCACAGGAGGGTTCTCTGCGAGACGTTCCTCGTCTCGATGGATTGTGGGGAAGGCTACTACTTCGTCATCGACGATGAGGCACCTAAGGCAAATTTGAGTTATCCGTGATACAAGCGAAATGGTTTCAACCTTACGTATGGGACTGGTGCCTGAAGAATTTGGCGTTGTCACGGAGGAATTTCCTGCGATTTATGACTTTCTTGAAAAACCAAAAATCATGTTGGGCTTTAAGGGTTATTCCCCAGCGGCACGCTCTGTCGTCTGTTCCGTGGTACACATCCTCGAGTAGCGTAAATCCCTCGACGACGAGGCCGCGATGGTGACCTTTTTTCTTGCCGAAGGCTATCTGTAGTTCATCTTTCATCTCGTACAACATGTCCTCTCTCAACAGACGAAACTGGTCATCCAGGCACTGCGAAACAGCCAACGCTGGGTCCAAAGGAGTATGGGGATCGGAACGGCGAAGGAAAGGTGCCTCTGGAGAGTCGACTTCATCAGCCGTAGGGAGAATGGAGATTTTGCGGAAGTCCGCAAAATCGTTATCGTGTCGGCCTCCAGGATGGATATCGGCATCTCCGGACACGGCTGTTTTACAGGTTTCCACGATATGCTTGATTTTGTGGCCCAGAAACCTGGTCTCGGTATCGGAAGACTCTGTCAGAGCCTTCAACACGGACGCACTGCCGGCCAACTCGAGGTAAGGGTCGGCATCCGACCCCGGGAGTCGGGATAGCTGTAGGAGGAGCCAAGCAAAGCAACGCGCTCCACGGTCCGCAAGCCGCCCAGCCTTGAATGCCTCCTGGAATGGGGTCCAGAAGAACGGTGGGTCAACTATGCTCTGGACGATCTGTCGGAGGAAACCACCCCCGCCGATGGTCTCCAACTCGGGAGCTTCGACGAGATAGGCAATGGTTTCTGTGCCACCGCCGTTCAAAAAGGAGTTGCTGAGATCAAACCGCATCGCTGCTTGAACAGACGCGAGGCCAGTGGGACTGCCAACGAGCTTGTTCACGCATCCAGCGTGGTCAGCTTGGCTGCGGATAGCTTCTAAAAACTGGGAAAAGTTGTGGTTATTCAACGGGGTCCCACGAAGAACCTGGTTGAACAACTTGTTGAGTTTGGAAAGTCGTAGGTCGTCGCCCATGGTGTGAAAGATGCAGGAGGAGACAGGGATCGATAGCAAAGGACAACGGCGTTTAAGAAGCCTCACTGTGGGCGCAAAGGTCGTGCCGATACCATAATAGATTCATTTCACTTCCTCAGCGCTAGTGGCCAAATCACACCAGGCGCCAAAGAAACGAGATCCATTACGTCCCGGGTGATAAAACAATTGTATCAAGCTGTATTACAGCTTCCTCGACAGCGGCGATTGCATCTTGACCTGTCTGTTGAGCTGCAATGAAATGTGGTCGTAAAGGGTCGGAGATGAGCCTGGATTAATAACAAGGATAAATAACAAGCCAGCGGCGCGTCGGCTGGGTGCCGTTTATGGCGGCCTCCCTCAACGCACAGATTGAAGATCTCGTTCAGCATAATCTCACCCTCGAACATACAGTTATCCTTAGTGTACATGTACGCGGAGGCGGTGTCCAAAATTGTAAACATTGTAAACAAGAACTTGAAACTTGTTGACGAAATGGCACTTGACGCCGACCGCCGCGGACCGCGCCAAAAAGGCGGCCTGTGAACTTTGAAGTCCAAACCAGGTGGCAGGAAGACCGGCTTTTATGGCGCGAGCAAGGCGCGAGGGATGCAATCGCCTGCTCTCCTGTTACCACCTTGCTCATCTCCGGCTCAGTGCCAAGCTATCTACCGCAGAATCCGCTCTACTCAAAGAGATGGAACTCTGCAGGCAAGAAAAGGTCGCCAGGCTACATCGCGATTTTCAGATCACCATGTTCCGAGTCAGGGAGGCGGAATTGGACGCGCAGGTTGAGGAGCTGGAGGACGTGTTGCAGGACGCGCGACGCGGGCAGGTCAATCACCTTTCCGAGTCGGAGGAACGAATCAAGTCTCAGAACGAAGAAATCGGGTCCCTCGAGGAGGAAAATAATCGACTAGTCAACTCATGAGGCTACACTGAATGAGATCCTGAAATTACGCGAGACCTGCCAGTTTCAGAAGAGTCCGCGAAAACCAAACTCGAACGCATTCGTTTCACTTTCCCTCATCGGCGTGGACTCCCGTCCCGTTGATTCTATTTCGAAGAAGGTTCGACTCGCTGTGCAATCAACCATTCTTGTACTCGTCATATAGTTTGAGGACTTCTATAGTCCGAGAAACATGCGAACCTCCAAGAGCAAAATCCTGCCACTACAATTATGCGAGGTTCATCGAAAGGCATCTCGACCTCGTTTATTCACCAAGCGACGGTCGCTGCGGCCACAGTCAAGCAGATCAGCGTCATAAATTCAACCCCCTATTTAAGAGTCTTTGTCGGTGTGGCTCTTTTGATTCTTGAAACCGTTCAGGTACGTCCGTCCGTGAACGTTTTCCACATCGACTAATCTGATTTGCTCTGCAACCAAGTCTATGAGGACGAACTGGTCGAATACATGGATCATATTCTTTGTGCTATCATTGAGTTAGGCGCCGACACCTCGATCTTCCTCTCGCCAGTACTCCTCGATACCGGGGGCGTTCCTCGTAAGTGTCCGACAACATTTCTTTTGTGAGTGAAAGATGCCGGGTTGTTCGACGACCTATGAGTGGGTGGATGGGATGGGACGCCAGACCTCTAAGAATCCATGGAATGTGGTGAAGGACGAAGCTGGTGTTATTGCTTCATTTATGGTAGGTCAGAGTAGCCACTTATGGTAACTGACATACCCTAAAGAGGGCGCGGAAGGCAGCCTGTCACAATTCATATATGCATTGTATCGGAAACTTCATCGTTGTCAGTTTATGTACCATATCCTCTCCGCTTCCACCTCGCTAACCCTTGTCGTCCCCATTTTATAGCGAGCAGAATTCAAAAGTAGTTCACCGTAGTCGGACACGATGGGTGTAGACGACTGAGGTAGTATAGGGAAAGGACATTGGGGTGAGTCAGGTAGAAAAACAGAACACCATAAATTTCAAAGCTCGTGAGCTTCAGCGGTAGCTTGGACTAAGTTCTTTGCTGTTTCAAACCGAGGGGTGATGGAGCATACGAAGGGTTGAGGGTGGCTACGTGTTTATTATCGTCAGTATTCATGTCCTTGGCCGCCAATCTGGCACACCTGGACAAGCCGTCTGAATAATTGTCGGGATCGATGTTGATCTCGTTCCCAGCAGCATCTTTTGCTTTCGCGACATTGAACGTTGATAGCACAGAGACAATTGTTGCCCAGACTGTCGCGTCTGCATTGTGACGACCGACACATATGCGCCGACCGAATCTAATTAGATTACGGACATAACGTTAGATATCATCGACTTGCGAGTTAAGAGACAGACTAACCCAAATGCCAGCACGGTGTTGTCGTCGTTTAATTTCCCATCGGCTGTGAAAAACCGATCGGGGTTGAAGCGCTCTGGTTCGGGATAAATAGATTCGTCATGGGTCATGGCCCTTGATAAACTCGGTAAGAGAAGAGTTGAAGGTTCTAGGATGAAAAATGACCACCATATATTGCTGAAAACAGTCGCGCCTAAGCATGCTGTTACTACATGATTGCTTCCGCTGAAGAAGATGAAGATTACCTTTCGGAATGAAATAGCCGTTGTAAATATCGTCTGCCGTCGTCGCATGCGCCAAGCCGAGTGGTAGAACCGGTTTCCAACGCATAACCTCGCGATACAGAGCCTCGACGAAAGGCAGTGAAGGGCGGTCTTCAAATTTTGGCAGCCGATGAGTGCCGATGGTAGTGTCAATCTGGGTTTGTGCCTTCTTTTGAATATCCGGATGGAGCGCCATTGCAAGGAAAAAGGAACCTAGAGCTGAGGCCGTCTAAGTGGATTGTAAATTAAAGGGCGTCTCGTGTACTGAATTGCGTACGGTATCTGCCCCAGCTACCATTGGATTTCAAGATTTATAAATGTTGCTATTATGGGAATAATCAAGGAACAATAAATACCGGCATAGGCCGTCGCCGCCACTTGCTGTATATCTTCCTCAGAACGGCCCCGAGCTTGATTGGTCTCGAGTAGTTGTGCTACGACTGATTTTGAATCTATGCCATCGCGCTACAAGTTACAGTTAATGTCTGGTAGTAATTAGCATGGCTAGATGTCAAACCATATTCTGCTTGGCAAAATCAAATGGCGCTTTCTGCATTTCTTCAGCTAATAATCGGCTTTCTAAATCACAAGCCAGGGGGAAGAAGTAAGAAATATTTCCGTCCATTTTTACTTACCAGCGGCAAAGCGTTGGAAACCAGCACCAGGCATCCATGAGGGTAAATGACGGAGAATTGGAAATGTATTAACAGCCACAGCACCGGGGAAAACCGACTCGGTGAGTTTATCGACAGCATTCTCGGACAAAGTGACGAATCGGTCATTGCTGGGCGTGACTTCATATCCGTAGATAGTCGACATGATGATTGCTGCAGCCAACCTGCGGACATTTTTATCAGCTTTGAGCGGAAGAGGGGATCAAACGGCTCACGTTTTGACAAGCTCCCGAAAATCTTGAGGAGTAGACAGTAGCCCCTGCAATAATGCGTGAACCTTTTTCATCTGAACGGGGCGGTAGTTGCGCGATATATCCTGGCGGAAATGCTGCTGAAACATTCTTCTAGCCTGCCGCCACTTGTCTCCCACTGGCAGCAGTGCCGAATTGAAACCCCACCCAATGCTGGAGTGCGTGAGTGAGAGACGAGATTGGGGTGAGAATCTCACAGTTCAACCATAGTAACAACTGGGCGGTCAGAATATATGTGTGCTCGTTTTTCAAATAGCCCAAACGCAGTTTTAGCCGAATTGACAATGACAATGTGCTGGCCGAAAGCGCTTGCATGTATAAGGTCGCCTTTTGTCATTGAGAGTTGGCTACTCGGCCGTGATTCAGATACGCACCATATCGGACCCCCCACTCTGTGTAGGTCAACCATGGTTTTTTTGTGGGGAGGACACGGAAATTTCCAATAAATAGCAGAGGGGATGGTCCGGGAGGGAAAGGCAGGCCAGATAAGTTTCGTTGCCATGCGCTGTGGAATTTCCTTCCGAGCAGCAAAGTGACCAAAGCGAATAGAGCTAGAGAGATGCGATAATCCATGTCGAGGAGGAAGTGAAGATAAGACACACTTAAATAGCTGGACAGGGTGACGGCAGGCAAAGGCTTTGTATCGTGCTCCCTATAGCCGGCCGCAAACCGCCAAATAGTTAGTCTCTCGTAGACAGACGCTCTAACAATAAAGCTCGTACCTCACTTGTTACCAAATAGTTGGATTCAATCATTCAGCGTTCCTGAAGCGTAGTCCGAAACTCCGAGAAGTGACATTTGCTTCAACCTTGCCGAAACTCATCGGCGGTGTGCCGCGGTTGTCTTGGTCAACATGACTGTTTATCTTCGTATCAGAATTCTACGGTGAACGAAGAAATGACCGACAGGTTCCGCTGCCTGTGGGTAAGTTGAACGAAAATAGATACAGTACCATGACTTGAGCGAAAGACCTGAAGCTCTTGATGAACTCGAAATATCGAAAACGTTTTCGAGCGTGAAACTGAATGAAACAGGCACACCAGTTTGACAAACCCTGTCTCATGCGCGAGTGGAAAAACTTCGTCCTTGACTCGGTGGTCGGGTAAGGACGGATTTCGTGGCAGCCACATCGTGAGTTGTTTCTGCAGAACCAATTCAATCATCGTCTTCAAAGCGATCGTTCGAAATACAAATACTTTTCGGATGCCTTCAACGAATTTTTATTCAAAGACCGGGTCAGACAACTTGAAGGCGCACCAGCCGTTTCAAACAAGGTAAAAAAGCGATCATACCCACTTAAAATTCAAGCAATGTTTGGGCAGGAACGAACGGGGAGTGAGTGTAAGTCGAGCAACAACGAGCTAAAGTCGAGCAAGTCCTAATTCGACTAGACTCAAGTCGTCTCCATCCAGAAATGTGAATGGCTGTGCTGTCTAACTGTCCCCAACCTCTAAGCCTTTCTTACAGTAGTTGCTTCGAACAGTCGTCTTTGAAGCAACTCCAAGATCCAAACCCATGTTCCCGCGACACATTGCTGGAGTGCGACGACACGTTGCCGGTTGGAACATGGGTTGGCTGAAGTCGTTGAAATCTCAGATGCGCCGCGTATATCTGGCCTGCGCGCAAGTCTATACCGGATTCTTTTTCAAAATATCTTGATATCGCCCAAGACACGACGACGGACGAAAGCGGAGGTCGACGAGTCTAAGAAACCAAAGGTCAAGCCGCGGTCGAAATAAAGCCGTCGAAGAGGCCGCCAGCGACTCTGAGGAAGAGATACCCCCTAAGACCACGACCCGAGGGAAACGGAAACGGGACGAGGCTGCTGCAGGCCCTTCGAGCAAGAGACGGGCTGCAAGTGAACTGCCTGAGGTGGTTGAGCGCCCCAAACCTAGTAAACCGCGCGGAGCCGTGGCGGCAGTATTCAGCCCCGCGGCACCACGACCGTGTCGGACGATGAAAACGACGAGCCATAAATACTATTTGAAAATAAACCTTTTCAAATATTCGAGCCCAGGCGCAGTCTAGGCTACTGAGGAGGAGGAGGAGGAGGATATATTATACTGGCACGGTCCCACAGTTGGAACAACCAGTTTACTAAGAACAAAAATGTAACTAAATTATGGGTGGCTATCCATAAGCTGCGCCAGCACCTCGCGGCGAATCGCGGGCACTTTGTCCTCTGAGCATCGTGACGCCCGGTTCACCCGCGCGGCTCCTCCATCGAACGTGGGCACTGCGGGGCG
The DNA here is from genome assembly GCA_029204335.1 of Mycena vulgaris. NCBI lineage: Eukaryota > Fungi > Basidiomycota > Agaricomycetes > Agaricales > Mycenaceae > Mycena > Mycena vulgaris. Next base: position 89,306 of record JARGYA010000035.1, read on the forward strand.
CGCTGCGTAGACTCGACTGCGGAGAACGAGCGCGGCGTCGCTCGCCGCGCACTTCGTCCCGCGAACGCCGCCGTTCACCCGGCTCGTAGCCCCCGCCCGCGACTCGGACCTCGCGGGACTCGTGCACCGAGTGCACCATCGCCTCAGCTCGGACGCAGGCCCACGCCCCCCCGCGCACTATTCTTCACACCCACCCGCCCGTCGGTCCCCTCGCGCTCCCTGCACGCCTCGCCCGCGCGTGATTCAGATGCGCATAACGAGCGGCGGCTCTCTGCGCATCTAAACCTCCGTTGCTCCCGATGCAATCGAGCGCCTCGCGTGGGCGCACGCATGCTGTAGACCTTGCTGTCCGCGGTACTGTGGGGCGCGAGCGTCGCGCAGACACGCGCCGTCCGCGGCAGAACAGAGCGCGCAAGACCCGCCCGCGTACCTCATCTCCGAGCTGTGGGCACGCAGCGGGGTGGCCTCGTACCTCGCTCCGCGCCGCCGGACCATGCGAGCGCTGCGTAAGGTGTCTCTGTACCGCTGAAGTGTCAACGCACGCAATGCGCTAGTTCGTCCGCTCTTGAACTGGTTTTGATGGAAAAAAAATAGTATGAGAAGGGCACGAAATTGCGAAACAAAGGTCCCTCGGCGAAGGATTTGGTGCCAGCATGATGATTGCTTAGGTATTGGCGTGTCGCTTTGCACTTGTGAGGACCAGAGGCAGCTAGGAAGGCGTGAGGGCGCGGCTTTTTCCAAATGGAGACAAATCCCAAAAAGGAATACCCGTTAGACGCCCACCACGGCCGCGTTGCCAACGCGTCTGTCACGATTAAGCGCTCACGGCGCGCTCACGAAATGTCCTCTCCAAGCCTACACACGGTTCTCGACTGGTCCTGCAGTCTCCCACTTGGTCCATTATGATACCTCTTTCACTTTCCGAGTCCGATCAAGCTCAAAACTCAGTGGTAAACTTGGAATCAAACTTTGTGGGCGCGTTATGGCAAGCCGAGGCTGCGGCGAGAAGAGCTATTAACGTCTGCCAACCGTTGAATCGAGATAAGCGCTGAGATCACTTGCTGCGACCACCATCGCACCGTCTTCTCGTCTCTGGTCTAAAGGACCATGCCTCCCCGCATCGATCCAGCTCGACGCAACTGATTGAACAAGCTTCTCAACGACATCCTGCAGGGAAAGCAGACTCTCACGACGCAGAATAATCCTCATTTTCTCGAGGCCATCTGCACCCACCCTGATGCCGCCGCCTGCGTGAATGACATTATTTCCCTGCCTGCTGGCCTTGCCTCCATCCAACAGTCGATGCGGTTGGATTCTACAACCAAGTTTTTCAACGGCGGAGCGACCGACCTCCTCACTTACCTACAGGCACCTAGTCTGTCCAATATCGGAGGTGGTGGTTTCCTCCACCAGGTCATTTTGAAGATCGTGGATCCTCCGATCTTCTGGACCCAATTTACGCTCGCATTTCGAGCTGGACAGCTACAAGACAATGCCCAACGCTGTTTTGCCTGGCTCCTTCATCATATGATCTCGACAACCCCGGATTCATCCAATCCATATCTTGATTTAGCTCGAGATTCAACTGTGATGGATAGGGTGCTGGCGTCCCCCAGCCCCGAAACCAAGGCGCTGGGCCAACAAATCACCGATTTCCTCGATACGCGTAAAACGAGCACCACTTTCCATGGGGATCTTCTCCCTGGTGGTCGACACGAGAACGACTTTGAAGACTTCCGTGCGATTTCGATCCTGCCCACAGCGGATGAAATCACTTGCACAAAGTCCTCATTCCTTCGTTCCAGTTCCGAGCTGGAGGATCCGGAAACAATCGATACGCGTTTGTCCATCTATCTGGACGGCCAGTTCCGATTGCTTCGAGAGGACATGTTGCATGAGCTAAAAGAAGAGCTCCAGATCGCCCAGAAGCAAAAGAAGGGCCGCCACAGAGGGATGATTGTAGAAGGATTCAAACTCCTCAGTATTCATACTGGAACCGACGAGAGGCGATGCAAATGGGGTATAACCCTGCAATGCACAAAGGATCTTCCGTTTTTCGACCAAACGAAGCCGAACGAACGCTTGGTTCATCTCCAAAAGAATAGTCGCAAGATTCTTAAGCACCAGTCCCTTACATGGTCATCTTCTCGCTATCCTCGCACATTTACCTTTGGCTGACCGATAACGTGCAGTCTCATCATGGATGGTGAATTGGTTGCGTTTCCAACCCTAAACCGCGACGAGGAATTGTTGGCAAAGAATCCGCCCGTCTTTGTCCTGCAGTTCGAGGGAGACGCCGGCACATCGAAAACCCTTTTACGTCTAAAGTCGGCGAAGGACATCAAACTGATTCAGATAGATACCGCCGTATTCGCTTTTGAACCAGTTCTAAAGGCTCTTCAGGAGATGAGGAGTATGCCTCTTGCACCCGAGCTGTTGTTTTGGACCCCAGATGACATCCTTCGGAACCCCTCGTCTTATCCCCGGAGCATCATCGATGCCCTTACTTCGAATCCTCGATGTGACCTACAGTTCCTTTTGAATACTGCGAAGTCAATTATTCTTGATGGGTCGCAAGCAGCTTCTCTGCTATCTGCGCTCACTCAGAAGGTGTCCTTGATCCAAGGCCCCCCGGGTTTGTCTCGCACTTTGTTTTAACGGAAACATTGTTTAAGTATTGTTAATTTCACAGGTACGGGAAAGTCCTTCATCGGGGCGCTACTTGCGAAAGCCCTGGTTGACTTCACCGATAAAACCATTCTCGTGGTTTGTTACACAAATCACGCTCTGGACCAATTTCTTGTCGATCTCGTCGGAATTGGCATTCCTTCGCAAAATATGATTCGACTGGGCAAGGCAAATGCGCAAACCGAGTCCATGAGTTTGTCAAATCAGAGTCCTCAGTTCAGGCGATCCAAAGCCGATTGGACCGAAATTGATGCCCTGAAAGCAAGATCCGAGGAGCTTTGTTCCAGCCTCCGTATTGTTTTCGAGCAGTACAAGTCGTCCGCTTTGTCAAATTCAGTTCTCCTGGATTATCTCGAATTCGAAGACCCCCTTTTCCATGACGCATTCTCTGTCCCGTCTTCCGGGGACATGATAGTGGTTGGCAGAGGAGGGCAAGCTATCCAACAGGATTACCTCCTGCACCAGTGGGCGCAGGGGCGTGATGCAGGAGCTCTCAACCAGCACTCCTCCGTTCTGGCGTCATCAGATATCTGGAACATGCCAACTCCAGCTCGGAAATCCAAGCTCAAGGTCTGGAAGCAAGCGATAATGGAAGAACAAGTCGAACAAATCGTGGGCATCGCTCGAGAGTACAATGAAACGCAGGAAGCATTGGTAAGGAAATTCAATGCCAATACCATCGCGATTCTTCAGAGCAAACGAATCATTGGCTGCACCACAACGGCCGCAGCAAAGTACAGCGAGACTCTCCAAGCGGCTTCTCCGGATGTGCTCTTAGTAGAAGAGGCCGGCGAGATTTTGGAGAGTCATGTTCTGACTGCCCTCGGTCAGAGCACTGATCAGCTAATTTTGATCGGGGACCATCAGTGAGCCCTCCTATCGCTCTAAAACTGGACATAACTTCAATTCCTTTCGTTAGGCAGCTGAGGCCAAAAGTCAACAACTACTTGCTTACCGTGGAGAAGGGGGATGGCTATGAGCTCAATCGGTCAATATTCGAGCGGCTGGTCCTCAAAGGTTATCCGCATCAAACCCTCACACAACAGCATCGTATGCGGCCTGAGATTTCAGACCTCGTTCGACAGCTCACTTACCCGCACCTCGTCGACGCCCCCTCCACCCTAAATCGACCCAATATTCGCGGGTTACGCGATGTTATCGTGTTCATCAACCACGCCAGTCCCGAAGACGAGATCGCGGAGGTGTCTGACCGCCGGGACATGGGGTCCCCTTCTTCGAAACAAAATATGTTCGAAGTTGAAATGGTCTTGAAAACAGTCAAATATCTGGGCCAACAAGGCTACGGGACAGATAAACTCGTAGTTTTGACCCCTTATTTGGGGCAACTCTCACTCCTGAAGACGGTGCTGGCGAAGGAGAACGACCCTCTGTTGAATGACTTGGACTCGAATGAACTCATCAGGGCCGGGCTGCTGCCACAGGGTTTCACAAAAACCCATAACAGAACGCTCCGACTTGCTACCATTGGTATGTCGTCAGTTCGGCTTGAGAAATGATGTAAATTTACCGTGAGAAAGACAATTACCAAGGCGAAGAGAGCGACATTGTCATTATCAGCCTGACGAGGAGCAATTCCAATCACGACATTGGATTCATGTTCTCGCCCGAGCGCTTGAATGTGTTGTTGTCCAGAGCCCGCGATTCTTTGGTCATGATCGGAAATGCCGCAACATTTCATGAATCTCGGAAGGGCAAGGTGTTGTGGACGAAGCTCATTACCATGCTCCAATCGCAGGGTCATATGTACGAAGGGCTCCCAGTGAAGTGCGAGAAGCATCCCGATCGCACCGCCGTTCTGAGCCGACCGAGTGATTTCGAAACAAAGTGTCCGGATGGAGGATGCCAAGAACCATGGTATGGATACTACTACTACGCTCCACTGTCCACTCAAAATTCTGATGTAGCGGTGTCTTGTTGAATTGCGGTCTACACCGCTGTCCGTCCAAATGTCATCAAATCGTTGATCATGCGAAGATGCCGTGCAAGCACCCTATTACATGGCAGGTGCGAAAAGGGCCATGATCAATCACAGGAGTGCAGACTACACAGGCAACTCCCTAGTTCGTGCACCAAATGTGCGAATGAGGCAAAGAAAGCCAAGGCGAAGTTGAAACGGGAGGCAGAACAGCTTGAGCGAAAACGACGACAGGAAGCCGACCAACTTGAGCACGAAGAGCGCATGGCCGAGTACAACGCAAAGATAGCTCTGGAGGAGCAAGCTATGCAGGATGCTCGTCTAGCGCAGGAGAGAGAGCACGCCGTCAAACTGAAACAAAAGGACTTGGAAGACGCCGCGACTCGAGCTCGGCAACTGCCGCGACCTACCCTTTTCCAGGGTTTTACAAGCTCCGTCCCTGGCCTCAAGTCCAACTCGTCTAACGTGAATCCAGGCCCTGCGCCAGGCCCGAGCACGCCTCCAAAAGCGAACCCTCCCGGATCGAAGGCCACAGCCAATCCTAACCGTGGTGCATCTACACTGGGAGCCTCGCATTCCCCTTCGCAAGAGGAATGGGAACGTCAGAAACGGGTTGACGGCGCGAATAACGATGCAATAGACTCGATTATGGGTATGATCGGACTGGAAGATGTGAAATCCCAAGTCCTCAAAATCAAACACAAGATCGACGTCGTTAAACGGCAAAATGCCACACTTAATGACTGAGCGCTTCAACATCGTTTTACAAGGCAATCCTGGTACAGGTTAGTTAAATGCGAAATTTACATTCGCAAGACTCACGGTTTCCGGCTTCACAGGGAAAACGACGGTTGCCCGACACTATGCCAAATTCTTGGCATCTGTCGAGGTCATCCCTGGCACCTGCATTTGTGGAGACAACCGGCTCGCGCCTTTCCCACGAGGGCGTCAAGGGCATCCAAGACCAGTCTGGAACGCATTGAGAAGGCTGGAGGTGGAGCCATCTTCGTCGACGAGGCGTACCAGTTGACGAGCGACTACGGCCATGGCAAACAAGTCCTGGACTTCCTTTTGGCCGAAATGGAGAACAAGGTCGGGGTCATAGTTTTCATTTTTGCGGGCTACTAAGAAGGAGCTGGAAAGCTTCTTTGAACACAATCCGGGGTTGGTCCAGCCGTGTGCCATATAACCTCCACTTTGCCGACTACACCGACGAAGAGCTGCTGAGCATGCTTGAACAGCTTATCGGGAAGAAATTCGGAGGTTCGATGAAGATGGAAGACGGACTACGAGGCTTATATGCAAGAATCGCCATTCGCCGTCTGGGCAGAGGAAGGGGCAGCGCTGGCTTCGGAAATGCACGAGCTTTGCACAATTTATTCGCAAAAGTTCACGAGCGGCAGGCAGCACGTTTGCAAAAGGATCGCAAGGACAGATGGATTTCCGACGACTTTCAGTTGACGAAAGAGGATGTCATTGGTCCAGATCCGGCTCTTGCCAGCACAGAGAGCGTTGCATGGAAGAAGCTACAATCCCTCATAGGCCTTGATTCCGTCAAGGAGACGGTGCGAAGTCTCATTGACCGCCTGATTACAAATTATCAGCGGGAACTCCAAGAGCTGGAACCGGTCTCAACGTCCCTCAATCGCGTTTTTTTGGGAACCCCGGAACTGGAAAGACGAGCGTAGCGCGGCTTTATGGGCAGATTTTGGCGGATTTAGGTCTTCTTAGTAAAGGGGAAGGTCTGTGTCGTTGAAACGTGGGCCAACCTGTCAACTGACTGCTCCCTCTTCAGTGATACTCAAGAATCCCTCTGACTTCATCGGAGCGCATCTTGGCCACAGTGAAAAGAACACGAAGGCTATTCTCGCCACCACGATCGGGAAGGTTCTAGTTATAGACGAGGCAAGTCTAAATCAATTTGGGGGGACCCCTTTTGGATTAATGGTGTCGGCACCTAGGCCTACATGCTTTTCAGCAGCGGGAAGCACGGTATCGGGAATGAAAGTGATTCGTTCAAAACAGCTGTTATCGACACGTTGGTTGCCGAAATACAGAGCGTTCCGGGAGAGGACAGAGCAGTCTTACTTTTGGGTTACGAAGACAAGATGGTCGATATGTTCCAGGTACGCCGCCATGCCAGCCAGGATATTGTTATCTAATTTGCCTTGAAAAGAACGTGAACCCCGGTCTTTCCCGCCGATTTGCCATTGAAAATGCATTTCGCTTCGAAGATTTTACCGAACCCCAGTTGCGGGAGATTCTAGATCTGAAGTTGAAGGAGCAGGACTTGAAAGCAACGGACCCTGCAAAGATAGTGGCGCTAGAAGTACTCGGTCGAGCCCGTCACCGACCCAACTTCGGGAATGCGGGCGAGGTTGAAAACCTTTTGGGTCAAGCCAAGACTCGTCATGCAACCCGCCATTTGGGATTACCTGCCCAAAATAGACCCGTGGAGATCATTTTTGAGCCACGCGACTTCGACGCGGATTTCGACCGAGGCGCCAATGCATCCACCAATCTTGCCAAGTTGTTCGAGGACATCGTGGGATGTGACCATATTATGGAGAAATTGAGCGACTATCAGCAGATTGCGATTGTGACCAAAGAAAGGAACATGGATGCTCGTCACTTGATTCCTACGAACTTCGTTTTCAAGGGCCCTCCAGTAATTGACTTTCATTTTTCTTATGAGCAATATCACTGATTTTCACCAAGGGTACGGGGAAGACAACGATTGCACGCAAGATGGGACAAGTATACTATGATATGGGGTTCTTGTCCACACATGAAGTGGAAGAATGCTCTGCTTCCGATCTCGTCGGCCAGTATGTCGGCCACACGGGGCCAAAAACGAAACAACTGTTCGAGAAAGCCCTCGGGAAAGTTCTATTCATAGATGAGGCATACAGGCTGGGCGAAGGTCGTTTTGCCCAGGAAGCCATCGACGAGCTCGTTGGGATTCTCACGCATCCCAAGTTTCAGAGCAAAGTCGTTGTCATCTTGGCAGGATACGACCAAGACATGAATACTCTCATGTCTGTCAACACTGGGCTATCCAGTCGCTTCCCAGAGGAGATCGTATTCCACAACATGGACCCTGATGCTTGTTTGGAGGTGTTGAAAAGGGAGCTCAAGAAACAGACGATCGTGTTGAAAGAACTGGAGGACCGGGCGTCTGCCGAGTACAGGGAGATGAGGGAAATCATCCAGAAACTATCCAAGCTTCCTTCGTGGGGGAATGCAAGAGATATGCAGACTTTGGCCAAGCACATGACATCTGGAGTTTTGACAAGCGTGGCAAGTAGCCTCTACAAAACGTTTTGGAAAGATGCACAGCTGGCGCTTTCAGCCCGCGATGCCATAAACTGCATGAAAACCATGCTTGACGATCGCAGGAGTCGAGTCAGCAACGTGAAGTCCTTCACAGCGCGAGAGAGCTTGCCGCAAGCCACACAACCCATCGGATCTCCTCCTCCCCCTCCCCCAACGACGTCTGCTGCCTCCCACCAATCTTCCATGGGAGCGGCTGATATACAGTCGAGCTCCCCGGTCCCGCCGAACTCTCCTGAACACAAAGCGAGTGACCCAAAGGTCGACAGCGTTACTCAGCGCGACGTTGGAGTTACAGACGAGATTTGGAAACAGCTAGAAATCGACAAGGAGGTCGCGAAAAAATCATCGGGTATGCTGGACGAAGAACTGGAGAAAGCAAAGCAGGATCTCGATGAAGTCATCAAGCAGGAAAAGGCGCAATCTGTGGCAAACCCGACCACGAAACCAGGGCAAAGCACCGGCACGATTCAAGAAAACGCAAGTGATAAACTGAGGGCTCGAATACTAAGCGAACGACGAGAAAGAATGAAACAGGAAGTGGAGCGGAGGAAGCTGGAGGCAGAACAGCAGCGAAAGCGAGAGCTCGCGGTGCAAACGAAGTTGAAGCGCATGGGAGTATGCGTGCAAGGCTATACGTGGATCAAGCAAGCGACGGGTTACAGATGTGCTGGTGGGAGCCATTTTGTGAGGAACGACCAGATGAGGTGAAGAGGACATTCTGTATTATGTAAGACATCTTGTAACATCTTGTATAACATCCGCACACAAAGCGCCCGCGCTGAATCGCGTGCCCAGCGTAACTGATGACTATACAAGCGCGCGGGGGAGGAGGGCCAGTAGTCAGCGGCGCGTCGCCTGGTGTGCCATCTATGGCGGCCTCCCTCAACGCACAGATCGAAGATCTCGTTCAGCGTAATCGCACCCTGGAACACACAAACAAGAAACTCGTTGACGAAATGGCACTCGACGCCGACCGCGCCAAAAAGGCGGCCCGTGAAGTCCAAACCAAGTGGCAGGAAGACCGGCTTTTATGGCGCGAGGGATGCAATCGCCTGCTCTCCTGTCACCACCTTGCTCATCTCCGGCTCAGTGCCAAGCTATCTACCGCAGAATCCGCTCTACTCAAAGAGATGGAACTCTGCAGGCAAGAAAAGGTCGCCAGGCTACATCGCGATTTTCAGATCACCATGTTCCGAATCAGGGAGGCTGAATTGGACGCGCAGGTTGAGGAGCTGGAGGACGCGTTGCAGGACGCGAGACGCGGGCAGGACAATCACTTTTCCGAATTGAAGGAACGAATCAAGTCTCAGAACGAAGAAATCGATTCCCTCGAGGAAGGAAAGTCGGCAGTCGAGGTTCGTACTTGTTTCTGTATCTTATCGACTAGTCAACTTATGAGGCCACACAGAATGAGCTCCTAAAATTACGCGAGAGCTACGGTCGATTGCAAGTTTCAGAAGAGTCCGCGAAAACCAAACTCGAACGCATGACCCTCCAGTTCGATGGTGCTCAGACAACTAGTGCGGAACTCGAGCGGCAAAATGACGAGCTTAAACGCACCAACGTTGACATTAAACGCCAATTGGACAAATGGCAGAACCTCGAGACAAAGGGCGGCGAAGAAGTCGAGACATTGAGGAAGCAACGCATCGACCTCGAGGTCGAGGTGAAAGCGCTCAAAACCAGGCTGGAAAAGAAAGATGTCGAGCTACAGCAGGAGAAGAAGAAGGTTGCGGCACACAAGCAGAGTGTCGCTGAATTCGAGGTGCGCCAAGTCTTAACCTGTTCAAGTTCCCTTTTTCTCTCTGTCTTTTGCCGACCTCCCTTTCGACGTAGGTGTATGGCGAGGAACAACACCAAGAAGCAAAGGACCTCGAAACTCAACTGGCCAAAGCCAAGAAGCAAATAGAGCGACTCCAAGTGGAGCTTGATGCTGAACGGGCAGCCAGGCCCAAATCGCCTCTAAAGGTATCCATGGTCTACGTACATCCAATTCATACCCAACACTAACATGCACCAAGCGAAAACTGTCTCCCACTGTTTCGGAAGACGAAGTGGCTGATGGCTTCGTTGAAGCACCACCGCCTTCCTCTCCTGCTAAACCTCCGTCCAAAAAGCCTCGATCGAAAAACGGCGCAGTTGCGCCATCCAAGAACGGGCGCACCAAGCCTGCGCCCGAGCCGGTCGCTGGCCCGTCTGATGCACCTGACAGCGACATCGAGGAGGTGCCGGATCCCAAGCCACGACGGCGGGCGGAGGCGGGCGTCGGCGGGTCTGAGAAACCGAAGGTCAAGCCGCGGTCGAAAACTGCCGGTACAGAGAGCGAGGATGAGGGCGAGGACGCCGAAGCACCCAAGACCAAGGGGAAAGGGAAGGCTAAAGCTGTCGAAGAGGTCGCCAGCGACTCGGAGGAAGAGATACCCCCTAAGACCACGACCCGAGGGAAACGGAAACGGGGCGAGGCTGCTGCAGGCCCTTCGAGCAAGAGACGGGCTACAAGCGAACTGCCTGAGGTGGTTGAGCGCCCCAAACCTAGTAAACCGCGCGGGAAGGTGGCTAGTGGTGGCCGTGGCGGCAGTATTCAGCCCCGTGGCACCACGGTCGTGTCGGATGATGAAAGCGACGAGCCAGTAAGAAAGAAAAAGAAACGGACGATCGGTATCTTCCCGGCCAATGTTCAACCGACGTCTTTCAACTTTTTGCCCGCGGTAGTTCCGTTTTCGTCCCCGATTCTACCTGCTGATCCTTGTTTCAAGGGTGGCACAGGGGGCATAGATATCCCTACAGTTCTGTCTCCTGTGCGGGAATCGGATATTGTTCCCAGCCGGTCGACCATACCTAGTCGGACTGGTTCCAGCAATAGCATGATGGGCAGTCTTGGTGGTTTATTTAATAGTTTCGGCAGACGAAAGTAGCTGCGGGATTTTTCAACTAATCTATTGGGTTGTAAGTAGATATACGGTAATGATATAGTGAGGGGGTGGGTAGTTCTGTACCATTGGAAGGTGTGTTTCGAGTAAGTGTACAACAATGCGGTGACCATGGTCAAGAATAGATAACGATATTCTGTCGCGAGCAAGCCGCCTGTAGGATGCAATACTCCCGCTCTGAAAATGTAGACCGCCATGGATGAGCCAGCCCTCCATAATGAACCTGGCAGAGAGTGTGACATTCAAGTTGGGCGGCGTGACCATGCACCTCCAAGTTCTCCGGCGCGCTCTACACACCACCTCGACTGTCAACCCCGCCGAGATCGCCCATTTTTCCCGCTTGTCATCGCAATGGTGGGACGAAGCGGGCGAATTCAGCTTTTTGCATCGGATGAATCCCGTCCGCATGCGCTTCATCCGCGAAAAGCTGCTGGAAGTCGCGCGTGATGAACAACCTGCGCTCAACGAGCCAGCATCGACCACTGTACTCAAAGGACTCGATGTGCTGGACGTAGGATGTGGTGGAGGACTGTTGTCGGAGGTGCTCCTCGTTACCTCCTCCATGTGTTTCTTATTCAGCGATTATATCACTCCTAGAGTCTTGCGCGTCTCGGCGCTACAACGCTCGGTGTCGATGCCTCCGAGGCTAATATCGCGATAGCGAAACTGCATGCGGCGCAAGATCCAAGGCTGGCCCAGTCGGAGACCTCAACATCGTCCCTGACATACCTCCACACGCCAGCTGAGGCGCTGTTGGCGAGCCCGAAGCGCTACGACATCGTGTGCTCGATGGAGGTGCTGGAGCACGTCGACAACCCTCCGGCATTTCTAGATACATGCGCTCAGCTCGTCAAGGTTTGTTTCCGCCTCTTCTAGGGGACTTGCCAACCACTTACTGTAGTGAACAGCCCGGTGGTCATCTCTTCCTATCCACGATCTCGCGTACTCCACTCGCGTATTTCCTCACCATCTTTATGGCTGAAAATCTCTTGCGCAAAGTCGCAAGCGGAACGCACACCCATTCAAAGTTCGTTCGGCCTGAAGAACTGACGGCGTTCTTTCGCTCGTACCCGAATACCGAGTCGCCGTGGGTTGATGCGGGACGGGGCTCACCGACGCGCACTCAGGCCGAGGTCAGGGGACTCGTATACAACCCGCTGGGTGCGCGGTGGATACTGGCGCCACGGGATGCATGGGGAGCGGCAGAGTGCAATTATCTCTTTTGGGTCAGGAAACCCGCAGAGGTGGGGGGCACAAACATCAAGCTGTGAGCCTTGGGACTGGGAGCCGGCTGAAGTAACGCTCTTGAATCCCGTGGGTTCCTGATTCCTCAATCCATTACAAGGTCCTGGTTAGGAAACGCTGGCTAATCCTCGAATGGTTACTTGGAAATAACGGTACAAGCTGACCATCGCGACATTGATCTTGTTCCTACCGTACCGCCAATGTTTGGACACAGTGACTAGAACGAGCAAACTTGAACTACTTTGCTAGCAATAAAACGGTTCAATGGTTTCATCTGTCAATTCCCGTGAGTACCGGTCTCTTCTACGTGGTTCCGCTGTTAGTCGGCCCAATGTGAACGTGAAATCAGGGATACTCCGCTCTTCCCGTTCGCCGTTCGGACGCTTCCAAGTCGACGCCACAGTCCCGTGATCGCGTATAAATGTGACCTAGTGACACAACCTCCTATTCACCTTCTCTCATGTCCCGTCGCTCAACCCGCCTCAAAGGTGTTGAAACCAACCCAATCAGTAGAAGACGTAGCTGAAAGCGATGATGACTTTACCGAGTCTGTTCAAGAAGAGCCCGAAGAGCCTGAATTCGTACCCAAGAAGAAACGCAAAGTCGCCAAAGGTGGCACTGTAACAGCGACAGCAGAAGAGCAAAAGTTGAAGAAAGTCCGTGGCCGCAGAGGGCTGCTGAGTTCGCTGAAGGAGTTCCCGCTGGATGTCCTCTTCGAGATATTTGGCCATCTGCATCCGGTGGACCTGCTCCACCTCGCTCGTACTACAAAGGAAATACGAGGTATGTGCGATGATCCTACCAGCTTTTCTACATCTCACGGCTTTCACACAGGGATTTTAATGGTCCGATCGTCTGGCGAGTCTTGCCACCGTAATACTTCTTGGTACCACCATTCTTACCCTGCATGGTAGCATTCATATGGAGAGAATCTCGCACTCACATCGAAGGTTTTCCTCCTCCTTTTTTAGAGTAACTGATTCTCATTCGATCCTAGGGCTCCCGGACCTTCCGCCAGATCTTTGCGAACCTCAGTACGCAAACCTTGCCTTCGATGGTCATTGCCACGTTAGTCCCTATTCATTTCCGGTTGTTCTCTCTCATCTGGAATCAGAATTGCTTCGCCACCCCAGTTCAAACTGTTATATGGAGTGCTCGAACGCGCATGTGTAAGAAATGCATCCAAGATAAGTAAGAACTGCTCGTGTCTTGTCTTGTCAACCCCCCTTCTTAGATTTTTCGTGTCAGTTTTGTGGCCGGAGAATATGTAGCCTCTGTAACCGGGCTCGACCGGACGTTGCTGAGCTTGGTACCATCGTTCGAAAACCGCAGTGGTGAGCAGTTTTGTGCCACCTCCCGCGCTACGACGAGTTTGAATGCTGACATACCCACAGGCCGACGCAGCCGTTGGCGCCAGTTGTTTTATTCTATAGATCTCGCCACGAAGCTCAGGAAGAAGTGTGAAGATTTCATGGTCGACAGCGTCCTTCAACACAGAGACCCAGGTTTTATGGAATGGAGGCAACATAAAGCCGAAGAAGTGGCAGAATTAAACGATGTGTGCCATTTTAGCTTTGTTCAAGAGGCATGTATTCACATAAACCTGATAGCATGCTCAGTTGTGTGCCACTTGGGCCGCCAATCGTTCCAACGATCGCATCAATGAACTCGACGAGGCTCGTAGGCTGCGTCGAGAGGCGTATGTATACTTGTTCACAACACTTGGGAAATGTCTCACTCTGAATAACAGCATCGTGCAACGATTAACCGCTCTGGGGTGGGGCGACGAGATACCTCTTCACGGACATGAATTCGATTGTCATAAACTGGTTAAACAACCCAGACAACTAACTGATCGTAGTAGGTTTTCTTTATCCATGCCCTCTTTGTTTTGCTCATCAATATCAGTATGGAAGAACATCGAGTCGTCGCTTGTAGAACTCTTAACAGGCCTGAAGAAGGAGCGCTTAGAACAAGAACGCCGCAACATCGTCAAGGAACGCCGTCTCCTCGCAGTTCAGGTCTACCATAAATACCGAGACACTTTCCCCTCCGACGTGTTGTTCCCACCCAAGGTTGACATGATTCGCACTGAACCATTCAGGGCTGTCATTGAAGACACTCCGGTTCATCCCGAGGAAAAGGTCACAGAAGAATCATTCGCGGCGGCACTCTTGCACGTTCCGCAATTCTCTGACGACTGGAGGCGGTCCAAGGATAAGGAACTCCTTCAAATCATGAAGAAAACCTCACCACAATCAGTCGAGGCGGATTTACAGTTAGCCTCAACTTTTTTCGCCTGTTCGGACTACGGTACCTCTGAGCCGATTGGATATCCCCGTATCCTCTTCACTGCTGCTCCTACCGTCCTGAGCTATCGTCATGACGGATGGGACGGAGAGGGAGACCAACCTCTCAGAGATTGTCTTAGGGAAGAGGCTTGGAACGATGCCAGTGTCATTCGATTTAACAACACAGCTTCCCGCATTGTGAGATCCGTCCTCCTGGCTTGTGGACTAGATCCCGACGTGACTACCACCTCCGAGTTGGACGAGATAGATCCGGTCATGGAGTGCTTGAATTGTAACCATGACGTGCAAGGCCGATTCGTTATGAGGTGGATACAAACTGTGCGTTTGGCAAAAAGTAGTCCCTTCCGACTTGACCCAAGGTATTTTCAGACGACCCATCACTGTGGACTGCGGGCGACGTGGAAGTGTCTAACCCGGGACGAAGAGCTTCTTGCTGAAGTAAAAGAAAAGGAGTTCTTCGACAAAACCAACTTCGAATATACTAATTGGCAGGCGATTTTCTGCTGCAAGTTGTGCGACCAGCCGAAAGCGAAGTTCTTGAGCATGAAGGAGCATCTGAAGACTGCGTGCGTTATAATTTTCTCGCGTATGTGAAGCTTGCCACTGACTTGCGCCTTGTGCTCAGTCACAACGTGGCCCCGACCCTGGCCACCGTTAAGTTCCATATCGACACACCGCCCGCAATTTTGCATCCACGGCCCTGTCGTTTGGTGTCACCGGTCAAAGAAGCGGAGCCTGAGGCCAAGGAGGCTGGGATAGTGAAAGAGGCTGAGGTAGTGGGCGAAGTCGTTAGCACATCTTGATAGATACTGGTTTGGTTGTACATCGTGAAGTATCAGGATTACATGTCCTCGCATTCAAT
Source organism: Mycena vulgaris (assembly GCA_029204335.1). Lineage (NCBI taxonomy): Eukaryota > Fungi > Basidiomycota > Agaricomycetes > Agaricales > Mycenaceae > Mycena > Mycena vulgaris. The sequence goes on from JARGYA010000035.1 coordinate 104,615, forward strand.
GCAAAATTTCTGCAGGGGTATGACCATAGATAGGGGTCGGCATACAGGACAAGACCATACCTCGCCGGTCAACGCTCGCTTCTGTCCCCATTATGCTGATCAGAGCTCTGTCGCGGCGGGACGCATCGGCGCTGCTCATCGGGGCGTCCTGCTTCTATATCTTCTCTGCATTTGTGACTAGAGTCCCGAGTTGACATAAATGCCGCACACTCTTTTGGTGCCAACACTCATCCACAGGCTCCCAACAATCTCAACGCCGGAGAGACTTATCAGACTGTCACAACCACCACAACATATGTGTCGCCTGCACCCACCCAAGCCATTCCGCTGGATCTCGGTCTGGCTCAAGATTTCCCAGAAACCTCAGTCGTAGCGCATGCGCCGGGCTGGACGATATTTCAGAATCTTTACATGTCTGGCGGCACCCTCCTCCTTCTCACTTCGGACTCGGCACCGTTCCCAGAGCATCGACTAATGACGAGCACGGGGCTTCCGGGGAACCGTCACAAACGATCCGCAACGCATGCCTACCGCGCACGAGATGGCATTCATCACGCCCGAGGAGGCAAGGTCGAAATGGGGCGCCGATTCGTCTAGTGGTGGAAGGCACCGAGTGCGGACGGTGGAGGGAACAACAGTGAGTTCGTCTATGTCTTCAGTCGGCTACGGGAAGTCTCACCTCACTTAGCTGTTGTTTAATGATCCCCCGCAATTCCTGAACCACTGTATGTCGAAGCTGGTTCCCGCTTTCCATAGCCTCTAATAAATTAACCAGACTTTCATTTTGTCGCGGAGCTTATGTTCGGCTCATGGGCCTTTTTTTATGGCGCGTTCTTTGACGGGCTAGTAAAACCCCCCTCCGACATCTCCACTGAACCTTCCTTCAACCTTCCGTTCATTTCAACTTCCACACCAAAAATCGACCGCGTCATCTTTATTCACTCCGATGTAGATGGGTGGCGGGATAAACCGGGCTTCAATGGCTACTTCCTCCGAGCGGTGTTCCCCTCCGTGACAGGTAGAGGTATCGACAGACTGGGACGACCGTGTCAACGCCACCTCGAACGCTGAGATCGGCAGAGCGTGGCATTTCCCACTCGTGCTACTCGCCGACCGCAGCGCCGCATTTAGAAGTACCATCTGTGGCCAATACACTCAAAGGACAGCTGCAGCCGCTTGGACCATGATGGCGAAACAGGGGAAGATAGACCTTATTGGCAATTGGTGGTCAAGCATGAGAGCGGCGCTTCTGCGATATGCTGGAGGGGATCCCCACGAGGAGCTCCATTCCGTCCTTCAAGTTCCCGAAACCATCGTAATCACGTATATCAACCGACAAGGAACGCGCCGGCATCTGCGCGACGAAGACAACAGCGCTCTGGTCGCTGCGATTGAAGAATTGGTCGCGAGAAAGAATCGGGAAGGAAAAAAATGGGAATTCCACAACGTTCATGCGGAGCGGCTATCACTAGACGAACAGGTCAAGTATGCTGGGAGGACTACAGTACGTTTATCTCTGCCGACAAATTCTTATATCAATACCCTACTCAGATTCTTCTTGGTGTCCATGGGAATGGCCTCACTCATTTGGTGCGTTTGAATTCGTGGCTCTAGCCTCCTCTAATACTCTTGCAGGTGCTCATGAAGCCCAACCGCGTTTCTGCGGTCCTCGAGATGTTCTTCCCTGGCGGTTTCGCGAGGGATTACGAGTGGACAAGCCGCAGTCTCGGGATGACCCATTATTCGATTTGGAACGACACGTACGCTCCCTCACTCGCTCGATGCGACGCGTGCTGACACAAGAGAAAGATCGTTCACACACCCACACGAGCCGGAATGGCCTGCATACCCAGAAGGGTTCCAGGGGCCGAACATCCCCGTCAGCGGCGCTTTTGTCGCGGACTTGATAGACAAGCACGTAACCTCCAGGTCACAGCGTCCTTCGTCTGTGGACACAAGCCCCGCACACGACGTTCACGATGAACGTCGTTCGCTGCCGTTCTCCAGTCACTTAGCATGATCTTCACTTGTTTGCCTCGATGGCCTGATTGGCTCCCTCGCCTCAATGGCTCGATTCCCTCGTTCGCCTCGATGGCTGGATGAGGTGCTGTAGAATAATATTGGGTTTAGGCTAGCTGGCATGTACCAAAATGAATAATTCGCGATTTTGGCAGCGAATTAAGGACGCCCATGTACTGTGTATCCAACGGGCTGCGGTCACAGCATCGCGACACTCTTTAGGCCCAGGTCCTTCGCCACGGCGCACCTGTCCTTTTCCCGCCCTTTGGCGCTTTCAAAGGCTTGGATGAGGGACGCCTGGCCATCGTCGATCCTGTCACAACGGCTTGAGCATGATCATTCGATTGATTCGGGAGGGCATACCATTCCACAGCCTTTCCCTCCTTCTCCAGTAACACCTTTACTGTGGACCACGAGAATCTAGCAATTCTCGGCAAGCCAAATACCGGCTCGATGGATTCCCGTAGCCACGCTTTCGTTCGCGGGTCTGCAAGCATATTAGAGGGAGTAGGAGCCGTGAGAGCAGGCGTACCTGAAGGATATCCCGACCCAAGGTCAGTGTCCCACCTCCCAGAGGCGGCGTCGGAGTTCTCCTCGAAGACCCATTCTTCGATGCAGGCGTCGCGGGTGACCTTTGCAGCCACACTGGCGGCGCCCACGATCTTGTACTTGTCGTCCGCCTTGCTTTCTACGGTAAAGTTGATTCCGGGGAATCGTGACGAGAGGTATGCTTGATACGTGGTCGTGGTACCGAGCGCGTCGACATATACCTGCGTGGTGGCATGTTAGCGGGCGAGTTGGAGAGCAGGAAGGAGGCGGACCTCAGTCAGCTCGATTCCCTTCTTGAGGACTTCCTGGATCAAGAGCACAGTCGCGTTTTGGGACTGGACGTTCAGATTGGTCGGTGGGCGGCGTAGCATGCCGCTTGAGATCGCTTGGGGGCTGTCAAGCAGAAGGCATTTACAGAGAGGAAGAGCGGGGATCTGGGGCACGTACCTGATCACTCTAACAGACCACGCCAGATTCTCGGGGTCCGAACTCAGGGTGTTTAGCAGCGTTGACCTAGTTGCTGCCGTGAGGGTCTTGGAGTCTGCGACGGGTGGCGTCAAAAATGCTTTGGGCTTGAAAGAGGAGCATTCTACCCGCAAATCCTAGGTCGTCCAATTTCTCTGTATACGCCACAGGACAGTAGGCGACACCGTAGACCAGCGGGCCCAAGACTGGTCCACGACCAGCTTCATCGACCCCGAGTATGTATGGGCCGTCAGCGGTTGGTGTCGGGCTGTGGTATGTGTAGGACTCTCTGAGCGGCGTGGAAGGACCAGGTGCAGATGGGATTGAATCGGATTCAGACATGAGGCGAGAAAGACGCGTTATTTGTGCTGGTTGACGCGTCCCGGTTCAGCGTAATGCTTAGTCATCCGCGCTTTACCTTTCAGAGAACGCTGTGGCCTTCCGCAGCCACATGCATCGAGCTCGCCCGCATGTCGACATTCCTAATGCCCTCCCGCACGGTGCTCGTGCCCCCGAGAATCCTCAGCCTTCCTCCCCCGCCTATTCCATCCAGGTTACACCTCCGCCGTACGATAATTCATGGGAATTCGACTCGGAGCCGCAGTCTTCGGGAACCCCACGGCCGCGTACACAGTCTCTGTACGACCAGTCCCAGCCTCTCCCGACTCGCACCATTAGTGCGTCTGCCTCCGGCTACATGCCCTTTCCGGAGCCCCAGATCTATCGCTCTGCTTCGGCAACCTCTGCGCAGAATGTAGGCGGGACAATCACTCGGCCACAGACACAGCAGAAGTGATCTCGGCCCCGCTTCTCTCCGCCTCCAGCGCGATCCATCGATGACCTCGTTCATGACCACCGCTTCCGGCGCATATTATACTAACGACGACAGTGATTTCTACGCGTCGGGCTCTGCAGACGTATGTTTACTTGATTGATTTCGCCGATCTTTGCTCAACGGCGCTAGTCTCATGGGGACTCTAACGAGTCGGGCGACGATATTTCGCGGGACTTGTCGAATCTCTCGTGCGTCATTGCATCTTCGTGTGACTCGTCGGCCTTATTGGCTGCAGACTGCATTCCGATGAAGGAATCCGTCTATTCCAGACCGGGGAGCTTCCAGATCGTGATGAAGAGTGGTACAAGCTAGTCTCGCCAGAAGCGCGAGATTCCCTCGGAAAGCGGGAGGTGCAGCGACAATCGGTCATATTCGAAGTCTTTAAAGGTCCCCTCAATCTCGGTCAAAATTCCTCTCCTAACACTCCATCTAGCTGAGCGCGAATATGTCTTCGATCTGGAGGCAGTGCGAGAGGTCTATATTGACGCTCTACGCTCAGCTTCTCCACCAATCATCCGAGAATCATTCCTGAATAAATTTATCAACGAGGTCTTTGGAAACCTCGACCAGCTCGTCGCCCATCACCAGAACATGCTGGGTGCGTTGTTTGCCCGCCAACGGGAACAGCATCCCGTCGTTCAGAGCATCTCCGATATCATTCTTGATAGTATGTGTCGTATTTCAACCACCAGCATCCACTGAACGTCGTCTAGCTTCCTTGAAGGAGGACTTTCGATCTAGTTATGAAGTGTACATCAAAAACTACCCTCTGGCTGAATCGCGGCACCGCAAGGAGCTGAAACAGAACCAAGACTACCAGGCGTTCGTCCAGTCTGTGTCGACCGATCCGCGGATCCGGAAACGCGATCTGACAACTTTTCTCTCGCGGCCCGTCACCCGACTGCCAAGACTAAATCTCGTCTTGGAGCAGATCCTGAAGCTCACCGACGATGGCCACCCAGACAAGGATACTTTGCCCATCATTCTCGACATCTTGACGAGCTGCATCAAAGTGGGTGCTTCCTGGTCGTCATTTCAGGGCTGACATTGTCCCAGAGCACCCAGCCAGGAATCGAAGCTGCAGAGAACAAGGTCAAGTTCTGGGCGTTGTGTCAAAGTCTCGTCTTTCAGAAAGGCGAATTGATCGCAAGTGCTTCCGTTCCGGCCCGCTACCCCCACTGATCTGTGTGCAGGATATGGACCTGTACGCCGATACCCGAAACTTGGTTCGCCTGGCGCCAGTCTCGCGATGGAACCGCACTGAAACGGGGCTCTCTGCATGGGCAGATCTGACTGCGGCTCTGCTCGACAACTTCTGTAAATACGTTCCCGATGGATGTCTCTCGCTCAACTGACGCATGATTCACCCAGTCGTTTTAACCAAAGAGGAAGCTCGTTCGAACAACGTCGTCAAGCGTTACCTTGTGTCGCGTGTACGCCATTTTCTTGCATAGATGATATGATATCCTGAGCCATCCTCCAGCCAATACCGTTGTCCTTCTTGCGTCTGGGATCCTTCACAGCACCATCAGAAAACCGGCGAGATGGACTGAGATACAACTCTGTCTATCCTTTCACCATTTACCACGCGGCCAGCAAGACACGGCGATACACACTTTATGTATCTACCGAGGCTGAGCGGAAACGATGGCACTCTGTTTTGCAGGAGGCCATTGGTCTGCACATGGTGCGCCAGGAAGCCAATATGGTTTGTTTCGCTGCCCTTTCGTATTTGACCCCTAATTGACGTCTTCGAAGTACTTCGAGCCGCATGTGTTGTCCGATCAGTTTTTCCGGCTGCCCACCATGAAAGTCAAAGGTTCCAAACCAACTGGGAGAGTTACGAGTGCCGTTCCATTTGGTCCGTTGGCTTGAGATTTAATGCTCGTTCCTAATATGGAAACAGCTAGCGGCGATCGTAAATTCCTTGCGGTCGGATGTTTCTCTGGTGTCTATGCCGCGCATTGGCAGACAGAACGTGAGGATTCCATTGCCCTTTGCATAACAATCTCTTAGACTTCCCTTAGACTTCCAAAAAGCATTAACCGCGTCGAATCCAACCTCTATCTTTGCAATCGAAACCATTACAAATAAGCCATTTGGCCGATTCGTAGTGCAACACGATTCATCACTGGTATCATATTCCCTGGACATCCTCGGGCGCGTAGGCTTGGGCCATGCGGACCCGAGGACGCTGATTGCCTCCCTGGAGAAGCATGATACCAGCAACGTACTCTTCTCGAGAGTTGTCCAGATTGGGAAGCGAGTCTTACGTCCGTCATCTCCTGCCTTTCAACCGTGTCGTCCTGACATTCATGGAACGCAGTCGTGTATGCCTCGAAACGACACTTCCAGAGCACGCTTGATCTGCATGTGCTTGAGGCCGTGGACTCAAGCGGGGGCATCCTGAGCCCTAAACGTAGCCATTCTAGTTCCGCATCTTACTTCCGGCCGTTCGGTGATGTGTGTCCCTTCTGTTTTTGGTAGGTCGCGCGCTCACTCGCCTGACAATGTAGCCCGGATTCATCGCCAAGGACGCCCACGATATCACGGCACTGGTAAAGACCATTGCGATCGCTACGCAGGACCGCATCGTCATCCTGGATCCTACCAAGTCTGTTGTCCTTTCTTTGAGCACCGTGGATTAACTTACGCCCTTATTTAGTCTCACGAGATCCGCTATTACTTTCGTTCCCGACTTTACGCAAACGTCCAATGCTGCTGCTTCGCCTGCCATGTCCGCGCTTAAGAAACGACTGGAAGGATCGAAGCCGCTGGGACTTGTCCGGTGTAGTGCGACCGAACTCTTGGTGGTCTTTGATTGTGAGATTTCCCCCTGCAATGTGTGTTCACGCCGAATTAATCATTTCCCTCAGCAATGGGCTGCTATGTGACGCGTCATGGCGTCCCGAGCCGGAGCAGCGGATACATACGCTGGGAGTGCAAGGCTGTGTCCTTCGCAGCGCGCGGGGCGCACGTCCTGCTCTTCTCCCCCAACTTCATCGAGATACGGAACGTCCTTACGGGGCTGCTCGTCCAAGTCATCGAGGCTCAAGACATCCGGCTTCTGCACTCCTCGGACAACTCGATTCTGGTGGCTATGCGCGGCCAACACGACGACGAGGCCGGGATCAGTGAGAAGATCGTCGAGCTGCAGGAGACCGCTGAGATTGTGGGTCCGCGTACCGCACCTGTGCAGGCTCCTGCGATGTGGGACGAGTGGGATATGTGATTTACTGTACACTGATTCTACTGGGACGGTTTGGGACCTCATTATTATTATAGCGTAGTATTATTTTGTTAACGACCCAATGTAGCCCACCCGATTCATGCTTGCATTTAATTAGTGAAAATCTTGAGCTGAGCAACCACTGCGGCTTCTTCCGGATCGTCGTCGTTTCCATTTATAACTGTCTTCAAAACTATACGGTGTTCCCCTCCATCATGTTCGCCGCTCCTACCAGCCTGAGAAGCGCGTCCTTCTCCCATAAAAAGCCACTGCAGAGCTAAGGCTCCCATCTCGTTCCGCGCACATCAATGTCCGCCTCAAAGCTTCCCCCGCCTGAACGCGTCGGATCTTTCAGCGAGAAATGGCCGCCAAAACCGACCTGGAAGGCTCCTGAAGACGTCCCAGACCTCACAGGACAGATATTTCTGGTCACAGGCGGCAACGCTGGAATCGGGAGGGAGACCTGCCGTGTGCGGCAGTTCATTTGCTTCTCCCTTATTGCTGAGCATTGAAGACAGGTCCTTGTCGCTCGAAATGCCAAGGTGTACCTCGCCGCGCGGTCTGAGGAGAGGGCTCGGGCCGCCATAGATGATATCTGCAAGGGCACAGAGAAAGCAGACATACATTTCTTGCAGATTGACCTCGCCGACTTCGCTTCCGTCCGGAAAGCTGCTGAAGAGTACATCTCAAAGGAACAGGAACTGCATGTTCTCGTTAACAATGGGTGAGCCGCACAGGACGTGACGACTTATGAATCGCCTACTGACGTTCTCGGTTGCAGCGGCGTCTTGTACTCTCCTGGCATCGGTCCCCAAACCGCACAAGGTTATGATGTGCAGTTCGGAGTGCACGTCCTTGGTCTGAACCCTTCCCCATTATCCCTGTCGCATCTCATCTTCTCCCGGAGCAGGCCACTACTTCCTCACCCTGCTCCTGATGCCCACCCTCTTGCGTACCGCAAAAGGCGAGGTGTCTGGCATGCCTTGTCGGGTTCGCGTGGTATCCGTGTCGCCGGACGCCCATGAAATGACCGCGAAGCAAGGTATCGTCTGGGAGTCAATTCAGAAGGGCGACGCGGCATTGCCAGCGCGCAAGAAGCTCACAGGGACCCGTTTGTATGGCCAAAGCAAACTGGTATGTTCCCAATCCGTCACTGGAGCAGGTGGATATTCACGCGACCCGACAGGGCGTGGTTCTCATTTCCTCTGAGCTGGCGCGACGATACGGCGACCAGGGTGTTGTGGCCATCTCCCTGCATCCTGGTGCGTGTTGTTCGCAGCTGCGACCCTCTCATCTCAGTCATCCTTCCAGGAGGGGTAAAGTCGGAACTGCTGCGTAACTTGAATCCCATCATCGCGTGGATAGTCGAGAAGATACGCATCTATCCAGTCTCATTGGGCATTATAACATCGCTGTACGCGGCGACCTCGAAGGCGGCGCTCGAGATGAACGGAGAGGTGACCATGGATCTCGCTCGCCTTGTTAACGACTGATAGCTTGCCACACAGTACTTGACTGCTTGGGCCCGACGACAGGTTCCAAGTAAACATGCTCAGAATCTGGAGTTGGCACAGAGGTTGTGGAAATGGTGCGAGGAGCAGGTTTCAGGTTTCTGTAATTTATGCCGGAAGAGGGATGTAGCTGGTCAGGGCATCGAGGAGCGCCATTCGTTTATTGCAAAAGTCCGTGGCTCTCCCCGGATATTTAGGTGGATAGTTCACGTACGTGGCCGTGAGTGCGTTTGGGAAATGGAAATACCGGGGTTAAGTTGGGAGGCCGGTGCGATTGGTGGTGTGATTGGTAAGCGGCCGGCCTAGCAGCACAGCGTTGGTAAACAGGGATAAATATGCCCTCGAAGTCCTCGCCCGAGCATTTCTAGGTATCTTCTGCAGTGTTGCAGCAGGATTTAACGAAATCCCTGCATATGGATCTGATCCCCAGAATTATTGCCGAAGAGCAAAATCAAGTACAGAAATGGTAAATTATTAATGAATCTTGTCCATTCTATTTTTTCCTGCAGCTCTGCACTTCAGGAGTCTCTGATAGTAATGCCAAGGAAATTAAGAGCACAAACCATACTTATATTAACCCGCTGGTATAAGTACTGTTGGGCCGGTGGACATGATGGCCGCCTAATTTGGACTGTTCATGTCTCCAAAAGGGACACGTATGTATGATGTCCCTTCCTACTAGCTCGTGTCCCAACGCCCAACTGGCACCCTCCTCTGATGAAAATCCCATCGCTGATGCTTCTAAGCCCCAAAGATTAGTAGAATCGATATGGTTTGCGCTCTCGGACGTCTGAAGAAAACAGGAACCCCGGACGACCCACTCCGCAACCTCGTATGGAAAGCTATAACCCCATCCAGCTCCGCTTCTCCTTCTCGTGGCGGAATCTCGTCCTTATCTAGAGGCGCTATCAGCCGTGGGAGCACAATGATAGTGGTGCTTCTATTCTTTGAAGTTCACTATCATGACATCGGAGTCCCGCCCCCAAAAGTCGCGCTGGACGTTGTCGGTTTGGGCTCTCGAGCCGGAAGCGTCGACGTTCGCGCCTAATAGTAACTGGAGTAACACCGACATGGATCCAGTTCCAGCGGAACTCCGGACATGGACGACCTGGGTCCGCCATACAGCCTCGGTCGATTATGTGTCTGACTTGTGGAATTAGAACTACATATTTTATTGGATTTGCGACGCTGTGGGTGCCATTTATGTACGAACTCTTCCTGCAAAGTCTCATTAACGTTCTAGACTAACACCGTGAGTTTCTTCCGCTGCGGTGATAATTATTTACCGCATCTCTATAGGCTTCATGGGAGCTTGCCAGCTCTATGATCGCAGTTGGACTGTCGTGGTGCGTTATTCTTCGGCTGCCTGCGCATTTTCTCAAGTAAATCCCCAGGAGACAAGCACTCCCAGCCATCGCGGTTGGCCATAGTCTCTTGACAGTTGCTTCATCGTATTTGACTCGTGCCTTGTAGGTTGGCCACATAATTATAGCAACAGTCATGGTCAGTAATTTACGGACGTCGCAGAACTACTTTGACAAAGTGTAGGTTTTGAACGGGACCATTGGTGCCCGACTCCATGTTGCCTTCCCAGTGAGAACTCTCGACCTCCGGACTACTGCGTCTGCTCATACTTTGGGAGGTCATAACCCGGTCGTCCTTCGGTTTTTGGTTCAGCTACTTCAGCGTTATCAGCCGCGTAGTTCTCTCCATGTTCTGGTTCGCCATTCAGGTCAATCTTGGGCATGGAACTCCCTCAATAGCCCGACTAAGTAACCATACAGTCATTCACAGGTTCCGAGTGTGTTTATCAGATGCTCAAGGCAATATGGCCGTCCACCGCTCATATTTCGAACCATCTTCCCGAATCTGCGGGTATCACCACCGTTGGGATGATGTGTTATTGTACGTTCCCACATCCATTCGCCGACAGGACCCCTCAGTGATCGTTTCTAGTTTTGTTTTGGCTTCTCCAATTGCCATTCCTACTAGTATCTCCTCAACGCATCCGCTATTTGTTTGTGGTCAAAGCAGCCATTGTACCCGCAACGTGGCTGGCGATGTTGATCTGGGCACTCCACGAAGCTCCTCCGAGCGTCAGTCTTACCCCAAAGCACGCCGCGCTGTCTGGCAGCGCCGCCAGCTGGGCGTGGTTGAGTGCACTGAACAGTGCTCTCGGCATTTATGCCACTCTTGCTGTCAACATCCCTGACTTTACTCGCTATGCTAAGGACGAACGGGCGTGCGTCTAAAGAGTCATCAGCGTCTTCTATTCTTTTAAAAAACGCTCACCTTTAGTCAATACATTCAAATCATCGTTATCCCGGTCGCGTTCACGTTGGCAGGTTTCTGCGGAATAGCCGTCGCCTCTGCCAGCGAAGTCATATACGGAAGCGTCATCTGGGATCCTTTACAACTCATCGATCGCTGGGATTCGCGTGCTGCATCCTTCTTCGCGGCGTTCAGCTTTGCCCTCGCTAGTAAGCTCGTTCCTAATTCAAGAGGTCTACATGTGCTCAGACGATTTGCAGCGCTGGGGACGAACATTTCTGCCAACTCTCTCAGCGCGGCGAACGATATGACTGTTTTGTTTCCGCGTTATATTAACATACGCAGGGGGCAAGTCATTTGCGCAATTATTGGGGGCTGGGCACTTTGTCCTTGGGAGATTCTTTCCAGCGCGCCGGGATTCTTACAATTCATGGGGGGCTATACAGTCCGTTCTCCAATCGCTATCATTTTAACGCTTATGAATCTGTCCTGCAGGTGTTCCTTGGTCCTTTTGCAGCGATGTACGTGCTTACTTGACCATCCCATTCCAGACCCCTAACCCGAATGCTCTTAGAATGGCGGTCGATGTATGTGGACTCGAAATCTGTTTGGTTTCCGTGCTTATTTTTTGGTCCAGTACTGGATCGTTCACGGAGGAAAGGTGGATTTACCTGCGATGTACGACTCTCACGGGCGATATCGGTATTGGAATGGGATTGTGCGCACTCTAATCTCCTCTAATCTTCTTATGAGTGTTTAATTCCTCACTGCCCACAGAACTGGAGGGCCGCAGTGGCTTTGCTATTTTCCTCGACCCCGAGTCTGCCTGGCTTGGCTGCCAGCATCAATCCGAGAATTAAGGTCGGAAATGCCTCGAGGCTGTTTGATATCGCCTGGATCTACGGGTTCTTCACTGCTGCTGTCATTTATTGGGTGCTCTCGACATTGTTCCCCGCGACGGAGACGTACCTCGAGGAGGCCGACTTGGGGATGGAACGTGGAGCTTCGCTCGACGATTCCGAGTCCAAGAGTGACACTGACAAGGAAAAATCGGTTGCTGCCGTAACAGAAGCTTAGATAAGATATGATAAGATAAGATGTGGTATTTAACTGCGAATGTCCCATGGGCAATTTGTAGAAAGAAAGAGACCAGATAATCAGTAGGCAGCGTCCATGAATCAATATTGTTTTTCCTGTGTACGGATTCAAGCTGTCATCAGTCAAAGGCTCCCAAATGATGGGGCACTCCTCACTCAATTCCTACCCTCACTCTTAGCGATTTGGTTTGGACATACCTACGATACAAATCTACAGACTCATGGAAGGGATAAACTTGAAGCTGCCTACTGATTATCTTGTATATTTCTTTCTACAATTTGCCCATATTTGGGACATCCACAATCTACCAGACCCCCACTTACGATGTTCTCCAGATAGAGGTTCCAATCCAAATACATTCAAAAAATCCCTCTACATAGTAGACTACACAAGAACACTTTGGTAACACAAAATAAAAAGGAAACGATATCTATCTATCTGTTCATGCCTTCTTGATGAAGGAGGTCATTCCTTGCAAGTTGGCGGCGCTGATGGTGAGACCTGCAGCCTTGGCGGGGCCTGCAATGTCGAGGGTTTGGAGAGCGGCAGCCTTTCCAGGGGCGTTCAAGGACAGGACCTGGACCTGGGTCGCGTTGGAGGCCAAAACGTACATGAAGCTGCGAGGCGGTTAATAACGAGCGAATATATGGAATTGTAGGATACATACTCGTTGGCTCCGACGGTAGCAATGTCGTTATCGATGGTGGCTGATCCATTGCCCTGGGGGTATTGCTATCGGGATCATTTCAGCACGATTTTTTCGGAGGGAAAAAATTGCGGGACGCACAGTGACGATGGTGGGCTTGAGGTTGTCGTCGACGTTGATCTCGGTAACGGTGGCTGTAGCAATATCGGTCGTGTAGAAACTGAGGCGATTCGTTCGTCAGGGAAGTTCTCGCGCGGGCTGAAATTACTCACTTTCCGGTCTTGGGGCTGAAGCTGGACCAGCACGTAGCACCCTGGCCCGCGATGGGAAGCGTGGAGGATTTGCCGGCGGCGAGGCCAGTGGCGGCACCCCCAGAGAGGTCGAAGATGTCAACACCGAGACCGGCGTCAGTAGCCAAGATCGCGTTCTTGCCCGGAATGATGGTCATCGAGAAGGGGAGGAGGCCCCCAGCGGTCGGCGTCACAGCCTTGAAGTCCGCAGAGAGGGATCCGTCGGCGGCAATGTCCCAGACGGCGAGGATACCCGGGGTAGGCGGGAGGCCTTTGACCGATGCGATGAGCTGCTTGTTGTCTTCGGAGAAGATGACATGGCTGACGGAGCCAGCAGGGCTACAAGAACAGGGTCAATAGATGCGGCGCGTTACAGGCGCGTTTACGTACCCATTCGCGGGGCTATACAAGGGATGCAGTCAGTATGCGACGCGTTACAAAGTGTGATAAGCGCGTACGTGGTCTGGTTAAGCTTGAGACTGCGCACAGTGTTCGCAATGGGCAGGAGACCCTTGGTCTTGTCGACCGAGTAGCAGCTGTGCGGATTTTATCAGCCGGAGACCAAGGCTACGCGCGAATAAACTCACGCGACGCCGTTGACGAAGCCGCCGTTGACAGCGCAGACCATGTTGCCTGCCTTGTTAATGGCAAGCGAGACGGGGAACTCGCCACCGCTGCCGACGGGCCGCCCGATCATCTCGAGGTTGGTGGGGTTGGTGGGGTCGATGTTGAACACTGAGAGAGTGTTTGAGCCAGCGTTGACGGTGGCCACAATATTTCCCGCGGCGGATGCCTTCACCGCGCCCTGAGTGAACAGGGGGTCAGGACCGTCACCGGGAGCGCCGTGGCTGCCAAGGCCCTCCGAGGAAGTAGCTTGACGCAGGGTCTGCGCGTAATTTCTTTTAATTAAAAAATACGATCAAAAGCGAACGACGCGCTTACCAGTTTACCGTCGGATCCAATGGCGGCCGCAACAACAAAGTTGCCAGTGGGTTCATTGGTTATGACTGCAAATGGGGATATTAAGACGCGTCTAAGGAATCAGGGGACCTTGACGCGTACAGTAAGCAGCGCCAACGGCGGACGCGGCGGCGGCTTTGGTGGCGGCGCCGCCCATCATCATCTTCGCCTTGTTGGCCTTGTTCCGGTGTCTCGACTCCAGAGGAGCTGCGGAGACGACGGAAGAGGCAAGGAGGACCGAGAGGAGGACAGAGGAGATCGTCAACTTCATGTTTGATAGAGTGTTGCAAAAGAGTGGTCAGGTAGGAGAGAACGAGTGACTATGGGTCGGCTGGCGACGAAAAAGAAGGGATAAGAGAATGTAGGGAGAGCACAGCTCAAAAGTTTGCGAAAAAAGCTGAGAGGAAAGGAAAGAAACCTAAAGAAATTATCAGTAAAACGCGGGGCTTTATACCCCAGCGGTTGCCAGCTCATCACGGGAGACACGGTGCATGGCGCAGCCATCCGAAACTTGGGAGGAGCGCGTCCAAGTCCAAAAATAGGATCAATCTTTAGCAAGCGACATCAACCGTTGCCCGTGCGGGCCATCCAATGGCATCCATAGCCACCATCAGCAATAGCATCTAAGAATCAATGTGTAGATCCTGACATCCTGTGCTTATTCCTATTCAGAGTCGTCTTCTACGGTGTAAACCAAGCAAACACCATCGTCCCCAGCACTGATTACCACGGACCCCTGCAGTCCCAGCGAGGCGCCCAAAACTGGTCCTTGATGCCCGGTGTGTCTCCGAAGGAGTGTCCCCGTCCGCGCGTCCCAGGTGCGGAGGGTTTTGTCGGCGGACGCGGAGACGAGGAGGTAGCCCTTGGGCGCCGGATGAGTGAGCAACGTCGTAACCGCGTCCTAAACGACTATCAGTCAACGGCAATGTAAACGGAAAATGAATGATCTACTCCGTGTTCGAGTGTTGCGCGTAACCTCATCGTCGTCAGGTCCCAGATACAAGCTTTCCCATCAGTCGCGCCAGTCACAGCGACCCCTGCCCCGGCAGTGTTGCCCGTCAAGTCCACAAACTGGATGGCTTCGATGCTCTCGCCCTCTGTATGCCCACCAAGCGTAGAGACTACTTCGCCTTTGCTGAGGCTGACGACGCGAACACCACCTGCTGCGCCTCCCACGACCGCGAGGGTCGATGAGGGATTCACCCCAAGCGACGTGATCCCATCAAGCTCGAAACGGGCGTCATTAGGCGTCAACTTGAAGATCGGGGTTGGCGAGCGCGGATCCCAGAAGATCAGAATGCCGTCTGCGCAGGCGGTAACTATTCGTTTGCCTAGTGACGCAGTCCGCAGTAAGTAGGTTGCTTATATACGGCGTGAGGCTGTCATGCATACCGTCGGGTGTAAATTCGCCGCACTGTACGGCGCCAGTGTGGCCTGCAAACACCTGCATGGTGTTACCCGAGGGCACTACATCAAACGTTCAGAAGAATGAATGGGGAAGACGGGTTTCGTTACATTGCCATAGCCAGAGCGTCGAATCATTTGATCCCGCCAGCAGAACACTTCCTTTGGGATGCCATCGTAGAAACTTGAAACGCGTAGATTAGATGAGATGCGAAGAGTACCTGGGGTGAAGAAAAAAACACACCATGACTTCATCGGGACCCTCGAGCTGCGTCAAAAACTCCCAGGTGCGATAGTTTTCCTTCCCGACTCGCCGCCATATCCTGATCTTGCCGTCCATTCCGCCAGTCGCGATCATCTCTCCGTCTGCACTCCAGGCGACGCTCGTTACGCTGTCGGTGTGGCCCGTTAATTTTACGATGACCTCGCCGTCGGTGATGTCCCAGACGTAGCCCAGGTCGTCCTCCCCGCCCGAGGCCGCCAGGGCTTCCGTGGGATGGGCCGCCACGGCGAACACCGACGCGTTGTGGTTCGGAAAAGCCTGCAGAGAGTTGTCGTCGCCCGAGCCTGAGGCCCCAGCGTTGAGATCGCCAAGGGTGTCTCCAGCCTCGTCCTCGTCGTCTTCGTCCATCGGATGATCGCCATCGTCTGGGACCTCAGCGAGAACATCGTCTTCAGAGATGAACTGCTCTGCCTCCAAGTCCTCTTCGATTTCTTCGCGGTGGGAGGCCATTAGTGTGTATGTCTGCGGGTGGGTGGGTGATTATGAAGAAAGCAGCTGAAGCAAGAGGGCTATTTATTCAGCTGAAGAAAAAGTTTGGTGACTAAACGGAACCGGAGAGCGAGATCGCTGACTGATGTGTCCTAATCCGGACTATGCGTCCAACGCGATCGCGTTCTCTTCAACCACCTTGTAGCCCTTTCTCTCCCGTTTATCTCCTTCCAAAAAATCCTTCAAATATTATAAACCGACTAGTCTGCATCTTGGACGTGAACGACGCGCCGAATAATATAATGGAAAATGCGATTATTCGTGGCGGGCTGACCAATCAGCCCGGACTCTGACGTGGAACTTACACATCTCTACTTTATACCACGACAATGAAACTCTCTACTTCGCTCTTTGCAGCGGGAATAATAGCCGCAGTCGGCGCCTCCAACGTCCTCGAGCTCACCCCTGCCAACTTTGACACTGTCATTGGCACAGGGAAGCCTGGTCTCGTTGAATTGTCAGTCCCGTCCCGTTACTCACATCCCTCACACTAATACACGCGCCAGCTTCGCGCCTTGGTGGTATGTCATCCTAAACTCTGTCTCTCTATGCTCGCAACCGACTGTCTTGGCTGTCTCGCAGCGGACACTGCAAAGTACGTGTCACGCCGAGTACGCAGTGGCCCGAACTAACGACGCGCACGACAGAACCTCGCCCCGGTGTACGAGGAGCTCGCAGATGCCTACGCGCACGTCAAGGACAAGGTCGTCGTCGCCAAGGTCGACGCCGACGGCGAGGGAAAGCCTCTCGGCTCGAAATTCGGCGTGACCGGTTATCCGAGTACGTGGAATCCTACTCTCGATTCTCCCACACAATCAGTCCCTCTCTCTTTCTTATCTCCTCTTAATTTCCTCGCACGTCGGTCTGACCGCTTGCAGCCCTGAAATGGTTCAACGCTGATGGAACACATGAGCCTTACGAGGGCGGGAGAGATTTGGATTCACTTGCTGTGAGTTTCGCTGCTCATTTACACCTTATTTCGGACTAATATACCCCTCAGGGTGAGCATCCTTGTTCTGAGCATGGGTTCTAGTCCGCTGAACACTTCGACAGCATACATCGCACAAAAGGCAGGAGTCAAGTCGAGCATCAAGCCCCCGCCGGCGCCCGAGACGCTCATTCTGGATGCCCATACCTTCGACAGTGTGGCGCTGGTGAGTAATAATCCCAACGGTGCATAGACCGAGACTAATTGTTGTTCTAGGACACAGAGAAGAATGTTCTTGTTTCTTTTACCGTATGCTTCAGGCTCCCATCGCTCTTTGGCATCTTCTCATTCATTTCCTAGGCACCGTGGTGCGGCCATTGCAAGAACATGAAGCCTGCCTACGAGAAAGGTTGGTTAACGCGCCCTAACTCTTTTGTTCGTTCGAACTGACCCCCTGTAGTTGCACAAACCTTCAAGCCCGAGAGTAACGTAAGAAATGTCGTAGAGCCGGCCAGACCTCGGGCTTACGCGTGTGATAGTGCATCGTCGCCAACGTCGACGGAGATGACAAGAAGAACAAAGATCTCGCAGGAAAGTACGGCGTCAGCAGCTTCCCCACAATCAAGTTCTTCGCAAAGGGGAGCTCCGAGCCGGAAGACTACGAAGGCGGCCGCTCCGAGGCCGACTTTGTCAACTTCCTCAACGAGAAGTGCGGTACGCAGCGCGCCGTGGGTGGGGGTCTATCGGATCAAGTGCGTAGAGCGCTTATTGGGCGCGTATTAATGGGGCGCGGGGTTATTAAACGCATCGTGTCCAGGCTGGCCGTCTGCCGGAGCTTGACGCCCTTGCAAGCAAGTTCTTCGTAGCCGCCGGGGATGCCCGCAACACGCTCCTCAAGGACGCGGCCGCCCTGGCCGCAAGCGCCGGCGTGGTGTCCAAGCACTATCTCCGTGTCATGGAGAAGCTCGTTAATGGCACCGAGGGGTACCTTGAGAAGGAGACCAAGCGGTGCGTCTATTCATTTGGAGGCGTCCGTGGACGCGGTTGACGTGTTTCGTCGGACCCTAGACTGGAGTCGATCCTGAAGAAGCGGAGTCTCGCGCCGGCGAAGCTGGACGAAATTAAAATCAAGTCCAACATCCTGCGCGCGTTCACTGCGCCCCCGAAGGTGGACGAGGAGGAGACGAAGCGGGATACGGCGGAACTGTAGATAGTCGGTCATTGAATGTGTAGGATAGACCTAAGACGATCTCTACTCTGCGAAAAGACAGCTATCTGCCTCGCGGCAAGTGAGACAAGCGCGGCGCGCCTCGTGTTCGGATAGAAGGCCCTCGTGACCTTCGTTCCGATTGTTCGCGGTCAAACCAAAAAATCAGATTCGTGTGCAGCGATCGATGCTCTTTGCCACGCCACACTCACTTTTATAAGGCGACGCGCTGTGCTTCTGTGGACTCTCGCCTAAAACCCTACTTCTACTTGTACTAACTACAACTACTCCTCAAAATGTACTGTGGCGACGACAGCCCGGTGGTCCCCAATCCAATGCAACAGCTCCGGATGTACCGCTGGCGCGGCTCGCGCAACCGGTGGCATCGCATCCTGCCAGACCGCGATAACGGGGAGGACGAGATCCCGCCGTCGACAATCGAGTTCGTGTCGTGGAACGTGAGCTACGACACGCCGATGGTCGCGCAGCGGATGGAGAGCGTGCTCCGGCACCTCGAGAAGGTCGTCTTCAAGTGCCGGCGCAAGGAGGCGCCCAAGCCGTGCGTCGTGCTGCTGCAGGAGGTGCAGTCGCTGCAGGGGCTCGAGGTGCTCCTCAAGGATGAGTGGGTCCGCGAACACTTCTTCGTCACCCCGGCCGACACCAGCAAATGGCCGGATCGCGCGCCGTACGGAAACGTCACGCTCGTGGAAAAATCGATCCCCGTGGTGGACGCGAATATCCTCGAGTTTGGCCTGTCCGCGATGCAACGCACGGGCGTGATTGTCGACATTCAGCTCGCCGCGCCGAAGCCGCGCGAATACGATGTGGTCCTACGCGTCATCAACACGCATCTGGAATCGCTGCCGGTGGGGAACGACGTGCGGCCGGCGCAGCTACAACTACTATCCAAATTTTTGAAGGTGGGTCGTGCCCGGTTTGCCGAATTTTTGACAGAGACTGACATTTGGGCAGGGACCGGGGGTACGCGGGGGTATCATCAGCGGGGACATGAATCCGATCGGGCCCAAGGACGCGGAGCTTCCGACGTCCCTCGGGCTGCGGGATGCATGGCGCAAAGGGGACAAGGACGAGCGGGGGTTCACATGGGGAGAGCAGCCGCGGCGGGAGTATCCGGCGGCGCGGTTTGATAAGATACTGTATCTGCCGCGGAAGGGCTATCGGGTGGACGAGCCGCAGCGGATTGGGGTCGGGCTCAAGACATTCAGCGAGCGGCTTCCAGAGGGATCGATGTGGACCAGCGATCATTGCGGGTTATGGACAAAAGTGCATATATTGCGGTAGGGTACATGTCGGATTTTGGGGGGACTGGGACTGGGATATGGGAGCGCTAGATGTTGCTTTGTTTTCGGAGAGTCTATAACAAATAGTACCCCGACCTTTGGATTGTAAACGGAGGAGAGTAAGTGTGACTCGGATCTCGCCGCGGTGTTTTTGCCCTGCACCGAGTTCAGACATAAATGCAGCCAGCGGGATACGCACCGCCCCTGAGCTTCTCCATGACGCGCCGTGTCTCGAAGGTGGGCACCTTCTTCCCTTGGGTACGCTGGCGAGGAATATTAGTGCACACAGCAAGGAAAAGGACGCACCAGTTCCGGTGAACTTGAGATGTTGGATTGTTGGATGATTGGACGGAGTACACCCCGTCGGCAGTCTCGCGGGGCTTGAGCTTGACGTCGCGCAGGAGAGCTTGTCGCTATTTTTCATGGAGGAGCGCAAGAGGAAGCTCTGAGGAACACAAATGCGGAGATAAGTCAGGTGACGGTACCAGTCACTGTGACTCCTACTACGTCCCGACGGCGACGAGCGATTGACGTTTGAGGCCTTGAGGCCTTGTCAGAACTTACTGCGCGAACAAGTCACAACTGATTTGGAGGGAATGAGTGCCTCGAGGAGCTCGATACATGCAGCCTCTTTTCGGCCTTCCTCCGAATTCAAGAGATCTCGAGACATTTCGCATTATTCAAGACATTGAATGGCCATGTTCATAGTACGGTAATCTTTTTCTCTGCCAGTTTGAATTGCTCCAAATCTTAGAAAGGTCCCCCCAAACTCCATGGTTCAAAATCTGTTTATCGCAAAACTGGACCACCGCTAACACCCTAAGAACCGACAAATCCTTTACAACTTCTTTGCTATAAAGCATGCTCCTACAGCGATGGCACCCTCGACTCGCAACCCTTCTATCACTTCTCCTATTACTGCATTTATCTCTTCCTCGTCCGTTACGCGATGTCCGCGCGGCACCTCTAGAGTCCCATTCTTGAGCATGATATCCACAAACCCCCTGATCACGAACTCAAGATTCTCGATGGAGAACTCTTCAAATTCTGCCATCGAGTTTCCAGCGAGGCCCTTGTAAACGCGGCACTGCTTCCCCAGGGATCCGGGTCCAACCTCAGTCGCTTCAATTTCGAATCCGACCTCCTTAAGCATGCCGCCGAGCAGCAAAGATAAGCTAAATTCAGATCAGCTCAAGTCTAAATGGGTGGTGGCCGGTATCATACCCGACGATAAAATTGTTCTGCAAGACGTATCCCGTATACATACAGTTGAGTTTACTGATCCAAGACGTGCCAGCCATACATTTCTCGAGGTCGTAGGAACCGCCATCCGCTGGACGGAAATACTCTTCCACCTTGAATAAGACTGGATCGAGTTCGTCGAGCATGAGGCGGCCACCGGGGGCTGAAAAGCATTCAAGAATCAGTGGGCAACGTCAAGGAAAATTAGAACGACGGGACCTAGTAGTGTGTGGAAGTTGGCTAGAGCAGCATGCCATCCCTCCATCGTCAAGCAGAGAACAAGGTAGCTGACATGAACTAGATCGAACTTCCCGTGGTATTCCGTCGGAAAGGGTTTGACGACGTCTTGCTGAAACGTCTTGATGCCCACGCTGTCGGTGACACTGGTCGGAGGGAAAATCGCAGGATTAATGTCGCAAGCGTAAATGGTGACCTCGTCGCGCCGGTCCCTAATTTGCGGGTCATTCGCAAAGTCTAGAGTCCATACGCAGGTTCCCGCGCCGATATCGAGGACAGTCCGAATTTCTGAGAGATCGATCGCCTTTGGAACTGGCTTCGTCCAGCCATAAATACCCTTTTTAAAGGCATACTGGTTCACAAGTCTGAGGCAGAATTATTTTGCGGGCCTCGCTTCTAGAGCCGACTCGGACACACCTTTCTTTCTCTATCGAGGTAGCCGTAAATGCATAGCGCGAATCTGTAACGGTCATGGTGGGCTTGTCCAAAGTTCACGACGTAAGACGTGGTGGTTCATTTATGAATGTGATAGGTGAGAGAAGCATTGATCGTGTAAACAGAACTTCCAATCGCATGGTTGGCAGTGTTCGAGCGGAAGAACTTCTATAAATTATGGGTATCAAGTCACGTCGGAGATCCCAGCTCAAGTGAACCAGATCTAATCGGATCGGCCCGGTAGGAGATCTAGATCGTGGACGTTCTTTGAACACATATTCGACCCATGCGCTCGTCACGGAGGTGACTCCAAACTCCCACGGTTAAAATTCCCACGGTTCGAATCCGGAAGCTCTCACGCTCTTCCGTCGGAGGAAAGCAACCGTGATCCATCGTCCATCTTCACATAGACAAGTATAGCTTCCATCATCTTCTGCCACAAGGCACTGACTGACAACTTCACGAAGTTGATGTCGCTAAAATAGACTGCGCTCGAACCCCAGGCAAGAGGCACAGATGCATTCCCCACCGCCTCCGGGCAGCTCCTCTGAGTCGCTCGCGTTCAAGCAACCGCCGTTGGATGGGTCCCTCCTCCTCCCCCAAATTATAGACAATCATGCAAACGACAATCCAACATACCCGCTCTTCCGATACATAGACCTCGATGGTGCTCTGAATACGATCCCGTGGTCTCGCGCTATTCCCGCATTTCAGAAAGCAGCTCAGTTTGTTCGTGAACAAGTTGCGGAAGCGAATCTCGAGGAGCGTCCGGTTATTGCGATTCTAGGCTCCATTGGTCGGACCTTGGACCTTCCTCTGACAATATCGACACTGATACAATTGAGATTTTAGACCAGATCACATATTTTTCGCTCATTGCTGGAGTGATGCGCGCTGGGTATCAGGTCTTTCCCGTATCCCCAAGAAATTCGGAATTGGCAGTTTCACACCTTCTTCAAGCGACCAACTGCTCGCATGTAATTGTGAGCGCCGATGCAACCGCACAGAAACAGGCGGAATGCGCCGTCGCAGCAATTACGACTCAGGGCGGGATACTCAAAGTGATCCCAACTCCGTCTTTCGAGGAGCTGTTCAGTGCTTCAGTTGTGCCAGAGGTTCCGCCGGTACGGAACTTACAGTCGGGCGAAACTGGTCTTATACTACACTCGTCTGGTAAGCTCAATAAATACGCTTAGTTCTTCATTCATTCCAGATCCAGGCTCGGTGGCCTTTCCGAAAGTCGTCAAAATAACATACCAGATTCTGATGGAAATTGCTCTTACCCCCTGTCGGTATTCAGTCATTTCCAGATGCTTTACTGATGTCTATCCACAGACTACGGAGAATTAGATTTTTGTGGCCAGGTGTGGGCGGGGCATGGGCTGCCAACGTTCCGTGCGTCATTTTCCACATGTCCATCGTCACACCGTTATTAATGGTTCTTTAGATTTTATTGGGGTAATGCAGCTCTTCTGGGCGGTATAATGTCCTTCTCTTCGTATTTGACCGAGGTTGAACATATATTCCTATCCAGGCCATGACGGGATTGACAATTTCGCTCTTACCGCCCATCGTCCCACCGATTGTACCCACTCCGGCAAGAGTGTTAGATGAAGCTGTTGCAACCGGTTCCACTGTCCTGATGTGCGTTCCATCATTTTTGGAGGTGAGATCTTCCGCCGTGGATGACATTAGGCTTGATTTTTACATTACGAAAGGGCTGGGCTCGCGATCCCGCTCGTATCGCAGCTTTGAAAAAATTCAATTGTGTGGTAAGCCTAAAACTTCCGGGTCGATCTTATGAATAACGATTAGGAACCCAGGTTTTTGCCGGTGGACCCTTGCAACGTACGTTTTATGCGTTACACTATAGACTAATGACATTTCACCATTAGCTGCCGTCGGAGATATGCTTATCAAGAACAATGTCAACCTTACTCCCTCGTATGGCTGGTGAGTTGAACTTATCGGCATCGGCCGCGACCCTACTGACTTAGACGTACTATGCATAGTACAGAAGCAGGGTGTTTGAGTAGATTTTTGCCGAGTACGCTTCGATTTAGTCGAGGTTACTTCATATCTTTCTCATGAACTCTCTGCAGAGAGCTCCAACAAGGAAAACTGGAGCTACTTCCACGTGAGGGGTTAATTCCTGCGAACCTGTCTGCTAACCAAAAATCTTTCTAGATGTCTCCCCATCTCGATCCAGTATTTTTACCGCTTGCCGACACACCGAACGTATACCGTCTCGTATTGAAGGTATGCCAGCGCGTTGCGAATTTCATACGGATCCTGAGCTGAAGTTGCCATGACCGCAGAAGTGCGGAACCCACACTCCTGCCGTCTTGGATACAATCCATCAGGGAGTGCCCGCGTTCAATACCAACGACTTGCTCGTTCGCCATCCGGAGAATGAGAAGCTTTGGAGGCTGTATGGTCGCCAAGGTGAGACCACAAAGAAGCGGGCGAAAAGTTGTAATGATTCCGAGCAGATGATCAAATCATGCATTCCAATGGCGAAAAGGTTTTTGAACTATGTTGCTCCTGATTAATCGTCCTGAATGATTGTCCTCGAGACTAACCCAGGTCCTCTTGGTACGTTGATCAGCAAATGCATACTTCTCTCGTAACAAGGTTCAGAGGCGATCATTCTCAAAGATCCGAAGATCAAGCATGCCGTCATGTTTGGCCGAAGCCAATTTAATGCGGGTGTCCTATTATTCCCGGCTCAGCCATTCAATCCTGCGGAAGGTGAACGGGTGGTGGAATTTCGGCGTGAAATTTGGTTATTGGTTCCGCTGTCTGGATCAGGATTGTAGCTGATCAGTAGCACAGGCCAGCCATACAGGAAGCCAACGAATACGCCCCTAGTCATTCCAGAATATTCAAAGAGGCGAGACCTTCCGTCGCGTCGATTTCTCGTTTCTAAAATATGACTCAGATGATAGTCGTTGCAAATCCGTCGAAGCCGATTGAACTCACGGCTAAAGGGACACCTCGCCGGGCGATGGTCCTTGAGATATACAAGGATGAGATCCGGGACGCATATGCTGCCGTGGAGGAGTCGTCTCAGACACATCTAACTCCCCCAGACATATACGACGCCCTTTCAACTCTCAATTTCGTCAGGACTGTTGTGAGGGAGGTGTTGACCCAGAATCCAAGCGACGATGAGGATATCTTCCAACATGGATGTGATAGGTAATGAGATCTGATCATTGGCTGTTCAAACCTCAACTTATTGATTTACTTAGCTTGCAGGCAACATGGATACGCAACTCCATCCTTCATGCGCTCAGGGCTTCTACTAAAGTCGACCTTGGAACTGTCCCTGGCGATTTTGTCTATTCCCATCCAACTATAACACTTCTTGGGGATTTCATGACTAAAGTGGGATCGGGATCTTCATATCTGCTGCCAGATCTGTCTCGCCGAGCGTCTGCCATGGAGAAGATGGTAGGAAAATATACCCAGGAATTTCCCGAGCACTGTGCCACGGTCGAGAAACCCAACGCGGAAGCCGTCCTCATAACCGGCACCACTGGGGCTCTCGGCAGTTATATGCTTGCCCATTTACTGGCGTTGCCGGAGGTTTCCGCTGTATATGCCGTCAATCGCCCCGGCGCCAGTATCCAAGACCGCCAGCGCACCTCGTTCAGCAATTTCGGGATAGACGTTCAGCTACTAGCCTCACCAAAATTGAGGCTTCTGGAGGGCACCCTGGCGACCTCTGGCTTCGGGCTTAGCTCGGACGTGTATAGCGAGATCAGAGAAAGAGTCACCTGTATCATTCACAACGGTTCGTTTTAGGCTGCGCTCGGTGGGGTTTTTGCGGAGCTGATCGTGTCCTCAATAGCCTGGCAGGTGGACTTTAAAATGTCGCTCTCTTCCATGGAGCCCTGCGTCGCGGCGACGCGAAATCTCATTAATTTAGCGCTTTCGAGTGGGCACACTGCCCCACCTCAGTTCATCTTCGTCAGCACCGCTGGCGTGTTTAGGAGTACGCATTTTTTTGTGTTTCAACTACAGAATGGCTTACCGAATTTCCAGGCTGCGAGGGACCAATCTTAGAGGACAACATCTCTGACGCAAGGACAGCCGCTGGACTTGGATACGGAGAATCGAAATGGGTGGCAGAGCAGATTCTTGAGACTGTGGCGCAGAGGACGGCATTGAACCCAGTTATTGTGCGTCCGGGACAACTTTCGGGCGGGATCGGGGGAGTGTGGAAGACGAGCGAGTGGTTCCCCACTCTGTTGCGGTCCAGCCAACTCTTGGGACACTTGCCTATGATCTCTGGGGTAAGTTGCACACGCATAAATCACAGGCGAGTCTAGCTCATGCCATGCCCGTAGCATATATCTTGGGTGCCCATCCACTACGCAGCCAAGATCCTCATCGAAATGCGGACAAGCCGGGAGCGTTACCTCCACCTGACACATGCGCATCCCATTCCGTTCTCCGACGTTCTCCTGCCAGTAGCAGAAGCACTTGAACTCCCCATGATTCCTTATTCACAGTGGATGGCGTCGTTAGAGGCAGCCGCAGCACGGGAATCACTGAATCCAGGAGTGCGCTTACTCCACTTTTTCCGTACGAATCGCGCAATATCTCTGGAAGACGAGGCATTCTTCCCAGGGCCGTTGTCGAATTCGAAGGCTGTAGAGGCGGCGTGTTTCATGCCTTCTGTACCACAGTTGGGGGCTCGGGATGCACAGGAGTGGGTGCTATTTATGCGCAAAGTAGGATATCTCTTGTGATTTCAAGTGTTTTGTTGGGATGACACCAGACGTTGCAATTAAACCCTACCGAACCTATGGAAAGCCTGAGGGTTGTGAATGTTTCCAAGCTGCTGTAGCCCGAGTCGTGGAGGTGACATGGCAAGAGACGTCTTTTGATCCGATAACATTATGCGAATCTACGGTCAGCTTTCGCCGGTCTGAGTACACAGACGGAGCCAATCGTGTATGCATGCCCTAATTCTGCATTATCAGCTATTTGCCGATGCCTCTACAGCTTTACCTGCAGCTTCATACAGCTTCTACTTATTATTTAACGCCCTACGTGTCGGAGAACATCCTCAGTCGTTGATACCGTTCGCTTGAAGTGCGGGTTCATTTTCCAGAATGGAATCTTTCGAAACCGCCCTCGCAGAGGCAACCAACCCATCGACCCGCGACTTGTTAGGCGCAATCGGCCTCGTCGTGGACCGCACAGGTTGGCATCCCATTTCAAGACGACCCACTAAACTAAGTGAACCAACACCAGGCAACCCCATCTACCACCACGCCAGCGGCCACCAATCCCTCGCGCCAGACGCGCCGCCGCTGGACCCAGACAGTATCGTCACCCTAGGCTCCGCCGGCAAGTTAGTAACGCATATCGCCGCGCTGCAGTGCGTAGAGCGCGGGCTGCTAGCTCTCGACGAGCCGCTGACGCGTTGGCTGCCCGAGCTCGATCGGCTCGAGGTAATCAAGCCCTCCGAGGCTGAGCCGGGCTTCACACTTCACCCCCCAGCGCATACGATTACTCTCCGCCACCTGCTCACGCAAACGAGCGGGCTCGGCGGGAGCGACGAGCCACTCATCGCACTCTGGGAGGCATCCCCCGCCGCCGCCGCGCAGGAAGTCGCGAATGCCGATGCGCACATGATTGTGCAGCTCTTCTCCCGCCCACTCCTCTTCGACCCGGGCGCAGGCTATTGCTACGGCGTCAGCATCTACTGGACGGGCCTCCTCATCTCCCGCCTCAACGACGGGCAAAAGCTCCCCCAGTGCATACAGACGCACATCTTCGCCCCCCTCGGCATGACCTCATCCTCCTTCGCGCCGCACGCCCTGCCCGAGCGACTGCTGCAGCTAGTGTGTCGCACCGACACAGGGCTCGTCCCCGAGGAGAGGGTCCAAGACATATCGTGCAGCGTGCGCGACCTTGGCACGCTGCTCGGGGACCTCCTCGCACCCGCATCCAAGCTCCTGACGCCGGCGAACGTCGATATGCTGTTCGCACCGCAGCTCGCGGACGGGGCGCCCCTCGTGGACTTGCGCGCGTGGACGGACAAGTATGCTGCGAGTACGCCTGTCATGGGCCCGCCCGTGCCGTCTGTAAACTGGACGATGGCGGGGCTGCTGATGCAGGGCGAATCGTCGGCGGGCATGCCGCCAGGTACCGTATCGTGGAGCGGGATGCCGAACGTCGTGTGGGCGATGAACCGCGAGCGCGGCGTGGCCATGCTGTTTGCGACGCAATTGGTCCCGGTGGACGACGAGAAGACGGTGGCCATTATCATGAAGTTTTTCAGGAGCGCTTGGGAGACATTTGGATTGTGAAGGGTCAGTTTCGGTTGACGTTTTTTTATAGCTATTCTGCGCCTTGAGGCTTCGTGTATATGATCTGCGCGCATATTTCCTACTCGATTCTGATCCCTCGCTGTACATATGGGCGGTGGCGGGATGGGGATGGGGGGGATGGGGATGCCGCCAGGTCCGCCTGACTTCGGCCACATGGGCATGAATCCGAATGTTCGTGGTGAAGGAGGAATGCCTGGGGCGCCTCCCAATCCAGCGAGGAGAGTGACACGAGACAGCATGTACGACGACAATGCCTACAACCCAGCGCTGGGATAATAGTACGTCTATTTCTAAATGACCGTTTCTGTATAAAAACTTTCTTTGGGCTATCAAGACTTGCGCTCCAACACCTTCTCGACATGCTCCCTACCTCCATTCAACTCCCAGTCATCCCAATATGCCGCCAAGACCACATTGTCCCGTCCGACACCTTCACCTCGTCCCTCACCAGCTTTCTTCCCTTCCTTGCCCTCAGGCAAAATCCAAGTCCACCGCAGCGTCCCCTCCATCTTCATCCCCATTCTCTCTGCAGCTCTGATGCTCGCCGCATTAGCCGGATTCGCGGTCCACTGCACCCGCCGAAGTCCCAACCCCCCATCCTTTGGCAAATCCAGGCAGTACCGCATCAAGATCCCGACCGCGTTGGAGTTTACAAACGTCCGCTGAAACGCGGGGAAGCAAATTACACAGGCAATCTCCGTCGAGAGGTTCTGCGGTGAAGTGTGCATGAGGCCGATCACCCCGGCGAGCGCCCCCTGCTCTCCTTTTGTTTTGTCGATGACGGCGAACAGAATCGACTCGGGGTCCGCCCGGATGTACTCTTCGATGGCGGCTGAAGTGACCGGGATGGGTAACCATCGGGTGAGTTCAGGATGCGCAGCGAGTTTAGAGTGAAATTCTTCGCCGTAGACTAGTGGCAGAAAAGGCTGGAGGAGTACGCGCGAAGAAGCAAGAACTGGGAGGGGATGCTTGAAATTGACATCGTAAGTGGAAGGAGAGTCCATATTGGTCGAGTCATAGAATAGGGTGTATCACAGTTGGTGATTTCGCCGATTTAATCCGTGATTTCGATTTTCGATTTGGACGCGGTCACTCTCGGCCTCCCAAGGCCCCGGTATTTCCATTTCCCAAACGCACTCAGATTAAATCGGTGAAATCACCAACTGTGATACACCCTATTAGGGGGAGTCAAAGTGGTCAGACGAGGCTGATTCACACATAATTCAGAGGTCAATTCAGAGGTCAATTCTTGGCCCGATTTTGGATGAGAATCGGTCTGAATCGGTGTTCCTGCTTCGGAGTAGAAACACATCAGGATCGGTGCCGATTCTTGAAATATCGCTTCTGATCCCAAGAAGCGATCCGAGCAGCGACCACAGAATCGACGCCAGAATCGATTCTCATCCGATTCTTTCCGTCGATTCTGACTAAAATCGGGTTCGGGATCGGATGATGAATCGGTCCTCTCTGACCGCTTTGACTTCCCCTATTGAACGTGTTCGACCTTGCCGCGTTTGGTTATCGTTAGATTTTCAAATGGCTCGGAGGATGTGGAAAAAAAATGTCGTTAAAACGACCACAATACACAAAAAACGAGCATAGATGCGTCTTCCCTTTTCAATGTCTTCGCGTCGATGCCAGGTTCCATTTCTTTGTCTTCCGGGTACGCGCTCGCCGCTCGCAGCGCTGTCGACGTCAGGACTCAGGAGTGGAGCGTCAAAACTTCACGTGCCTGGTACTAGTGCCCTAGCAAGCATCAGCAAACAAAATTAATCCTAATTGAACCACACTACCAGCCGCATTCGAACTTCGAACGCGCCTCTTCCTGGTTTTAATTTATGAGTGTAACCTAGATTTTTTAGGAATTACCAACGTCGATCTATTTATTTCTGGGCGCTGAGGCTGTGAATCATGAATGACGGTTTCAACCGCGTCAAACTGTCGCCCCCAACACATAGTATGACTATACCACTATGGTGTCGCCGGAAACCCCGAGTCGGCGCCATCGGCGACAGCGAGCGCGGACTCGTAGTTCCGACAAAATATCACCGGCATCTGTACTGGTTCATTGACAAGGTTTAGGTTATTTATTGCCTTTACCAGAGCGCTATTTTTGAAGCTTCATCTCATTCAAATCCCATTCCGCCTGTTCTCAAGATACAAGCAAGACACTGCCACGTTTGACGCGCTTAGCCCAACTTGATATCCAATGACATGTACATATACACAAAACGAACTGTAATAATTTAGAACCACCTCGAGCTATCGTCACCGCTCAAAAATCTTGGTGGCCAGTTCTAATGGTCTGCATCTCGAGCTCCGAGTTGACCCCTTGGCTTGATTTCTGAGTGGCACGGGCGGGCAGGCGGACCGGATACTCGGATGTAGTTAAAGAACTCGTCCCAGGATCAATCTGCTGTCTGACTGAAATGAGGAGGCGATTGGCCAGTACGGCAGGTACGGCGAAAGTGAATCCGGTGAACATCTCGTTGGTCTCGATCTGCACAGAGGGTTATTTACAATGGAAGAGGATTCGAACAATGGTGCTCACGGTATTGAACAACCAGATGATAAGATTCGCAAGGTGGACTGCGACGATCCTGAGGGGGTTGTAAGCCTTTTGAGTCCCTTTCGAAAATAAATGGCACGCACGCAGTGAAGAAAAGCACAGATTCTTTGGTCAGCTGCGGAAGGAGATGTCCACCGCGGATCCCAATTCGCCATTGCTGCCAAGCCTTGAAAACCGCAAGGCTTAGGAAACAGCTCTCCGTTACCAACGTGAGGACAGGGACATATGCTATCCAGTGTTCGCCCGGAGGATCAGCGTCGGCACAAATAAACAGCAACGCGGACGGGTTGTTGGTCCCTATCCTCAAGTTCAACATTTTACTTCTTTCAGTATCCCAAATGATTTCTCACCGACAACGCCCTCTTTAGGAAGCACCAACAAAACAATCATTCCGGCGAATTCGCCGCATACTAGAGTGATGAGGAATGCCAAGAGCTTCTTGCTGCGCCCGTACATTGCGTAGAGGCGGAGGCACAAAGTCACTACGGAGATGCTGTGGTGAGTATGACGCTGGCAGGTAGTGTTGAGCTAATGTTACCTTGAGGGGTGATGAACTGAATAACGGCTCCGGGGTTTTGTATTTTAAAAAAGGTTTCGCCTGCGAGATGGGTTAGTGTCCTGGGGTAAAGCTGATATACGGAAGGACTCACATCTAAATACGTAAATATCGAACTGAAGTCAGGCATGAACGACGTACAGCTAAATTGCGAGCGTCAGTGCGAGGGTTTTGCGGTTTAACTGAGTTTTAAATCTCACTGTGGGGGAGGCTCTGTCTTGATTAAATACTGAGAGTGTGAATGTTGAGCGTCTTGCTTCTCTATATCAGACGGGGAAAAAATGTACCGGCCGCATTGAAGCTACGATTGGGTGCGAAGTTATTGAGTGAACCGCATAGCACTGGTAAATACTCACATGCTGAACACCAAAGCATAGTATCGACTCTAAGAGGGCCATCCATGAGGTCCAAACATGGGATTGTCCGAGTCACTCACCCATATGAATAGACACTTGGCAAACGTCCAACGCCGTTTCTGAAAATTTAACGTTAGTCGCAAAATAGGCGGAGCGTCCGCCGTTATTTACCCAGAACAATTGCACCTGAATTTATACGATGAGCTTGTACTTTGCGAGTCATGGTCAGGTGCCCACCTCATTGTGAAATTGGAAGACTGGGGATTTCAGGTCAACAGCGGCATTTCCGAAGGGATAATCTCTTACTGAATTCGTATATGACGATAATTGCGGCGGCGACTAGATGATTTTAGTTGAACAATATCGGAGGATAATATTATTCACGTACGCTGGCAATTTCGTTCCCATTGCGCTCTTGTGAAGGCAGTAAAGTCGACGGTATCCATGATGAGGAGAATACGAAGAAGCCTAGGGTGCGATCTCAGTAAACTTCTTATGGTGCTCTATATCCTCACCGACAGTTTCCTTGATGAGGACCGGCGGAAGGTGCTCTTTAAACTTAGAAACAATGATTAGTACATATGACAATGTTCACGCGGCTCCCGAGCTAAGAATACTGGCTCGGTTCGACTTCTATCGTACCCCTACATCTGATGATTGTAGCGGTCAACGATGCCTAGAGAGAAGTCTGTGGTGCCGTTGATTCGGGTTGAAAAAACCACGGACCTGTCTTAGTGTCTAGCTGATTTCATTTTCCACAACCGGAAATGATACTCTCAGGTCACGTCCTTTGCAAGCTCATGATACTCATCAGCAGCTGACGACGGCAGGACTTTGGCATGGTAGAACAAGTACTGGGCGCAGTAGAAGCAACGACTAATATAGAGGGTGCCCCACTCTGCCCAGTCTTAGAGCGGATAAGCTATTCCGGAATACTTATATGGCAGCCCGCGGAGATAGTAGACGAGCAAATGGGGAATCTGGCCATAAATTAAGTTGAGCGGTTCAAGAGCTTCCAGCCGGCGGAATCACAGGTTGGAGATGCGGGAGCAGCTTATTGAGTCAACGTCGCACTTCTAAAAGACTGCGCAATCAGAATTTAGAGAAAGATGCGGAAACAATCACGCATCATGAACTGTCATGAACCAGCTCACTAAAATTATCCTCGGACCCAACACGGCGCCGGAGGAATCAAAAAGAGGTGGGAACAGTCGCAAAGTTAGACCAACCAGCGAGAGCGGAAAGTCTAATTCTATAGAATAACAATTCGATATTGGCGAAGCTGCCAGTGCATCCGCGGGTTTCCATCGAAATAGGCGAGAGGCTCGCAAGCAGACGCTAATCTAGTGGAAGGGAAAAGTGTGAGTCGCAGGGTCAATCGGAAACCTTCCGTAGCAAAATCACCAGGGCGGTCAGAAAACGGCCCCTTCCAACTTCCAGTTGAAACAAGTGAAAGAACCCCGGTAGACCCAAATTTGAATTTACCGTGCGATAGCATTCCTCAGTGCAATGAGGGTAGTATGGCCGCCAACGGCGGCTGATTAGAAGAGCTGATGTGGTGCAAGGTATATCAAACCTTTGAGAAGCGTCACCGACATGGTATGGTCTTCACATGTACGCCCGCCTTGCAGTTGTCCCTAGGAACTGTTGGAACGAGTGGATAATTCAACGATCAGGCTCCGTGATAATCGCAATACATATTTTTGGGGGGGACTATCTTGCAGCAGTGATTGGGTTGAGAGGTTGAGATGTGGTATTTGAACTACAGCCGCCAGGCGGAAAGATCCTGGTCAACGACAGATTTAACAGAAGGTCTAGAAAGGTGCCGTTCAACGACAGCGACATACGGCATCTGTGGGAGGGACTTCACGCGACGGTGGAGAGCTCCAAGCCTTTCAGAGCATACTGTTCATGGACAGCACAGCCAATCTGGATCGCGATAGTAAGTATAATATCAGCGGCAGCGGCGTGGCGTTGATGGATCTTCCGAGAGCGACAAGGAGCGACAGCATTACCCCGCGCAGATCCATCGGCGGGCCACGCCGCTGCCGCTGTCGTGTCGCCGGCATGTCATTTGACGAAGAAAAACGGTCACACCTTGCCCTCCGGATCCAAGATTCAATTGATAATTTGATTGCGTATTAGCCCGTCTTGCGGCGGAACAGGGGGTTTCATCGCTGTATCATGTACACTGTCACATCGTGGAAAAGCTTCTGCGATCCAGCGTGAGGTTGGTCTGTCGTCTTAACACAGTCTGCCGGAAGGCATCTATCACTCGCTAAAACGTGAGAACAGCGCGATAAGATTGGCGGCGGACATGCTCATCGCAAACCAATATTTCCTTCCTCGTCAGTCTGTAACCAGTAACCAGAATCAGTACATACGGACAAAACAAAAGGCGCTCGTGCAGCGCGGGACGCGCAGGGGCCTCAAGGCTCAAACGCACGCTCATGGCGCTATACGGTTCGTTCTTCCCGATCCCGTCGCGGGCGGGCGGGCCAGTGCGCTTTCCATGTATGAACGAGACCGAGACCAAAAACAGGTCGTCCGGGTGCTGTCCGGGTGTCCTTTATCTCCGCGAAGAAAGAGAGCGCAGGCAGCACCAGGTCCACGGCGGCGATTCCTCCTCTCGCACCACGTGCTGTAACAAGACAGGCTATCGGCCACCCAAGAGGAGGTACCTGGAAGAGCATTGGGGGTGACGGAGAGCGCGACCACAGTCTCCGTCAAAAGGTCTCGGTGGAAAAGACGCCGAGTAATAGGCACCGCCACCGGACCGGTGATGCGGATCGGCGTCGTCAAGTTTGACGTTCAACGTTCAACCTCGTGTCAAACTTAAGAGCCTTTGGAAAATATATTCTGGGTCTGAGTTACATCATACTAATAAATGTTCTAAGGATGGCCAGTGTATCAAAAAATTTAAAGAGGAACGCCCGGGAGTTGACCGGAAAATAAGGCGTGTTTCAAGCCTGAAACGCCCTCACAACTGACTGGAGCTTGGTTATCATCTCGTCCCATTCCGCCTCCGGTTCGGAAAGGGCTGTAATAGCTCCACCGGAGCCGAGTACCCAGACCTCCGAATCGTCGGCCAAAGTTTCCGGACAGCGGGGACGTTCGAATTTGAAGCAGCTGCGAATTGCAACAGACCAATCGCCACTACCACCTACGCACCAGTAGCCAAACACCCCAGAGTATATCCCGCGTTCGTCGTCTTCGAGTGTTTGCAAGATTTCAACACTTCGCTTCTTCGGCGCTCCGGTCATACTCCCTACGTATAAAATATTGTTAGCGGCGGTAAGGGCAGGGTTTCATTCGCTTACCTGGTGGTAGACTGGTGCGCAGAAGCTCCCAGCCAATTCCGTCGGTGGGAGTCTGATCGGAGATTGGCGGACTGCCCTCTATGACGCTGACGAGTTGATAAACGGTCTTGTACTCCTCGATGCCGCAGAATTTCGGGACAATTACATTGTCGCCAACAACACGATGTAAATCGTGGCGTATCAGGTCAACAATCATGAGATTTTCGGCGACC
Organism: Mycena vulgaris; assembly: GCA_029204335.1. Classification (NCBI taxonomy): domain Eukaryota; kingdom Fungi; phylum Basidiomycota; class Agaricomycetes; order Agaricales; family Mycenaceae; genus Mycena; species Mycena vulgaris. Next base: position 139,377 of record JARGYA010000035.1, read on the forward strand.
TCCTTCTTGCTTCCGACCAGTAACTGCTCTGCAACAGCCAGCGTTATACCGTCTCCCTTGCGCACGGTCCCCTTGATAGGACGAAGTTGGCATAACGAGGCCGGTGGTCGAGAATAGCAGAGGAATCGCTCAGGCGAAGAGGATAAGATAGTCGTCGGATTAAGCCGTATGTAGGCGGCGAATGGCGCAGGGTTGCTGATGCGAAGACGTTTGTACCTCTCCCAGGAAGACGAAAGGGATGTACGTGCTTGAGACGGCAGGGTAATCCTAGCTCGTGTCGTCAGACAGAGCTCGTAGGAATCGCCTGCGAACAAGAATTCTTGCGCCGCTCTAATGCGCGAAATATACTTCTCCTTCGCCGGTAAAGAGATGACAGGGGCTTTGGACTTGACGACCTTCATCGCACCATTGACAGCCGAATGTCCCTTCATCGCACCGTTGCCGTTGACCAGGCCTTTGCCGCTCGCCGTGCCGCTGCCGTTCGCCGCGCCACTGCCGTTCGCCGCGCCACTGCCGTTCGCCGCGCCACTGCCGTTCGCCGCGCCACTGCCGTTGACCGCGTCGCTGCCGTTAACCGCGTCGCTGCCGTTAACCGTCGGAGACTGCTTGTACGCCTTCTCGAGAAGAGTTGATGTCTGCGACAACCATTCAAAGTCTTCAGGGCACAAGGACTGAATATAAACATCTCCGCAGGCCGCGTCAAACACCACGCTGCGCTCTACAAACACCAAGTTGACATCGGCGTGCCCTTCTGGCGGTCCTTCGCGGTCCAGAGGCACCTCCAAGCCGGCGACACCCATTTCGTAGCTGATGTGTCCGACAAGCCCGCCCCAAAACGGGATCTCAGCGTGACCTTCGGCTTTGCGAGGGCGCATGAAGGCCGAGAGCCATGCCCAAACGTCCATGTGTTCGAGCATCACCTGTTGCGGGCAGCCATCAACCGAGACGTCGACGAACGGACTTCCTGCATAATGGACGATGCGAGTGGACGTGTTCGTGAGGCAACCGATGATGGAATAACGGCCTGGTTGGGCTGCAGAGTCGAGCAGGACGAATGGGGTGCTTTCGTCTCCAGCTCCAAGAAGCTCACAGGCGAGCGGGAGATTAAATTGGGGAATGTGGAGAACAGTGGTTGAAACCGTAGGGATTGGGTCGCTTTGGGAGATTGGCGTAGGAAGTGCAGAGCATATGGGAGGCCAGGAGGGAGGGAGTGCGGACGACGCTGTGTCGTCCCAAGGCAAGATTGTTCTGTTATTCTCGGTGGACCAATCCTGCGCCAACGTCCAAAAGTTCTGCAGGACCTCGATGCTGCCTCCCCTCGTGCAGACAGATTCTGGATGGTATTGGACGGCCCAGAACGGCCGCATTTTGTGTCTGAGAGCCATGATAACTTCCCCATTATCCTCCGCGTCGACAGCCCACGCGAGCTTCTCTAGCTCGCAGTGGCTTCCTTCGTCCAATTGAATATGGAGTGAATGATAGCGCACGGCGTCGATTGATTCTATCCCTGCGAACAAGTCGGACTCGGTGTGATAAACCTGAGAAATTTGGCCGTGCTTGACAACGTGGAGGCGGCGAAGATGCCCTCCAAACTCGACGCCAAGGCTCTGGAGGCCGAGGCAAACCCCGAATATCGGAACAAGGTCGTCGGAGTCGACCTTCCATAGGTGTCGGGCGACGCCAATATCGGCAGACACTTCTGGAGAGCCAGGACCGGGCCCGACAATTACGGCTGAGAAGTATTTGAGAAGTGGTATAAGCGCCGTGTGTTCCAAGTCGTCGTTTTTAATGATATGAATATGACATCCTGGAATGGATTTGCGACATAAAGCGGCGAGGCTAAGATGAGTTTAGTCCAAGAATCAAGAGGTCCGTGAACGGCTGCTTACTTGAAAGTAAAAGAGTCGTATGAATCGATGAGGAGAAGTCGAGCGGGTTGGACGGCCATGCTGGGTGCTTTGGGCGGTGCTTTCACCGGAATCTCCTTTATTGACTCAATAATGGCTCTCCTGTCAAAGACTACTTGAATCCATGAGAGCGATACTACCAAAATTAGCCAACCATTGAACCCGTCGGTGGTGATTGGACACCATAAAATCACAGTATAAGCCAGCCCGATGGCATTTCCCCGGATGGAACAGCGGGAAGAGAACGCTGAACGTTCGTGTTGCGCGGGGGCGTCTCAATTGAACGTAACTTGATGCAGGTAAGTGGGCCCGGCGTCGCTGATGAACCGAAGCGCGGAACGCTCCGAGTCAGACTAGAACGAGCATTTATAGAACGGTGCTGTGGACAGTTAGAAGCGGCAGAGCGATTCTATCCCGATGTACTCTGATAAGTACCGTCCTGGCAGAATGTAGCAGTTAACGGAGCGAAAATAGGACCGGCGGAGTCCATCGGGACCCAAGCGCGGCCGCAGCTCAGTTCAAGGATTCTAGAAAGTTGGCCCGAACATCCATCCCACAAGGCACTCTTTTCGTGGGACATCTTGTAGTTCGAAGTGCAGAGATCTCGGGCGGAAGGGAACAACAGGGCGTGACGTGACTCTCGAGTCTTAGAGTGTGACCCGAAGTGGTCGAATGATTCGAATCATCTCAGATGTCCCCGCTGTGGCTCGAATTTCCACGATGTGATGTGGTCCCAATGCGGTAAGGACTTCCTTGATCTCCCTAAAATATATTCTCGTGGCGAAAAACCCAAAAAAGCTCGATCTTCTCCAAACCTTCTCCCCGGAAATCAATTGACGATGGGCATGTTTGCGTGTGGTGTACGTGTCAGAAGAATCCGCTGGCAAGTGGATTTTTATCGACGCACCCAAGACTAGAGCTCCATCTCTTCGGTTGTAACGGTCTTCCGACCCGACCCAGGTTCGAGAAGTCGCTGGTTCTAGGACGATCCCACGATCCTATCGCCCGAATGCCAGAGAATTCAGAAAGCAACATCACAGAAAAATCTGAGCTATCGCCCGGCGGAAATGGCGAACAAATCGACGGCGGAGTCAGAGGATGGTCCACAGGTGGGTTTCCGACGCCCGATCTTTACATGTCTAACAGAAATCTTAGTCGCCGGCGCGTGGTTGATTCAGTTCTGTGTCTTCGGAGTGGCAAATTCGTTTGGGACCACTGAGACTTACTACGTCAATCATACCTTATCCCACAATACTCCATCCCAGATCAATTGGATTGGATCAATTCAGCTCTTCCTTGAATTATGCCTCGGGGTGTTTAGTGGGAAACTGTCCTCGCAATTTATTATTTATTAGCCGAGTACTGAACAAACCGCAGGTTCGACGCGGGCTACTTCCGCTGGCTGGTCACTGCCGGGACACTCCTTTACTTGTTCAGGTATGACCAATGTTAAGGCAATGATGGTGTATAACCCCCGCAATGTATAGCCTTTTTATGCTTTCTCTGGCCAAGGAAGGGCAATACTATCAAATTTTTCTGTCTCAAGGCTTGGGAATAGGAATCGCCAGTGGAAAGTGTTCCTGCTTTCCTTCCTCTTCTTTCTCTCTAAACGCTCATCCTTACAGGAATGTTCTACATGCCGCTGTCGGGCGCTATAGCCCAACACTTCACAAAGAGACGGGGGTTTGCAATGGTAAGCAATAAGAAAATTTGTAGTTCGATTTGCTGAGTCCAGGTAGGGAATAATCTTAACCGGGTCCTCCCTGGGCGGCTTTGTCTTTCCCCTGATTCTGGGACACTTCTTCCGCGGCCAACTCAGCTTTGGATGGGGAATTCGAACCGTCGCCTTTATTTGCACCTTCCTTATGCTCATCGCGAACCCATTGTTGCGCGCCAAACCAGTTCAACCACAGACTGCACATCCTGGACAACGACATGAGCGCACATCCACTACTGACCTGCTGAAGTCCCCCGTGTATCTCCTTATCATCGCCTCCGGATTTGTTATAGGGCTGGCCATTTACTTCCCCATGTTCTCCGTCCAGCTGTTCGCGCTTGACCATCCGCGAATCTCAGAGAATCTGACATTGTACCTTCTCTCCATGATCAATATCAGCGCTATCTTCGGGCGCACCGTTCCCAATTGGCTAGCGGATCGATTCGGAGTCTTTCAAATCTACGTTCCGTGCACGGTGATTACGGGTGCGTTGACCGATACTATGAGTTGAAGATATCTAATCAAACCTAGGTGTTATTGGACTGCTCATGTTCATTTGCACCACCCCTGCTTCAATTGTGGCATTTTGCATTCTGTAGGATCTTGTTCATCTGCGCCTGAAGATAAACGCCGTCCTGATCATCCATCCCACAGGTACGGCTTTTTTTCTGGGAGTGTAATCTCTCTCTACTTCCCAGCTGTGTTGGGATTGGACCCCGACATGACGTCTTCGGGGTATGTAGTTCTCTCATTTCGACGCATGCATATTACAACCTCATAATGTAGCCTCCGTCTTGGAATTGCCTGCATACCTGTGGGAATAGCAGCGCTGATTGGTACGCCGCTTGCCGCTGCATTGGTTGGCTCGCATCATAGATGGTGGGCTGGATCTGTTTTCACTGGAGTGAGCGCCTTTCCAGCCTCGCATGCATTTATGTTAAATTTTGACCATTTTAAGGTCGCAAACTTTCTCGGCGCGGCCCTGATCTTGCTTGGACATATACTCCACCGTCGTACCGTCGCCCGCAGGACAGTATAATCCTTTCGAGACCATTGTAAATCACAGCACTGCTAGATGCGAGGGGCCGCCATTGTAATATTATTCAGAACGGCCGTTGAAAACAGTATTATAGCTACGTACCTTATGGAAAAAATTATGCGGGATTGAGCAGAAAAAAAATAGGAGGTTGAAACTCGTCTTGCCGTCGGCTGATCCGAGTCCAATGTGTCAGCCGCGGACCGGCTCTCATTTTTTTTTTACATCTCTCATCTGCGGCGTGCCACTGTGCGCAGTGCGCACATCCTTACTCCTGCCTTTCTTCAGAGTGCAACGTTCTCGCCACGTTTTGTAACGCCCAACCTTCGCTGTGACGCCAATTCCGCGCCGCAGGAGAGTACTAGTTGACTGGCATTAAATTACTCATAGCTGCAGCCCAATCCCAAAATCTCCGTGGCGGCCTGATCAATCGTATGCTCTGTACCATAATGCTCCACTTTCCGCATGGTGTGGGGGAGCATGGCGTCTGTGCTCTACTCGACGGACGCATTGAGTTGAGTCGCGATCGCAGAGTGCGTTGCAAACTTGGATTCGACGCTGTTGACAACATTATTTTGACAGAAATAAATTATTGCGCGCTGTAGATGCCGCGACGTTCACATACAACCGGCAAAGGGCAAAGGCTACTTCTAATAAGTTTCCACCAGCAGCGATAATTTCGCGGTCTCCTCTGCTGGGCCGTTCAAGGCCTTTGCCATGGTCTATTGAGATTGTGAGTCGGGGCCGCGAGGAAGGGATGAATGAGAAGCTTACTTCGTTGACCTTAAGGTATTTCTCGACGACCCCTTTCCCAAATACGTCGGCCATCACTGCGCTCTGACTCAATTTCTCTATCGCATCTTCCCAGTTCAGAGGCATGCGCTCGGAAATTCCGAGAGCCTTCCGGCCGTCTTCACCTCGCCTTGCTGGGCTGGGACCAACACAATCTTTCATCGCTAGCGCAGCGCTGGTACGGACTCCGTGGAGCCCGGCGCCCAAAATGCTGGCGAGAGCGAAGTATGGATTCGCTGCACCGTCGACGCATCTGACCTCGAAGTTCCGAGATGCTGGCGAGAGGGCATTGCAGAGACGGATCGGAACCTCTCTATTGTCTGTACCCCAGGACACGTAGGTTCCTCCCGAAAATATGCCGTCCAGCATCCGACTGTAAGAAGCGGGGATGGGAAGTGTGAAGGCAAGCGTTGCTGTGAGGTTTTCAAGCATGCCCGCCAGGAAGGAGGATTCAACATCCGTGAGCTCCTTGCCTTTGGTTTTGGGATCTGTGTTCAGAGAATGGACCGACAGGTGAGTATGAGCGGCACTACCGGCTGATGACCAACATAGATGAGTACATTGAAAGCGCCAAGGACAGGACAGGGAACGTACCGCTGGTTACGTGGATCCGAGGAGCGAGAGTCGCTTTCAACCCGTGTTTACTCGCGATGTTGTAGATTGTTTCGCGAGTGTGAACCAGCGCATCTGCAGCTTCCAGCGGAGGCAGAGGGCCAGTCGCGATTTCATACTACGTTCAATTAGCACACAACTAGCATTTGGCACTGAGATTCACCTGTCCAGGAGCGGCTTCTGCGTGGTACATCTGCACCTCGATGCCAGCCGCTTCGAGAGCCTCAACAATTTCCTCAAGGACTGTCTCCTGAACTGAACCCGTCGCAAAGGCCGCGGATTGGGTGTATCCTTGAAGGTTGTGGACCGTAGTCACCGGGGACGTTGAAGTGAGAAGAATGAACTCAGTCTCGAATCCAACCAGAAATTCGATCCCGGCGCCGGTGCGTGCTCGCCTGAAACATTGTTATTCAAGATTTAATGGCTCGAGGGCGATCCACGCACTCAACGACATCGGTCAAGATTCTCCGTGGGCAAAATTCTGACTTGATTGTCAATTTCCCGTCGCCGCCGACAATAGGTGATTTCTCCTCGAACCAGCCCAATACCGATGCATGGCCGGGCTTGTAGGAAAGCACACGGAGGGTAGTCATGTCCGGAACGTACAGATATTCGGCATCGGGAAAGAACCCGTCGGCCAAGGTGAGGAATACCAGACCGAGGGACGCGGTGACAATTGTAATACCCGGGCGATGAGATTCAAGGAGCTTCCCAAAGTACGAAATCGGAACGACGCGGTAGCGAACGTTGTTCGTAGGATCCACAAATTGGACTCGAATGAACCGAATGCCCATCTTCTTCATCGCATGGATATCGACGGGCACCGTCTTCTTGACGGAGGGAGAGTAAACAACAGCAGTGGGTCAAGTCTTGCTGCATGGTGAGGTCTGGGGATGAGGACGAAGTGGGGTGTTGACTTATAACTTCTATCGGACGAGCCCAGTATAGTAAAGACTAAAGAAAGCAGGCCGTGGGTGCCGAAGAGGCTGATGACACGACAAAATTGGCAGATCGGCGGCGCAGGACAGTAGGGCGTGAAAATTCTGATTGGTGGGTGGTAGGGAGGTAGCCATTACACGAAAGCGGGTAGTAGGCTTCCGCGGTGAAACAGGCCTATCACCAACGTATCACTCAGGCTGTTGCTATCATGCATTCAGAGTTCAACTTTAGAACTGAGATGAGTTACCTGTTCGAGAGAAGCCTGTCGGCAGGGCGCAAAGGAAGCTGATGCGGGTTCACAATGAATACAGATTGCAAGTCTGGCACCATTATAAAAAAAACTCGGTTCCAATGCGGCGGCCACTGTTAACTTGGCGGTCGGGAGATCTCTGAAGTGACACACCGTCCAAACAATATATATCCGTGGCCGCCTCGGAGTCGCCTCACACTGTCGGCTGGCAGCCGCCGACGGGTCGGGTTATGAACGGTACCGCCCAATAAGTCCAACAAGGTCACAACCACAAGCTTTCTGCGAATTGAACCAAAATATCACCACATTTTTATCCTGACCATATATTATTACTACAGGAGAAAATAGAAACCAAATAAGATGCCCAACGGCTAGATTGGGCTGTCCTCTAACTTCTCCGTAGATGTCGACCGGTTTTTGTCGATCTCCTCGTCGATGTTGGCAACAGGGCCGTTGAACCAATGCACACCGCCATAGACAGGGAAGTAGTAATAACTGTCGTCGATAAAACATCCCAGTTAGCGTGAATCAAGAAGGGGGGGATTGGGTTTTCTCACCCGAGGGCTATGGCGAATATGCCGCCGAGGACAACAATCGTGTAGTTCATTGTCTCGGCAACCGGGTTCGGTTCCGTTGGGAACAGGAGCACGATCGTCATGAACCACATCCACAGGACAGCAATGAAAGCCACAAATTTACTCTAGATTTAATGAGATGGCAGCATCAGGGTACAAGGAAATACTCACGAAAGCGCCCAAATGGAATGGTCCCTTTCCTGAATTCCTGGCCACCCAGATACCGGGCTGCGATGGGGATAGAATTGGCGACATATTGCCCGATGACGCCGAGACTGAAGATGGCCCCAGTTGCAGCAGGGCCGGCGAATGTCAAGAGGGTAAGAAGTGCGGCGCAGGTGGCAGAGAACCAGACACAGCGAACGGGTGTGCCGGTAAACGAATTGATCTTGTAGAGAAATTTGGAGAACACAAGAGCTCCGTCGCGTGAAAAGCTGCAGTAAAATGGTCAATATCAGGCGAGATGAATTATGGATGGACTAACGCGAATGTTTGGCGGGAAGAGGACATAAGCTAGAAATATTAATGAATATAGTTTCAGCTGCATTGGGCGTGTAGGCTGACCAAACTTGTAGCGGCAAAGAAGCTGATGAACGGGTGAGAAGGGAGAATGCGTTTCGAAAATGGCTAACACTTACAGTGCAATGAATAGGAATGACCACATAGCCAGCATTCCCTTCTTCCCGAGACTAGTTTAATATAATCTAAGGAGCCCGTTAACTACAGGCCACGTTAAAGAAAAACCACACAAACCGTCGCTATGGGTTGTTGCACTGGGTTGGATATAATTGTCGGGATATCGGTGCCCATGCAGAATGCCAATGCTATCTGCACTGCAAACCCAAGGATGCAACCACCCCCGATACCGTATATGAGTGCCCATGGGACGGCCATGCTAGCATTTTTTGCTTCTTCGCAGATGTGAACCCCGACATCGAACCCGCCTACACAGATTCGTTTAGCAAGCTTGTGAGACAGAAAATGAGATAAAAAACTAACCAATCGCCCACTGTGTGACACTACAATCAACCAAAGTTATGGTAGTAACAGGGAGATACTAACCAGAGGAGCCAAAAAACTCAATATGAACGCGTAACCATTAGACCACGTTGTGACTAGAGCAAAACGGTATTAGGATAGATAGGACGAAGTAAATCAACCCAATCACGATTTTCAACAGCCGAGAAGGTATATTTGGCGGTATTTTTGAACTCTGCGGGCGTGGCTGCCGGTAATGCAATGACAATCGCCAGAACGAGCCTGTGGTATTTTAAGTTGAAAAAGGAGTAAGTTTGCCGCAAAACTCACGCGACATTGAGGACAATGAGTGCATTTTGAAGCCTGGCGATGACCCTCGTAGCGCAACTTGCTATCACAGTTTGCACAAGCAAGACGGCAATAAAGACACCACTACGAAAAATCAACACGAGTCGGAAAACACAGGGAATTAAACACTTACTATGTTTGATGCAGGGTAGGAACAAAGACCCCGTCCGTCCCAATTGATGCCCCGGCCATAATTACAGTAGCACAGGACCAGTTAAGCCCCGCTACGCCGGCGATCTGAAAGAAGAAAAAAGAATTAGCCAGAAGGCGGCGAGTAGGGGAGAAAGGCACTTTCATAAGTAATGGTATTGGTGTATCCGACCATCCAGCACAATAAATTGCGATATTTGGGGGAGGAGAACTTGTAGGTCCAATAATAGACACCACCTAGCAACGCTCAGTATGAAGATAACTGAAATGTGAGATGAGAATGTACCGGATGTCGGTGCAGCAGATCCCAGCTCTGCCATGGCCATTGCAATGAACATGATAAAGACGGAGGAGGCTAGCCACTGGGTAAGGTGTGAATATAAGAATATAACGAGGATCAAGGTTTTATTACCCCCCAGATCATTGCAGTGGGCCCACCATAGGGAAGCGAGTAGAACAGTGTCGCGCTGGATGAAGTTAGAGCCAAGAAACGCAGCAGTAAAATGGCATCTTACGCGACGGAAGGTACGACGGCATTAACAGAAAACCCGAAACCGAACAATTCCACGGCGCTGAACTCGCGCTTGAGTTCCTACAAGGTACCTTGAGAATGGCTGTCTTATCATCGTGCATTATAGCGTACCTGTTTGTAGCCCAGGCGCGCCAACAATGTCTTGTCGTCGAAGGAGTTTGTCTCGCCGCTGAAGGCAGCAGGCTCGGGGTTGGCCTTGGTGGGTGACTGAGACATGGTGGGAAGATCTGAGAACCCGAGAAGCAGTTGGGGGTTTTATGTATTGATACAGAGAGATAGCGGGTGCCCAAGGGTGTTTTGCCGCGGAATAGCAATGTGGCAGCAACCGTGACACTACTGCTGATTGATAGAAATCCCCCTGGTTTAGCTTCCAATAGAAATTGGGCGATGGACAGATGCGCTTCGTGAGAAGGGTTGGAGCGGGATCTCGCTCCGATAGAAGGCTTTTGGGGTTAATGCGCTGTTTCTATTTTGACCGCACAGAAATGGATCCGCGCGCGTAACCTGCGCGAGAACGTGGGTCGGTTAGGCTAGGCTCGTCAACGTCGTGCTAACCGATGCCATGGTATATGCGGTTAGCATTATAGCAGGGGGATTAACCTACCATCCCAATCAAGGCTTGTCACTTGAATATAGACGCGAATCGGTACAAACTCGGAGGTTCGGCATGAAAACAGGGAAGGAGCCCGAATTCAGGGTCTGTTGCTTGCGTCCGAACGTGATCGGTATCCCGGAGATGATGGTGGGTTCCGACGAGGACTAGAAGCCGCCGATGTGGATCGAGAAGAAAAGAACCGGATTGATGAGAAACGGAAGAAGCGTGATGGTTGATGGCACTGCCACTCTGATGCAGACAGACCGTGGGAGTAAACCAAAGCCCTTGATCACAGGTGTCAGCCGTTTACAGCCGATTTCCTGTCACAAGTGTCCGCTAGTCTCCGGCACTGGCACAGGACAGCGACGCGACACTGACCGACGCGTCCTCATCCAACCTTCGCCTCCACTGGGATGCTCTAGCTTGCGCGTTCTCGAATCTCCTGGTGCCACGGCCGCCGCTTCCTTGCCTTGTCCTTGTCAGTTCCTTGCGCTTCGACAACAAGGTGACATGCTTTTTTGAGTCGACCAGTTGAGGGCATGCCGCCGTTGTCGGCGTGAACGCGTGCTCCAGCCCGACGACCGTCTGGAACTCCCCCGAACCACAGCTTCCATATCTTTTTCGAAGTCTGGCACCATTCGGCCGTGCTCGTGGCTGGGAAGATCCAACACAAACCTTTGATGATCCCCCTCCCACGAGGCAGCAGAATTTATGGTTCTCCGTGGGAGTGAGCAGCCAGAGATCACCGACTGAGTTGGTATCATCTCTGGGTGCTATTCGAATGTCAGTTTGACTCCGGAAGTGACCCCTCCTCCTACGAACTCAACTCGGCAATTACTTCAAGTTGTCTGTCATGGCTTCCGAATTGTTACAGCTGTCGACGATCATTTCATCGTCCGTCGAGGAACTCCTCGCATTCAGTACCGAAAACGCGTGGTCATTGCCTGTGTTGAGCGAACCATTCGACCCGGCCAAGAACCTCTTCCGCCAGAATGCAAATGCCTCTCACACAGCGGCCAAGATCATCGCCGCAGCCATGCAGCTTGCCACTACACTAATGACTCCAACTCAGGCCATTCAAAGTTGCACAGGAGGGGTATGTTGAACAATTTACGGTCTACTTTTCACTGATCAAACAAAAGCCCACGAAAGCTGCAGCTATGCGTGTCTGCTTGGGTTTGAATGTCCCCGAAATTCTCCGTGACGCCGGGCCAGAGGTGTGCTGCAGTCCTTTTCGTACAGAACCTTTGCTGATTTTAGGATCTAATGAAGGGTATGCACGTCGTGGACATCGTGCAGAAGTCTGGCTCTCGAGTGGACTCTGATAAGCTGGGTGTGTGAATTTTCATGGTGTCTTGAGAAATTAATTGTCTGAACCTCCTCAGCTCGGATCATGCGCTACTTGGCTAACAGCCACTTCTACCGTGAGGTTAAACCCGACGTGTTTGCGCATACGATGACTTCAAGTGTTCTGGACACCGGAAAGGCTATCCAGGAAATACTCGCAGAGTACGTCGCTCATATGTATAATTTTAATGACGAGTGGGCCATTAATTTCAATCAGCCCCGCTGCAAAACACAACGGAACGAGGGGACCTGTGGCACTATGCGAGTACAGGCAAGTCGTCTCTGCATACCCTCCCCCATGAAGTATTCTAATTCCGTCGCCCAGCCTCGACGAAGTCGCCAAAGCATCCACCATGCTGCTGGAGAACATGACCGACCCGAAGACGGCCTTCTCGGATGACCCCACCCATTCCCCCTCCCAGCGTGTCTTCAAGCACGATCTGCCTCTGTATGACTGGTACGAGCTGCCTGAAAACACGTACCGTCGCCGCCGGTTTGGTATCGGGATGATCGGGCTCGCCGCTCTGCGGGGGGAGTCGATTCTCGAGGGTAGGTCCAGTCTCACCGCGCACCGGGCACCACAGCTCATTTTTTCCTCCGTAGAATTCGACTGGAGTACCGTGCCCGAGGGCTCCGTCGTGGTCGATGTGGGCGGCGGCTTCGGTGCATCCGCCAAATTCATCATTTCACATGCGCCTCAAGTGCGCGTCGTCGTACAAGATAAACCTGAGGTTGTCACGGCGGGAAGACAGGTTCGTCAATTCCCGTTGCGGCTCGCGTTCCAATTCTGTTTCCAAGGCATGGGAAAGCCACTCCCCCGACCTCTTGGACTCGAAGCGCGTCGTGTTTCAGAGTACGTCTCCCCCTTGAAGCTCTGGCGCGAGAACTCAAAAAATAAAATTCTAGGTCACGACATCTTCACTCCTCAACCTGGCAACCACGCGACCGTGTTCGTGCTGAAGAACATCATCCACAACTGGGGCGATTCGTACAGCCTCAAGATGCTCTCGCACCTCCGCGCCGCGGCATCCCCGGACACCAAGCTCTTGGTCATCGGATCCATTCTCCAACATCTGTGCCCTTCAGCGCACAACAGTGGCTCCGCACCGCTATTACCAAGCTACGGCGTCGTCGGGGACAGCCAGTATCTCCTTGACATGGTGGTACGGCTGCATTAAATTTATTATTATTCTTGACGTAAACCCGCCTTCCAGATGCTCAACACCTTCAACGCCCGGGAGCACACCGCGGAGTCGCTTGATGCGCTGTTGCGAAAATCCGGATGGAAGCTGGACACTATATACGGAACAGAGAATATCGGCGATGGGCTGCAGCTGACGGTGGCGTCTCCGATCTGATAGATTATGCAGTAAGTGAACAAAGTACGAAACTTGCGAATGGGGTTAGGAGGGATAAATCTATTTAGCAAATAGAACTTTGCTATATGGCAAGGATAATTCTCTTTGGCACTCCCTCAGAATTGATAAGATCACTGGTAGATCATCATAAGACTGGTACCAATCCTTTGACCACCTTTTCTGCTGCAGTTGGACCGCCAAAAAACTAGCATTCAGTTGGACAAAGCTAGATCCGTTGATCCCTACACTGAGGCCCACTCCCTGATCTTTCCCGCATTTTCTGACGCTGCATTGAGATTTTCCAGGTCTTTGATCAGGAAGAAATCGAAGTTCATCGAATTTCGTGTCGAGTATGCAGTGAACCCTTCTCCAAAAAAAAAAAGTTGTAGCCCCATACTCCGTATTGACTCGACAATTTTTTTGGATTTATATCCTCGGCAGGGAGCACGCACGAACACATCCCGCCGCATCCCGCCCCGCCCGCCATCAGCCACCATCAGATCCTGCTTATAAATAATCGACTCCCCATGTCGACTTTTGGCACACAGAATTATCCATATGGCAAGCCCCGTTCGTGTGGCACGGGGGTTGCCAAATAGATTCATCCATATATACCCCACACTCTCCCTCAGTCTTTGATCCTACATAGCGGGAGACTGAGGTACGCGCCTTCCACACCTTTGCAGCCTATCTTGTCCCTGCCATGGCCTCTGAGTTGTTACAGCTGTCAACAATCATCTCATCGTCCGTCGAGGAACTCCTCACATTGAGTACCGAAAACGCGTGGTCATTACCTGTGTTGAGCGAACCATTCGACCCGGCCAAGAACCTCTTCCGCCAGAATGCAAATGCCTCTCACGCAGCGACCAAGATCATCGCCGCAGCCATGCAGCTTGCCACTACACTAATGACTCCAGCTCAGGCCATTCAAAGTTGCGCAGGAGGGGTATGTCGAACAATTTACGGTCTACTTGTCACTGATCAAACAAAAGCCCACGAAAGCTGCAGCTATGCGTGTCTGCTTGGGTTTGAGTGTCCCCGAAATTCTCCGTGACGCCGGGCCAGAGGTGTGCTGCAGTCCTTTTCGTGCAGAACCATTGCTGATTTTAGGATTAATAAAGGGTTTGCACGTCGTGGACATCGTGCAGAAGTCTGGCTCTGGAGTGGACTCGGATAAGCTGGGTGTGTGAATTTTCATGGTGTCTTGAGAAATTAATTGTCTGAACCTCCTCAGCTCGGATCATGCGCTACTTGGCTAACAGCCACTTCTACCGCGAGGTTAAATCCGACGTGTTTGCGCATACGATGACTTCAAGTATTCTGGACACTGGGAAGTCTATCCAGGAAATACTCGCAGAGTACGTCGCTCATACGTATAATTTCGATAACGAGTGGGCCATTAATTTCAATCAGCCCCGCTGCGAAACACAGTGACGGAACGAGGGGACTTGTGGCGCTATGTGAGTACAGGCAAGTCGTCTCTGCATACCCTCCCCCAAGAAGTATTCTAATTCTGTCGCCCAGGCTTGACGAAGGCGCCAAAGCATCCACTATGTTGCTGGAGAACATGACCGACCCGAAGACGGCCTTCTCGGATGACCCCACGCATTCCCCCTCCCAGCGTGTCTTCAAGCACAATCTGCCTATTTTTGACTGGTACGAGTTGCCTGAAAACACGTACCGTCGCCGTCGGTTTGGCATCGGGATGATCGGGGTCGCCGCTCTGCTGGGGGAGTCGATTCTCGAGGGTAGGTCAATTCACTGTGCGCCGGGCACGACAGCTCATTTTTTCTTCCGTAGAATTCGACTGGAGCACCGTGCCCGAGGGCTCCGTCGTGGTCGATGTGGGCGGCGGCTTCGGTGCATCTGCCAAATTCATCATTTCCCATGCGCCTCAAGTGCGTGTCGTCGTCCAAGATAAACCTGAGGTTGTCGCGGCGGGAAGACAGGTTCGTCAGCTCCGGTTTGCGGCTCGCGTTCTAATTTTGTTTCCCAGGCCTGGGAGAGCCACTCCCCCGACCTCTTGGACTCGAAGCGCGTCGTGTTCCAGAGTACGTCCCCTCTTGAAGCTCTGGCGCGAGGACTCAAAAAAAGAAAATTCTAGGTCACGACATCTTCACTCCTCAACCTGACAACCATGCGACCGTGTTTGTGCTGAAGAACATCATCCACAACTGGGGCGATTCGTACAGCCTCAAGATGCTCTCGCACCTCCGCGCCGCGGCATCCCCGGACACCAAGCTCTTGGTCATCGGATCCATTCTCCAACATCTGTGCCCTTCAGCGCACAACAGTGACTCCGCACCGCTATTACCAAGCTACGGCGTCGTCGGGGACAACCAGTATTTCCTTGACATGGTGGTACGGAGATTTTGTATCCACCCTACTACTATTATTATTGACGTAAACCCGCCTCCCAGATGCTGAACGCCTTCAACGCCCGGGAGCACACCGCGGAGTCGCTCGATGCGCTGTTGCGGAAATCCGGATGGAAGTCGGACACTATATACGGAACAGAGAATATCGGCGATGGGCAGCAGCTGACGGTGGCGTCTCCGATCTGATATATTATGCAGTAAGTGTGTAGAACAAGTACGAAACTTGCGAATGGGGTTAGGAGGGATAAATCTATTTAGCAAATAGAACTTTGCTATGCGCTTCACTTGGTAACCACCTGTTTGTGACAAGCAATATCCCTCCTTCAAAAAAAACAGATTTCTTATCCCTCTCGTAAAAACACTCCTTTTAGCAAGGGGAAACTTCTAACAAGAGGGATTTTTATTTAACTCAAAATTCGAGGAGTAATTCTTTTTAGGTCGGTCAAATTGGGACTCCACACCCAATCCAGTCACCCACTGCTCGTCTGACCGCATGGACAGCCTGAAATAGGCCCATATATCTTAGATGCCAGAGATCACAACCTCCAGACATCCAAATATCAATATGGGTCGCGAGTCCTCTACATCCAGTGGGAATCCCAGCCAGAATTCAAGATTTGATGGTTCAATAATCATACTACGCGCGCCAAATGTGCACCAAATTGTGGAGATAGAAGATCAGAGAGCTATATAGAAAAAAAGGACTCTGTAGTAGATGAGTAGAGCTGCGATCATTTCGGAAAGTTTGATCGACAGGCGGCGCTGCCATTTTCGGAGCCAAAGCAAACGACAAGTAGCCTTGAAGTAGGCGAAAAATTCGGCACAGCTCAAAGCAGACCATGGAAAGGTATAGTCCTGAATACGAAATGTTGTCACTTCTCTAGGAACAGATTGAAATATTTCAGATGTATTCCATTGAAATATTCTTCAATGTGTTTAAGTTGAACCTCAAGTTGAACCAGGAGAGGGACCTCTTCGTGTGTCGCAGCAGCTATGGTCTGCGTGTTATTGGCAATTCCTGGACCAAAATAATGCTGTTATCCTATCCTGGAAGATTCAATATCCAGGACACTTTCTTGTGCGTTGATCTCGCTCTTTTTTCAGATGGTCATTTCTGTTTTATTTCCCCCCGAGTCAGCCGCTTTGAAGAAGAATGAAAAATGACCCACTGTGGATACAAGGGCCTATATCTGTGCCCAATTTCTTTGCTGCCCGGCTTAAGTACCGGCAAGTACTGAGTCAAATCATGTTTTTTGTTTATCACTCAGAACAACAAGCTTTTCGATATGCATGTTTGGTTTGGCCATCATTCAAAACAAGTGATATTGAGGGTTGGGCTCGTACGAAAGTGGCGGGAACCGAATTGCGGGATGTCCTCCAAAAGGAGCAAGATCTGATGGGAGTTCTACTCATCTACTACTAGTACACTTTTGGTCCTGACTAAGCAAAGCGCACCATACCCCGTTCGTCAAATAGATTCATCCGTATATATACCCCACACTCTCCCTCAGTCTTTCATCCTACATAGCGGGAGTACGCGCCTTCGGCACCTTTACAGATCTTGTCACTGCCATGGCCTCCGAGTTGTTACAGCTGTCAACAATCATTTCATCGTCCGTCGAGGAACTCCTCGCATTGAGTACCGAAAACGCGTGGTCATTGCCTGTGTTGAGCGAACCATTCGACCCGGCCAAGAACCTCTTCCGCCAGAATGCAAATGCCTCTCACGCAGCGACCAAGATCATCGCCGCAGCCATGCAGCTTGCCACTACACTAATGACTCCAGCTCAGGCCATTCAAAGTTGCGCAGGAGGGGTATGTCGAACAATTTACGGTCTACTTGTCACTGATCAAACAAAAGCACACGAAAGCTGCAGCTATGCGTGTCTGTTTGGGTTTGAATGTCCCCGAAATTCTCCGTGACGCCGGGCCAGAGGTGAGCTGCACTCATTTGGCCGTGCAGAACCGTTTCTGATTTTAGCATTTAATGAAGGGTTTGCACGTCGCGGACATTGTGCAGAAGTCTGGCTCTCGAGTGGATTCTAATAAGCTGGGTGTGTGAATTTTCATGGTGTCTTGAGAAATTAATTGTCTGAACCTCCTCAGCTCGGATCATGCGCTACTTGGCCAACAGCCACCTCTACCGCGAGGTCAAACCCGACGTGTTTGCGCATACGATGACTTCAAGTGTTCTGGACACCGGAAAGTCTATTCAGGAAATACTCGCAGAGTACGTCGCTCATATGTATAATGTCGATAACGAGTGGGCTATTAATTTCAATCAGCCCCGCTGCGAAACACAACGGAACGAGAGGAACTGTGGCGCTATGTGAGTTGAGGCAAGTCGTCTTTGCATACCCTTCCCCACGAAGTATTCTAATTCCGTCGCCCAGCCTTGACGAAGGCGCCAAAGCATCCTCCATGCTGTTGGAGAACATGACCGATCCGAAGACGGCCATCTCGGATGACCCCACCCACTCTCCTTCTCAACGTGTCTTCAAGCACAATCTGTCTATTTATGACTGGTACGAGTTGCCTGAAAACACGTACCGTCGCCGTCGGTTTGGCATCGGGATGATCGGGGTCGCCGCTCTGCTGGGGGAGTCGATTCTCGAGGGTAGGTCAATTCACTGTGCGCCGGCACGACAGCTCATTTTTTCTTCCGTAGAATTCGACTGGAGCACCTTGCCCGAGGGCTCCGTCGTGGTCGATGTAGCCGGCGGCTTCGGGGCATCCGCCAAATTCATCATCTCTCATGCGCCTCAAGTGCGCGTCGTCGTACAAGATAAACCTGAAGTTGTCACGGCGGGAAGACAGGTTCGTCAGCTCCGGTTTGCGGCTCGCGTTCTAATTATGTTTCCCAGGCCTGGGAGAGCCACTCCCCCGACCTCTTGGACTCGAAGCGCGTCGTGTTCCAGAGTACGTCCCCCCCTTGAAGCTCTGGCGCGAGGACTCAAAAAGAAAATTCTAGGTCACGACATCTTCACTCCTCAACCTGACAACCATGCGACCGTGTTTGTGCTGAAGAACATCATCCACAACTGGGGCGATTCTTACAGCCTCAAGATGCTCTCACACCTCCGCGCCTGCGGCATCCCCGGACACCAAGCTCTTGGTCATCGGATCCATCCTCCAACATCTGTGCCCTTCAGCGCACAACAGTGGCTCCGCACCGCTATTACCAAGCTACGGCGTCGTGGGGGACAACCAGTATTTCCTTGACATGGTGGTACGGCCTGTATTTAATTTATTATTATTCTTGACGTAAACCCGCCTCCCAGATGCTCAACACCTTCAACGCCCGGGAGCATACCGCGGAGTCGCTTGATGCGCTGCTGCGGAAATCCGGATGGAAGTCGGACACTATATACGGAACAGAGAATATCGGCGATGGGCTGCAGCTGACGGTGGCGTCTCCCATCTGATAGATTATACAGTAAGTGAACAAAGTACGAAACTTGCGAATGGGGTTAGGAGATAGAGGACCTGCTCCAAATTGTCCATAGTCTCGAGGTAGTAGTGCTTCCAACCTTCCTTCCACGGCGCTGCTGACGTGCGCGGCGCCTTCGCAATAGACGCCGGGAGTAGGCTGCAACTCGAGGTATCGGGACCCAGCCTCCCCGCTCGGTCTCGCGGCTCTCGTCGGGCGATGGGACTCGCAGACGGCGGTCAGCGAATCGGGGTACGCGGACCGACACCGACGTCTCCTGCGGCTCCGACAGGCTCCGACTGAGACCAAATCCGGTCGTATACATACGCATTCGGGGACGATTGCTACGAATGTCACTGTAAAGTTTAAACGCCGACGCGATTGAGTGAATGAACGAATGGAGTAACATTAACGAGATTTTGGGAGTGATATATGAGATAAAGATAAGATATAATTTTGGGACGTTCCCCAATCGTCCGCGAGCCGACTTGGGTCGCGACTCGCGCACGCTCCAACCGCCCTTCCCGCCTGGCACGGACGTCCCGTGATCTCCCGAGCGCCTTTCCTGAGCGCGGCGGCGTACCATTGGACTTGCGCGGGCGAGACGGGGGAGGGACTTTCCCGAATCATCACCGAGCCGATCTGGGTCGCGACTCGCGCACGCTCCAGTCATCCTTCCGCCTGGCATGGATCTCCCGAGCGCCTTCCCTGAGCGCTGCGGTGGCAGCTGTCTGGGGCGGCGTACTACTGGAATTGCGCGGGCGCGACGGGGGAGGGACTTTCCCGAATCATCACCGAGCCGATCTGCGTCGCGCGCGCTCCAGTCGTCCTTCCGCCTGGCATGGATCTCCCGAGCGCCTTTTCTGAGCGCGGCGGTGGCAGCTGTCTGGGGGCGGCGTACTGCTGGACTTGCGCGGGCGAGACGAGCGTCTCGCCCGTGGTGTGGGCCATGGGCCACGGGACCGGTGATTAGAGCATCGCGATCAGTGTTGGCCTCCCGCCATGAAGTACGTGGTGTAGGACCGCCGGGAGTGGTGCTGCAACTCGGGAGTCGAGACCCCCCGCTTCGTGATTGCGAAGTTGCGATACGCAACCGTCGGCGAGTCGGTGCTGGACATCGCCATGCTCGTGTCTGCGTCCGGCAGAGCCTAGTTCCGGTCGTAGATGCATTCGGAGGACCTGGTTGGGACGGTGGGGGCCTGGAGGACACGGGCGCGGCTTGATGGGCGCGGCCAGGCACACGGGATGATCGTCGCCAGGCTCGCATGAAGTTGTGCAAATGCTGCGCTTCATCGACACGCATGAGTCGCTGTCGGTAGGCAACGACGGGCGGACTGCGCAGTGGCCAGATTTTTGAAGGCGACGTGTGCTGAATTTAGGATGACAATGAGTAGTCTCGCAAGCCGACTTTATTGCCAGTTGTGAAGACACCGAAATAAAGACAATGAGTACTAAGTGGGTACTAGGAGCCGGAACATCAGTGGGCCATGGATCCGATTCGGGGGGTCGTTTGCAGGGGGCAAAGCGGAGTTCGCATAGGAGGATCGGGGCGGGAGGTTCCGGCTGCGCGGTACCTTCAGGCTGTCGGGTAAGATAAGGGTTGAGCCGCGACGGAGTGGGGCCGAGGATATTCAGCGCGCCTTCCGCGGCCTCAGGAGTGACAGAAAAAATGGTGCAGAGTCCTTGGTTTACAGGAACGGGTTACCCCCGGACTTGTATTCGCTCATTTTCGAATCGCCAGCGCCTTGAAATTTAAGCAGACAGGTGGCAAGAACGTGTATGGTGCGAGCAATATGCCGCGAAGCTTTCAGGAAGCGAGTACAATAGAAGCGAGGAGAAGAAAGCACGACAAAATTTGTGTTGCCTTCGAAGTGTCCAAGTCGGACACCTCCTATGACCCGGATCTGTCACCAGGTGGAAACTGTGGGACCGTGCCAGTATAATACATCCTCCTCCTGGTGAGGTCTTTCGCTGCAACGTGGGCATAGCCAAGAAATACTTGTGCATATGCAGAAGAGTGATCGCTGATATCGGCTAAACGTAGAAGCAAGGATAGTCGGTTTTCTGGGAATAAAAAGGGTACAGAACGAGTCCTGTGGCTAGTCGCTGGCTGGGTGTGAGGATAAGAACTGGTGAGGGCGATAGAATGGTGAGAGAGCGGGACTCGAGAGTGTTTTTGTTGTGTTTTCGGGTTGGATGTGTCATGGGAACCGCGTGATGTGTTTCTGATGGAATTATATAAGGGAGTGGAGCGGTTTGGCGGTCAATCTTCTTCCCCCTCCCCTCCCTCAAGATGATGAAGTCTGTCCTCCTCGCCGCCGCCGTCCTCGCCCTTGGTGTCGCTGCCCAGCCCACCATCAACACTCCGTGAGTCCCCTTCAAAGCCCCCCATTCCGCCATCTCACCCTCCGCAGCACGGCTACAAATCCCGCATGTAATTTCCTTTCCTTTCATCCAATTTTCCCTGTTCAAATACCTCTCCCTAGCCGAGTGCCAGCCCTTTTTGATTACCTGGTCCGGTGGAACGCGTGCGTGCTCCCGCTCACTCCAATTTTCACCTACTAATTCGTCCCCCAGCTCCCTACTTTGTCGTGAGTCTTCACCCATCTCCTGCCCCTCATCTGGGCCTCATTCTCTCCCTCAGACGTGAGCCCATCTTGTCCCCGTTTTCCTTCGTTTTTTAAGCCCGTTCTTCAGTATCCAACCCGGCACCCCCACCGGCACCCCTTTCCTTGACCTGGGCCAGCAAAGTGCGAATTCCTTCACATGGACCGTCAATGCCGCCGTTGGTGCGTACCTTCCAGCCCGCCTTTCGCCCTATCTGACCTCCCACCTCCAGGTACTCCCCTCCTTTTCCAGATCAAGGATAACACCGGTATTTCCGCAACCAGCGGTGTCTTCACCGTGACCTCTGGGAGTACGTCGCGTCTTCCGACTCCTGTCTTTTCCCTCTAACTCTTATCTTCCTAGGCGGTGACGGTTGCCTCACGGCGAGCGTTAGTGGTACGACTTTATTCCCCGTTACTCGCTTTTTTCGGCTTCTCACCTGCTCGTGCAGGCATTGGTGCGACGACCGGCACCCCCGCTGGCACCGGTGGTACGACCGCTGGCGCCTCAACCACCGCCGCTGGAGGCACAACCGCCGCTGGAGGCACAACCACCGCTGGAGGATCTACCACCACTAAAGCTGGTGGCACCTCGTATGTTCCCTGTTTTGTTCCACCTAGGCTCATACTAACCTCTTCATTTGTAGCTCCGCCGCGTCTGGCTCGGCTTCCGCGAAAACTGGCTCGGCCACCGCAATGGGCGTTCCCGCAGGCGTCATCCCTGCCTGCGCCGCCGTCTTCGGCGCCGTTCTTGTCGCCCTCCTGGCCTAAACGTACGAACGACGCCCAGCACGCACACGAACAAGGTGGATACGGTCTAGCCTTCCTTCTTACGATCTCTCATCACTCTCGTTCCTCTACGGCCTTAGAGCTATCGCCATTCACTTTACCCCTTCAATAAGTACCTCTACCGCGCGTGGACAATACCTCTTTTCCCTAATGCATACATCTCGCGCCGCATGTTGCGTCGGCGGACACGAATTCAATTTGTTTTGTCACCCCACGTACTCTTTTTTCATACCTTCTTTTGTCGCGATAGACGTGTGTATGTATTTGCGCGCGCCTGGGCGGGGGCTCTTTCTCCATGGTAATGCATACGCATGGTTGCCACGGCACCCGCAAATTGAATGCAGCCGGCGGGCGATAAGAACATGATGGAGTGAATGGTGGTCATGATCAGCATCATGACAACGTTTGGGCCTTGCCGTGGAACAAGTTTATTTTTGTGTGCGACACTGCGCAGTGCTGCGGCGGCTCACGATGCCGGGAAACTCAATTTGTGTGTGAACGATGCGCCGACGGATCGATGACCTGGGTGGAATTGCGTAGATCATGCAAGCCGGCCGGATCGATGACGTGGGCGGAATTGCATGGTCCAGGTCAAAGCGAGATCATGCGAGCACGTGACTCAGTAAAGGTAATGTAAGAGGGATAGTATTCAGAATAATTTTGGATCGGAAATAAGAGGACCCGGATGCAGCACGTCGAGTTGTTTGGGCGGATGCGCGATGAGGCGGTCGCGCGCTTCCTGCACGTACGTGCGCATTAACCCGACGACGCGCGTCAGGTTCTGGCTGAACTTGGCCGACACGGGGACGACGTCCAGCCGCAGGCCCTCGCCCGTCACCATATGCTCGCCGACGAACACCTCGAGCAGCCGCAGCTTCTCCTTCGCCTCCGCCACCGCCGCCTCGTCGCCGTCGCCCCCGAGCAGATCCGCCTTGTTCGCGACCACAATGCGCGCCTTGCGGCTCATCCCCGGCTGGTACTTCTCCAGCTCGTCCCGCAGCACGAGCAGCTCGTCCCACGGCGCGGGCGCGGAGAGGTCGACGATGTACGCGAGCGCGAGCGAGCGCTCCATCGAGCGCAGGAACGAGTGTCCCAGCCCGACGTTCTCCGACGACTCGGAGATGAGCCCGGGGTTGTCCGCGATCGTGAAGCGGAACGTCTCCGCGAGGTCAAAGTGGTACCCCCCGCGGTCGGTGTCGACGCGCGGGGCCGCGTGCCGCTCCGCGGTCTGGTTGCGCGTCAGTGCGCTCGCGTACTCGCCGCGCTGCATCCGCCCGCGCTCCTGCTGCTCCTCGATCAGCGTCTCATCGTGCACCTGCGCGCCCTTGACGCCGCCCTCGAAGGTGCCGTCCGCCGCGACGCGCACAATGCCGACGACGGGGTTCAGCGTCGTGAATGCGTAGCTTGCGACCTCGCTCTTCGCGCGCCCGCCGGTAAGTGCCCGCAGCAGGGTGCTTTTACCGGCGTTGGGCATCCCGACGAATCCGACGTCGGCCAAGATCTTGAGTTCCAGCGCGAGTGTTATGCGTTCCCCCGGTTGACCGCGGGTGGCGAATTTTGGCGCGCGATTGAGCTGCGAGAGAAAGTGTGGGTTGCCTACGCCACCAGAGCCGCCTGCCGCGACCAGATGGCCCAGCGGGTCGCGATGGCGCGCACCGAGTGGGGCGTCTACTGATTTGCTCGTGTCTATCTCCTTGTCCAGGTCAAAATAGATGGGCGATTCCAGTTCCCGTTGCTGCCGTGCATACCGCCGCTCTCTCTCTGTCTTGTACAGCGCCTGCTCCGCAGCTTTGAAAGAGTCCCGCGTTATATTCGTTTCCCCGAAGCGCGGATAATGCACCCAGCGGTTGTCGCGCATTTTTTCGAGTCTTTCCGTGGCGCTCAAGCCCGCGACCGACTCTTCCTCTGCCTCCCACTCGTCCTTGGAGCGCCGGCTGTCGCCGCGCGGAATCTCGCGTACAATGGTGCCCAGGGGCACTCGGATGACGAGTGGGTCGCCGTTCTTCCCGTTCTGCCACGTCCCCATGCCGTTCCCGCCGGGATTGCCTCGGATGCGCTTTGCTATCGAGGAAAGCGTCGTGACATGCGGACTGGGCAGAATGTAGACGTCGCCGCCACGGCCGCCATTTCCACCAGAGGGCGGCCCAAACGGCTTGAATTTCTCGCGATGGAAAGCCACACAACCGTCGCCGCCCGTGCCTGTGGAACTCTTAAAAAGGCTAGAGAATATAAATTCTCCGACGAACCTCCCCGGATTGACACAATGAGGTTATCAAGAAATGTCTGCCCCTGGATACTATTTAGATGATGTTGCTTAAAACGCTCGGACTTCAGGCCACTGACCCGTTGCCTGCGTTTCCATTCAGTCCTCCTCCGTCGGCGAAGACGGTCGCGTAAGCCGTCGTCTTCCTCGTCCACTGGCGGACGCTCGGGAATGGAGGCAGTGGGCGCGAAGTGCTTTAGCGGCCTCTACTGGCGCGCTGAATGCCCCTGGCCATCGTGAAGGAGGTAGTAGTCCGAACCTTGGCATAGACGAAAAGTTACATGTGACCGTGACTTCCGTTTGCTTGGCACCGTCCTCAAGGAAATGCTCGGCTCCTCCGCCTCTCTTCCCGCGACGTTGCGACGACCTAGGACCTTGTCAATCTCTGCGTTATTCGCGAACTTTCTTCCATTCCATCTCTCAGGGAGAAGTTGCCACTGGCGCTTGGGCATTTATTTAATATCGTATCCTACTTACTGCACCTTGTTGCCGCCTCCAACCTGCTTGGGCATCGGGGCGTCCCTCCTCCGACGGCCCGCGATCGCTATCCAGAGTCTTATCCTCACCTTTACCTCTCACGGATATATCGCATGCTGCCATTGTGACCTCCGTATAACTTGCCGCGCTTAAATCGACACTTGTAGAGACCGTCCACTTAACGATGGCGTGCCTGGCCGATATTCGCTTCCGAGCGGTGGCTTGAAGTCAGTACCATTTTCCTTCCGTTCATTATCACGGAACGCCACAAATGGAGCTCCAGCGCGAAGATTCTCCGAGTTATCATCCTCTGAGCTCGGTCACGCGGTCGACGGTCGGGTATTTTTCGCTCGTACGCGACTTTTAGACACCCGTAGATGCAACGGCTCGTTTATCCGCGCTAAGCCCACGGGATTCAGCGCCTGGTCATGTCTCGTCGGTCGTGTCTACTTAAATCCATGACGAGATACGGAGAAAAGGGATTTACGTCCACTCCACCCTCCTTCCCTTCACAGGTTTTCGCCCGATGCCGCCTCGATCGCTCCCCGACTGGACAGTTGTCGACTTTATCCACACAGGTCCATGGTGGACCAACCGGGGTGAGTTGTGCTGTACATATTCTTCAAGGCGTACGGCTGAACATAGATAATTAATAGGTATACTGTGGTTAAATCTGTGCCTGATCCTACCCCTCCTTACGTCTTCTGCGAATGGCTTGGATTCTTCTCTCATTAACGGTAGGCCTGGCCAATATGTGCTGCGCGTCATTCTCATGCAAATGCAGGGTTGCAAATATTGCCTGACTGGCAGGAGTATTTCCACCATCCTCACGGCAGAATACTCGGTATGTAATAGCCTTTGAATCATCCTCCTTGTTCGCTCAATTCTTCCAGGTGTCATCAACTCTGCTCAGAGCTTAGGCGGGCTCGTTGTATGCTGGCCTATTCACATGCTTGCCTGTTTTCTGACACGCAGTTACAGGGACTACCTTTCACACCCTACGCGTCGGATCTGCTCGGGCGCCGGGCTGCATTATTCCTCGGCTCGTTGATCATGCTCGCAGGCGTCGCTCTCCAGATTTCGGCCTGGAACGTCGTAGTATTGATCGCCGCGCGTGTTTTAAGTCAGTTTCAACCGTACCGCGGTCCTAGCATCTCTCATCCTTTCATTTAGTTGGGTTCGGGCTGACTTTTTGCTTAAACGCCGCCCCGTTACTGCTGATCGAGCTTGCATACCCGACTCAGGTATGCGCCATTCGTTTGTATTGACAACTATTCTCAACCTCTGGCAGCGAGGTAAAATCACGTCGCTGTACAACTCAAACTGGTATCTAGGAAGTATCATATCGGCTTGGGTAAGTTCCATTCATCCTAGGTTCAGCTTTGTTTTGAGTTTTCTATAGATATGCTTTGGTGCTTCGTACACCACCGTGTCGGGTGATAACTGGTCGTGGCGCGCACCCACTCTGGTGCAAGCCGCCATCCCTCTCCTGCAAGTCTGTCTTGTTTGGTATGTCCTACCACCCGTCCAACACACTGGAGGACAACTGATCTCACCATTCGCGCAGGTTTATCCCTGAATCACCCAGGTTTCTCGTCTCCAAGGGTCTGGTCGGTGCTTTCCCTTGCTCCCTTCGTCCCAATTAATCGGAAAACAGGAATTCCAAGCAAGCAAAATTCTGACAAAATACCATGCAAACGGGTCGACCGAGCCCCATCCTCTCGTTCAGTTTGAGCTCGCTCAAATACGGCATGCGCTTCGACTCCAGGAGGATATAGACCAGGGGACGTCCTACTGGTCTCTGTTCACGACGCCGGGAAACCGGAAGCGAATGCGCATAATTATAGCTATCGCCATCTTTTCACAATGGTCTGGCAACGGTCTGGTATGCCTTTGCTCGGCTTCAGCAATTTGATGGCTGCTAATTTCGGAGACAGGTCAGCTACTATATCAATCTCGTCCTTGAGGGTGTCGGCATAATGGACACACGGACCAAGGCAACTATCAACGCAGGTCTACAGGTAAGTCGAGCTGCAACCCAGTCTTATTCTGGCTGGCTCATCTTGATGGCCAGGTCTTCAATCTCCTCGTTGCCATCGGGGCGTCTTTCCTCGTCGATTACATAGGTCGCCGAACGCTGTTCATTGTGTCGAACGCAGGGATGCTGTTCGCTTTCGCTGTGTGGACGACATCAGAGGCAATATTCAACACTCTTCACAAAACTGCCGCTGCAAAAGGTAGAGCACTTTTATTGTCTGCTCAAGAACAGCTCGTTGACGATAATGCGCAGCAACAATTCCAATCATTTTCATCTTTTATTTCTTTTACGACCTCGCATATACTCCCAGTATGTCCAGGCCACAGAGCACAAGGGCGAATCACTGACCTAGGTCATTTAGTGCTCGTGGCTTACACTTTGGAAATCCTTCCTTACAAAATCCGCGCGAAAGGTTTCGCAGTCATGGTAATTATCATCCCACCTTGTCCAACTCCAACGCTCAATTGCCTCCAGAATCTCGTAGTTTTCTTGACCTCTGCCTTCAACCAGTTCGTAAATCCCTGGGCTATAAGTGCCATAGGGTGGTTTTATTACTTGGTATACCTCGGGTGGTTGGCAGTCGAGCTCGTATTCGTCTACTTTTACATTATCGAGACCAAAGGTCTGTTCTGGTTCTTAGTAACCGAACCCTTCTGACCTTCGATTTACAGGCCGCACTTTGGAAGAGACGGCAATCCTCTTTGACGGAGAGGAACGGCGGGATGACCTAGCGCACATGGGCGGTGAGGCCGCAACGACGCACTTGAGCAGGGCGATCGCTCTCCAGGATCGCACTTATTCGACGAGAGAGGACGAAAACAAAGATGAGGAAATCAGCACACCCATTGAGGAGCGTCGACGATCTCTGGCTGCAAGTGAGATGACCACGGACACAGAGTCATATAACTGGCTGAAGCGGACGGAAATATTATGAAGTCAATCATTATGTGTATTTTTAAGTAGCGTATTTCAAGCATTTCAGACAAGATTGAGCCGTTGGGCTATCAAGACTTGACCCAAACCTGCACATGGTTCGCGGGGCAGGTGAATGTTCCCCATCCATCAGCCTCGATGTCGACACGGCCGTCCCCCGACATGAAACTCTGGAAAGTAGAGCCGGCGTGTTCCTGGAGGAAAATATCAATTCCTGAGAACAGAGATAATGCGAGGAACTGACGCGGCCGACAAACATGCGGATAGGCGTGAGTAAATTGTTCCGGTCTGGTGTGAATTTAGTGGGATGTGTAATGTTCCTCGCCGGCTACTCACTCCTCCTGATTGCTCAGCACCACTGCACATCCCGGGTGACGCAAATCACCCATTCGTACGAATCCTATACAATGGTGATCCTGCAAATAATCTTTGCAGGGGACCATACGCAAATTTCTTGCGTGCCTCTATCAATAATACAAGATTTCCGGAGACACCTTCGTTGTAGCATTCTTCGTTTGGATATAGATCACCGTAAAAGACACAGCTGGGGATGGACCGACAGTCAACGATGCGACCGGGCTGTTTTGACTGTCCCTTGCTCACGGGTGTCCGTCTTGTCGGAGTAAAATCAACGAATACGCCTGGATTTTGAAGTTGGTGTCTACCTGGGCCAAGTCACAAATATGAAGAGAAAGCTGACGGAACGACTCACCCAACTCTCTAGGCTTTGTCCTATGACCTAGATATCGATCAGACGGGACAGAAGGAAGGGCAGGGTGAAATACAGTACTGTAAAGTGTCCGTCAGTGCCTATAAGAAGGGACGAGATGAAACTCAGAACTCACTCAGTGATTGTCGACAAAGGTCACAGCATCTTTTGGTTTCGCCCCGACGATCGTATTGTTTAAAATACTTCTCAAGTCATACTGCGAATGATGCTTGCTCGCATCGTGGAAGTTCATGTGTAGCGGCACGTCAAAGAAGGCCGTCTGCACCCTTTGTCAATGTCCTGTTCATCGACTCAATGGTGGAGTATTTACTTCGCCTCTAAATGCCTTGATATACGGCAGTATTAATTTTAGACTGCGGGAATTGAGTTGTCATGTCTGGCAGCAAGAATGAGCCGACGTACTCTCCTGACCAGTACTCGGCTGTATACCGGAGGTGAGCCGGATGAACTAACAGTGAAGGAGTCATACATACAAACCGAAAACATCTGAGGCTTTCCGGACTGCTTCCGAACATGGGTTATCTGCCAACGAAGTCAGCCGAGGTTCGCAAGTTTCTGGGCGAGAACTAACAAAACGGAGGAGAAATCTTTGATCTATGTGTTTAATAGCATCGAGTCTGAAGCCGATCGCGCCAGTGGTCTGGAAGAGTTGGAGGAAGAATCGGAAATAGGAATGAGGGATATAACCTCAAGAATCCAGGCTCCTAAGGCGATACATTAGCAGGATGGGGGAAAAAAGAGAGCAACACACACCCCAGTTCAGAAGATCGTTCTGGACTTCCCTGTGGGTAGAACAGGGTTAGTGAGGGTGACTTGCGGGGCAGGAATAGACGTCCGGATGCCGATGGTCTATCTGATGCAAGACATTAGACAACTTCAGAATCAAGAGAAGGCGATCTTACGTCGACTCCGAGGAGGTAATCATAATTTCCGAGTTCACTGTCTACATGTTTCGACCACCCTTGTCGCCCTTTGCCTGCGATACGGTATATCCCGCCAGTGCGAGTTCTATGGTCCCAATCGAGACCTGTTTTCGCTGAGTATTATCGCAGCGGAATTGCAGGACAACAGACCACTGAAATGTTCATGTGTCCACCGGAAGCTGCTATACTGAGAGAAAATTTGAGGCAAACTTCCTGAAACCAGCCGAATGGTCGTACTTTGTCGCCTCTGCCTTTAAAGTCGAAAGCAGTCCATCCCTGCATTGATGAGAACAAGAAAGTCAGACAGACAATTACTTACATCAATCTCTCTCGCTGGCCCTTCATTTTGGAGGCGATTTTGAGGATTTACGGGGACGGCTGGGAAGCTCTCGAACCGATCGGCCCCGAGTTTGTGCTGGATCGACAAGTTAGACAGAAAAAATGTGTACCATGAAAATCTAACATTCAAAACAGCGTCGATGAGGATATCTATGCCATGGCTGGTTGCAACCTGACACGCTCGGAGGAGTTCTTCTCGTGTACCCCACCGCGTCCTGACCGTGCCTTTGGATTTCGTGAGGTATTTATTAACAGGCGCATCATTTCGCAACCGGGTAGCTCACCTTTCTGATCAAATTCACCTAAATCCCACAGATCGTATGCGTCGTATCCCCTTCCATTCTACAACAGTTGTGAGAATTAAAGCGGGTCTCCTGAGCTTGCTGTATGCTCACTTGATTTTCGCCTTTATTAGGAGGCGGAAGCCATACCTGGGTGAACCCCATCTTGGCGAGCTTCGGAATCTCAGTCTCTAGATGCTTCCACCAGCTCATATTATTATGTTTGGCGTCCCATGTGAAGAATTGGAGCTAGGGGCAGCTATTAAGCTTATGCGCGACCGGGAAGCTTTGTCTATACCATCAGCGGGTTATCGGGACTCCCCTCGGGGCCAAGGCGCATGCGGGGCAATGCTGGCGCAGAGAAGAAAAAGCCAGACAACCAGTTTTTGAGCTCAGCGAACATGGCGAAAAGTGAGCGGACGGAGGAAGGCCAGATCCCAATTAGGGAGGCCGGGCTTCGGGCCGGTGTGCCGAACAGTATATAAGACCACATTTGAGCCAAACAACTTCTTTTCTTAACCACCATGCCGCCAACCTTTTACGACTTCGCGTTCTGCTTTAGTATGAGACTAGGACGGTGCAATCTTTCCATATGGTGGCTGCGATTGACAAGGCCCCCTTAATCGCTCCAACGATTCAGAATCACATCGATATGGAGTTTCATGCGTGGGCCACATCCACGTCTTCCTCATAATGTATCGCAATCCATGTATCGTCTCCGTAGCATTGCAATGATAGAATTTACTCCTCCATGTCGTATTCCCTTCCTTCATCCTAGGACCAGAAAAAAAAAAAAAAAAAAAAAAGACTTGAGCATAAGTGCACAAGCACCCGCAAGCATTTTTTTGTTCTGCATAGCCTGATGACGGCGACAGCCATGCGACGACCGAGACGATGCACTGTGCCGCCTTGAATGCGCCTGTTCTATTATACATGTGTACATACTTCAAGCCAAAAAAAATCAGCGGCGCTTCGTAGGAGGAGTCCCCAGAGCCTCCTCGCCCGCCTTCCTCTTCGTCCCAAACCCAAACGTGACTTTTGATCTTTCCCCGCCATCCACGCCTGTTTGCGAAGGCGAATCCACGGCCGACGAAATCCTCGAAAACCCAGGCTTCGGGGCAGGGGAGCTGGAGTTGATTCCAGAGGGAACGGGACTTGCATTGGCGGACGCCATCAGGGATTGCATCTGGGGTGCAGGGAGCGTCATGAACCCGCTCTCGATCGGCTGCGCCCCCTTGCCCTCCTTCTTCTTCTTGGCCTTTTCCGTCTTCCCTTTCGAAAGCGGCTGGGCGTCCAAAAATTCCGCCGCCTGAGGTACAGCTCTGCACACACAAACGTTAGACCCAGTAAAGACACGGAATATATCGTACGTACCCTCTGTTGCCGACCGACAGCACCATGTGAGCTTGTCCCGTCTTCTCTTGCCGGAGCTGGAACGCTTTGGTCATGCTCAAAGGTGTATCTCCGCTGGCCATCGCCTGCTGCTTCTCCTCGTCCTTGATTTTCTTCAGCCGTTTCTCGGTCTTCATCTTCCCCGAACCTTTGCCATGGAACACATGCGACAATGCCTTCCACGCCTCCTTTGGTGTGAGAGACCGCCCGTACTCGTCATAGTACACCAAGTTCACGTCAGGCTTATAGCTCTTGAACAGCTCGACGGTGTCGCGAATCTCCTGCTGCTCTCGCTGCCGATTCAGCTGCTCCCGCGTTGCTTGGTCTTTGTTCGCGCCACGGGACTGCCATCTCTCCGTCTCCCGCTGTTCGATGGCGCGCCGCTGCTGTGCCAGCCATCGGTCGCGTTCTATCTGCACCTGCTCGCGAGACTGCAGCTCTTCCGCAGGTTTCGCCAGCACACCTTGCTGACGCAGGATGTTGACTGTCCCAGCCAGCCCAGATCTGAACGTCTGCTCGGACGCCGTTCCCCCGATACCATCATCGGCGAGACCGAACTGGCTTGGAGCTTGCTCGGCTTCGACCGACTTGACCAGATCCTCGATGGCGTTGAGTATGGCCATGTCATCCTCTTCGTCCTCCTCGTCTTTCATCTCGACCTCTCCAGCCTCCAACTCTTCGAGTGCCTCGTCGCCCGGGGCCATGGAAACATCCCTCGATTGCGAAGGCTGTTTCGAAGGCACGACAGAAGGCTCTGTCCGCTCCTCCTTCACAACCGGGTTATTCCCAACCGCCCGAACAAATTCGGATGTGTCGTCAAAGGTAAGGCCACTCGAACCACCCTCATCATCTTCATCGCGTTCTTCGACTTTGACGATCTCTTGAGCGTCGGCTTCTTCTTGCGCCCGCTGGTCAGCAACTGAAATATATATTAGCAAGCACATTCACAAACAGTGAGTGGAACCACGCACTCCTTTTAGCTAGCTGCTCGGGTGTCATCTTCGTGGCTTTGTGCAATTTCGCCTTCCGTGATCGAGCCAAGGCGGCCTGTAGGTCATCGTCATCCACAAAATTGGCGTCGAGGTCGCGTGCGCGCGGAACGATTGGCTTTTGGTCAACGTCCATTTGGTCGTCTGGCACAGGTTCAGCTTCCGCAGGAGCTCGTCGTGAAGAACGTTTCTTCTTGGTCTGCACATCTTTTTAGATTTCACTGTAGCTTGTTGGACGGAACGGGAACTGACCTTCGGTTTCTTGAACCCAACATCCCCTTCTTGCAAATAGTCCGTAGTTGCGAAGGTTTCTAGCAAATTGGTGTCAGTGTGGCGCAAGAGAGACGAGGCTCAAACGTACTAGCATAGTCTATGGTCAAGAGAGATTTGTTTACCATCGCTGCGGCGGCATGCTGCTGTTGTTCCACCTTTTCGGCTTTAGTTTGAACAGAGTTGCCCAGACGGAATCCCTGAGCAGGCCATCAGAAGTGCGGATATAATGGTTTAAATATACTCACAGTCTCCTGTACTCCGTTTATGTCTTCG
The DNA here is from genome assembly GCA_029204335.1 of Mycena vulgaris. NCBI lineage: Eukaryota > Fungi > Basidiomycota > Agaricomycetes > Agaricales > Mycenaceae > Mycena > Mycena vulgaris. The sequence goes on from JARGYA010000035.1 coordinate 172,627, forward strand.
TCGTACTTGGACAGAACTGAACGCTTCATTCCCTCGTGGCCCGGAACGAATTCTTCATCGTCGTACCCTGTGTAATCCCGCTTCTTAATCTTCAATTCGTTATTTTTCTTCGTGCGCTCGTCCTCGGCCATCTCCACGTTCTGTAGCTCATCCTCTGGACAAAGTCATTAGAAAATGACCGAGCAATGGACGGCATTACAAACCTTCGTTGTCGAGGATGCGGCTATCTTTTAGGGTGAGTATGCGGGCATCGCCTTCGTCCATGTCCTCGAAGTCATGGCTAACCTTGAGGCCAACGAGATCACCTGGCGAGCAGTTAGTTGCGTAACACGAGAACTAGAAATGAGAGCAACGCACGCTCCGTGTACTCATCCCCTTGGAACACCTTATCCATGCTCTCGAGCTCCGCTACGCGCTTTTTCGCGAGCTCCTTCTCTCGCTTTTTGCTCTTCTTGATCCATTTAAGCGTATCGTCGTCGCCGTCTGCGTCTCCGAGGGTCGATCCCTTGAGCGAAGTATTGAGCTCTCGACGGTTTTTGATCCTAACGAGACAAGTTCATGAACAACTGGACTTCCTGAACAGGCGAAGAGGGAGATGGAAGTGACCGACAAGGGCTGGAAAGAGGGTACTCACTTGGCTATTCGGTCCTGGATCTTCCTGGAAAGAGCAGAGAAGAACGTCAGAGAATTCTGAGAAGGGAAAGCGGCGGACCTGGGCTTACTTTGACTCGCGCTGCTTGTTCTCGAGTTCGCGCTGCTTTGCATAGTTGTCTTCGGCCTCCTTGTCCTTGTCGTCGGCGGGGGCGCTGTCAGTCTGTAAGGGGCTTGAGACCGAGGGAGATACGGATCTTGTTGGTCTCCTCCAAGCTGATACTTTCTTCCATCGACATGGCGTAGGCAGAAAGAGAGTCAAGTGATTACGTTATCATACCTTGGCCTCTCTCAACGTTGAACCATGAGTGGCCCTTTTTTTCGCGCTACATACCGTATGCTTGTCAGTCGCGTCGCTGCTTATACTTGTCTACTCATCGACCCCCCTTCTACAGCAACGGCAAGCCCATGAAAGCCCCGTCATTTTCTACTCGTGTGTTATTGGCGCGATAGGTCCCGTTCTGCTTGTCGCCGTCCCCCCAATCAAGGAGCGCCTGGGATACAAACCATCTGAGCCGATTCCCCTCTCATATCCAGGTCGGTTCATGCACGATTTCCTGTCAGTTTGACGGCTAAAGCCAGTGGTCTATTCAGTTCCCAACCGTCCGCGGCGGGCAGTGCAGGGGTACGAGGATGAATAAACGGATATCGAACATGCTCCGCGAGCTTCCACGACCCTCGCGGGAACACAGGGTGTTCAGCAGCAGCTTGTCTCGACTCAAAACTTGTTTATACCGTCGCACCAGAGCGCCTGTACTTTTCCGTAACAATTTCAACAACGAGCAAACAACGAGCAGAGACCATTGCAATTGCGTGCTCCCTCTACTGTCTTTGGCATACATTGAGGGAGTGCAGGGACTATCCAAATCTCCATAGATTGTTACATACAAGCTATTTGTCATCCACTTTCTCTTTTCCCGACGCGTCGTTGTCGGCATGTTGGCCACATTGCTCTCCAGACGTCTGCCTCTCCCCAGATGTAGTCTACTCACCTTCAGACGCGCATTCGCAACCCCATCCTCTTCGCAGGACATCCGCGACGAAGACAAGAAACCACGCAAGTCCACAACGCCTTTACGGCGTTCAGCAGTCGGCTTCGCTTCCCATACGAGCCAACCCCACCCCGACGAGAAGTACTGGCCCTCTCAACTTGCCAGCGGTGTATGCTGAAGACATCACAAAGGCAGTATCCAAACCGTGTTCACCCTCGCGACTGCAGAGCGCTATCTGCTCTCGCGGATGAGAACCCATCCGAAACTGCCGCCGCACTCCCAGAAATTCCATGAATCGTGGTGGGTCTCCCGGTGGGGTAAGCACGGGAAGGAGGGTGAGGTGTTCGTGTTCGCGAACGGGAGCTTCGTCTGTTGGGGACTCGAAGAGAAAGACGCCCAACGGTTTGCACTCGAGGTCATCGGAGGCGTCCCTGGAATCGAGGTGGCCCCTCTGAAAGTGCCCGAAACCGAGGAATTAGAATTTGTTGTGGATCCAATAGAGTTGGGTTGTGAGTGTCATTTCGAAGGGCAATGCCTGACTCACTTTTTTTTCCCTTTCGCGTGTTGTCTAGAACAACGCGACTCCAGGGTGACTTGATTATACTCGGGAAGAACCCACCCCTCAACGAGATCGTGCCTCCCGCAAAGTACCCGTCAATGGTTTTCCCGGAAGAGACCTTGTTCGCTCGTTACGCTTTCTCTCAGGCTTTATCCCGCTCAACAGCCTTGTCCGCCCTGGAAGTCGCCTTGGATGAATACCTCTCATCCATGGCACAACTCCCGCATTCTCTGGCACAAACTGGAAAGCCGGGCATGGGCCGCACCGCGCTCGTTAAAAAACTGGGAGAACTGATGAAATTCAGGCAAGGCTTGAATCTCAACCGGGAAAACTTCAGCGATGTCCCCGACTTCTACTGGACGGAACCTGAGCTCGAGAGTACGTTGGTCTCCTGCAAAATCTTCACGCAACCTGATTTCCTGAATCCTTGCACAGAGTATTTCAACTCTGTGAGCGATGCTCTGGACGTCAAAGTCCGCACAGACTCTGTAAACGATAAAATAACATATGCGGCGGAGGTGTGTGCAACTGTGCGATGAAAACCCCTGCTCATAGCTGGTGCTACTCAGGCTCAATCAGTGCTTCGTCAACTTCTCACCGAGGTATGCATTTTTTATATTATGTTGATGTGTATTGAAGCGTTCGTTTTCCAGACATCGACCCATAGCATGGAATTGGTCATTATCGCTCTGATCGCTGTCGAAGTTGTAATTGTGAGGGCTACTGGCAACATCTGAGTCGTGCAGATCTAACTCAAGTTTCAGGCCCTCATTCGCGACGGACCCGAGTTATGGGAGATTTTCACGGGCTCGCCCGTCCCTCATAATAAAAGTCCAGATGTGCATGGTCAAGTAGCTTGAGCGTCGCCGAGGACTTAGATACACAGTGTACTCATCATCCGAATCAACGAAAATATGCACCACTCAGCTGCCCCTTCTCTCGTGCTTTCATCCAACCTTTTATTCGTGAGTCAGCAATATCAGAGCTCCCAACAAAATGCACGTATGGATTCCGTGTATTACAATTCTTCTAACTTTCTTCTTGGCGACGACACCTGGTTCTTCTTTGGTGGGACCGGCCAGCGAACGTCAGGAAACAATTGGAGGACTACTTGAGCAAACCCGGCGGACGGTAGCTCACCATCTGCTGACATTCCCTCTTTCAATGGGATCTGCCCCAATCTGTCGTGATATGCAGCCATAGATTTCTCCGCCTCCTCCAACACCTCAAGCTACTTCTTGGTCTTGTCTCGATGAACCGATACTCGGCGGCGATGTCGAACGTCCTCCAGGCCTCTGGGTCGGGGTCGGAGCCTGTGGCTCTGTGGCACAAAATCAACTAATTTCTCTATCTTCCAGCTACGTACAAGTTCGAGGGACTAAGAGTTAATGAATGAGTGCACTGGGCTCTGGCCCCTATTCAAATTGCTTCGGAGCCACGATCCGATCACATCACTACTACCGGCCGAGTGGTCCGAAGCAACTCTTCAACTCTCTTCAACTCAATCTCCAGTTTTCATGCGCACGACCGTCTGCACTGGGGACGGCTTTCGCTTCAGGCCACTGTTTACCTGAGTCCTCGGGAGGCTTGGCCGGGCCCGTACAAGCTGAATGACGACATCCAACCGTACAAACCACCAGAACGTTCTGGACTTACACTCGATATTGAATTCATGGAACACATGAGCCTCATTCTATTCCTTAGCGCGCAAATGTCCATCAGCTGTGGCTTACACCATCTGCCGTACAGTGCCGGCTCCCGCACATGTATAAAGTCGTGCACGATGTGAGTGTGCTGCGCCGTACTTCTTTCGCTGCACAATAGTGCACAATTATGGACGGGAAGCAGTAACGTTCGTCTTTCTCAAGTTGTGCGTTTAAATTGCTTGACATCGGTGTTCGCCACTGCCAGTATAGCTATTCTCTCCCTCCAGGCGTCACCCTTGACAATCCTGTTACCTCAGTGGCGAGATAAGGATCACCCAAGTTCCGAATCCTTCCCCTACTCAGCTGAAGTCTCGTTCGAGTTCCCGCTGCCCTCCCAGACTTTGCTTCTGCTCTCGCAGGGCGAGTTATCTGCCGGGGATCTTCTTGTCACCACATCCTCCGCTGTTAATACTGGCACTGCACGGGTCCATATTACAGTAAACTACCACAAGAATACCGTACGCGATGCGGCCCGAGTTAGCGTGATCAAGCGTAATGCCGACGAGAGCGGCGTGGGCATCTTCGTATGTTCTGAGCCGTAGATCTCAAGCTACGTCGCCTATTAACTGGATTGCTTGCAGACTCCAACAAACTGGAGCAGCCATACAGGCACTGACAGCCTTAAATTCAATGTAATACTTACTCTACCCCAGGGTGCCGCATCGGCCCTATGGATCAACAATCTTACCACCGACGTCAGCAACTTCTCCCACGAGCTCGATTCTTTAAAGGACGTTGTTAAATTTGGAGAGATTTCTTTGAGAGGATCCAATGGGCCAATCAGCGTGAAGGTTCTGCTCCGCTGCTCCATCCTCGACGGTATTTGACTTGTGTTCTAGTCGCTCTGCGCCGACAAAGTAACGTTTTCAACCTCAAGTGGCGCCATTGTAGGCCGACGTGAGTCTGGTTCCGTCCGTACCTCTGCGGACATTGTCAACCATATTTTTTAGCACTTTGTCGCACTCAGCGCATCACTCCGCTCGTCTAATGGACCAATTTCAGGAAACTACCATGTTTCCGATTCGCTTGACATCCGCACAAGCAACGGGCCCGTCAAAGTGGCTGTTGATATCAATTCCGGCGATAGCAATGCGTCCAACACCCTCACTATACGCACCAGCAATGGGTGTGTATCGTTCCTCTGCCTAGGATAACCACATTTGACGTCCATATTCAGCGCTGTTGAGTCCATCATCAACCTTGGCACGTCCTCCGGCACGGGAGGGAACTTCCGCGTCAAGACCGACAACTCAAACGGTCCATTAACGACGCAGGTCGTGTCCTGCCCAGTCGACGGCGTACTGTCGCTTGAAGCGAAAACGTCGAACTCACCTGCCTCTGTGACGTTGCCGCCCACGTACGAGGGCGGCTTCACGCTCACCACCTCCAACGCCGGGGCGGACGTCAGGCGCTTGGCCCCTAACGAACAAGATCCAGCTGGTCAGGGCCGCCAACGTGTGCTGGAGATGAAGAAGGCGACAGGCTCCAAGTCGGCGGGGGCTGTTTACTGGGACAAGAAACATATCCACCGTGGTGGTGTTACCCTCAAATCTTCGAACGGTTCTGTTTCTATCCATCTCTAATGTTACTGTTTTCGTCCTACACTTCATGCGCTCCTTATTGCATGCTCATAGCGGTGCGACAAGATACATTAAGGGCATACACTGTGCAGCGGGCCCAGAGGTAGTTGGAGCGGGGATGATATAAATGATAACGAATGTGTGGTAGTGTTACAAGCTGAGCTGGTCCCTAGTGTACAAGATACAAATTTAACCCGTTCCCGGTATTACGCCGTGGCCAGTATTATATGACTCTGCTCCTGTTGTGTCGTCCGGCGCCTTAGCTCCGCACGCCTCTCCGTCTCCCACCTCAAAAGCTCGCCCTTTAAACTATTCACCCTCACTTCATTGACAGGATGCTGAGACCCCGTAATTTTGTGGACAAACGAAGATGAAGGCTGGTCCTTCGCCGACGAACATTCTGTGGAGTTTGAGCGATGCTCCCAGAAGGTTACGGCCTTGCGCGCGTCATATCCTGCGTGGGCCAGCAATCTAGAAATAGAGCTCGTTAGGAAGGACGCAAAGGCAGCAGGATGCATGGCCTACCGAGCGGACACAACGTCGGCCTCGATCTCTTGCTTCACACTGGTGCAATATTCCCCCACTTTCTCGAGTTCTCCGGAACCTAGCTTCCCCAATTGAGCTACCGCATCATTGACGAAGGGGCTTGAAGAACGAATTAGCGAGGCGGAATCGAGTGCATGATCATACGTACCCAAACATCATCGTAACCGGGAAGATGACAACTCGAACGATGTCTGAGATCATGGACATGACACCGGGCACGATTATAGTGGAAGATGACAACGTCTCCAGATGATGCGATAAAACGAGATGCGCTAATTCGTGCGAAAGGAGAATAGCCAGGTCCGCTGTCTGCGCCGCGGTGGGAAGTGGATGTGTTGGAGAGATGGAGCGCTGAAGATACCGCCCACTAGACTTGACAACCAGGACGACTGCGGCTCGGGTGTAGCAACGACGACTTCGTTCTCGGGGGGAGCGCGCGCCATGATCTCGTCCAGGAAGCCAGAGTAAACGACTATCCCGCCACCGCCGTCGGGACCAAATCCATACGAGAAGGCGTTGGATGCCTCTGGCTTATCGACGACCAGCAGCGAATAAGGCGGTCCAGGAATGGAATGCGGCACGGGCGAGACGTGTCGCTTGCACACGGATTCTAAGAACATCCGTAGATATTCAGCCGCTCGGGGTCGGGGACGGAGGGGATACTCTGCGGGCGGCGGTAGAGGAACATCCTCCTGACTGCCTTGAGGCCAGTCTTTGCATTTCTCCTCCTCGTCGATCAACACGGGAATAGTGCGTTCCAGCTCACGTAGAGTATCTTTAACCCAGCCGTAGCGCCAGTCGGAGGGAGGGATGAGCTGCACCTGGCCATCTTGGGATAGAATCTCGCCGACGGCTTGGTACCAGCCAGGGCCAGCTAATTGATTAGCGATCTCGTCCTCCTCCTCTGGGGAAAGGATGATTAATCGCCATCTTGCTGGGGATTAGATATCAAAATCGTGGGGGCAACTGGATCTTACCGTCCAGTCAAAGGGGTCCTTTCCAGGCTGGCGAAGATTGTGGACCAAAAGAGAATCCCAGGAATGAAAAAGAGAGCATGGAACAGTAAAGTTCGATTCCGTATTCGTTTCAGGAGGGTATTCGTCCTGTCTTCGGAGAGTGGGACGCCGTGGAGGGCCGCGTGCTTGAGATGTCGTCGGGTCTTGTGGTTTTTTATTAAAATTACTAGGAGCGCATTAGGATGTTATACAGACCAGAAAACATCAAAGGTACCAGGGAGTACCGTCAGCACAACGCGGGCGGCAGTGCGTACCAGCTCCATTGCAGCAGAGGCCTAGGCGAACGATATATCAGTGGATGGGAAACTAAACACTTGCAGAACACGGACTTTCAAGACACCAAGAAGCGGAATCAGGGGCAGGCCCTTGGGACGGGGGGTAGAGTGGAAGCCAGCCGACGTCCCTGGAATGGATGGCGCAGTACGATGCTGGCTAATCGGGAGGATTGGAGACCCAACGACCCGGACATATTGGGGATTGCGAACAGGTCGGACATAATGCGAACGAGCGAGGGTGGAAAGAGGTCGCGGGGGACACGGGGGAGCTAATATCTTGCGAGTAGCTAGGCGCAGCATCGTACATGATTGTACAGCCAGATTGAACAAAAAACTTTGTAGTCTCAGAAAGAGAATGCGAAACGCGAATGACGGCACGTGAAACAGGATCTAAACAGATCATCAACGCGACCTCTCTGTCTCTGACTCAGATATTAGAGATAACGGCACAGGAAGCGCGTAGCGGAAGCGCAGACTGCGCAGTGATGAATTAGACTATGGTACATTATTGGGCGCAGACCATGGCAACCTATGCAGGATGGCTAAGAAATGAAAGTGGCCTCGTTGTAGAGAGTTCCCTCAATGTCAGCGCTTTGACCAGCCTCGGGACCGGTGAGCGTCAGGGTCGCAGGGTTGAGCCACTATAGCGGTACGTTAGTTTCTTACAGATGATGCTCGGTCAGCTCAATTACCTGATAGATGTAGGGCTTGGTGCCGGCCACGTAGTTCACGGCCATCTTGATCACCCGCGGAATTTCTGCGAGAATGTCCACTTTTTCTACTAGCCCCTTAGGATTCTCGTTATTCCCAACGTCAACCTTGATCTTTGCTGCGTATGTCCCGGGCGATTCCGGGAGTAACGACGTTCCGGCCCATTCAAACGCGACCTCGCCCGGCGCTTGGTACCCCGTCTCGGTGTCTAATTCAGTGTTGAGATGGAATGCCCTCGATTTCATCGGGGCGTCAGCGCTGGGCTCTTCGTCGGGCCAGTGAGTCTCAGAAGTCACCGCGGCTAATTTGTCTCCAACCACCAATGAGCCGATGTTGACGACAACACCGCCTGAAGTGGAGCCCTTCCGTCCGTAGGTCTCCAACGTCTTGAATTCCATCTGTATGGCGGACACGCCGCCTTTCTGGGCGCTCTGGAAGTGGGCAAAGTTCCACGACGACGCGACTAGATTGGGGCGCATGCCTTGGATGGCATGTATAAACATTCCGGGACCCTGGATGGAGCTTGCGGCGCCATTCCGTATGATGTGGCCAGTCGCGTAGTATCGAGGCCAGAAGCGATGGATGACATAGCCCTCAGGCTTGAGAGGATCGGGGCCAAAGTACGAATACCCGCCCTTCTCTCCCTGGCCGATTTTGAACCCAGGAATGAGCTTTGGACGAGACACCTCGAGGGAGATCTGGAGATCGGTGGAGAGGTTGGCACGGATGGTGTAGGATTCGGGGTAGTCGGAATCCGGTGCAGATTTATAGGTCACCGAGAACTCATCGGCTTTGCTGGAGCGTTTATCGAGTCCCGGAGGCGGGGTAGTGAAGTTTGAGACATTGACCGACTTCCATGTTCTCTCTTTGGTCTTGGGGTCGAAGACCTTGCAGGTGAACTGGATGGTCGGGTACCAAACACTGTTGCAAATGAGGATCGCTCGAGAATCATCAGGTGGACACGCACCCAACAGCAGAGTGGATGATTTGACAGATTAGGAATGTGCCGTCTTCTCCAATGGTATAAAAGACTTGGGTTTCAGTGGCGAAGCCTCCCGCGCACAACCATTCTGTGTCCTTGGCCTCGAGTTGGCCAAATAAGTCCTTGTCTTGGGACGAAACGGGATGGAACGTGGGTGCGTCAGGATCCACGGGAGCAGAAGTCCTGCATTGGGTTTAAACGGGACCATAAGGATGCCAGATCCTAAACTCACGAAAATATTGAGGAGAACATGGTTGTATGGTCCAGGCAGCACCACGGCCTGCTTCCGTTTTTAGTCACTCGCAGATTTCAAATCAACAACACGACATGGACTAATTACGGCGTCCTCGGCTCGTGTAACGTCAGGATACATGGTCATCCACCCGAGACCGCTTGGAAGGTCTACTGCCTCCGTCCCATACAAAAAAAGAAGACTCTGAACTCGCTCTACTGTCCGTCACAGTCGAATCCTGTGCAGTTGGAGAATTCTAAGTACGCCAATAAGAACGAGGCCAACTCGACATTTGGCAAACAAACATACATCGTCATACTGGATTGCCCACGAGAAACTATTGTCTTCCTCCGCCGAGGGCGGTAATGATCCAGGGGACTCGACCTGGGGTTCATTTGCGGTCACCAGAGTGCGCACAAAGTGCATCGTTCCACTTTCAAGTGCCTCGAGGAGTTGTTTATTTTGACTAGCCTTCAGGGACGATGGGTTCTGGGCCGGGATATCGGACGGCCAGCCGATGAGACAGACACCGTAGGTAGCCAGTAGCGCAGGGTTGGTCCATCTCATCTCCGCGTTGCGCACCCCACTAGCTGATCTGAGAGCTTGTCAAGACCTTACTTGAAATGTCGAACGGTGTTGGCACCTTAGTGCTTTGCGTACACCTTCATAAAGATCGGTCTTGAGCGAGCGGGCGGCAGGGACTTTGGGCATCGCCGAGGGTGTAGCTGTGGACGAGGACGCTATAGCGTTTGCAGAAACGGACGTTGGCGCGACACTCTTGATACAGTGGGTCTTGAAGGCCTTGGCACCGGTTTGACCGCCGCCGCGTTGACCACGGTAATACTCCCTGCCCAATACGGACCCCCCGAGGAAACCAGAATCGACTGCATCGTTTGGATCCACAGCAACAAGATAAGACTGAACTCCGGACGCATCGCAAAGATTTTCCAACATCCGCGAGGCTTCGGAGAGGACAGATTGGACTAGGCAATAACTTTGATTTAGATTTCATGCAAGGACGTGCATCTTATACTGACTTCGGTCTTGTGGAGAAATAAGATTATCTGCCAACTGAGATTGAAAGAGGTATTTGCTATGCCATTCTGCGACGTATTGCCTGGTCTACGCGCTGGTCAGAACAAAGAGCGAGTAAGTATGAAACCGAGCAACCTGTTCCAACGGACGATGCTCCCGCTCAGCGAATGCCTTCATTTCTCCCAAACAAAAGGCATCGAGACGTTCGAGAAATAAGCCATCGGGCTGCTCGCGCGCGGAGGGTGCATTCAGCTCTTGCATCAAGTCAAGATTCAAGCCAGTTGTGTTTGGCAATGTTTCAAAATTTCCTCAATGGGACGAACACGAACGAAGAAAAAGACCGCGGCAAGGACTGCAGAGGTCCCTGCCAGCCCTCTGCCTGCAACAGCCCCCTCAATACCCGCTCTTCTGGAAAAGGCCCAATCTCTCATCGTTCAATGCGACTATGACCTTGCCTTGCGCTTTACCACCCGCATCTTGGAGCAACAACCGTCCAATGCCGAGGCAAAGGAAATGCTCGGTGTAATCCACCTGGAAATGGGCGAAATAGAGGCTGCCAGAGCGGTCAGCCACCGTTTGACGCGTTCTAAAGTTCATTTATCTGAACCCGCAATTTTTTACAGACGTTCACTTCGCTGCTGCCCCCAAATCCAGATGCCCCGTCTCCGCCGCCGCCCTCTGCCCATCTCTATCTTGCCCAACTCAGCGAGGATGACCCGGGATTGGCACTGAAACATTACCAGGCCGCGATCGAGATCCTAACAGTTCAGCTGAAGGGCAAGGAGCGCGCCATGGAGCTGCCTAGAGACGACGAGGCCGAGATCAAGAGCAATATCGTCAGGGCTCTCGTAGGCCAGGTTGAGATCTGGATGGATCCCTCTTATGATCTCTGGTACGCTTCTCAGCTTGTATTTCAAGTCTTATACCTCATTTTGCGCCTAGTTTCGACCCTGCCGCAGAAAAGACGTGCGAAGATCTGCTAGCCTCTGCTTTGCAAACAGATCCGGGAAACGCAGAGGCCCTCCAGGCCCTTGCCTCTGTCCGGATGTCCCAGGAGCGGCCCGACGAGGCGAAACAATGCTTAGAACAAGCGTGGTCTGCATGGAAAGACTTTGGATCTAGGTACATCTCCCAATGCATCTATGATAACCCCGTCTGAACGGGCCTCTAGATGATCCAAAACTGCCCCCGATACCGACGCGTCTCGCTCTAGTAAAATTGTTCCTCGAACTCGCACTGTTCACACCGGCCCTGCTGGTGTTGCACGGAGTGATGGCGTCGGACGACCAGGACGTCGAGGCGTGGTACCTCGAAGGATGGTGCTTCTTTTTAATGTCGGAGCAGGCGCAGGAGAAGGGCGGTAAGCTCGACGATTTGACGTGGCAAGAGCTCGCCACGGACGCCAGAGACTGCCTCGCAACGTGTGAAGTGGTAAGCCCATTCATCCGTTCAACTTTCCCGTCGTATTTATCTCTCGTCAAGCTTCACACGAATGAAGGGCATCCTGATACCCCACTCCTTGAACACGTCAAGGAACTTGTCGCGAAGCTGGATGCGCTTGGCATACAGCCTTCGCCAGTGGGAGAAGATGAAGGTGAAGGCCAGGAGGAATGGGAGGACGTAGACGGTAGTGAGGATGGCGACGGGGATGTCGAGATGGCATAGCCTAGAGGCTGCAAAAGTATATTATCATGACTAGTCTCGGATAGAGGAGTGCGCCCAATGAATTTCTCTGGATGCAAGACGAACGAATAGGAGGATGTAAACCCAATGGAAGTATTATACGGATTACTGAACGCTCAAATTACGGAAAGAATTACAACCAAGTATATATATATAACAAAAAGATCCCAGAGCGTGGTTGCAAGCACGTTCAAAATTCTGAAAAAATATGCGTCGAAAACCTCATGTGTCAAACCAGCCCGCTCGGGTCATTTCAGCACCTAGCCCATCCCAATTACGTCGCCGAGCTTTGCGGCCCGAAAGTTCAGTTGCGAATCTGGATCCATGGTCAGTCAAGAGAGCGGACCAAAGCACCCGTGAGCACACACCGAAGGCATTCGTCTAACCGCCAGCGGCCTCTATCGTCGTGAGAGGCCGCGTTAGAATCCTCTCCGGCTGCGGACGGTGTATACGGGGCGCCTGGAGTGATCCTGCGGCTCAGAGCATAGACCATGCCAGCCACAAAAGCGTCCTGAGCGCCAACTTCGTCGACAACGCCCGCGTCCGCGTCGTCCTCATCAGGCACCTCCGTGCCCTGCGAGTCGTTGTCGTCTTCGTCACTTCTACTTCGGCCGTGGCTCGGCTCCCCAGTGTGGTGCTGCGACTGCGGGCGTGAATAGGACGGCGAGGAACGCCAGGTACCAGTGTGGCCCTCGGACATGAACTGGCTGGCCGTGAATGCGCTCGAGGAGGCGTACCCACTTTGACGGCCAGCCCAGAACTCGCTTCCGCTCCGGACAGATAGATGGTCCGCCGAGTCTCCAGAACCGGCAGCGTCCGCTCTTTGCCGGCTCTGGTCACCGTTCCTACCCCGAGTAGGAGTTGGAGGCACTTTGGGCCGTTCTTCGACCCATCCTGAGCTCTGGAAGTATTCTTTGGTGGGCAGTGACAGTACGGCAGCGCCCTCGGAGCCCCAGTGGGCCACCAGTAATGCATGCGGCGGGGCGATTGAAGTCAAGGAGAGTAAAAATGACCGCGGACTCGTCGCGAAATTGGGCGAAGTTGCTTGAGCGTAGTGTTTGTTCAGAAATAGAACATCGGCGTGGGGGATGAGCTAGAAATGGAGTCCCTTTATTTTCCGCTCTCTGTTGACAGACAAAACAGAAATTCACACCGCTTCGACGCCTTGTCTGCCTTTACTTCGGCCCACGTCAACACTGAAAACACAGTGGCTGCGCCATTTGCGTTCTCGTGCGAGCCCATCGAGACCAGTAATGTTGCTGAGGGTTGTCTTGACGGATCGGCCCTCAAAGTGCAGCCAGTCGAATGGGGCGGGGCTGTTTGGGTTCGGGCTCGGGCTCGGCGTCCGCGTTAGTGATGGAGGGGGCGCGACGGTTAGGGTCGGAGATGGCATGGGAGAGACCGAAAACATGTAGTTTTCCGGCGCGAGAAGGGGACCGAGGATAGATACGAATTCCTCATGGGTTATATCTGGCAAAGGGTTGTGGTTTACGACGGTACGGGTGTTGTTCTCGGCTGTGTTCTGTTTTATTAGACGTGCGCACGGGGAACCAACGCCAACGAACCAGCTTCCAAAACCCAGGCACTGGGAACACCGGCGCCCTTCCAGACTTTACAGTATCGTGTGGTTACACCCTCGCGTTCAAGGTCGCGCAGAATCATCTTGCCCTCATCATTTCCGCCGAGGGGGGCGACCAGAAACGCCTCAACTTGCGAGAACTGTGCTAGGAGCGAGAGCAGGGTGCTCGCAGAGCCTCCGCGCGATTTTGTGACTGAATGAGCGCGAACGACGGTGGATGGAGCGGGGTGAGTCGGCAGACTGAGGGTGTGGGTGAGGAAGAGAGTGCCGGACGCGACGATGCGCAGTGGTCGTCCAATCGCCGGCACTGCGTCAGGATTTTCTCTGCGTAGCTTAGCCATTTACAGGGCGCGCAAGGAAAAGACAGACAAGGCAGTTGTGGAGTGATTCGCGGCCAAATCCGATCACCTTCAATCTGATAGATTCTAATATTCATTGAATCTAATCTTGGGTGCAGATCCCGACTACATACAGTACGTCCAATGTACATTTATCGGAGCGCGTCGATATAATACCTCCTCCTCCTCTTCCTACTCAAGCATACCAAGCACCGTCCGCAGCACATACTCGCCCTTGCGCCCGCCTCCGCCGCGGCTCGTGTGCTTGATGAACCCGAGATAGTCGAGCTCGTGCAGCGCGCGCACGAACCGCGCCTGCACCGCCAGCTTCCACCGCTCATCGTCCTCCTCCTCGGCGGGGGTAGCCTTGCCCTTCCCTTTCGCGCCTCCCTTTCCTTTTCCATTCACATTCCCGCTCCCTTTCGCATTCATGGCAGCGCGCTGCTGCCCCTCGAGCACGCTCCGGAAGTGGTCGAACCAGTCGTACACATTCACGAGCCGCCCCGCACGCGCGTACCCCGCGAAGAGGATACCTGTGTCCGGCAGCGCCTCCATCTCGATCTCTTCTCCCTCCTTCGCCTCCACCTCGCCGTCTGCGGTGTACGCGTGCGGAACGGCCAACCCCGCGACGACGGCGGTGCGCAGGGCTGGGTTGACGAGCTGCGCCGTGCGTGAGTTGGTAAAATCGAGATGAAAGAAAGGACAAGATAAATGAAATGGAAAGGGAAGACACGAAGGAAGGAAAAAAAGCAAGAAAGAAAGAAAAGAACAGCGCACCTCAGCCGGGAAAGGCGTCAGCCCCGTGTACCACACGTCCCACAGCGGCGTCGCGTCCTCGAGCGGCTGCAGTAATGCCCTGCGCGTCATCCATGAATCGCGTTAGTTAATCTGATTGCAAGCGGAGGAAAGAGAAGTGGGACTCACGCAATATACTGCTCAACCCAGTCCGCGACCTCAACGCGGCGCGCGGGGGCGACGGGGCGGAGCGCGGAGAGCTGCGTCTGGGCGTCAGTTTCGGATAGAAGAGAGGGCGGGAGGGCGGCGAGGGCGGCATGCAAACGTTCGAGGAGGGCGTCGAGCGCGTTCGCGGGGAGGGTGCTGAGTGAGCGGAATCAGCATCCGCAAGCACGACGAGGTGGAGATGGAATGAAAGGGCGCACCGCAGGAGCGCAGCGACGCCGTGCGCGCCGTCGCCCTCGAGCACGCGGCTCAGCGTCCAGCGGCGGTTGGTCGCGAGGGCGCTCATGGTGAGGTGCAGGAGCGAAACACCGAGCTTCGTGCGCCGCGCGTGCCGCGTGAAGGCGGCGCGCGCGGCATCGGCGGCCTGGAGGAGGATCTCGGGCGCCCGTGCGTGCGCGCGCCAGTCGGTCGTGGGTGCGGGCGTGGACGTGGAGAGGCGCTCGAGGAGTGCCTCGAGGAGGGCGATCGTGCGCGCGGTCGGAGGCACGGGGAGGCGCGGCGTGGCGTGCGCAAGGAGGGCGAGGGGATTTGTGGTGTAGTGTTTGAGGTGCGCGACCTGCGGGCGGGGTGCGAATGAAGATTAACTGGGGATGGGGATGGGAGGAGGAGGGGCAAACCAACCTGCAGGAGGGTGAGGAGCGCGGCGAGGGAGGGGGTGTGCGTTTCGTAGTGGGACTCGAGGGCGGCGAGGAGGGTGGGCCCGGGGAGGAGGAGCAGCTCGCATGCGGGGTCGAAGAACGTCTGGGGATGTTGCGTCAACGAACGAGCACCAAATAGAATAAAGCACGAAGGGGGCACCTTGAGGAGGATGGTGTCGAGGACGGCGGGGCCGGCAGGGACGGCGAAGTGGGAGACGCAGAGGAGGGCGAGGGTGGCGCGGGGGAGCGCGGCGTGTAGGTATGCAGCCGGCGCGGGCGTGGAGAGCGCGAAGACGAGGGTGAGAGGGAGGCGCGCGGCACGCAGACTGCGGGCGATGATCAGCGGCGGGCAATTTCTTTTCTGTGGGGGGTTACCTGCAGATGTAGAGCAAGTCTTGGACGACGGGAGGGTCGAACTGCTCAAAATCGTGGAGTAGAACAACGAGGGCGGGACGTGGGTCTGCGGCGTTTGGCGGAGGCGAGAGGGCGAAGAAAATATAAACACACCGTCAACTGCGTCGTACCATGCCTGCAGCAGCTCGAGATCGTACGGTGCGAGCGATGCGGCTGGTCTGCGCCTTGGTGCGTCTACGCCAAAGTCAGTTCCTCGGGTATGGAAACGGATTCGAGCCACACCTTTGTCCCGGTCTATAAAGCCGCCGATTAAATTCCTCATCGCCGACGTGAGATTGAGGCAGTCGCTTGGGTAAAGGTGGTGCACAAGCGTAGGCACCTCAGCGTCGTCATCGTCGTCGTCCTCGAGTTCGAGCCGGCTGCTGAGCTGATCCAGGAATAGCGACCCGCCTGAGATGTCTGCGCACGATAAATACAGTACGAATCCGACTCGACGTGGGACGCACCGGTGATAGTAATAAGAGGGAGCTCGGGGAAGGGTAGCCCTGGAAAGACATCGTCGTGTGCGGTGCGCAGGCGCGTCAGGACGTCAGCGATGACCGGCGCGTAGAGTTCCGCGATGATGACCTGCGGGGGTTGGCCAGTTGTTCACAAGAGACGGTGGCAGCGCACCTTGACGCGAGAAAGACAGCGCTCCCATGCGGCGGTATACGCGGCAAAGCGTAGCTGAGGGCCGTCCTCGAGATCAGCGTCAAAGTACGGGAATCCGGGTGGCGCGGTGTCGGCGTCGGCGTTCTCGTCTGGGGCGGGTGAGCGGCATCAAAGGGAGAAAATTGGCGCGCATACCCTCTCCATCGTAGGGTATGCATATTACCGTCTAAAAATCAGCTGGGATCCATGGGGGACAGCGTACATACATACCTGCTGCACGTCTTCCAGATCCAAAGACATTCGAGCTGAATCTCTGATTTTTTTTGGTGTTCAATGCAGAACAGGGTTCTGGACCCGAGAGTCTGCACGAGAGCGGAAAAGACGCGAGATTCCAACGGGTAGCACGTTGTGAGGAGGAGGACGCGACAGTGTCACGGATGACCTTACAAGCGTGACACGCTCGGTTGCCACCCGGCCCGGGTTGTATTCTCCGACTCTTTGATTTTTCTACGCGGAGCGACGCCCTATGCAGCCGAAACATTTTATTGAAGAGGTATCACGACGGACAACTTGACAATGCTCCATGCGGGCTATGATTTAAGCTCAACCCTAACCTCCACTGGCTCCATTGCATGCACTCTCTTGAGCATCGCAAGCGGTAACTGTAAACTGCCCTTGATTTTTTGACGCATTGGCAGCATCTGAGCAGTCATTTTTCTAAAGAGGACCGGTTAGCGAACGGAGGTCTCGTCCCAGGAATGAAGGCAATATACCTGGATATTACTGGGGGAAAATAAGTGACCTGACATCATTCTGATGATTATAGTACTCACCAGGATCTAGAAAGTGCTTGTGCTTTCGACTTAAAAATAGAGTTGCCTTCGACCTGGAACTGGCTACCGGAGACTACTACCGCAGGGGCTGTGATTCCTCCAAGGTTTCCAGTGAAGAGCTAAAGGAGGCATGAACGGGTGGGTCGGATTGAATACTATACAACACACCTGAAGGTTGCTTGCAGTGGTGGCTGCCGCAGGGGGTGTGGCTGCGACAGGAGGTGTGGCTGCGGCAGGAGGTGTGTCTGCGGCAGGAGGTGTGGCTGCGGCAGGAGATGTGGTCGATGTAGTCTGAACAGTAGCAGTCGTGGAAGCAATGGTCAGGGTGGTCTCGGTGGACGATGTGGGTGTCGCGACGTCAGTTGTAACAGCGTCCTGGCCCACAATGGGAACGGCTGCAAAGTTCTGCGGTACAGATTAAAACATGGAAAGAAGCAGTGAACGGGCCACAGACAGTCGAAATGCCAAAGAATCCGTTGAAAATGTCCGCGTCTACACCGTCATCAGGATTCGCAGCGTTGGCTGCACTCTGGGCTCGAGCACATGTGGCTCTGGCAGTCGCATCGGCGCCGCACGAGTTCGCAAGTGCATCGCAGATGGACTGTTGATTCGAACTGTGAGGTAAGTCTTGGAATCAGGACCAGAGCACTCACCTGAGTGATTGTGGAAATTGTCAGCGCCGAGGCCTGGTTGTAGGACGCTAGGGAACGGTTAAAATTCAATGAATGCACTTGAGATGAAGCGCACTTTGATTAACGGCTTGGAAGCTAGTTTCTTTTCGGCCATCGAATCCAGTGCCGAACTCAATCTCAGGGATAGAGCATGAACCTGGAAAGCTTCGATAAGCTGCGTTGCGGAATTGCAACAAGGAACCCACCGAAGTTTCCGATGCTCGGGGCCGCAGTGTGTCCCGCGCCGTGTGCATCGGTCGTCGCGGAAGGGACGGCACTGGAGGTGGTATTGCCGGTCGATCCAGTTATGGGAACACCAGCAGTACTAATGGCGTTTACACTTTTGAAATTCTGGGCTGCGGGTTGGATTTTATAGACAAAATATTCAACAAGGGACTAACGGTCTGAATGCCAAAAACCGCGTTGAAGGCGTCAGCATCTATCCCCTCTCGAGGAGCGGCTGCAGCAGCAGCGGCTTGGGCTCTCGCGCATGTTCCCTGAGCTGTTGCATCGGCGTTGCACTACACAAGGGCCGGTTAAAATCGCTACAGCTAAATAAATACGGTTCCAAACCGATGTGAGTAGCGCATTACAGATAAACTCAGTGATGTCTGCAATGTCGTCGACCGATTCGTGGTTATAAGAAACTTTATCGACGGGCTGGAAAGCAGTTTCCTTTCGACCGTCAAATCCAGGGCCAAACTCGATTTGGGGAATGGAGCATGAACCTGACACTTCAAATATAAGCAGTAATAAATAAATCGGAACGAAAGACCCGACCAAAGTTGCCGATCGCGCTTGGTGACGCGGTGGAAGAGGTCGATCCAACTCGTACAGTTACCGCATTTGGAGCAGCCGTGGCCGTGAGGGTACCCGAGACGGTGGCCGTCACTGGAGCCTGCTCAAAGTGCGGTCAGATTCAATAGTTTACCCTGAAGACGGAACATACGGCGCAAGAACTACAAACAGCGGGAGCCCGTGCGACGACCCGAACCACGACGCGACTGCCAACCAGACCCTGAATAAATACCATGGGTTCGTGATAATAAGACTACTCACTTTAACCGCTCGTGCGGGGGTTCGGAGCGCACCGCTGGGAGTCCGACCACTAGTTCGGACATGGAAAGAAAGGACGCGACTAATACGCCAATTGATCTTGAAATCATCCTGAAGCGTCAAGCTAAAGAAAAGAAAGTGGTGCGTTGTGGGCAGTATAGTCTGAAATGACTGAGATAGTCCAGTCCCGACGCCTGGTCGGAACGTGAAGATGCCCCGCCAAATCAGGAAATGATCTGGGGCTATTCCTCTTTTCTCTCACTAGTTATGAGCTATCAGACTTGAGGGGAAATGTTTTTATGTATGGTGCTGCAATATGAACTAGGTTTGAGCCCAGTATGACAAGCAGAGAGCTTGAAAAAAAGTGTTTCAGTGACCGGTGGTGTTTCAGTGACCGGTGGATCACTGTAAAGTTGAACGGGAAGAACGACAGGAAAGGTGCGGTCACAAGGTTTTACGCATACATGCGCAGACTGTTATAGAAGTACGGCACCTCTGAAAGGCTCCGCTGCCGGGTTAAGGACAGAAGCAGCTCTCAGAGCCGATCCTCCGAGTTGCCTCCGAGTCCGAGAACTCTGATGTTACCCGCACTGTTACGTAACTCACTTCCTTTTACAGCGAGCGCATCACCGGACTCACTTATTTGTAGGCATGGAGAGAGAGATCGGTTAACGGCACAAGCTAACTAAACAGAGTAGCTAAGCCGGCGCAGTAATCTACGCAATAAATATCGTAACAAGATAAGTATCGTCGGGCTCGTCCGTAGTGTTCAAAGTATCCAGTCTGCGGTTTTCTCTGCGTGGTAGTTTGTAGGCATGGAATACTTTAACAATTTAAACAATATGATATTCATCTACGTAGGTAAACTACTTAGGTACGAATACCTCGATGAACTCAAGGGAAAGGATGTATCGTAAGAGTCGTGCATCTCTCGTGAGGTATCGTAAAGCATATGGGATCTCCGAAGCCAAAACCCAGTGGGAAAAAGGCATAGCGCGAGAAAGGAATGCCGGAGGCGTGAATGTCATAGCTTCGTTTCCACCGCACGGGCAGCCATTGTGCGCTCAGCGGCGTGGATTCCCAAAATCAGCACCGTGCTCCGGAACGACTAACCTCAGGATGCTGCACTGGGCGCAGACTCAAAGGAGCGACCAGCATGAACGGCATTTATAGTAATGCGTGGGAGCCCGGAGGGCGTAGTAGAGTAGGAGTAATGACTCCGAGCATGGAAAGATTCCAGAAAGACAACTGAAAACGAGACTGGTTCTGGCATGATCTTCGAACGCTGGGATTATTTTTTTCGGCCAAGTTACGCACAAGAATTGGCTCAAAATGCGGCCTGTGTCTCAGGGATTCGGCCACCGTCCAGTGCTTCATCTGCATGTCGGGAACAGGGCACAAGGGTCCGGGATCGTCAAGTCGGGTCGGGTCCAGGCCTGTCCAGAGTTCAACCACGAAATCCAGATGGGTCCAAAAATATTTGACATGAAGCCAACATTCTCTTGTATAGAGGGACAGTTCGGAGAATGCATTCTACATTTTGGCACCCGTTTAGCGGTGCTGCACCGTTTCGTGCTCCTCTCAGTGGCCGTGGTGCTCTTCCTCAGCGCCCTGGTAATCCATTTGATACACTGGGAGGTTCAAATGAATATCGAGCCATGATTTACTTGGAATCACGCACCTGAACCACATTCTGTGCAGAAGCGCTGCCTCTCCTTGGTCAAATTGATCCAGACAATGTTATGCGAATCGGCGGGGCAGCCGGTGCAGCCAATTATACGTTCTGAGCTCTGAATTCCAGATCAGAAACGGGTTAGAGGCGTCCATCCAAATGAAAGTAAAACATACGTATGAAAGAACCATGAGAGGGTCCTTTTTCGTGCCAACTCGGCTGGCATCCAACGGCGTCTCGTCAAACACGTCGATACCCTCCATTTCACCAAGCATCTCGAAACGCTCTAAACCCGTTGCTTGTTCGAAATCCGTTGGGACTTCGCCGGTCTTTCCACCAGGCCCAAAGAGGGAAGGAGGTTTGGCGCCATGGTCGGAGGATGCGCGGAGGGTGGTAGAGAATGCGCGAAGGGAGGAAGAAGCAGAAGACCTGAGCGCAGAGCGGGCGACTAGGGCTGGACGTGCTGCATTAACGGCACAGCGAAACAGCGACATTGCGGAAAGTATTGGGACGATATCGGAACGATGTGCGTGATAGTCACGATCAATACATCAGTCACACTCTTGACTGAGAACGTCCAAGCCATTTTTCACTGTTCAGTCAATGCTTGCAGCTTGACGAAGAAAAGCGGCAGAGACGTCCTCCATGCCGAATATTTTGCGTTAATACTCGATCGTTCCTCTTTCTGCGAATCCTGAGCGCAACACAGGGCCAGTTTGCGATAGGCGTGACTTGTCGATTCCACGGAGTCGATCCCACGTCTCTTCTCCCGAAAAGCTATTAGACTCTCGTGTTTTTCATCGTTTATCTCTACGAGGGAGCTGGGCGGACGTGCAAGAAAGGTTTCCAGTTTAGGGAATGAAGTTGCCATATTGAGCCGTCAAAACATGTGACAGGCCAACCCTACTCTCTCGCCACACACATCCCTAATGGCCTCCGCGGATGAGATTCAGCCTCCCCGCGCCGTAGACTTTCACATTCATTTGGGAAACAGCGTTCCACACGGCAGCTCATCCCCTGCCAGTGTTCCCCGCGCAGAATTGACACTTCCCTCGAACTCGAATTCACCCGCCGTGTGCGACTCCACTCGAGATGTACTCCCTTTGTACAATACCTCAAGGCGTCCTCAGAGCTTGCTTTTCGGATGGAGATTGATCATTATGGGCTCGTGTCCGTAGCATTTCCTTGTGCGCGAGTTGGGTTCAGCTCAATGTTTTAACGACACTAGGGCTGAACATTCTCACGATTTTCATTCCGCTCTCAGTGAGTCATTCTCCTCTCCTGTGACAAACCTCTGTTATTTTTTTTCCAGTGCATCATGGACATTACCCATCCCAAGTCTCGCGGTCTTATTTTCATCTGTGAGTGTGATGAGCTCAAGATCAGGTGCCTTGTAAACTCCCGTCGACTTCAGTCTCTGTTCTGTCCCTTGTCCCCCTGGTCAAGGTTCGCGACATATCTAACCCACCCTTTGTCGAATTTGACGCCCTGTAGTTTCACGACGTCTCGACCCGGGAGTTGGCAATGCGCATAGGTGGTTCTAAAACAGGTCTCGTCAACGCGAGTATGGTATGTTCTGTTTTCTTGTTAATACGCGGTTGCGTGTCTAATTCCTTCGCAGAGCAACATGTAAGTAGATCACTACGTCTTGAAAACTGATGCTCATTGCAACCTCATCAGCGTGGAGATCGTTGTTGCTGTGAGCCTATTTGCGCCCCAATATGAAGCATTTTTTGATGTTCCTCAGATCAGCGCGCTCCGAAAATGTGAACTCCGAGTCGTTCAGTCTTCATGTGAGGATCAGTATTTGATGAAAGTCATTCTGCCCTCATCCGTCGATGTCTTAGTGATTGGATCCATGTTGAGCAAACTCCGTACGTTTCATCCCTCTTGGAAGGCTTCCTACGCCTGAAACAGTTGACAGTGCTCGTCTTGGGACTTTGCCTTTTTGCTGGGGGAGTGCGTTTCTCTCAGCAGGGCTTTGATGCTAGTACGTAAACCTAACTTTGACTGGATCTTCTATTCGTTTACGAATCCTTAGCTGCTACTCAGCTTCATTCGTCTCTCCTCTCCCTCAGTGTCGGTGCTGTACTTCTGCCCGCTGCATACCACTTTTCTCTGAGTGGTAGCTCCGACCTTGCATCTCAATTGCAAATGCAGAACATCCTTAAGATGAGCCATGGGGTGTCAATTCTCCTGTTATTCAGTGCGGCATTCCTATCAAATTATCGATGCGTTTTTAATTTCTTCTTCCTCAGTCTATGGGTCCTACATGTTCTTTCAACTATACTCCCACACGTACTTGTACAAGGACGGGAACAAGCACAGAACCGGCGGGCAATCCGCTTCCCAGGACGACGTTTTCTATCGCGGTTACGCCGCTGGAGCCGCCGGAGAAATTATGCGGTCGAGCTCGCGTCAAACCTCCTCATCACCTGTGCGACTGTCGCCCCCTCGAAACATGTACCCCGCTCGATCCCCGTATTCTACCTCCGAAGCTACTCTGGCTGTCCCTGAGCAATCTACTAAGGGTGCCGGCGGGATCCAAATGTTTCGCACCCCCAGCAACGAATCCAATTACAGCGAACTCTTCGTCGAAAAGGCACAGACGGATACCCCAGAGAATTCGCTTTACGGAAAGAGTGGAGCGAGGGACGATGGAAAGCCGCAATTGAGCCTGTTCTTGATCGTTCTTCTATTGACAGTTGTGACCGCGGTATGTCTAAGCCCTCGCTTCAACTAGTCGGTCTTAAATGTTTTCAGGCAGTCGCATTCACCGTTGATCGTCTTGTGGAGTCGATGGACAGCATCTCCACAACAATCAGGAAGGAATGGGTCGCGCTCATCTTACTTCCCGCTGTGAGCTCGGTAGCAGGTTCGGGTCCCATTTTGATTCGCATCCTTTGTAAACGGTTGGGACTTAGAATGCATTACGGCCGTGAACGTATCGGTGAAGGACCAGCTTGATTTCGCGATTTCTGTCGCCGTCGGCTCCACCATCGTAAGCCTTTTTGCCATCTTCCCCGTATATTGGTTTTGAACTCCTCCTAGCAAACTGCGCTCTTCGTTATCCCGTATGTCGACCAAGCACTTCCCCGTAGATCACCCCCTCAGTATCTTACGCCTAGGTTTATGGTATCGCTCGCTTGGGCGATGGGGAAGCCGCTTGCCCTCTTGTTTGATCCCTTCGAGAGTATGGTGAGCCTGGCATGTGCCCTCTTTCCGAGCTGTTGCTCACGTAATTTCACAGGTCTTGTATATTTCTGGTACGTGCTCTCGTTCAGGCCGAATGCAAGATCGAAACCGTTTCGTCGTAGTGCAAGTAATGACCTACGTGATGGCGGACGGAAAGTCAAACTACCTCGAAGGCATTGTCCTTCTCTGTAAGTCTCTTAAACTCGTACATTTCTCGCATATATTTATCATCTTTTTCAGGCCTTTATATTATTATTGCTGTTAGTTTCTGGTTCTATCCAGGTCTGTTTCCTCCATTTGATCGAGTCTCTTCCAGCCCTAACCGACCTCGTAGTATGGAGTCTGTCGAGCTCGCTCGCAGTCTGCAAGGCCACTTAGAAGGACAACCGTCCATATGTATCATACGCAAATCGTTTTGTATTGATATCCCACATGTATACTATACCCGAGACTAGAAGGAAGCGATGCCATGGCTGATATTGAAGCTGTTCAAACGCGTCAGGTTAGATGTGGACCGCAAAAGATAACGGCTCACGTCAACCCGGGGTTGGCGATGATAGGAAGTGCACCGGGGAAGGACGCGGACATGAGGTCTGCTAACATGCTAATGTGACGAGGTGAGGTGAGGACGTATATGCGAGGAGTCAACACACCGGCCAAACACAATGGTGCCGTTTTCATTCAGATGCGTGTTATCGTCGGGTAACCTGCACACGTCTTAGTCCATGCAGGATAAATGAATACGGCCCACTATACCTGTTGAGCCGATGCGCTGCGTCGGGACCGATGGCTTGAACAAGCAGTAAGCCTCGGGTCCGGTTAGGTGAGCAACGAAAACGAACCTTCAACGTACTTGATCGACGCTGCGTGGAGGTCCAAGAGATGGGTGCCGAGCTGCTTCGCTATCAGGATCGCTTCATCCGCCCAGGGACCCAGCGCGTCCGCGATAGTCCCGTTGGCGTTGAATGATCGGCGCGTCAAACTGGTGACGATGACCGCCTCCGCGCCCAGCGCCCGAATCTGGTTAACCATCACGGTCATATTCGCCCCCATTGATTCTGGCGGTGCGATTTTCATGTCCTGGGACGCGATGAGCATGCAGGGAGCGGTAGAGGAACAGGAACGACACGTACATTGTGCCCGAATTGAATCGTCGCGAGTGTCCTGTGCGAGGAGAGTTCGGCGTCCGCATCACGAGAAAAAAACGGACGCGGCTTCTCACCTTCGACCTTTGGCGACTTCCGCTTTAATGGTGGCAACTGAGAAACAACGTGGTAAGGAACGGCAGGATATGGTGCAATGAGATTAGGCACTGGATATGTTCCAAAACCCATCGGCCACGAAACTGCCCGTCGTGGCGCCGTTATGGGCGGTGTTAATGCAGGGTGTTCCTGGCGCGAGGGACGAGGCCGTCACCGCCGACGGGTCCGTCGATCCACAGAAACCTGTCAAAAAAATCAGACGCGTCGTGGCAGGCAGAAAAACCTGCGCACCGTTGCCCCATCCTCCCGAGTTCGGAACCGTACTGTATTGGCGGGTCAGCCAGGCCCCTCCCTCTCCGACTACTAGCCACATACCCATTTGCGGTGGTGCTGTCTCCGATCAGGACAAACGAGGTGGGAGCGTGGGCACGCGCCGAAACAGAAACAAGGAAAAATCCTAGTACGACAGTAAGGGGGTACATCGTAGAGTGGCCTCCAACAACGATCCGGCCGCGTCTTTAAGGCCTGAAGCAAGTCACAGGCGCAGAAGAGAAGAAAAGGCGGCCCGCCATCGTCGTGCGATGTGGGTGGTCAGTCGCTCTCGAGTCGGTCCGGCGTCGACCGCCAAATATGTGCGAGCATGTGACCGCAGTATGAAGATTAGAATAGAACCGGACATCCTTGCATTGCAACATATCTACAGATAGTAGCGATCCCCTTGGAGGAAATTTCCTAAGCGGCGGAGGGACGCGACGCGACGAGAACGACTCACCGATTTGACCCAACCCCGGGACCATGGCCCACACCTGGCGGCCGTGTGGGTTCTCCTCCCTATGCGAGCCATTAAGCCGGCCTTCCTGCATGATGTCATCAACCCCCGCCGTTACGATCTTGACGCTGGGGAATGCGCGACGAAGTACCGAGACGCCTTTGAGCTGGTCAACGGAAGCAATGCAAGAGGATCTCGTCGTCTACATACCTCCGCCTCGGGCAACGAGAAATGTGACGAAGATAATGTGCTCCGCCTTTACACCGTGGTCCAGCAGAATACGTATCGCCATGAAGGCAGCGGCGCCGGTTCCAATCTGAAAATTTGACGATCAGCACAGCACAGGACGGAGGTCGCTTGGAGCCTTACTTGTGCATCGAGTAGAAATACCCAAGTTTCTTCCGCCATGTGTCGTTTGCGGATGCACACGGGTAGCATTACATGCAACATCAATGGCTCCCCATCCGAGTCACTGGATTGAACGAGCAGTGAGCCCATGGGCACATCATTCAACACCCGTCTAAAACCACGCTCTAGGGCGCCGCCGCTGGATGGTGAGGTTAGATGGAGTGAATGGAACAGAAGAATCACGTACGATCGCAGGATAGATACGCCGCAAACATACTAAAATGCGTTGGTTGCGACGTTCTTCTCCGAAGTGAAAGAGAACTTACTTTAGCACTGAAGGCTTGACCGGTGAAGGTCGCCTCCGTCGGCGTTGTCACGGTCTTGGCCACATACGGCAGATACTGCAAAGCATACTCCATCAGGAGCGTGGACAGCCTGTCCACGAAGAAAATGAAATCTTGGTGGCTGCTCGTGTGCGAGCGGAGAATCGTGAAGATCCCCTGGAGCTGGCGCGTCTGGGGCAAAATGGTGAGCCCCAGATCCTCCAGCTTGGACTCCGGAAACGGAGTCCCGGACGGGCTGGCATATAGATGCGGAATGGCCATCTTCTGGCGGAAGTGGTTAGACCGCTCGTGCAGCTTGCGCCGGATATGCGTGCATATGAGGTCTATAGCCACGGTATTGTTGGACCCCGGAACGATCTGAACAGGAATGAGGATCGGAGAACTGAGAGCGAAGAGTACGAACGATGTCGGCGTGACGCTGGGACGGCAACACATAGTTGTCGTAGGCTGGCTTGACGTATCGCAGGTATCTGAGACCAAATGTCATCGTCCAAGCCCGTCACGGCGGGCAGAGACCGCGACGCACTGTTCCAAAATGCCGTCCACGCTCCGCCCGCGCTCTGCGACATCGCGCTTCAGCCGCCGCGCGAGCATCAGGTCCGAGTCGCATTGCACGAACAGCTGCACCCAATTATTTAACGGGAGCGGCAAATCAATTTGGGAGCCATACCTTGAGGTCGTACAACTCGCGCAGCCCAGGGTCCTGCAGCGCCATGATGCCCTCCGCTGCACGCGCGCGTAAGGTCCACCGTCAAGCTGAACGCATTGGAGCGCGACGAACCGATGATAATGGCCGCGCCATACAAATACTTCGTCTCCTCCACCCGCTGATGCGTAGTGAACGAGTAAATCGGGATGTTCGACTGCTGGCACGCCTTCAGGTCCTTCAGGCACTACACGCAGCTCAGCATCGCGCGCAGGGGCGTCGGAGTCGGTGCACGAGCGCACGTACGGAGGCGAACATAGGCATGTCGATGCTGTCGGGGTGGTCAAAGTCGAACGCGTTCGCATGGGCGAGCACGAGCTCCTCGGGGGTGTGCGGCTTATAGAAGCTGTCCTGCGAGAGGATGACAACGCTGGGGATGGACCCCAGCGCGCGCACGATTTGGCGCGCGACGTGCGTCTGTATGCGAGCAGTAATGAGCGGTGCGATTCCTTGTGGGATGGACTATCGACCTTGCCGCTGCCAGATCCGCCTGTACGGGAGAGAACACAGTCTCAGTCAGTCCAGTTCTGGTTCCGCCGCAGGACATAGCGCGCACCAGCAATCCCAACGACGAACGCGTCGCTAATGCGGAGCCCGTCCTGCCCGTACCTTGCGCGTCCGTGTCAAAGGTGCATGACGCATGTAATGGAGGAGCGGGTGTACCACGGCGGACGCCCATGCGAGACGAGGATCGTGTTCTTCTTGGGATGGAAGGTCATGTCGAGCTTCGGCGTCGGCGTCGGCGTCCGCGACGGGTCGCCCGCGAGGACGGGGGCGTGGTCAGGCATGGGCATGGGAGTCGGATGGAGAGCTGACTGCGCCGAGACCACGCATGGCCTTCAACGCCAGATCAATCCATACGCGGTCTAACGTTAACCACGCTTCCTTGAATCGTTTCTGAGTCTGCAGTTGCACGAATAGATATGTAGAGTCAAGAGTCTGGTAGCAAAAAATCCGCGATGGCCTCCTTCATATCGCTCTCCTCCATCCTTGTGCTTCTCCACTGCTCCGACTCGTGGTCGCGTGCACCCAGCTGCGACTCCACCCACACCGGGAGCGGCGTCGCGCTCGCGTGCACAGACGCGGAGGTCGACCCGCGGCTGCTTCGGCTCGTCAGTGTCGTGTGGCACGCGTAGCAGAGACGCGGGGTGAGCGATTCGTGTGGTCGCGCGTCGGGTGCGGGAACGGCGACATTCTGCAGGTGCGGCGGCAGCGCGGCGAGGGCCGGCTCGTCGAAGGAGCGTATTGAGATGCGCGCCTTCCATTCTTGAACGCCGGGCTGTGCGGGGCTGGGAACGAAGTTGAGGAGGCAAGGTCTCGGGAAGCGAAACTACATACCGCTCGCATAGGATGCACGCCCCCTCCGCTGTGTCCTTCGGCGCCAGCTTCCCGCAGGTGCGCGCGATGGTCGACACCGTCGACGGGTAGTCGCGCTCCAACCCCACGATGAAACCTGCGAGCACGCGTCAAAAAAATCCAGAGGTGGAAACGAAGGCGGCGCACTTTTGGTGAGCGCACCGATCCCCTGCTTGCCGGCGAGGCCGCCCTCCTTGCCGACGACGCGGAGGCCGCGCCACCACGCCCACACCGCGCACTCCTTCATGCCGACATCGCGCAGCGGGCGGTTGAGGCGCACGGTGCGCGCCGCGCCGACGTGGACGGTGGGCTGCCACTCCTCCTGCGCTTCCTCGCGCACGACAAACCCGCCGCCTTGGGCGATGGACGCGATGAGGGACACGGAGAGCGACGTGAGCGAGGTGCCGAGGAGGAGGTGCGAGCTCTGCGTCGCCCACGCGGTGTGCAGCAGCAGTAGACGCACGAGCGTCTGGATCGCGCTCGGGACGGCCGTCTGCGTGGGGAGGCTTGCAATGTAGGCACGCAACGCGGCGATAGGCTCGTTCGGTACGGACGGCCGCGTGGCCATGGGCAGCTCTGTCCACGATAAGTCAGCAGACCGGCAGCGCAAGTTCAGCACGCGCACCTTCGTCCGCGAGATCGACGCTGAAATGCGCCGCGGGGCGCTGCCCGCCGACGCGCTCCCACCAGGCGTCGTCGAACGCATCCTCAATGCGAAGCGGCAGAAACTCAAAGTGCGCGTGCTGCGCGACGGCCGCGCGCACCTCGTCCGTGCGGTCCCTGGTCTGGCGGTGAATTTTTATGTATAACCCCTAGACGAGTGAATTCGTGGAGAACGCACCCCGGGGAGAGCGTTGCACAGCTCCACGTAGCACACGGTCGCCTTCTTCCAGACGCTCGCGTTGCGCGGGTGGTCGGTCCCGCCACGCAAGCCGTCCTCGCCCGCCGCGGCGGCATGATTCGAAAAGTACGACTGCGAGACAAGGTCGAGGAGCACGGTCGAGCCCAGGCCGCCGGAGAAGGCGAGACAGAGGTTTCCCGCGGGCTTGAGGCCCTTCTTGCGCGGGCCGTCAGGGATGATGTTAATAGAGGGCTCGAGTGTGCGCCGGAATTTGGTGGACATCATCGGGAAGAAACATTCTCTGCTCTAGGTCAGACGCAATTCATCGCAGTTTCTTTGGATGGATGGATGCGCACTTGCAGTAGACGGCATGACGGATAACCACATTCCCGGGATTCGCCCGACACTTTATGCATATGCGCGTCTTGTCGAATTTTGCGCGGCCTGGAGCTGCGTTTGAGCACACAAATTGGCGCTGCGAAGGCGCTCACGAAGCATGAGCGCATCCTCCTCGGTCGCAGGATTTCCACAGGATGCCATGCCTGCGAGACCTTGGGAATAACGAGTCACAGGTGAGAGTTAGTAACTGAGTTAGAGTCAAGCAAAGCAATGCACGTGAATCGAGTCTCTCTCTTCCCTCCCCACCACCATGCTGCAGAAATCTGCCTTCGTCTACGGGACCCTAATGCATCCCAAAATCCTGAAGCGCGTTATCGGAAACGACGGCAGCCACCTGCAGATCTGCCCCGCAGTGTTGCTGGTCTGACCGCCGCCCGCCGCCCGCGCTGCCATCTCACCCCCCCGCAGAACTTCACGCGCCACAAAGTCAAAGTACACCCTCCCCTCCTCTCTCCGCCGCAGAAACGTGCTTTATAACGCGCGCGCAGTTCGCAGACTACCCCGGGATCGTGCCCTACGCGGCCGGGCGCGCGTTCTTCGACCACGATCTGGACCGCGAGGCGTGCTCCGTGCGCGGGACGCTCGTCACGGGACTCACTACTTCGGACATGGCGCTCCTCGACGTCTTCGAGGGCTCGGTGAGTCGCGCGGCGGCTCCCCGCGCGGATCGCGCCTGATCCGTCTCTGCACCGACAGGAATACACGCGCGATAAGGTGCAGGTCTACGCGCTCGCGCCCCTCATCGCCCTGGCAGAGTACACGATCGCGATCGCGCCGCCCGCGCCGCTCCCCAGCGACGCGGCGCTGCCTGCGCCGGCGGAGGCCGAGACGTACGTCTACGGTGACATCGCGAATCTGATGCCCGAGATCTGGGACTTTGCGGACTTTGTGGAGAAGAATGCGTGGAAGTGGTATGGGTCGGGCGCGCGCGACAACCCCGACTACACGGAGGTCGACCGGCGGCAGGCGGCGGGCGCGAATAGCGCTGCATGTTGATAGAGACTGGCTTGGTTATTCTTTCCTCATGGAATGCAAGATGGTATAGCATTCAACTGGAGACCAAAGCGACACGCGAATTAAGTGCCAGCATTTTGGCGAGCTTAGGTGAATTCTAGGACTCCTTACAAAAAATGGCGCATCAATACCCTGGGAACATCTCTGCACCCCTGACCATGAGCGCAACCGACGCCCTCCCCGAGGCTGCCCTGCCCGGCTTTCGCCGTCTAGCCTCGGACCACCTGTATGCACCACTCCACGTGCTGCTCTGGCCGACCCAACCACCTTCAAGCTCTAGCCCGCCGGGAGACGCCTCCGTGCCCGCGCCCTTGCCCCAATACATCCAGACCTGCGAAGCAGACTTGGCCATCTGGACGGACGGCGCCCCTGCCGGGGACGCGAACAAATTCAAGTCGGCGCAGCGCTACATCGACCTGTGCGTTCACCAGCTCCGGCACACGGAGTCGCCCACCTTCCCCGTGCGCCAAGAGTACATCGACTTTATAGCCCACGCCACGCAAGCCGCGGAGAGACGGGACCGTTTCTTCGTCACTGGCCAGTCGGGGACCAGCACGTACCCGTCTCCCTGCTTTGGCCTTCGCGCTCATTCAATGTGGTCGTGTCTTTGACGCCGTTCCGTGCTAACCGCGCCAATAAGGACGCTGGACGGGAAGGACCGCACAGACATCCGCGCGTGGCTCGCGAGGACGCGCGGAGCCTCTTTTTTGCGCGAGACGTAGTGTCGGACGGGGACCTCCACGAGAGCATCCGGGCCGAAACCCATTCGCATTCCATTGGGGCCCAGCCGCGTTCCTCGAGCTCGACACCAAACTCATGGACCCGGTGTTCCTCGTCCAGCCCAAGCAAGTGCGGGACGCCGCCGGTGGACTCCGCACGGCCGCCACAGTCAGCTTCGTCTCGAGCTACGTCGCAGGGCGCCCCGCGGCCGCGATGGAGATGAAGATAAGGGCGCACACCGATCAGAGGCAGCTACTGATGCAGGCGTTCGAGAACCGCTACACGCGCGCGGCGGGGGCAAGCTCCTCGAGCACATGCTGCACCGCGCGCTCGTCAAGGGCCAGACGCTGGCGTTGCGCGGGTGGTCGGTCCCGCCGCGCAGGCCGTCATCGCCCACCGCGGCGGCGTGATTCGAAAGATACGACTGTGAGACAAGATCGAGAAGCACGGTCGAGCCCAGGCCGCTGGAGAAGGCGAGGCAGAGGCTCCCCGCGGGTTTGAGGCCCTTCTTGCGCGTGCCGGCGGGGATGATGTTGATGGAGGGCTCAAGCGTGCGCCGGAATTTGGTGGACGTCATCGGGAAGAAACATTCTCTGCTTCAAGTCAGACGCAATTCACCGTAGTTTCACGGATGGATAGATGCGCACTTGCAGTAGACGGCGTGGCGGATGACCACATTCCCGGGATTCGTCCGACACTTTATGCATATGCACGTCTTGTCGAATTTTGCGCGGCCTGCAGCTGCGGATGAGCACATAAATTGGCGCTGCAAAGGCGCTTACGAAGCCCTCCTCGGTCGCAGGATTTCCACAGGATGCCATGCCTGCGAGACTTTGGGAACGTGAGAGTCAGAGTCGAGCAAGCAATGCACGTGAAGCTGAGTCTCTCTTCCCTCCTCTTCCCTCCTACCACCATGCCGCAGAAATCTGCATTCTTCTACGGGACCCTAATGCATCCCAAAATCCTGAGACGCGTTATCGGAAACGACGGCAGCCACCTGCTGATCTGCCCCGCAGTGTTGCTGGTCTGACCGCCGCCCGCCGCCCGCGCTGCCATCTCACCTCCCCCCGCAGAAATTCACGCGCCACAAAGTCAAAGTACCCCTCCCCTCCCCTCTCCGCCGCAGAAACATGCTTTATAACGCGCGCAGTTCGTAGACTACCCCGGGATCGTGCCCTACGCGGCCGGGCGCGCGTTCTTCGACCACGATCTGGACCGCGAGGCGTGCTCCGTGCGCGGTGCGCTCGTCACGGGGCTCACTACGTCGGACATGGCGCTCCTCGACATCTTCGAGGGCTCGGTGAGTCGCGCGGCGGCTTCCCCCGCGGATCCCGCCTGATCCGTCTGTGCATCCGGCAGAAATACGCGCGCGATAAGGTGCAGGTCTACGCGCTCGCACCCCTCGTCGCCCTGGCAGAGTACACGATCACGATCGCGCCGCCCGCGCCGCTGCCCAGCGACGCGGCGCTGCCCGCGCCGGCGGAGGCCGAGACGTACGTCTGGGGCGACATCGCGAAGCTGATGCCTGAGATCTGGGACTTTGCGGACTTTGTAGAGAAGAATGCGTGGAAGTGGTATGGGTCGGGCGCGGGCGACAACCCCGACTTCACGGAGGTCGACCGGCGGCAGGCGGCGGGCGCGAATAGCGCCGCGTGTTGATAGAGACTGGCTTGGTTATTCTTTTCTCATGGAATGCATGTTTTTTAGATGGTATAGGATTCAACTGGAGACCCATCATTTTGGCAAGCCTTAGGTGAATTCTAGGCCGCACTACTCGGACTTTTCGTCTCATACTCGTGCCGTATCAAGACCTCTAGCGCAAGCGCCCGTACCCCTTTGGCGAGCGGGATGGCCGGGTGGCCAGCCGCAGGAGGTCCAGGTGGAAGGGTCGCAGGTCCCCGATTCTCTATGACAACTAGGAGCCGCACTTGTATTGTATTCCTGACATTACATTGTTTTTTCTACATACACTTCGACAATTGGTGGAGCTTTTTGTACTCTCTCTGTTTCGTCCGCATCAAATGTAATATCCCTATCGAGTACACCACTGTTCCTCTTAAGCCCCCAAACAGGCCGCCTCCACTCTAAATGTATAGGTATTCTAGCAATATCTGCTTTGCCCCATGTCCACAGGTGCTCGGGATTCCTCACGATGTTAAAAATTGCTGGGCCACAACGAAGTCAGCAGGTGTCCACACCTTGAACGGGATCTCCCAGACAAGAGGTGTCCCAGTCGCGTCCAAAATTTGGGCGGCTAGAACGAAAAGGCTGTCGAAAGCTGCCACGGGGCATGCATATTCTGTCTTGTCCATCCCTCCGGGGAGGCTGCCGGGATAGCGCATCCACACCGTGGGCAGGCCCATGTCTCGCGCAGGCTCCAGGTCGCCCAGGAGACTGCTAGACACCAGGCAACTGTGTGCGCGCGGCACGCTCATGGCATCGTAATACTTGAGCGGTGCGTCGAATACGGTGAGGTCCGGCTTGTAGGCACTGCAGGCGTCCCAAGTGAAGACCACCTCGAGGAACGGCGCGATGGTAGAGAATGCGGTGGTTTGCTCCAGGCAGCCGTGGTCCACATCGGTGAGGGCGACGATGGAGAGCGATGGGATACGCGTCAGTTGGTACAGGCACCAATCGGCACCGTGGATGAGAGGCCAGTCTTTAATAGACTGCGCGAATACTGCTGATTCCGCGATGGTTTCGGGCGTCGTACCGAGGCGGAGGGCAACATCCTCGTAGGTGTCTGCTAACATCTGGCTATAGCGAGCCTCCGGGTTCAGTCGCTTCATTTCCATCTCGCTCTCGAAGTAGAAAGACAGCGCTTCTCGACGATTGAAATTGTAGGTGGACCGTCCAAGCAGGGGCTGAAGTGCGTCATATACACCGGCTTCTTTGTCCTGGAATACCGTCAGAAAACATGGACATCAGAGGGTACAGACTCACGATGAGCGTTCCATAGATGTCGAAGTATATGACACGTATGGAAGCAAGGTCAAAGATCGGAGGGTGTTGTAACGATTTTGGCTTTGAAACGCTCGGTAAGTCAAGAGCGGGCCAGGCATCGTCTTCGTCGTTCCAGTAATCATATGGATCGTGCGGACCGGGAATATTTGATG
The DNA here is from genome assembly GCA_029204335.1 of Mycena vulgaris. Lineage (NCBI taxonomy): Eukaryota > Fungi > Basidiomycota > Agaricomycetes > Agaricales > Mycenaceae > Mycena > Mycena vulgaris. The sequence continues at coordinate 207,357 of JARGYA010000035.1, forward strand.
TTGCCAATTCGACAGGGACTGGGTCTTGGTCTGGACTCAAAGGCCTCTCTAATCGAGACGCAAGTTCTACCAGGGGTAGACAAGCCAAGTCTGAGATTGTTTCTTCGGATGTAGGGTCAATAATTGCGTCGGAATCTGTGGTCTTGGCTGACAGTTAGCTCGGCATCGACGTCATGGAGAAAGGGCAGACCTTCATTAATAAAGTCCATTGAATCGTCCTTTCAGTCGCTGGCCGAGTAAATCGAGCGACGACTCTGAAATTGACTGAGTATAATGTTCAACGCGAGCATTGGAGACAGTCACCTCATTATACTTTTCCGGTCTCGCTCCAGGTCTTCCCTAGTGCCCTCCAGGCTAGCCCTCCCAATGTCGTATGAAACGGTGGCGGCGATTACCACCATTCGCGGGAACAATTCCCCGGGCTGGATGGCGATTCGAGTGCTGTGTGCACTGAAAGCTGTCCATTCAGATCCCCATTCACTTGAATATCCAGCCACCTTCCGCTCTAGTCGAATCCGAGCTACTTTTTCAATATGGTCTTGCGCAGTAAGCGCATCTCTATCTGCCATGAATAATGAATCAAATCGGTCCGATTCACTCTTGGGCAGAACATGGGGTTGGATGCTCATGTCGCTGGAGCAAGGGGAAAACAGAACTGGGTCACCAGTGCGGATTATGCAGTCGCCAAAAGGCCAATCGAAGCCAGGTTGAAGAGGTTGTCGCGTTCCCAGTTTACAAGGCCAAATGGGAAGATAGGGTGCAGACAACGGCATTAGGCTGGCCGGTTGCACGAGAAAAGCCATCCAAAGGTCGGACCCTTCAGATGGGGGAAGCTCCAAAACAAGTGCAAGGTACTGCAGACATTCCATTTCCTGTGTAGCCGCAGTGGCAAAGGCTGAGTTGAGATATGCGACCGTCTGGACAGCGGATGGACGTATCACAGCCCACGTAAAGCGGCCTCCAATGGGTTCCATAGGAATGGCTCGGGAGTCGGAGTAAGGTGTTGGTGGTGACTCAACAACGATAATTAAATTTGAGGATAAACAAACCTCACGATCATTCTCTTATCTATTCTCCCCGCGGTCAGCGAGGGTGGAATGTAAGTATTTGAGGCACTGCGTTGGATATGGACCCACAACTTGATCTTTGATATCAAAATGTCGTGGATGTGGTCTAAGCAGACTACGGGGATTGGCAAGGAGCATCGCCATCACGTGTTCTCATCTCTTTTTCGTCTGGTCGAGTCTCATCCCCCAGCCTCTGGGCTCGACGACTCCCCAGTGTCCCTTGTCGCGTCCCATATGACCACCTAGTCTTGTTCCCTGTTCCCTAGTCTCGTCCTCCCGTCGTCTCATCATAGTCTCTTTTCGCGCACCGCGTTCAAGTTGGACATGGACACACAACTTGATCTTTGATATCAAAACGCCCTGGAATTTCACACAGCATTATGGGCTCTGCTGAGGCCTGGAACTGGAACTTCCATTCTCTGCCCCGTCGCCGGTTCAATCGGATTATCCACGATAATGATAGTGACTCGGCGTCTCCAATACACTGGTTGTGGTCCTCAATTGCTCATCCAACGAAGTCAAATGGAGTTTTTGGTCACTTGTACTCCGTTTAAGTCTTTGTACACTGGTCACAATATCTAATTTCTGGGTCTTGATCGACTTGATCTTGGTAAACGCCTCTCTACGGGGACATTCAAAAATATGCAATGGATGGCAAAACACCGGCCCATTCTGCGGCGTGTTCCTCTTTTGTTCGAAAAGGGGACCAGCGATGGCCACGTATGTCAAGGTCTCTTCCTGTGGGGAGCTGTACAATATGTTCATCTATCCAGGTCCTTGTTTTTGTCAACTTCCACGCGGAGCCTGGAATCGTCTGTGGGCGTGGTCGTCTAGCGCCGAACATGGGCGTTCTGCAGTCTTTGGAGCAACAAGCGATTTTCCCCTACCACACTACTCTGGACTGTGTTCAATTCTTATCGGCTTAAAATGATGCAATCGGCGTCTCAATCGACCCAGAACTGAATCTTTCCCGTTTACTAACACCATTCCTCGGTGGCTTTTTTTTGAGCGCTGAAGTGGTTCTACCTGACTCGTATGAATTCTCGGCTGACTAACGTCGGATTGATCTTATATGTCCAAAGCATATAAACCGGTGTCGTTTCGATGTAGATTCATTCTCAAGCCACAATGAACAGGGTACCCTTTACCCGCATCGAGCAGTTCTACCCAGGCGTCTTCGTGTGGTGTGATCCTCAGAGTGCAGAGATGGATCTGTCGACCCAACATAACCCTCCAGCTCCCTCTCAGCCTCCCGTCTGGTCCTCACCCCAACATTCATTCGCCTTCACGCCTCGCAGTTTAGCCGTCTACCAAAATGCCTATCCAAGAGCCCCACCTCCTGCCGCCGTTTCGCGAGGATACAAACTCCGGCCCTGTTTAATTGTGTCCGTGGATCGTAAAAGAGGTACTTTCACGGTCGCGGGGATTACCTCGTCTCCGGTTCGCTCTGGCCCTCCTTTCCGTGACATGCGATTCTGATTTTATTTGTAAAGCCTGCAGATATGACGAAGTGGATTGAACTCACATCACATTTGAACCCCAAAATTAATTGGGACTGTGCGGGGCGTCCGCGCCAGTTTATGTGGATGGGAGAGCCGGTCAAGGTCTTAATGGTGTTCAACAATGCGACAATCATGTGCCCCCATGACCGTCCAGTCTGGTCTCAACCTCCTATTTCCACATCGAATCTAGCAAGCTATGCAATCCATCGCGAGCAGTTTAGGTTGGCCAACTTGAACACTCTGGGTGTGTGTGTGTGAATGAATATTTTGCTTCACTTATTGATCTGTAGACGTTCAACTAGGCGGAAACTTCGGCGCCAACTTTAACCAATCAGCCGCGCTCGGTACTACCTTCAACACACCTGGTGCAAACGTCAACGTATCCCAATCGGCCTTTGGTGGTTAGTGATCTCTCTTTCCGTCGAGTATTCAGTGTATACTCGAGTCAACCATCTACTAGCTGCCAATTCGGGATCCGTTTCGCATGAACACAATAGTTGGACTCAAAGTGCAAACCCGTACAACAACGCACCCTATGATGGTGAGTAATTTGTCCCCTTCTGTCAAGTGTTCACTATATACTCATCAACGATCTAGCTGCCAATTCGGGATCCGCTTACGGTGGTGGACACAATAGTTTCACTCAAACCGGAACCACATACTACAATCAGCCAGGAGGAAGTGGCCACGCCAACCACAATCAGTCAGGAGGAAGTGACAGCACGCAGCCACCTTTTGGGTTCTTCCGATACCCCGACGGGACAGTGCGAAATCCAACGACGGGACAGTTCTGGCACCAGAGTTATGGAGCTTATTGGCCGCAATTTCCATGAGGTGTCTAACAGCTACCGTATTTTAATTAAGCCTATGCCCCACGTATTTCGAGGGGTCCCAATTGTGCTGTACCATATTATCCGTTTTATATTCACACATCTTCTTACGAATTCGAATTCGGAATCGGAGGATCAACCCGTCTTCCATTTAGACCAATTTAAACTAAACTCCACCGATTTTCATGGACTGAAAATCACCTGCGGTCTCCCTCTTTCCCCAATACATACCGCTGCTGGTCCGCTTGGATGGTATGCCGATTTTTGGAGGACAGTGCCCGTGTTCGAAGCCGAATTCGGAAGACATGGCTGGCCGGCCCGAGCCTTGATCATGCGGACAGCCACTGATGAAATGTCAAACGCGCCCCACTTCACCCTACTTCACTCACGTCCACCGCCATCACCACTTGAAGCAAAAATCGAACAGCACCATTCCATCATTACAGCTTCGTATCTCGATTCTCCACAGCTCTTTGCACACCGCCCCTTCACAGCTTGTTTTACACCTTTCCACAGCTTTGGATTCTCTCATAAATACACTTCGTGCTCACTGTATTCTGTAGCTTGAAATCCTCTTGCTCGCCCCGAGTCTCGCGTGACTGTCAACTGCCCACAGGCGATGGTCTTTTCACATGTTATCAGCACCTTTATTCAAACCGCTTCGATCAAGAGCGGCTCATATGGCGGTGTCTCTGGTCAAGATTCCATCTGGCGAGCTACGGCAGCGTCCATGGACCATACCCTAGGCATGGGATTCCTAGTCGGTATTTGCGACATGATCCTCAACCCATACAACTTTCTACGTCTACCCGTATGGGACATTTTCCATACCCGCGCTGGGGTGACAGCTCATGAGATCACGCTGAGCTTTCGAAACTCGGTAGCTGGGATCACATCGGCTGCGAGTGAGAGGAAGGGTAGGGTAACCAGAGTTGGAGGGGCGCTTGTTGTTCGACCTGGATCGTCGTCAGTGAGTATACCATACCTGAATGACATCACGCTCGTGTCATGACCATGTCTCGCTTTGCAGGCTGCTAGTAACGCAGAGAGAATCGAGGTGGAATTCACCCCCAACCTATCCCAATCATTCATCCCGTACATCATGACACCGAACCCTGCCAATAAACAAGTGTATGTGACGAAGAGATCTCTACACAAGACTGTCGCACGCTCTGTTGCACGCTTCGCCATCTGTTTAGCCAGCCTCATACTGGTCTTTACAGCTCGAGTTGTCTTCTTGTCATTTTTTATGCACAAGGGACTTGCTAGAAACATCCTATATGCAGCTGAGGTGGGACGCATGGTCATGATATTGATGCAGGAGTCGAGTATCCTGACGTATTCATGCGCTTACAAGTGCGTCGAAACGTGGGCATGCCAGGGTGTCTACGACTTTGGACCTCGGTGGAGCGATGTAGAGCAGAAAGAATTCCACAGAGATGTAGTGGAATTCATTGGACACGCTTTTCACGCCCAAGCCGTTTTTTGGGCGGTGGAGAAGTTATGGAGATCGATGGATAAACATTCGGCGCTGTGGCGGGACAGCCTTGGAGACTCCATATCAGCACACTTCACAAGTCCAAGTGCCGATGCATTTGGTGAAACTGAAACTAGCAGCTTTCGGCTTCACGTCTTGGAATTGAAACCATTGACCACGCATTGGAAGGAGAAATACCACGTCGATTTTCAAGTGCCTAGGCTTGCCATTGCTATAATGCCAACCAGACTCAGCGCAACCAAGTCCTACCGACTAGGTGCTATCACGATTCTGCCATTGGCAGTCTGTGGGTATATCGGTCCAGCTGGTTTCTTAACCGAAGAAACGAGCATGGCTGGGAAGATCTGCTTTGGAATCATGCAGGTGTTGGCGGTTTGCATTACGTATGTTGATCTCCCAGGTCGCGCGATTAATTGTGAGTATGTCGAAGATTCAGCACCTGCTCCGGTTACACAACTTGTATAATGTGATAGACTTCCTCCATGTTGTCTGAACAATACACTCGCAATGGCTCAAGATCTCCTTTTTACTTCTCAGGAAATTGCGAGGGATGAATTTCCGGCCTCCTCGCCTCTGGGCACACAATATTCTTCATCCCGCACCCCAACTGGATCTACTACTTCTCGGATGCCGGCGTCGACGTCGTGCGCCCGAGCGAGAACGATATGGGCGCTCGCGCGATGATGACGGCCGTGCGCCGCAGCTGGGTCCTCATCGACCTCGGGCCGGGCACGGCGCGTGGCTCTCGAGCGTCTGGGTGCGCGGCGCCGCGGGCGTGGTGTGGACGTCGTCGGAGCACCGCACGCACTTCGGCGCTACCCTGTGGTTCATGCAGCCGTGGTCATTGGAGGAAATCACTGCCGTGACGTGCGTCTTGTCTTTGGCGCCGTTCCGCGCTGACCGCGTGGTAATAGTAAGGACGCTGGACGAGAAGGACCCCACAGCTGTCCGCGCGCAGCTCGCGAGGAGCGGACCCGTCGCTCCATTGGGGCCCCGCGGCGTTCCTCGAGCTCGACACCAAACTCATGAACTCGGTGTTCCTCGTCCAGCCCAAGGAAGCGCGGGACGCCGCCCGCGACCACACGGCGGCCACAGTCAGCCTACATGAGTTCCAAAATAAATAAACTGTGCGGCGCAATCGTGCATGAGCGCTATATATGAGATGAGCCTCGCCCGACTCGCGCGTCTCAGTTCTAATTTTCTTTTACTGTTTACAATTCTTTTCGAAAGTGGCACTGCAGTGCGCGACTCTACCTAGTGACCTGGTCACGAGACCGCGACCGCGACCTCCTCGACCTCCTATTCTCAGAAATTACAGTAACATGGCCGACGAGTGGCCACCCTGGCTGCCCCCCGAGAAACCGCTACGGCGCGCTCCACGAGCTCCTCTGGCCAAAGGGGACGGGAGGGGGTTTGGCTGCGCTGCGCGACTGCATCGAAGTCTGCACAGACGACGGCGCGCGGCTCTGGGACGGCCCGGATATCGACGAGGACAAGCTGGATGTCTCCGGGGACGCGTCGGCGCCCCCGCCTCCGCCCGCGATCCGCTACATAAACCTGCACAAGCACCCCGCCCTCGCCGCACACAAGCTCGCCAACAACAACGCGCCGCAGCACCTCATCGTCCGCGAAGAGTACGACGCCTTCCTGGCGCACGCGCTGCGATTCAGGGGAAAGGAGGCGTGTTTCGTCCTCACGGGCCAGCCCGGGATCGGCACGTACCTCCTCTAGATTTCTGCGTGGCGTTGGCGCTCATGCATCTGCAGGCAAGAGCCTGGGCGCATGCTACCTCCTCTTCGCCCTCCTCGCGGCTGGAACGCCCGTGTTCTTCGTCAAAGACGTGCACTGGGTGTACCACTTCGCGGCGGGCGGCGTGCAGTTGGGCTCGGCCGCGACGGCCGACATGGACGAGGCGCGGGTGGACGCTGCGATCAGGGGGAGCTGGGTCCTGATCGACGTCGACTTGGGCGCGCGTGGCGGGTGGACGCCGGACCCCTGGGTGCTCCGCGCGGCGGGCGTGGTGTGGACGGTGGCGCCGCGCGCGGACCGCATGCGCCAGTTTACGGAACAGGCCGGCGCGCGCGTGTGGTACATGAAGGTGTGGTCTGCGGAGGAGATCGCAGCGGCGACGTGCGTCGAGTTTACAGCTGTTCTCGAAAATGATGACACTACGTCATGTTTTTTTCCGAGCGTTCCCGATCAGGTCGGGCCCGATTTGGATGTTTGCCGTCACCAAACAACGCGTCCTCTTCGCTTCCCGCGTCCTCTTCGTCTGCTCTCGTTCCCTTGCGCGCACGCTCCCTGAGATGCCTCCCAGAAGCAAGGATTCGGAGGTCCAAAGGGTTCACCAGGACGTGAGAGATGTAGTTGAAGGTTTAGATCCCGACGGTGTGTCTTTCATCTCTGCTACATCCGGCGCATCTAACACTATCTCTCAAGTTCGCAATCGTTGGTTCCGTTTCAAGCCCGACTCCAACGGGTCCAAGAAGGCAGCATTCTCGCCGCTTCCGTCCCCCAACAAGCCCAAAAAGCGCAAGCCCGCGGAAGAAGCCGAATCTGATTCGTCCATCGAGGTCCTCGACGACAAACTGACGAAGAAGAAGAAGAGAAAAGTCAAGCACACGGCGAAAGTGGACGACGACGATGATGAGCCTGTTGAGGCGGTCGACATGTCAGTCTATCTCTATGTTCAAACTCCAGCGCCCCCAGTTCTCGCCGTTCGAGGTCGGCCCGCCAAACCCCTTCCTCCCCAATCTACAGAGCTGGGACCCTGGCTCTTCAAGTCTTCGATCTCCTACGAAGATTTTCTCGAGATGCTCGCTAAGGGATGTCGCACCAAAGCCGAAAATCTCCCCCTCTCCGACATGACATGGAAATTCGACCGTCCTAACAACGCCAAGTCAAAAACGCTTTCCAATGAAACAGCATACAAAGTTATGATCAAATCCCTAGTCGACCGCCACAAAGACTTCGTTTTCAGTGTCTTCATGCCGCCTCCGACCGCCGTCAAGAAAGAATTGGTATGTGCTATGTTCTGACCTCGGTTATCCTGTGTTGCCTGATGCTAGTTTTTAGCCCTGGAAAATCGACGAAGACGACGGTAACGGCGGCGGTGCACCACTCGATTTCGAGTATAATCTTGATGAGGCGGCTGCCGGACCGAGTTCAGCCCTTTCCATACGGCAGCAAATCATGTGTAGCCTCTCCTTCCATCAGTTCCTACTAACAAGCTTTGTCTGTAGGCGGGCATCGATAACTCGTCCAACCCATACTTTGTTCAATTGATTGAAGCCTACCTAGTCGACAACTGTCCGTTATTCCCCGGGAAGCGGATATATCATAACGAGACCGGCTATTTTGATCTTACCGATATCAAACTCCGTGTGTGGTCTGTCGCCTGTGTAAATCTGACCATTTTTGCATTCAATCTTTTTTCTGACGCATATACATAGGCCAAAGGGATCGCCACAATCGAGAAGCCACCCGTTTCAAATCATTTCGCTAAAAATCAGACGATCCGACCTCCTAAAGCTGACAATGCTCTTGTTCCTGCCGCAGCTCTCGTCCCTACCCCTGCCCCAGCTCCAGTATTGACCAGTGACTCTCTTTTGAGCCTCTTATTCACCAATCCCAACATGCTAAACATGATGAACCCGATGTTTCTGCCTTCGCCATATGGACACATGCCCCAGCCTCATCACGCCCCCGCGCAACCCTTTGGCTTCGCTATCCCTCCTCAACCTCAACCAGCGCCATCACAGCCTCTACAGCTGCCCGTCGCGGCCCTTCCTTGCGACATTTCAATCGAGGAATATTTTGACCGCTACAAAACCACTCCCGACGACCGCCGCGTGCTGAGCGAGCTCAGTTATATACCCGGTGACAGTGGGATTGATGACTTGACGGACAGTGATTGGAAGGCGACCAAGGTTTCGCCGCTTGCGAGAGGCCGAATTCTACGCCAGCATGCAGCATTTTTGGACGATGTGTCGAAGGGAAAGTGGGACTGATGTCTTTTGCACTCTCGTTTATCCTCTTTGTTATCGCGCATTTGTTTTCCATACCCATCACATGTTTCAGCTGTCTAGTGTACAATTGAACGACCTCATTCTATTGATATCCCGCATGTATGAACCAGTTACAAGCCATGTCGGCAGTTACACAGGCACAAGCCTCCATGATTGCCGCTATAGGGTCCGCAGCCACAAGCATCTCCGAGCCGTGGCGGCGCATGTATGCCTTGACTAATGGATTTCACATTCAGAGGCTGCCCGCCGAGTAGGGAAAGAATGCTTACGCGTACTGAACGACTCCTCAATGAGATTCAGGTCCGGCGAGTATGGAGGAAGAAAGAGAAGGAGAGACTCTGATGTCGAAGATGTTAGACGTTCGGGTAGAAAAGATACAGGGATTAGCGCGCACTGTTTGCCGAGATCAGCTCCAGCAAGGCATCGTTGTGATGGATACGACAATTGTCGAGCACCAATACACTATGCTTCTGCGGCCATTCATTCATGAGGGGAAGCTGGAATGGAATTGAGTATTGTATGAATGGCAGCAAGGAATGGCTCATACCACTTGTTCTGCGACAAAATCGAAGAAATCAAAGGAATCAAAAGATCCCGGCACCACCTTGACTGCCAAATATCCTTCCTTCGACATAGCCGCTCCAACACTATAGCGCTCACCACGGACAAAGTTGTAGGTGAAGTCAGCGCGCATGCCGGCAGGTGCTCGTCCATATCTCCGCGCAAGAGTGAGATCGTTCTTGCTTGTTTCATCTGCCATGATTAGCATGTCGCTGTCACCCGCAAGATCGTCGTTGATGACCTCCCAATAATCGTCTCGCTGTTGTTTCTCACGCTCGCGGGCGATCTTGTGGAGTAGCTTTCGGGTCAATCCGACGTCGTCAATATTCTTTTGCAGCGCGGAGGTGGAGATGGCGATGTCATGGTGTATGGCGAGGTACCAGCGCAGCTCCTCAAGATATACATCAGGCTCCTTCTGGTAAATTTCATGGCAGGCGGAGAGGATTGCGTAGGTGAGTATGCGGGGTCGGCCGCGAAGGGGGGATGGTGGTCTTTCCGAGGTTCCTAGTTCTTCGAAAATCTTCTTCCATCGATAGAGGCTCGAACGAGAGACCACCAATGCTTGCATGATGTCTCCCTCTTCCCAGCCAAGGTCCCAAAGCCGCAAAGCAGCATCCTTCAAATCTCGACTGATCTTGCGATAAACCATGTGAATGACGCCGCGGCTATGGCTGAGGGTCCAGGGCAATCGAGAAGCAAGTGTTATGCAAGCGCAGCCTTCAACAGGCAGTGGGATGTGGCAGTAACGTCGGGGCGGAAGACGAGACACATTGTTTGGTGACGATCGGGGACTCAAACATCCAAATCGGGCCCAACCTGATCGGGAACGCTCGGGAAAAAAACATGACATAGTGTCATCATTTTCGAGAACAGCTGTAATTGTCTTTGGCACTGACGCGTCCGTGCTGACTTTGCCGAATAAACATAATTAAGTAGCCCGCTGCGCGGCAATGCCCGCTATCTACCTTTAACTTTTCGTTGGCTTTTTGCGCACAGCGGAGTGCGCATATAAGAACCAATGCAGATCATACGTATGCACAAAATAAATTCTCGGTACAGTAGTAGCACACTAAGAGAAAAAGTCATACAGCCTACTACTTGCGCCCCCCCTGCACACTGCAACATCACCACACTGCCAATCTTATTGTGGCTGTACCTCCTGCAGGTCCGCGGAGCTGATCGGGTGAAAGCTCCCCGAATAATAAACCGTCCAATATGTACCTCTATAATGACACATGTCAGCAAGTTCGCATTAGGATATGAACACGCCTACAGAGTGCAAAACACCGTCGGTCAATCTGTCCACCCTTTTCATCGAGGCTCCGAAGATAACATCTCTACCTATCTGCAGATCGTACAACTTTATCAGGCGAGATCCCAGTCCCGCACCACCCAAGCACTCCGCGCGCACTATGCTGGTACCGTAAGCACAAATAAATGTCTTTTGTGGGCACACCACCATACCTGATGATAACCATCAGAACCGCGCTCTCCAACTTAGGAGGGCCCCACCGGACGACGCGTGGGGTACACTTACAGCGCCGTCAGTTAGGAGTCGGAGAGAAGCAGGACCCTCATACCTCATCCACGTTGTCTGCGTCGGCGATTTCCGCCAGATATCTTGCCTGTTTGTCGGCCAGATTTATTGCCACGTCGTTAGGACTGGGAGGGAGCGAAAGCGTGATATGGATCGTCCATTTCGAGCTTGCTCCATCGGGGTGGATAATCCCCGCCAGAGAACTCCCGCGCTGTAGGTCGTCAGATGTTGGTAGAACTTGGGCAGAATAAACCTTGCCTCCACAACCACTGCTGTGATGCATCCAGCAAACGTCATCTGGCTCATGCAAACCATGGGCTGGACTTCCCGCCGTTGCGGTACCCATTCCCGGTCCCCAATAGGCCTATACACATAAACGGAGCCTGCGCCGTCGTCCGTTGAACGTTGTTGTATCGCCGCGAATCCGATACCGCACTGGCCCATTTTGAGCGGAGGAGAAATGCTGCTCAGGGTAAGAGTCATTGCCCCTGTCTTTATCATTTGAGGCCCTAAACGGACATTGTGGCGGTGCAATGATCAGAGCCGCGTCCGACGCTTGATAAACAGTTGTATACCCTGAGGTTGATAGCGATAGCTAGGCTCGTCCCCATCCGGTATCCAGCAAACACAGATAATCAGATCAATCAATCACCAGAAGAACATGCTGGATACCGGCTGGGCCCTCTTGGCCCACATTAAGCGGGGTTTTGGATCCCCCGCCATTTCAGAGGTGCTGTCTTAGTGCGAAAAAAGTTGAAAAAACGTAAAACGCTTAGAATCGAAAACTATCGCGAATGAACTTGATTTCTTTTTGCTAGCGGTTGATCTCCCCGTTGTGCTGTCTTTGTCTGATCGTTGGTCTTGTTGTCTGATGTCCCCGATTTAGCTTTACCTCCGGACTGTGAGTGAGATCACTCCGCTAGCGTCGACTGGTTCACGAGTCTAAGCAATAGCATACATCATATATGTCTGTCCCAAGGTTATGAAATGTACACACGATGTCCTAAAAACACATCCTCTCTCCTTGCTTTCCGCGACACGTGCCGCTGTCCTTATCGTGCCGCGCTAGCCTCACGACGCCTACGCCCTTTCACCTAATGCAAGAGCGTCAATTATTAGGTTCCAAGAAGGAATTGTGGTATCCATTCACACTGTGTTTCCTATTTTCCTGCCCTAAATGGAATTCCGGGATCGCGCCACCTCCCGATAGACAGGGGCCGCTCATCTTTTGTCCACATCAGCAGCCATGCTTGCCCGCATGAAGCAGGACAAAACATTTACCTTGGGTCTGGCGCGGTATGGGGACGACTTCGCGGCAATTTGTGACCACACTGACAACAACAACGGCGACTCCGTGTACCACTTCGTCCATACCCAAGCCCCTTTAACCAATCCGTTCGTCCCAGTCCGACATGCACGTTATATGGCTGTGGTTTTCGGCTGCATCGCTGCTGTCGGGGATACGGTATGAAGTTGCTTCATAAATACTCCTCGCTGACTGTCTTAGGCTGACGGGGCCGGAGTATGGGTCCGCCTTCAACGTCCTCTTCGCGCGACATGTGCTGTCAAGTCGTTTTACGCCAAACAGCACCGCACTCTATTCACCATTATCCAAGACGACAGCCGGGATCTGGTGAGATAATCAGCTACGTTCGGCACCGCGTCTAAATGTAACAGGGCGGGCGCGTGCACAAATCTTGGCTTGACGCTTCCACCTCGGATCCTGCGTGTATAAACCACCCGGGATCTTCATACGTTAGTGGAAAATACAGCGCTCACTCAGACCGTTCATAAAACTTAGGTTCTCATTCAAGGGGCTACCGACAGGGATGTCTTGCGGATCAAGGAAGATATCTCCCACATCGGGGGATTGGGGATCAACGTAGAGTTTGTCGTTGGCATGGAACGTCGGGACACGCACGACGGCCACAGCGTCTACCGAGTGAGTACCAGAATGCATAAATGCGCACTTTCACTTACCGACGTCGAAGACGTATGCCATGTATTCGGCCCATTATACCCTTCTCAGCTCTGAAACGTTGCCCAAGCGTTCCGTGGGATATCTCTGCGACAGGAAGGGGAAACGACCCTGTAAATACTGCGGCGGCCGGAAGCGAGCCGTGGTGGTGAGTTCTACATTGTAATTACCATGTACTGGGGCTGGGCATTTGCCGATCCCAAAGCGTGCTGTATGTGCGTGTTTGGCTCTTGATGCGGCCTCGTTCCTGTTTCTGGCCCACCTGCCGCCTGCGAGACCGGGCTGGATTGCAGCAAAAAAAAAATTAGTTGCCATTTAAACTAGATACAAAATACCTGTGTGCAGAAATTGTTCGGAGGAGTTTGCACCTCTCCATGTATCACGACCACTGGGTCTATTTCTGTTCCTAAATTCCTCCGTTCTCAGGCAATTTCGACGGTCTGAAGAATCCCTCTGAACAATTTGTTGTTTCTATTCTCAACTAGGTTCTCCGGTGGTGCTACCCCCTCCCAACCAGTAGTGGCAAAGGATCTGTTGTCAGCAAGAGAGAAGGACCCGGCGCCCAAGAACTCGGGCTTGGCGAGCAGGCACTGGATTCGATGGGGGGTAGAGACTTTGCCCCGAGTCGTTCTGCTGCCCTTGCTCCTGCGCTGGCGCTTACGGTTCTCTTTCGCAGGCTGCTCAACCTTCGCTGTTCCTTTAGCGGGCGGTTCGGGTTTCCGGCAGCTGCAAACAAGATCAGCAAAGAAGATTACCACAGATGCGATTCTACTTACGACCAATATCCGTTTGGGCAACGGATGACACCTTCCTCATCAATGTAGCCCTTGAGGCGCTCGGCGGCCGGAGCGGATGCATCCTGGAGCAATGGACGTTTCCTGCCTCGCTTTGACGAAGACGGTCCAGCGGAGAGTGGAGGAGCGGCAGTCGACTTGGCACCATTTGGCGCAAAGTGGCCCTGGTCCCGGTTTCGGCGTGTTGCACTGCACAAGAAGTACCGCGGATGGAGGGCATCCAAGTCGCCAACAGGATCATCCCCTCGGAGGGGATCTCGGCCTTCCAAGTAGAGAGGGAGCAGACCAGCGGTGGAAACGTCGGCACGGACAATATCGCCCTGCGATCCTCAGCATTAGATGGTACAAACCGAGAACACTTGGACACGCACCTTCAGGCCCCACAGACTCGCTTAAGCAATCCCTCTGCCCCAATGGCCTCGTCGAGTTCCGGGTTCACAGGATTTTCGCAAAAGTGCAAGAACACGTCGTAATCAAAGTCCGGGTCCCCAGTATCAGTTGGCCCCGAAGAATCATGGGCGGGAAAGGCACCAGAGTTCCCCAGGGCACTCGCGTCACGCTCTGCAAAGCAGCGACGCAGAGAGCTGGGGGTGGTGCTGCCCATTGAGGCATTCTGCTCAATGTCAAGCTCAAGCTCACTCGCGTCACGCTCAGCAAAGCGGCGACGCAGAGGAGCCGAGCCAGCAGAAGCCTTGTGGGGTTCGAGGGCGTCCTGCGAAGTGGGAGGACCCTGAGCTTGAGCTGTGTTGGGAGGCGACGCGTCTTTGGGTGGCGCGTCGTTGGGTGGCAGGCGGGCATGGGGAATCGAAGGTTGGAGCATGGGAGCTGAAGAGAGGTAGCCTGGAGAGTGGCTAGGACAAGAGGGATGCGGCCGAGGCTTTGAATTCATCTTTGTGGGGTGGCAGGTGAAGTCGTCAAGAGACAAGACGCGTTGTGTGACTGAGTCACAGTGTGAGAAACAAACAACGCGCTTGATCAATGCTGGCACGAGACCTTAAGGCCGAAAGTCCGAAGTTTTGGCAGGCATCCATATTTATTTAACTAGAACGACTGCTCCAAGTCTAACAACCTTTGTTCTCGCGCTGCGGGGGCCTTTGCTGCGTCTCAAATCTCAATGCAGACTTGTACGCAGCTTAGCAGATATATCGCGTACGCCGAATTGATTCCTAGGAATATCACTGCGTTCCGGGGGTCCGTCGGCACAGCCTCTGCCGAGCGACCTCGGCAGAGGTGGGCAGACCGGGAGGTAGACAGAGTCTTCCGACCTGGGCCTCTGTCCGGTGTATAACTCATCGCAACATTAAACTACAAATAAAAATTGTTATTGCACTTGGATGAGCCTCGGATGAGTGCAAGGATGAGTGCGAGACGCCGTGCGACATCACCGCCGTCAATTTTGATGGTCCGGTGTTTTAAAAACACGGCTCCAGCCGATCTCAGTTGCTCAATTCATACTCCCTTGTTTTTCACGGGGAGAAAATGCAGTTGAAGGACAACATGAGAGTGGACTCCCAAGAAAGAATTGGCGGCTCCAGCAGGAGATGACTGTGAGACTATATCTACATTTTGGCGCATGGGAGGTTTACGGCGTCCAGTCTAAATTTATGCAACTTTATGCTGTACTTGAAATTGTTTTGCATTAATCCTATTGCAGTCTGCAGTAAACTTCAGTGGCGCATGCACATCAAAAGTAAATCAACCAACATCAATGTCGCGGTTTCAACTTCGAACTCCTCAATAACCACGCGACATGAGGACATGGGATTTTGAAGGTGCACTCTTGGGAATCCCCGGCATGCTCTTAGACCTTCACTGAATTTTACCCTTCAGTTCTGTTACCTTATTGCCGTGTTCAAATTCACCGAAGAGCGAGAGAAAGACGATAGAAAAACTCGATCCCTAACATCCCGAAAATTATGATACTTATGCATGGCATAGGGGACCATATACTATGCAAGACTAAAAGGTTAATCTCGCGACAAGAGTGGTGGTCGACCGCCAGCGAGAGGAACAATCAAAAAACCGCATGTTTCGGGTTTGATTGAGAACAAACACGCACATACAGCACGCTTTGGGATCGGCAAATGCCCAGCCCCACATGTACTCCGCTCGCGCCAAAATTGATCCTATATTACCGACCTTCCCGATGCGGACACCGCCTAGCCCAAGTGATGGCCGAGCATCATCGCCACGTCGCTTCCCTCTCGCCATTCAATTTCGAGCTCATGGAGCTACAGCACACCGTGCGAGACTGCCGCGCGTTAAACGCGCTTTCCCCAATCAACCGCCTCGCCCCGGAGATCCTCGACGAAATCGTCTCAAGCTCGCTCGCCTTTTACGATGACGACTGGCAGGCATCGGCTACTGCACGCGGTGATCTTGCCCTTGTCTGCTGTCACTGGAATACTCGCCTTTATGGCCAGTCCCTTTTATGGACCGACATCCAGCTCCGCTCGTACACCAACCCTGCCTTTGTCGTCCTTTGTCTGAAGAACTCCATGTCTTGCCCATTGATCGTCACCATCGACTGCAAGAACCACCCGGTTGTTCTGCCACGTCTCCGGGGCTCCAGCGCGCACCGCATCATCAATTGTTCCGGTCCCACTCTCATCGCCTTGGTCCTGCCTCGACTATTCGCCGACGTCCATCGCATTTCCAAATTAACAGTCACTTGCGACGACACCCTCGACTTTAAGCCAATTTTTGAAGACCTCCTGAAATACCCAGCTCCCAGTCTGCGCTGTGTTCGGTTCAACCTTCCAATACGCCAGCCTGACCAACGGCATCTGATCAGTCCGTTCGAAGGTTTTGCGTTGACACACGCAGGATTCTGGTCGATCCATCCGCCATGGCTGGTCACCCCGAATGTGTTCTCGCAGCTTTGCGTCCTCAAACTAGCCTTCCTTACGGGAGTCGAACACATCACCTGGAGCGAATTAGCGGGCGTGTTTTCTTCAGCATCACACACTCTCACCACTCTTCAATTGACCGAGGTGGTGTGCGCGGAGGTTGATTCATCCAAACGCGTAACTCTCCCCTCCCTCACCCATCTTCTACTCGGCTACGTGGCCGATGTGTCTGTTGACGTCGTGGTGCTGCTCGACACACCTGTTCTCCGCGCTCTATGCCTTACAGTTCATACCGTCTCGGTCTGGGCTTTCACTTCCCGCTGCCAACATATCCTTAGCCATGTTCAAGAGTTTGATCTATCGGTCGACCGCGATAGCGCGGAAACTCTTCCGCGCTTGTTCCAGGCCGCTCCCAACATGATTCGCCTCAATCTCTCCCGCTGTTCATTCGACATCGTTCCCATTTTCGTTGGTTTTACCCATTTTCAACGCCCCGAGGACTTGCTGCACCTCAGACGCCTTCTTTTCTCGACCGTTCTTACGATGGAGCAAGTTACCACCATCCTCCAGGTCGCAGCAAGTGGCTGTCGCTTGGTCGGTAGGAAGGACGGTGACCTTGTCCCGCTGGTAGAATGGGTTGGACCGTGGAACTCGCCTACTGAGGAGCTCTATTTGGCCAATCTAGACCCGCACTGTGATTGGCTGTTCTGGCACGCAGACTTTTGATTTCCTCGTAAGTGGATTTTCGTACAGAGCCGATGATCACTCATTATCCACAGACACCGATGCAAGGATGCCATTCATATTGTAGATCCCTGACGAGTACAAACAAATATCACTTTCCTACGTAGGGCTCTCATAATTTCGGCAAGCACTGCGACATTGATAGCTATAGTGTAAATTGTATTGCCTACACGATAACATGACCTGACCAGCAAAATTTGCCTTCAACAGTGTTTCTGTCGCAAAGATAATTATCCCATTTTACGTCCGATGTCTCTATACGGAGTTGTGTAATCTCTAGCCGGTGCCGTTCCGTAGCTTGTAACATCACGATAGATGTCCACCCATACACCCACGGGACACCCTTGCACAAGATGCTCCCCAAACTCCAACTCGGACTCTGCGTAAAGCAGTCCTCAGCACAGGTGCGACGCCGTAGCCATGTAGCGTTACACAAAACGTCCCATCGGCCACGCCCAACCCGTTTCCCTCGAACCTGCTTTCTCGTATTTTTCCGCCCTGAAAAGAAATTAGTACCCGCACACACTACAGAGTAAATACACATGCCAGCTCCTGTGTATCGGCCTGCAAAATCGATTCCAGCGTACACAGTTGTCTGGCATACAGAGCCGTATAACTGCAAGTAATGTTGGGGGGACCCGATATCCGCATGAAGGTTCCCGCCTCGATGGATATATATATGACAGGCAGGGTAAACGGCGCTGCTCGTTTTGTGGCGGGCGGAAGGCGGCGGCAGCCTCGACGCGATCTGCCAACACAACGTACTAGGTTTAATATTACATTTTCAAACTACTTTCCGCGAGTTCTTCATATTTCTTGGTACCCCAAACCTTGTATTCCGCAGCCCTTCGAGTTGCTTTTCCATATAGTACAATACGCTTCCCAGCGCTACACCGCCACAAACACCGCCACTCATCAGGCTTCTCATCACCCACCAAAGTACATCCGCGGACGCACAAGTCCAGTATGCTCCCCGCTCGGCACGCACCTGTCGCGAGGTGCCCAATCAACCAACTTGCCGTCGAACTTTTGGACGAAATTATGTCCGACACGCTTGCTCTGCATCACGACGACTGGCAGACATCGGTCACCGCACGAGGTGGCCTCGCCCTTGTTTGCCACCACTGGAACACGCACCTTTATGGCCAACCGCTTCTTTGGACAGACATTATCTTGTACGCGTTCACCAACCCGCTCTTCGTCGACCTCTGCATCACCAACTCCAAGGCCTGCCCTTTGACTGTTACGGTCCAATCAAACAGCTATCCAATCGTCGTTTCCCGCCGGCTCGGTTCTACCGCCCACACAATCCTCGAGTGCCATATCCCTACTCTCATCGCCGTTGTTCTTCCCAAAATGTCGCCAGGCTTCGACCGCATCCGCGAGCTCTCCGTTACGTGCGACAACTCCGTTACGTGCGACAACTCCGCAGATTTGAAGCCCGTCATGCAGGAGCTCTTGAAATATCCCGCGCCAAAGCTTCGCCGCCTCCACCTCAGACTGCCCCCGCGACAGACAGATCAACGCCATCTACTCTCCCAACTCGAAGGGCAGCCCTCTTTGACCCACGTAGCGTTCTGGTCTATTCAGCCACCATGGCTCAACGCTCCCGCTGTCTACTCAAATCTTTCCGTCCTGAAACTGGCATACATCACTCGAGCTGGAAGACTGACCTGGCCAGAGCTCGCGGGCGTGATATCCTCCGCCGCCAACACTCTCACGGTCTTGCAGCTCACCGAGGTCCGCTGCAGGGAGATAGACTCAGCTAGACGCGTAACCCTTCCCCGCCTCACCCACTTTCTTTTCGGTTACGATGACGATGGGTCAGTTGACACGGTCTCGCTTCTCGACATGCCGTCGCTCCGCGTGCTGCGTCTTACCGTGTATGGAATTGAGGTCTCGAACTTTACTGCCCGTTGCCAGCATATCCTTGGGAGAGTCCAAGAGCTTGATGTATCGGTGGACCGCAGGAGCGAAGAATACCTAGCACGTCTTCTACAAGCGGCGCCCAATACAACTCGTCTCAGCCTTTCCCGCTGCCCCTTCCCCGTTATCACAACATTCGTCAGTTCCTTCCCAATCCGATGCGCCATCGATCTCCCTCGCCTCAAGAGACTTCTATTTTCGACTGTCATTGCACGAGAACAGGTCAACATCATCCTGGGCGCTGCTGGAAATGGATGCCGTCTTGTGGGCAAAAAAGAAGCGGATGGATCCCCTACGGTCGAATGGGTGGGTCCCTGGCAGTCGCCCACCGAACTCCCGTACTCCAAGGACGGAGACCCTCACTGTGGCTGGGCGTTTTGGTACGGGGACTCATGAACGGCGCGGGACGTGGTCAAGATACGTAAACGAAGCGCCGCACCAAACCAAAGATCCTTTACTGGAAAAGGCGGAATGGATTTCCAAGATGTAATACATGACAGCATAAGGGAACTAGCAAAACTCGCAGCCAACGGCGCTTATGTCGCAGATATAATTGTCACCCTTCGTGTCCGATTTTTCTACGCAGAGCGGTGTGATAAAATCGGATGTTAGCCGGTATGTCTGTAAACCAGTCAGATGCAAAACTTCTGGCGCAAAGCAGGACACTACCCGCACCGATCCTGTTTCCCCGTCTGAAATATCGCGGTGGATATTTATCCATACACCTACGGTGGACCCTCGAACGAGGTGCTCCCCGAAATCCCACTCAGACTCGTCGTCAATGGGCAACGTGACCTGAAACAGCGATCAGCAAAGATAAAACGTCATAGAAATGCAGCGCTACAGAAAAAGTTCCATTGTACACGCCCAATGCATTCCCCTCAAACCAGCTTTCCTGTATTTCACCGCCCTGAAACTATATTGGCAAATCGTTCACACCGCGAGTCAAACCCACATACCAGTTCCTGCATATCGGCATACAAAATAGATTCCAATGTGCGCAGCTGTCTAGCGTACAGCGCTCTGTAACCGCAAGTTACATCGGTCGGGCACGATATTCGCAGGACGGTTCCTTTCGCAAGCTAGAACCCTGGTTAGTTATGAGGCGCGACTGGTGTCTGAGCAGGGTACCTCAGTTATATGACGGACTTCGCCGAAAACCCACGGACAGTACAGCATCAGCCTACCCTTCTCCGTCTCCGTCCCATCCCACTCCCAGTGACAGTCCTTATAGGAGAAAGAACTGATGCCAGCTGACGTCGCATCCCGAGTAGGCGCAAAGTCTTCGTACAGTACGGAGTTTGCGAGGGCACTCGGTTCGTCCGGTCCTGCAAAGTCGGATAATGAGGGGAGGTCCATACAGTCAAATGTACGCACTGTCCCCTTGGTCGATCGATACGGCGTCAAGCATGAACAAATATATATTATTAAGCCTGGTCGGATTTGGGGGTACAAGAGTTGCTGGCCGGTCTACGTAGCTGATCCTGGCGGAGGGTTCCCATCAAACCCCTGAGAAGTGTGTACCTCTTTGCATATAGAATGAGAGCAGGAGCACAGGAGCGAAATTTATCTTACCATTTCACACCCCCCCTCCACAGCGCAGTCAGTTCTCCTCATCAACGTGCTTATGATCAAATCCACTCCGATTCGAATATCGGAGAGCCCTCCCACAAGGACAAGGCGGCCCTTGCGATCTAAGAACCGCTTGCGACATATGCTAAAATAGTCAGAGCGCCGAGGGACATGCATGCCGGTGACAGATACCTTATCACCACGGTAGGCTCTTCAAACTGCATGCTACACGGACCCCACACAGAGTAACACGGACTGTCCTGCGATTACGTTGGTAGATGCCGGAGGAAGACAACGAAGACCATACTGCACGTCCCCCGTCGGCCTCAGCAATTTCCCGCAAATAATCAAGTTGAGTGGCGCGGAGGTCTACGGCAACCTGACTGGGAGATTGCGGGAGCGAGAGAACAACATGGTGAATCACAAAGCCTCCTTCTAAGTCGTTCTGCTTGGTGTCAGTGCAAGGACCAGGGCCGACTGCCAACGGCTAACCTCGACGGCGATGCTCGTGACGCAGCCAGAGAAGACCATCTTTTTCCCGGTCAAAATAGGCCGGTGCTCTGGGCTGTACTGAGATATACCGGTGTCGTCCATCGGGCTGTAGGCGTAGACCGACCCTTTGCGGTCAGCAGTCGATCCGATGCATGAGGCAGCAAACTCGATGTCGTATGTCTTCAACTTAAGAGGAGGCCGCATCCCGCTAAGCGAGTATCGCATTGGTCTGGTCCAAGGACGAAGGGAGAATAAGCCAAAGCAGTAGAAGAGCGGCAGAGTGTGGTCCGAGTGTGGCCTTTCCTTATACAGCAATGTCACATGACGAGGATTTCGATTGGTCACACAACATTTATGCGCATTGACGCGAAGAGAGAGGAAAAAAGAATTAGAAGGACGGGATTCAAGTCGTTATTAAGAACAAAAGCCACATCCCAGGATAAGTTTATCGCATACATAGTCCACGCCTCTCGATGGGACATCCTCTCTATCCAACACCGTGATGCTGTGACCCAACAACGAGTATTCCTGCGAACGGATTAGAAGGTCACCGCCGGCAAGTAAAACGACCTGCCCGCTCGAGGTCACCACCTGCCGCGCTTGGTAAATCGATACGTTGAAGCGAGATGCGAAGTTGCAGCAATTCTCCGATCATTCAGAGAAGGGCGGCTTGTTGCGTGTCACTGTGGGTCATGATATTGACCTACGTGAATCACCGTGTAAGTTCAACCTCTAAATATGCAGTATCACCAATTTACTCACATGGAAAGAGTCGGGGATTAGCTCCTGGTTGCACCCCATCGACGTCGATGAGAACCAGGACCCACGAACACCCCCCCCCTGCCGCAAATGTCACTGAGCGTGTACTCGGAGAGAGAGAGGGCAACGCGCGACTAACCAATGTTTCGTTGTCGTGCTGCAAGATATTGCGGAAAAGCTTGACCTGCGCCAAGAAGACCTCGCGCACAGCGCAAGAAGCAAAGCTTGGGCACTTGATACGCAGGGAGACGCCTTTTTGGTGGACCTGGGAACGTCAAAACGGCCATCGAAGCACAACGGGGACGCACCATTTCACACACTGCGTCAACCTTGCCAAACACATCACCCTTATAGTTCCTGATGTACCCGCGGCGCGCGTGAGTAGGTCCCACCTCAGACCCGTATTCCGGCGAGGGGATTTTGAAGGTGTACAGCGACCCCCCGGCGATACTCCTGTCCCTTGTCGGAACCATGTCGACCAAATAGTTCACGAAGGCAACCGAATCTGGGCGCGCTCGTTTATAGAGCAGAAACCAATCGCTGTCAGGCATGATTGATGCTCGGGGGAAGGGAAGGTCAAGAACGTGCTGGACGGGGTGAGAGCTGGATTGAGGAGAAAGGTTGCGACACAGGGGTTAATTCGATCAATTACACAACGTACACCCTATGGAGCCGTTTACATCACAGACATAGGCCTCCGATTTCCGAGGCAGGTCAATATCGTCGAGGCGACCCCACTCGCAAGCTGTCATAGTATAGTTCTAAACGACGCGATAAGGGCCAAGACACGGGTGGTGGATCGCACTCACGTGTTCAGTCGCTCCAGACCTGGAGTCGACGATGTCTACGTGCTTCAGGCCCACATACAACCCGACATTTGTACCGAGCTTAACCCATTTTTTGACGGACCCGAGCATCCAGTCGGCGCTAGTCGGAATGGAGATCTGTCGACAAGTAAGACAGGACACTGTGCATAGAAGGGACGCATACATAGAATCCACCCTCAACAAAAGGTAACGGTTCACTACTCCGTGTCGAAGAGAGCCAAGACGATGCAACGACGCCACAGGTCTATCAGAGCAGTCAGCCATGGACGGGCATGGCATATACATGAACATACATTGTTGTCCAAGCTGTCTGTGAGAGCGTGCGAGAGGAACTTCAGCTGCTTATTATACAGCAGGACCGCCTGGCATGTGATGTTCGGCGGGCAGACTAACTGGACCAATATCCCCACTCCTCCAACTTGCTGGAAGAACATTAGTACAGTAGAGAAAAAACCTGGATTGGAATACTTACCAGAGGCTTCACCATCTCCACCCGGCCAAATATCTGCGCAACGAAAGGCCTGAGCCCCCCCCTAACCAACTCGGTGGGCAAATCTTCGTCGAGAATGTCTTTAAATGTGAATAAAGCACCGTTCCAAAGACTTCGATCCCGAGTCGGGGCACAGTGGATTCCATATACTGCATTGGCGAGAAAATCCGCAGGACGTTCAAGGCTCCTACCCACTATGCTGAGCGCCATGAGGGGAAGTATAAGCGACGATCGACTGTACCTTAATCAGCGGGTAGGTACAAACAGAGCCCGATCAAGGCAACTAGCTCCAATGCAATCGCCGGCCGAAGCCACCTGCGTAGTCGAAGTACAGAGAGTCAGGCCCGTGTTTTGTAGACGCGCCTGAGACGCGAGCCGGTAAATAAAGACGAGGCCCATGTGGAACGGCATAGCCACAGATGACAATATACACAAATAACTTCACAGCCTCTCCTCGCACAGCCATCATGGAGCCCGCGCCGAGGATTGTCGTAACGCCTATCATCCATCACCCGGACGACATATTCTTCGCAACGGAAGCAAACGAGCCTCCTTGCACCAAGGCTCTGGGTTCGCTGAAGTTTCCCAACGCCCTGACACCCTGCTGGATCCCTGCCACAGCGACAGGAAACCACTTCGTGTACAAGAAGGAATGATCTTGCAAACCTACTCGCGCCTTTTTGTTTGGCGAGATTCGTCGCTCCGAATATCACAAGGCGTCAAGAATAAGCGTGCTGTTTCCGGGGTTTGTCACGGTGGCATTTCTGATGATGTATACATTCTAGCTGAGCAGCCCACCGGTTAACATAACCAGGCATTTCCTTGGGATGGTCACAAGCCCCACGACCAAAGCAAAGGCGCACTACGCAAAGGATGTTTCCATGCTTACGCACATTATGGCCACGGAAGCCACAGAGGTACGCCAGTGTGAGAACTTCAATTACCTTCACCGAACCCCCCTGCAGCTCAGTGAGATCGGTCAGCCATGGGTTTGGAGGCTCATCATAGACTCTGCCCCGGAAGAATGTATCGCAATTGATTGCTGTGAGCTTACGAAGGTCCGAGCGGGAATTTAATTTACAAGACTGCTCTAACAATGCACAGGAAGTCAATGGGCCCATCGAAGTGGGGAGTTCGGTGCTGGTGGACGCAACATTTCACCGACAGGATATATACATACGTGGCACATCAGTTAAAGTCAGCCCCTCCAATACGTCGTTGTGCTGAATGGCAACGGTTCACAGGCATACAGCATCGTCGTGCACGACATCGAGAAAATTGGGCGCCATTTCCTCTGTCTGGAAGGACTTGTTCTACCCGAAGTAGATGGCGCCCTAGCGGCGGGTGCAGTTGTTGAAAGCGGGACCTATCCGGACGCGACAGTTGAGACGTCGAGCAAAGAGCTGGTACCACTTTTGGCGGCGCTTCAGCTGTACGTGGCTTAGCATTCGCTCTTCTTGCCCTTTTCTTGATTCGAGACCCAGCGCAGGCGAAATAACCGACGAATAAATGAAGCAAGAAGCAATGATGAACGTGTTCTGTATAACAAAAGCTACGAACTCAAAGTAGAAGTAAAGGAAAAGGGTGTATGTCGCCCGCGGACGGTGAAAAAAAATTACATAGCCGAGATAATGAAGGGCATAATCACATCCCAAACGCGTTCACTGAGAAAGAGCAAGCGGAAAATTAATCATTGTACGAGGAACTTAGAGTAGTAACTTACCTAGCGCGAGAATCCAAAGTAGTTCGCACAGACGAGCCGACAATTTTGATTGTTGCACGTGTCCCCGAGGCGCCACTTCATAGCGTTGTCGGTCGATGGTATGCCCATGGTGGAGACGCCGTCTTTATGTTGATTCTTGTCGCCTCCCCAGCGAAACACACCAACTCCTTCGAAGCCACAGAGTTCGCGCCAGAGGACAGGGCAATGCAAACCGCACGGGCTATCCCAGCTCGTGGTCGATATGGAACTACGGATGTGCCGACGACCCATGGTAAGAGCTTGTTTGACGGGCATCGGGAACCACCCCTCAAGAGCGCGCTTTTCATTAGCGAGTTTGACGTAGAGCACGAAAAAATCGGAGCAAGTGGCGAGGTTTGTGCACCATGTAGTTGTGGCGGAACAGAGCAGCGTGAGAACGGAGCCATTGACGCTCTCCGTCAATGTGATAGTAAAACCCTGCGATAAAGTTGAGTGACACTGGAGACATCAGAGGATAAAAACCCTAACCGCGAGTTTCGAACGGTAGATCAGGTGTGAGGACGTTGTATGCGCAAACTTGTGATTCACGCCGGGCTGTTCCGGGCCCTGGAAAAGACCAATGCTTCCTAAAAATTGGTGCCACGCGAATAGCCCACCGTGAGGGATGAAAATATTCAAGTTGCTAGGTGTCCAGGAATGACGATACGGGAAGCTGAGGACCGAAGAGACGACGGACCCGCCGATGGCGCCGAGCGACGTTTCGAGCAGCAAAAAAAATGCATCCACGTGTTGGTCGGAAAGGAAACTGACGGAAGAAGTCAGCGGTAAGGCTGCGAGGAGTCGAATTGGGACAAACGTAGCGACCAGCAAGCGCAGGTTGCACGCAAAAAACGCTTTGACGAGGTCCCTGGCGTACGCCCCAGTCTGGGCTAGGGTCATAATAGTAACGAGATCGCAATGCGCCAAGAATTCCGTGATGAAGAGGGGGCGCAAGAAGAAGAATGCGCTCGCCGCACTGCTTGATTTCTGCCGCTGAAGCCTCATACGCTTTCCGTCTTTGTCGTACGCGGCCTGACGGATGGCTTTGCGCTTTTTCTGGTTGCTCCCGCCCATCTACACCGAGTGAAAACGTGCAAGCAAATACAAGATACAAACTTACCGTGCTGGTGGACGCCGACTGATGTGTATGGGTGGCTACGTTTAACTGGTCAGTGGCCTATAGACTAGCGGCAAAAGAACAAGACGCACGGACCTGCACAGCTGGAAGGAAATCCCGGGGAAATGTAAAAACCCTGGAAATTCGGTGTTTATAACCGGTGAGAGGATCACCGCAGAGGGGTTCGCCAGAACCGGAATACGTCAAGGGACACCCGGAAACACAGGCACCCGACAGAACAATAGGATCGGGGCAAAAGGTTTAGGAGGGCACCTGCGGCGCAACAAGCCAAGCACAAAAAAAAAACAGATCCGGCCGTCATTAATAAGGAACACCTAGGAGCCATCCGCAAGAGCGGGACGCCGGGCTCGCTTCAGTACCAAAAGCTCGAACCCATTGACTGCCGTGGTCTTGAGAATACGACAGGCAGATAGGTCGGCTTGGTGGAGTCCGCCGGGCTGCACGTCGGGATGCGCAGCCCAGGTCGATGCAGCGGCGTCCGGTACCCGCAAGTTACATTAAGCGAGGAGAGACCTGCGACAGGAGCAAGAGCCGTCCGACGTGGGGAGTCGAACATCTCTTGAACGGGAAAACAAAATCAGGAGAGTGGATGGAGTCGCAATCAAGATTAATTCGAGCGATGTGTGCGTAAAGACAACGGAGGCCAAAAGCTTATAGACTACCCCAACAAGCCCTGGGCGATACAGCTGTACACATGCGGATTAGCCTTCGACCGGATGACGAGGAAGATCATAACTCACGACCTGACAATACTGTCCACAAGGTACGCGTCCTCTCGTTCCACGTGAATGGCAGCCTTCCGCTTCCCATGCTTAATGACGAGTATGTTATCGTACCATCCACTACCAGCGAGTTTGAGCGCGCCACACGCGTTAGGTATGCCTGTCCCGCTCCCGGGTGGAACGAAATAGATGGTATATGCGAATTCGAGCGGTACGGCGCTACCGGGCAACGTTGTAATCCTCACTCGCCCGACGCTCATATCGATAACATTGCGTGACTCTGACGGGGCCGGGACCCAAGCGTGAATGAAGAGCTGGTCGATGGACTCTAGCTTCTGAGTGCCGTAGTTGTGCGTGACCGGTACAACTCGACGCTTGGTGCTCTTCGTCCCATAGAGGTAACAATAGACGAAGCTGGGGAAGTTCTAAACATTGTCAATACATATTGAAATAGAGTCGAAAAGCACGCACTGGTTTCCTCTCTCTGAGCATGGAGTATGTGGAGTCAATGTCCTCGTCTGTAGATGGGATGGCCATATTGGTTAGAGGGGAAGTGTATGTCTCCTATCGAGGGCACACGAGACATGCGGCTCACGTGAGGTATGCCTCCTTCCCTAGCCGACCTGGGCGTGGCGTCGACGCTAGTCCCACATATGATATATTCCGATTCCGCCAGTACCGTATATCAGTACAAGCCAGTAACGGGTACAACAGGCAGGATCTTACTCAGGGGAAAAATTGCCGAGATACAGTCAAGGGGGGTCCTGACGAACGACCAGGTCAGCGATTGGTAGCTGCGTGGTCATACTGACCTAGGTGCAGGCGCTGTATACGGTATTCCTCGAACCATGGGATATCCTCGACGCCGCAGTGCATGCCACGCAGGTACAAGTCCTGGACGACGTTATCCAGACAGAGACACACGCGTTTTATGTGAGCTCAAGTGCATATACAGACTGCAAACTGTGGAAACTCACCGCGAACCGCACCAGCAGAGCTCCGCAGTCGTAGATCAGTGGACAACCTGCACGCCCTCTGCTCCTTCTGGACGCGGGAAGGTTTGTCATATTATTGGCCACAAATACATCGCTGTCCAAGTCACCGACCTGTGCGAGGTGAGAACCTACATCGAAAGGGAGAAGCCATCCTTACCTCCCATTATTTAGACCCCAGTGTCCCAAATTCATCTAGGGGGATGTATCTCCGCAGTATGCTCATTGTACCGCCGCGACGGATACGAGCATGACGCGCAAACGAAGGTTTATGGAATAATAGCGCACACAATTCATGTAGCTTGATCTGCGATCAGTCGGTGGCGGGAACGCCAAACGTGGGACCGATATAGTTAACACCCAAAACCGCGAGAAGTCGTGCTCCGAGGGTAGCGTAGGAGTAGTGTTCGAAGGACAACCGCGATGCAGAAGAAGAGGGTTGTTGGAGGGAACGTCGCACATCAGGCACGCCTGATGTTATCACGTATCTGTAAGACGCTTCCGGACGCGTGGGATGTTTATTCAGAGTCGGTGTGTACATCATCAATTTCTACGCGGCCGATAGAAACCACTCTGCGCAGAGTCAGTCACTTCTCGCAGTAAACTGGAACGGGCGCACCGCATCACTGCTTCCTTCGCAAGAGGCATGCAAGCCTGGTCTATGTGCGCAAATCTTCCACCGGAACGCCGTATGACAAGGACGTTACCTGTCCAATTCCCTCCACTTCCCAACATGTCATTTGCACACGCGTTTTCGGGGTGGACTGCTCGTGCATGGTGGTCCTGGTCGACGACAACGACGGTGAAATATTCCAACTGTCCATCGCTCTCCATAACGGCCAGTTCCAGGTAGGAATGATCTGCAGGGGGGACAGCCGCAGAGCCCGTCAACCACGGTAGATAATCAAGGGACGTTATTGTAGGTCCAGTTGCTGCGCGCCGCTGGCCGACGTTTGCCAGCAGCGGCTCCAATTCCCCGGTGGCGGACAAAAGACCGACCCAGATGGCTTCATATACCTATTGAATGTAAGTACGCCTGCGGAAAACACTGGGAACGCATACCAAAGACGACGCCAACGTACTCTCTAAGAGGGTAGCGGAGGAACGATCTGTTGGCAAAACAACCTCCATGGTGCAAGCAATGATATGGTAAAAAGCAGAGAGTGAGTTTATCAATCGAGCGTGTAAGAGATATTCCACGCTAATTGATGCGCGACTCCGGACTCTCCGCGCAACCCAGGAACTTAACCACTCAGGAACGTAATGCAAGACTTCACATGCTTTACAGCGACAGCGACTATGACTATTACTGGCAACTAGGATAAAGTATTGACGAAATCATCTAATATGACAATCCCCCGGGCAGATGTCGGGGAGAATATAAGGCGAGTGTTGTAAGGGCCAATTGAAGAGCAGCGCTAGATCGATAACGAACCTACGAAAAGTCGGAGAGAAGCTAAACGGTGAGTTTTACGGCTTGCACCTTCCGCGCTACAAGAGTATAGTCATATATGTCTGTCAGCCCTTAATCTGTATAGCAGCAATAAACTTACCCTCGAACGACGCGCGGGCGAAGGCTGCAACTCCATCCGGTGCAGAGTACATTCAACCAAAACGGTCTGTCCCAATGTGAAGGGAAATGATCTCGCATCTTGCTGACACGCCAATAGACCATGAGACCCAAGTCCGTCGGGTATCACGTATTGAGGGTAGCCAGTCGCACTCAACTCGAAGTATATAAGCCGGTTGCGCACCCAGTTGTTCACGTGCAGAGCCTGTACTACATAAGTCACGGCAGCGAACGAAAGGAAAAGAAAAACCTTATGCTGGACCCCGTCGAGCGCAGAATGGGCTTCCGCAATACAGTTTAGAGAGTATAGCTGCAAGTCATAAACATCGTCCAGCCCGTGACTCGCACTAGAAACAAAAAAAATGTTGGCCACATGTCTGCTGCAAAGTTAAAGATGAGGCCGATAGCATGAAAAGTCATTCTCACTGACGCCGAGCAACGTCCCGAAGACAACACACTTAAAGCTTGAATCAACAGACGCTGAGAGCACGCCATCCAAATCAGCGACAAACGCGGTGCTATTTGAGCTTGATTGCAACGGGAAACGAAAATCCACGCCGAGCTTAGCGGCACCAATAAACTTGTTTCACAACCCACTAAGAAGGTACCGTATGAGCGAAGGTGTAAGGGGAGCCTCGGGGAGCCAGAGGGACATGAAGGGCAAGGGAGATCCGGCCATTGCAATTGGGGAAACACGAGACAAATTGAAGACGAAACGGGGTGACAACGGAAGAAATGTATTCACGGAACAGGGGTAGGCAGCACAGGGAATTCCAGGCCGGTCCAGCAATATTCAACTACGGAGGTGTCCCATTCGCCGTACGTCCTCGCTATGTGCGCTTCTGCAGCATATATACGGAAAGGGGCAACGGCGATGACCGCCCTACAGTCAGGACATTCCCATTGCTCTTCCAGCCAAACGTGAATACACGTGAAGCAGTGACCATGTCCGCACAGGTTGCTGAATGATCGTATAAGACAACGAATCTTAATAACGGAGTCACTCACAATACGGGATGGGACACAAGCTGCAAGCACACGGTGCATTTGTAAATATTGTTGTCCTGATCGACATACGGCGGCCCGTTCCCGTCTCCGCCCCAGAGATCCTCCACAGTCAGAGCCTCGACGCGAACGGTTCGGCTTCCTTCTCTAGCAACGACAGCGGGACGGGGCGCAGGTGCCCGCACGCCCGCGGTGAAGCGAGGCCGAATACGCCGGAGGTGGTCAGAGCCATGAGCGCCGGGGACGGCCGAAACAGCCCGTGCATTTGTACGCCCGGCGGTTAGGGGCTGCTTGCGAGATGGCGGGGTTGGTGTACTTAACAAGCGACGCTGATTGGGGCCCGAGGCGCCTTGAATACTGGGGAAGAACGCTCGTATTGTTCCCTTCGCTGAAGACAACCAGTGAGGAGTAAAATTGACGACTGGACGCTGCGGGCTGACCATCTTCGGGCGGTTTCCCTTGCAAATCTGACAACGAACACTTAGGGTATAAACGAAGAGACGGCTTGCTCTGGCTTACGGGACGAATCAGACATGGGGTGCGGACTTCGGTTATTGGGTCTCTTCACGTCGATGCTAATGACAAAAGCGAAAAATATATACAAACATAACTAAGCCACGATCTTAAACGAGTCAACATAGGCGACAAAAGACTACAACGGATGAGCATAAGGACTGAAATAAGACAAGATACACGCACAGAGGAGTCCAACCGGAGTTTACGCGCAGATAGAGTAAATGCAAGCAAGTCGCCGGGCTTGAGCGCTTCGAGATCAGAGAAGACGCCAGAACTTTTGTCATCGGCCACCACCTATCGCAGGTAAGAAGGATGCGGGAGCTGTGATAGTTGGTGCATTCACATGGGTGACATCTGCCGTCTCCGACACGGAAGAAGAATATTGCAGGAGCGTATGTTCCTGGTGATCGTTAGCACGCACTTTCAAAGAAGGAAGAATAAAGGCCATACAAAAGCTACATCGCCACAACAAAGCTCCGGGACAGCCTAAGGAGGGGTGTAAGGGTCCGCTCATACAAAAACAAAAAGTCGACCGAAACGAACAGTCTGGTCGCGCCCCGATAAGATTTCATCCAACTCGGCTACCTGACGGCGAAAGCGGGCGTCATCGCTGGGACTTGGACTGATGTCGATGATCATAGCGGACGCGTCGTCCTGTAGCGGGTGCAGGTCAGCACATACATTTCGATAGGACCATGCACGAACCGAGCGAATGATAGAGTGGACCCGACGTACACAATTAAAAGGCACCTCAACATAAACAATCGTGACGGCGTCGTTGCTACTAGGAACAGAGGATACGGGCATCGTAGCGAAAGTGATAAGCGACGCGTGTGTTTTGGCATGTTTACCTCGCGGAAACGAGTCGGAATACATTTCGTTGGTAAGATACTAAATCATGCTCTCACTCTTCAATCTTTTAATCTTCATTCCTCGTTGCGCCAGCAGCAAGCGCGTCCCATCGAACAAACCATACTGCAGTTAGATAGCGATCTCATTTAGATTTGATGACAGGGTATATAACGATCACATCACTGGCAGAATATATTTGAACGCAGAAAAGAAAAGGCGTGGCAATATCGGAGAGCAGAGAAAATAAGGTAGGTGGTATAACGCAATACAGTCAGTGACGTGAGGAGGGGGAGTCGGAGGTGAATAGGTGCGGTATATGGCCCCCAATTTAGCAAGTACGTGTGGAATGGAAGCAGGAAGAAGAAAACTGCCTGACCACGTCGAAAAGATACGAGAGGATTTAACGAGCAGAACTAGGTGGACAGAAACAGGCTCACGGTTAAGCAGTGGGCGCATCCCTCTTGGCGCGTTTGGGAGTCTTCGGAGTCTTCTTCGCGTTAGTATCATCGACGTCCATCAAATCCTCGCCGGCGGACAAGGTGGAAGATGATTTGACGGAGTTAGCTGGAGAAGCGCCCGAATTAGAATTCGAAGGAGAAGAGGTTGCTTTATCGGTCTTGGTCTGGGGCGGGGTAGAGGGCGGGACGACGAAATTCGCGAAAAATGAAGTGGCGGCTCTCGCAGGCATCCTCGCGATGGAACGCCCAGTCCCGATGGGGGGCATAGGACGAGTACGCGGCTCCACGAACTCGTCCAATTCGGCGAGGATGCGGATGCTCTCGGCATTCATTTGATAGATCTGCACAGTGATTAGCACCGAGTACAGACGTGGCAAGAATCGCAACCGTACCTTCCGCTGCCTGCGGTCTTTGCCACCGTCGTCCGACATGCTGAAGCATCGAAGGGTCACCAGAACAAGTACCAAGGTCCCGGGCCTAAGCGCCTCGTACATTTTCCAGGGCGGGATAAGATTGGCCTCGGTGTCACGTATGTCATGCTGAACCAGCTTGGATTTGACGAGGTCGAAGTAATCCCCACCAAAGTCGGGGAGCAGGCTGGGTTCGTAGAACGCCCCAATTTTCACGTCTTCAGCTAAGAACCGGCGTCAGATGAAGCGAAGGGAGAGGCTCAACACATACGGCCAGGCTCAACAGCGACCTCTGGTGAAGCCGACTTGACAGGAGCAGTGTCGATGCCATCCACCTCGTCGAGGCCGCGCTTCGCTGCGCGCTTGGGTTTGGGGGCGCCAGCCGCAGAAGGGGCCTAAATTATGAAGATAGGCAGCCTTGACAAGCGGACAAACATAAAAACGCACCCCGTACTTGGGTTGCATGGTAACCATCATAATGTCATGTTGTTGCCGCCCCTCGACACTGGCTTTGGTCCAGTTCTTAATAGTTGGACTCTGGCAAACTGCGTCAGGCATGAAAAAAAAAAAAAAAAAAAGGGGAGATGTACAGAGCCCTTGCGCTTGTCTTCATCTGTGTTCGCATCCGTAATCTGAGAGGCGCAAATGATCTGGTTGAGGACGGTGTTGTACAGACGCGTTGTCGCACAGGTGGGGATGCCGAGGGCGAGGACGTCCTTGACCTTCGTGGTGTCGTCAACGGGCTTAAACTAACGGGGGTGAGGCTATGTGACGAACGATGAGAAGATGAACGCACCCTGTCGCCGTCGCGTGCATAGTGGTTCCCTTGTGCACGGAGCAGCGTGCCAGACGCAGGGCCCAAGACTTCGCCAACAATTGCGACACGGAGCTCGTTACCGCTCGCGTCGAGGTACCTGTGGTTACCGGACCAGTCCTCGACGGCGTGAGTGATGTTGTCGGGGTAATCGAGATTGGCTAACGCCTCAGGGCCCATATCCTGAATCTGCTTGGCGACGCTGTCGTAGAGTCCAGACTCGTTGCGAAGAGCATAAATCGGATTTTCGATGGGGGGCCGGCGATGGGGCTGGGGCGGGGAAGATCCGAGGACCTGGTTGGGGCCGGTGATGACAGGCGAGGAATTAGCGTCGGAAGTAGCCATTTCACTGGGAAATGGTCATAGAAAATCATCAGCTTTTAAAGCAAAGCGTGAAATTAACGGACACGGTGGAACAGATGAGCCACGACGGTCAGCCGGACAAGTCCAGATCCAAACAAGGAGGCGCACTGAATACGCAACAGGGGATCGAACAACAGGAGAGCCGCTAGGAACAGAAAACTGAATGGGTTCCGCAGGGCGCGACGATTGAGGAGCTGATGTGAATCAAACTCGGAACATAAAGCTGCAAGTGAGGAGTCGATCTGAAGGGAAGAGACCTAAAGTATAGCCTCGCACCGTCGATCCAGAGGCACGATGGCATCCTGAGGAGAGATGAATATATTAACGCGGAGGAACGGATCGCGGCGAACGGACCGGCTAAACAAGCGGCGCCGATGATATAGCCATCCGCGACGGTGGATCCGAAGCGTAAACCCTAAGGTGAAGTCAGACAACGTGAATATCGGCCCAAACTAACGGAAACACACTCAAAGGAGCAACACAATACAAGTTAGGGCTTAAGGTACAATACAGGAACATAAGCTGCGATACCAGAAACTACTAGAACGCAGCGGAGGAGAGGAAAGTTAGACTATGATTTCGACGCGAGTGGCGAGGAGCTTGTAGACGCGTACAAATACGGGCAAATGATAGGGTGATGGCCTGGGGAAATCTCGGCGCTGAAGCATGCACTGAACTGCCAAGAGGTCGCCCGACGTGAGCTCGTCACCAACGGGAGGCGCGTCGGTTGAAGACAACGTGGAAGAAGATGTTGTAGATCCAGAGGGAGAGCCAAGATCGTCCCGTGTAAAGGCGCGAACGGGCGTACAACGGGAGATCTACGCCGATGGTCAGGCACTCAAGACACGGCAGACGGCTTAGCCTGACTCACGATAGTGAGCGGGGGTATGCGAATATACAACCCCCTTGGGTCTGTCGTTCCGGGCATCTCAAACGAAGTCCAGGGTATTGTGTCTTCCAAAGTGAAAGACTGCAGCGGGTGAGCAAGGGAGGACAAATGAGGGGCAGAGACTCACAGGATTCTGCCACCTATCGTCTACGGCGAGGATGTTGGAAAGACACGCTAGCTGGTCACGATAGAACAGTTCCGTGGCCGGGTCGGCCCAAGCCAGCGGCCCGAGCTCGACTGTCCGCCAACCGGCACCCTGTGAGCATCATTTCAGAACCCCACGGGGAAGAGGCGAGCATAACGAACGTCTGCGCTGATCGATACCACAGAGCCCACGACGACGGGTTCGAATACATCGGATGAATTAGAGATATAGCGGACATCTTGTCCCGTCTGCTGGGAATGGTGCGGAGGGCGTGCGTGGAAGGTTATACCGAAGGCGCAGTGTGCAAGCAATGGAAGCGAAGAGGCCGAAAGCCTGTCGAGAAGGCGCCGATGTGAAGCCTGCGCCAAAAACTGCTCATACATGGCGAAACGAGCAAAGGAAGGCGAGGGGCGACTCGGCAGGAGGATGTCTGAGGACCACGGCAATGTAAGGCACCTGCACAATCGTAAGGGGTATGAGCAGTGGAGAACGGAATCCATACCTGCCCCCGACACGCTCTACGCTCATTGCCTGGGGCGTTTGGAGGTGGACTTTGAGGCGGACATCGGCGAGGCATCGTCGAGCTTCCGTTTCTTCGTGGTGAGGCGGGATTGTACAAGAGCGCCAGAGACAGTGGCGGCTGGCACCTGAGCGGTGGCAGCCAACGGGGAGTTGACTGGTAGCCGCGTGCATCTAGCGGGTGCTGTTAGCACAGCATTGAGGCGCTGCAGGCGATCAACGTGATTGCCGACATCTTCACCCGTGCCTGTCATAGCATCGTCGTTCAGGCCACCGGGGGCGGGGGTGGCGAAGGTTTTCTTCAACTCGGACTTCGCAGACAAGGCCTCGGCGTGGTTACCATAGAGGACGACTGTATTCAGCCCAAGATACTGAAGGCGATGGAACTCGGTGCGCACATCCTCTGATTGACGGGAGCAGATCTTGTCTTTGGAAAACGGGGTGAGGATAACGAGCCCTTGGAGTGACTTGGCTCTTGACACCATAACATAGGGAGATTCCGTACCGCGACAACCGGTGAAATTGACGACACAGCGCTCGTACGTTTTGCCCTGCACCTTGTGAGCAGTCATGGCAAACGCCGGAAGGATAGGAAGCTGAGTCCTCTTGATGACGATGGTAGATTTGGAGTGCGGGTGTGTCAATGCTATTTCTGTCGTGTCCTGAAGGCTTACGACGTGATGCAAGGGGAGGTCCGGCATAATACCGAGTGTCGTGTCTGGTGCATCCACGATGCATGAAATGGTGTACCGTTTTCCGTCCTGTCCGATCTGATAACGTACACTAACAAGCCTTCCCATGCAGCCATTCACAACCCCACCCTCTACATCAAAGTTCTGTGAAATCATTACCGGCATGCCAATGACGAGAGGTATCGCACCGAGTCTCGAATTTGTTTTCCCAGAATCCAGACCTTTAAGGGCATTTTGAACATCAGGATTGGTTATCGCCGTATTTTTTGAGTGAGTGTCCAGCGAATAATACCAATGGAGAGCTCAACCCGTCTTCACAGAAAAGTCACGGGCCATCTTGATGTTAAGGGTGTCTTTCATGGCATTTTCGCAAACTATGACAGGTGCGTTGCTCCAGCCGTCCGATTCCCAATCTACGTTGACGGTACAGGCCAGGCGGGTGTTAAGCAGGGCAAAATCAGCATCGGTGCACCGCCCGTTTCGTAAACGTCCTAGAAGTTCAACAAAAGCCGCATTATTTGGGCCACTCTGGCGCATGTTCTGCGTCAAAATAACGACAGTGTCGACGGTGAGCCAGAGAAGCTTGCCGAAAATGACTTTCTGTCCTGACTTCGTGGCAGCGTTTGCGATCGCTTTCTTGTCCAGATGGCTGTACAGGCTCTTCTGCCCTACGGGTGGAAGCTGAGCGAAATCTCCAGCGAAAATAAGGTTGATTCCGCCAAAGGCAAGGTCATTCCCCTTAGCGACACTGAGGGCGTGGCTGATATCGTTCAAGAAAGCGCACCCTACCATAGATATTTCGTCAATGAAAAGGTAGTCGACCCCCTGCCACATAGCCATCAACTCCTGTTTAGCCTTCCCGGAGCGCGCAACGCCATATTTGCCACCCAGCATCAACGCAGCGTGTAGAGTCATCCCTGAAATATTACGAGCAGCCACACCAGTGTAGGATGCAAGACGGAAGCGTCGATCTTGGCCGCGATCTACAAAGAACTCCTGAAGTGCGTGTATAACAGCGGACTTTCCAGTACCACCGGCCCCACCAAGGTACATCCTGAGCGGTTTTTTGTCAACGGCTTCGCTGTGTTCGGCGACAATGGAAAAGGCTCGCGCCTGTTCTGTATTGAGGGTATGCTTCTCGATGCACTTGGCGACTCCGATAGGCTGACGAGGAGCGGTGGGAGCAAGTGCAGGTTCGCGATGCAATAAGGTATCGGCGTCCCTGAATCCAGGCGTCATCTTTTGCGGCACAGACTCGCGGAAGGCAGAACTGTCGCGAACACCCGCATCGAAGAGTGAGGCAGGAATGAGGACCGTCGGCTCTGGCGGTTTGAATGTGATGGCAGTCTTTTTCCAGGCTTCTTTGCGCGCATCGTAAGTCTTCTGCCACAGTCCCTCCTCGGGCGGGTGACGGTCTTCTACACAATGATGGAGGCTCATCTCGGAATCAGGAAGACGCAAAGGGGGAACACGCCCCCCGATCATGCCACATTGCTCGGCGTGCTCGAGGGCGTCAAGAATGCCGTCCTGGCAATGGGCACGACGGTTGGACCTGGACGCTTCAATCGAGGACAGGTGTTGTAACAAGGTATCGTCAGTCTCCTCTCCAAAGTCGTTAGACGCACGAGATCCACACTGCAATTCAGTAGTCAATCCGGCACGTCTACGATTACGACAGCTTGCAAAATGAGCGTCGCGACTGTCGCGACACTCGTGGAGCAGTTGCATGTGGTCGATGCGGTGGACAATCTCAGCGGAGCAGGTGAGTAAAAACTGAGTGTAGGCTTGAGACCAGGTCTGACTAGGTTGGTGAAGGTCAGCAGCGTGTCTCCACGGCTTAAAGAGTATCAGCATGAGTCGAGCGTGCTTCTCAACAGACGCTGGTTGATCTCTGCGCGGCAACGCCTTGCCGATGGGAACGGGTACTTTGTGTTTGCGATACGGGACAACTTTGATCTGGTGTGTGGTGTCCTCGAGATGGTCCGACAGAAATGTAACACGGGGCATAGGGCGTCCGTCGAAATCTAAAATGTCATCCTCTGTCCACGGCGGAGGCTCCTCCAGTCCATCATCTGGGAAATGGTCCTGAACGTCATCCGGCAAAGCATCCATCTCATGCACCTCTTCTTCGACATCGGTGCGCTTCCTTTTGATGATACGCTCCTTCTCGGTTTGCGCGACAAAGTCCCATACGTTGACCCGTTCAAGTGCAGCGCCGCGGGACTGGTAATCACAAGCCTGGTTGGCGGTTGGAACGAGTCTGCCAGAGGCGTTAACGCTGAGGGTGATGTCGTCACTCGTGTCATCTGGCGAAGTACAATCAACATCCAAGTCCTCGGATACCTCAGCACGCGGTTCATCCACTGTCACGCCATCGTCGCGCAGACGTGCATCTAGGTCGGGTATCAAATCCGGGTCCGAACCGGGGGCGGAAGGCGGGTCAGGCGCGGATTTCACAGGGTAGCATTCAGGGCTGGGGTCGTCGCTGTTAATGTGACCCTCAAAGCTGGTCCAATATAAATTAGTGTAGGAATGGCTAGTGAAATGGTCTTCGAAGTCCATCAAGTAAGATACTACCTGTTGACTGGAAAGCTCTTGTCTGGAAATGAGGGAGTGCGCGCATTTCTGTAGTAATCGTTTAGCACGAGACGCTAAATTGTCGGCCTCTGGTTCAAATTCGCCCAGTTTATTAACGGCGAGTTCCAAAGCGGTGTAAGCGACATGAGCCTGTAATTGAGACTTCGTGATGTAATCCGTGATGTAGTGCAGGATTGCTTTTGCGGCAGGGCCCGACCCAATAAATTTAATGTCCATGTTGCAGCGAATGGCTTGTAACATGGTCATATTGAAATTATTCACCAGGCCATCCAAGCAGCGAAGCGTAAATTCCCCCGTCTCGGGATCAAAAACACTTATGGGAGTTTCGTTCGAGTTGTCAAGGTCAAACCGACATTCCTTTGGATCGGGATGGCCCTTCCAATACTTGTAGCAAGTAAAAGTATGGCGGTGACGTTGACAACGCTCAACAAGATTATGGATGTCCTTTTGTTCAGCCTGAGCAAGCGCTTCACCGTCAAGACTCGGACTGCGTACGGGGCCGCGTGTTGCGCAGGGGTGGAATTTAGACAACGGCGTCACAAGCTCGGGGTTAAGATCGGGCGGTACCGCGGTTGAGATAGTGTCGTCTAAAAAGGCGATGAGACGTTTCTGGAACTCAATGTTTCCTCCGTTTTCAAGTGCCTTCGCCTTGATCTCGTTTGGATTCAAGGAACCTCCAAGCCATACCATCATATGGCAGTGAAGAGCACCGCGGCCCTGAGCTTCGACAGTACCGTAATACGCGGTGACAGCGCCCAATACACCTCCATCTTCATCGGGACCTTCTTTGGAATCGTAACCCAAAATGCTCTTTATGAAAGCCTTCATATAGATATTGAAAAACTGGGCGGCGATAGC
Source organism: Mycena vulgaris (assembly GCA_029204335.1). Taxonomy (NCBI): domain Eukaryota; kingdom Fungi; phylum Basidiomycota; class Agaricomycetes; order Agaricales; family Mycenaceae; genus Mycena; species Mycena vulgaris. The sequence continues at coordinate 247,093 of JARGYA010000035.1, forward strand.
AGGATTCTTCGCAATCACCTTTGCTTGGTCGATGTAGTTCGGGACGTCGCCGGGAAGCAAATTGTCTAGGTCAATTTCCGTACCTGCCAAGAACTTGACGAGCGGATTGTAGACGTCGGCAGGGTTAATAGTGATGTAGAAACTTGGCAAACCCTTTTCAATCATGAGCGCCCTGATCTCGTTGCGCATGACAATCTTGGACTGGGATGAACCGGGGACAAAAGAGTTGATGACGTTAACTTCCTTCATCAATCGCAATATGCGGCGTTCTTCAGCTGAGTTTGCAGTTACATTATCTCCTGCGGCAATATGTTCAGATACGAGATGAACAGTGGCAGGCGAGACAGTGCCGAACTGTGCGGCGATGCGGTCGAAGTTAGATCGATTGACCTTGAGACTGGTGTGGAGGAGGAGGGCGCGGCGCTGCAGCATGTTGAAAGCCGTAAAAAGGAACGAGTAATGTTCTTGAAAACGACGATCCGCCAAGTTGAAAAGGTGCTTGATGTGTCTTTTGAACCCCAGGCGCGATGTTCGGCATTTATCTTCAAGTCCGCCGAGGCCGTAGGGAAACAGAGTGGGGTACATCATCGGAAAAAGGTGAGGGTTTTGGAACTCGTTGACGGGCTGGCGATGGTGGGGGATTTCAATATAATTGGACCCCGGTTTGTTCATGTGCTTGAGCGCTGCTGAGCGAAGGTCGTTGGACGGGGCATTGCCATCGATATCAGTGACAACAACGCTCTGGAACTGGGACTCCGTGAGGGGTGGGTTGAGGAGGGCTTCGAGGTTCGGAAGAGGGACATCTGACGCAGGCGGAGGAGCTGCCGAGCCGGGCACATAGTCGGAGGTGGTCGAGTCAATCCCAGCGTTCGGAATAATGTGCTGCACGTGGAAAGGAAGCATGGTTTGCTCAGGGAGTGAATGCAGTACGGTCGCATCGATGGCAACATCAACATACAAATGGTTATGGATTTTGAGCCAGGCTAGAGCTTTCATGACACGCTCCTTGCGTACAACCAAGGGACTGGCTTTGGTTTTTAACCATTCAGGAGTGGGGGGGGTAGAGCCAACGAAAATTACACAGATAGGTGTAACAATATCCTCGATGGAAGGTGGCAGAGTTTTAGCAATGGCAGACGGGCGCTGCGGATATACGATGATATGCCCCCGAACACCGCGCTGTGTAATATTAAGGGAAGTATCGCTCTGGTCGTCGCAGAGCTGGATTATCCAACATTTTGCACGGCACAATGCAATCATGGCCTCCTCAACAACTGTCAAATTCTTGAGTTCAGGGGGGACAGGGCCAAGATAATTGCGGTTTGCAACTGACAACGCGGGGAGTCGCTTCGCAGAGATATCTCGCTTGCAGGGCCGGCATACCACGATAACAGGCTCGTCGGTTTCTGGGTCACGCTCGATGCATTCGGGGTCCATGAGAACACTGCTGTATTCTGTATCCGCACACGGCATAGGAGGTTCTGGGCAGCGCGGGTCCAACCACGGGGGTTGAGGCGGAGGGAGGTCGGTGTCAGCGTCGTCGAGCGGGGGACTGAGGTGGACAGAGCTCTCGAGGGTGTCGGCATGTGAGGACAGTGGTTCAGGTTGCAAATCGGTATCAGAACAAGGAGAGCCAGAACGGGGCGGGATAGATCCAGATTCTGGGCGCAACGGAGCGTCCTCATCCATATGGACATCGGGCCCTGTATGTGGCGACTGAAATAACGGATGCGGCTCATCGAAGGCAGGTTGCGACGAGCCTGACTCGAACCCAGAGACGGGGGGAAACTGAATATCAACATCCATGGGGTCATTCGAGACAGGAGAGCAAGAACGCTGCAGCGAGTGGTGCGCGCTCTCGGCGAGGGCTGGGTCGGCGTCTGAATCGAAGTGAAATGGGTTAAGGCTAGGTATCCAAACATCATCAGGCGAGGGAGATCCGTCCAAAGGGTAATCATCGCGCTCATCAGAAAGAGGCAGACCTGAGTAACCACTCTGCGCGGCCAGTAGAGGTGGGTGGTCGAAACGAATGTCTGAGTTCAGCCTCACAGCATTGAGAAGGTCCATATTGAAGTCGTTAGCTCGGTCAGGACCGTCAACGGAGCCAAGGGCCATCACGGCTGGGTCAACAAACCTACATTGGGAAGTGTGCATAAAGCACGTCTCGGTGTGTATATGGGGCCGAAGGACTACAGCGCGGAAAGTGTTTCCATCGGACACGGGTACAGTAACAAGGGAGTCCACATAAGATGAGAAACTGTGCACTGGGGGGGGCAATGGGACAGCAGGTTGACGGCGGGGTTTCCGACTAGAAGGCGGGTCTGCCTCATCAGGATGGGTGAGAACATCCATGGCAGTATCAAGAAAAACGGTCGTTCGCTCAGAGCAAGGGTGTCTTGCTGCGCAGCATCCGCATACAAAAGTGGCGAGCGCGGCAGCAGATATTTGGACGTTGAAATTGGACAAGAACTCTCGTTTCAGACGATCCGGGATGAGCTGAGGCCACTGTTCACGGAGCCTTGCGCTCTCACGGGATCTATTCGCTGAGTTCCCATAGCCGGATGCGCCGATTGCACGCTTATTGGTTCTGATCTGGGAAAGAAAACACCGAAGGCGAAGGCGGAGAGCCTTCACATTGTCGGAAGTTTCATAGCGAATGTCATGTAGGTCAAGCAGACGTCTTAACGGCTGAGATCTCAGGACTGGTCCAAGTCTGCGAAGGATGCGTATTTGCACGGCCGTGGAGGGGTCGTCGAGCCCGTCGGAGGAAGAATCAAATGCTTCAAACTGTGCCGCAGTGGAGGAGCAGCCTAAATGGGACACATAAGCTTCATGACCAGTACATCTGCCCTTGCCGAGATGCATCCAGAGAGCTTCTCGTAAATCCGCAGGGGTGCTAGTGAGAACCGCAATAGATTGAAGGCCGTGACTACGAGCAAGGGCAATAAGGGAACCCTTAGGCAAATGCTCAAGACGCTCAAACACGGACTGGGTCGGGTGCGCCTGCGAGTGTTGTCGAACGAGAGCAGCGCGTAGAGGGTGAATGTGACTACGGAAGGCATCGCTGGATGACACAGATTCAAAGGAGAGTCCGAGACATACAGCCAGCTGATTGATGTGGGCTTGGGGCAAGCAATCGACGGAAGCAGAGAGGAGGATACTCAAGGCATCAAATGCCATCGACTGCGGAGTGTCATAGAGGTCGCAAAACAGCCTGCACTGGCATTGGTGTTTGTTCGCGTCAACGTCTAAGAGCATGTCACATGTCTGAATACAGGCCCCAGACAAAAAATGACAGAGTAGGGATTCACGAGCGTTGGTAATGGGTATAGCGGCCTCGTGGGGAAGATGGTGAGCGATGAGCATATGTCGAAGGGAGTCGATATCGGCCAAAAATATATTAGAAAAAGGGTCGGGGGACAAAAGATAGGAAGGAAGGGATGAGGATGCAAGAACGGGAGGACGAGGGGGGGGTTGGGAGGGACCAGCAGGGGAAATCACAATATCAGAAACGGGGTAGGCAATTTTTAAAGTTTTAAGGTTCAATGGGTTATAATGGTCATCAATCAGGGTGGAACGGAGAACATCTGCACAGATGTTAGAACGTGACGTGTAACAAGAGCAAAAAACGCACCGGTAGGAGGAAGACTGGGATCAGTGGCACCTGTCCGGCAATGAGATCAGCGACGACAATGGCGAGACACAGGAAAAAAATATGTACAGAGAAGGGTACCGACGGCCACCTCGTGCGGAATGGGCGTTGCTGAGAGTTAGCGTCAGCGCCAAAGAACAGGGAAGAGGGATGCGAGGCGTACAAGGGGGCAAACCAGGGGCGTCCTCGCGAACTGGAAAGCGTCAGATGGAGAAAAGGGAAGAAGTGAGAAACCAACAAGACAATGGATGAGAGGGGTGCGAAAAAAAGGTCCAGGCGTCAAAAGAGCTGTCGAGGCGGAGGTCGAGGCCGGCGATGAGGGAATCGCGGAGATAAGCGGCCCAGTCCAGACCGAGAGAGACGTCGGGAGATAATTTAGAGGCGGAAATATCGCAGTCGACGAGGAAAGAGAGAGGGCCATAGGGGGCGACGACGGTGGTAAATAAGAGCTTTGTTTTGTTGCGCGAGCCCATCAAGCCATTGGAAAAGGCGCGTGAAAGGATGGTGCGTGGGCGAGCGTCGAAAGCCACGGAGGGCGCAAGTAAACCCTCAATATAAAGAGACATGGAGGAGAGAGAGAAAGTCAAACGGGAACGAAGAAGAAACATAGGAGTTGAAACATGAATTAAGGTCACAAAGGACCGCACGAAGGGTCACAGAGGAAAGTGACAAAGGGCAGAAAAGGAATGACGTCAGAAGCTAAAAATGACGTAGGCAATTACCGGAACAGCTCTCGATCATCTGCGAAACACCCACTAAAACCCACTACTAAAGATAGCGGGCAAAAGGATGCTGGAGGGGAGAGATCTCCGAGACGTGCGGGACAGGTTCCACAGGAGCGGCCCCGTCCCACGAAGCCTCTTCAGCGACCCGACGCCGCCCACGGACAGCTCGCTCGACAGCGTCGTGAACGCGGTGCTCGCCGCCAATTTGTTCGCCTTCGCGACTACGGCGCAGGTCAGTGACCGTGTGTTTCTCGTTCAGCCCCTGGAAGTGTTCGACGAGGGCGGGCGAGCGTCCCTCCTGCGGGCAGAGGGCGCGCTGCATTTCCTGTCAGCCTTCGTCGCCGACCGCACCGCGGCGCTGATGGAGCGGCACGTCGACGCGGAGGAGGCGCAGCGGCAGGTGGCGCAGGCGCTTGAGAGCGCACACACGCGTCCTGCGGCGCGCAAGCTCGTCGAGAGTATGCTCCACCGCGCGCTCGTCCACAGTAAGATCCCGCTTCCGCCCTCCTTAGGCGGTGTCCCAGTTGCCGGCGAACTTGCGCTCGTCGGCAACGCTGAGAGCTTCGCCCTCGGACCGCACACGAAAGCCCAGCGCACGCGGGGCCCGTTATACCTCCGCCCCCGGTAGTCGATCCAATTGACCCAGCAAGTTGTTACGGGTAACGTGACTTTTCTCTCGCGTCCGCGCCGGCGTCGCCGCCTGGTCTAGATAGGTATTCGTGATACTCCCAGATTATCTTCTGCTTAGTGTAGTGGTTAAATACCCTTCTGGGTGTTTACCCTTTTGATTGGGCGGTCACTGGATCAAGTCCCCCTGCCGCCTTGGTTTTTTTTTCTTGTTTTATGCATTTCTTTTGTCTTTTTCAAGTCACTCCCGCCGTATACTAGGGGAGTCGGGTGTTCACACATATTCTCCTCCCTTGAGTATTCGTAACACTCTCAGGATCTGTTACCTGGACGGAAACATTGCCGTAAATCTAATTTAGCATTTTTCGTCCTAAAAATACATATAAAATGAAAGGATGTGCTGAGGCATGTTATTTACGTGTAAAATTCGTTTCTGTTCACCTTATGCAATTTTTGTTGCAGAAAGGGACTCCAAAGCTCGCCTGTAACTTGTCCGTCACAATGTGCACGTGAGAACTTACTTTAAAAGGGAATAGTACACGTGACCCGTAACAACTTGCTGGGTCAATAGCGTTTTCTGCCCCCGGTCCCCCAATTCTGATTTTGCGTTTGCGGCGGTGGACGCGGTCCTTGTCACGGCGGACGCGCTGTACCTCTTCCATTCCGCCGCGTCCGAGCCACATGCACACGTGCGCGCCGTCAAGACGCTACTCCAGATTATCAGCCGGCTCGAAAGCAACAAATTGGCGGTGGATCATCTAAAGCTGGTCTATTGCCTCGTTGGCACCGACGAAGCGCGCGTCAAAAAGCGTGTACGCGAGGCCGGCGGGGAGCTGCCAGTGGCGGCCCTGCAGGCGAGCGCTGCGCCCCGAGAGCTGGGAACGCTCTCTGAGGTGGCGCGGAAAAGGCTACAGAGGTTGGAGGTGGTAGGCTGCACGGTTGACGCTCGGCGAGGACTCGTCTTGGTATAGGGTGTGCATTGTACTTTTAGAGCGCGGAAGCGAATAATTCAGTTGTACGTCTCTGTTCTCATTTTATTTTTATTTTTTGAGCTTTTTCACAACTGCACCCCGGCCCGGTGTTTACCAACCAAACAACGCGACTTAACTCGGACTCTTGCCATGGTCGTCGCACGGCGGGTTCCACGACACCTACTGAGGACTTTTCGGACCTTTTCAAACCACCCCGACGGTCCTCCTGTTGACCCCGACTGGTCCCCGGGCATCCCTGACGGACGCAACTGGTGGGAGGTGGAACAAGGCGGCGAGCTGCCGCCGTTCCCGCCCGCGCTCAACCCCGCCATGGCTGCCGTCCTCGGCGAGGAGTCCTCCCACAGACTCCATACGTGGGCCCGCCGCCCCGTCTTGGACCACATCATCTTCTAGTGCGCCCCTTGCTGCCCGGCCGCGCCGCCCAGTAACGTACGCACCCGCGCAGCCACAACCACACGCTCCCCGAGTCGCACCGCTGCCTTGCGCTCCTCCGCGACGTCTTCCACAACGCCGCGGGCCACCCCGCGCCCTTCCGCTTCGTGTTCAGCGTGCGCCGCGGCGTGCCCTCCGCGGAGCGCCTGCGCGCGCTGGTCCTCCTCGACGGGCGCGCGTCCTTCCTGCCGTTCATCCACCCGCGCGGGCGCCCCGCGCACGTCGGCGGCGCCGAGGCACTGCGCGCGCTGTTCCTGAGCGCGCCGGACCGCCGGCTGCCCGTCGCGCAGCACGTGTGGTGGACGCCGGAGGGGGAGGCGGCGGCGGTGTTCCCGGGGGCGAACGCGGTGCGGTCCGTCATGCGGGGGCTGGTCGAGGGGCGCCGGAGGGGGGTCGGGCGTGGGGCGATGGAGCTGGTGAGGCAGATGCGGGCGGACGCGGACAGGGTGGTCCCTGCGGACGGGCAGCGCAGGGTGAGGGAGTTTGAGTAGGGCCGGGTCTCGCTCGACGCGTAGTATTAATGACGAGGGGACCGGGGGAAGCAGGACGCGTGGGTTTCACTGGCGCGACGACGAGTAGACGTCTGCTGCCATTGCTCTAACCTGCAGTACTCGATAGGAACTTTCTATCTATCTGAGTCCATGGTCAGATGATCTTTTCTATATGACATTAACCACGCTCTCAACGTTGCCAGTTGCGAGGGAAATCCTGGCGTTTGGCGGCATTAAACTGGTTTTCGCAGTGCACAACTACCCCTGGTTGGACAAGAACTTATATACGCTCATTCGATATTTCTCAACCAGGCACCAAGAAGGGTCAAAACTCGTCTTCGGCAAGCTTCTTTGGTTGTCCGTGACTACAGCTGTCTTCGTAACCGAGAATATGCGACAAAGCGGCCCAAAGAATGAGAAGATATTATGCACACATTGTTATAAATTCATAAGGCCCTCCGGGCACCCCTGGTACCTCCTAGAGACTTAGCTACATACCCTAAGTGAAAGGCCTAGAGTGAGGTCTCGGAACTTACCGCATGATCGAGAAAAACATTAGTGCTTTCTGAGGCGCCGGAAAAGGAAACGGTCTAGACCGCGGTCTCGGAACTTACCGCACGATCGAGAAAAATACATTAGCGCTTTCTGAGGCACCGGAAAAGGAAACGGTCTAGACCGCGTTCTCGGAACTTACCGCACGATCGAGAAAAAAACATTAGCACTTTCTGATGCGCCGGAAAAGGGAAGGGCCTAGACCCCAGTCTGAGATTACATGATCATAGATAACGTGATATCTGACTTTGGGAATTTTTAGACGTAGACCTGATCCCTAAATCGGTACCAGGAACATTCTCAACACTGTCTCAACGCCTGCACCTCACTGAGTCACGAAATCCTCGAGCGCGTTATCCAGCAATGTGTACATCCCTTTTGCCAATCCGATTTCAGCGAGAGCTTTCTGTCTCTCGTATATGTTCTTTCCATTCCGTCAGGTATGGCCAGCAACATGAGAATACTGCCACTACTCACCTTGCAGTCAGGACCGTTCAGGAAGGTAATATAGTTGTCGACCTCGCCTTTAACCTAACAGTCCCAAATCAAAACCAGTCGCACACTATCCTGAAGTAAAGGGCACTCACAGCTCCAGCCATCTTTGCGATACTTTCCAGCTTAGGTGCGATAAAAGCCACCCTGTCGCCGAGCTGAGATGCGAGAGAGATGCACACATCCAAGCGACTTTGGTCTCTGTCAGAATTCTCTTGAAGGTGCTGGAGCTCGTCCAGCCGCTTGTGTTTCTCTCTGAGCTTGTTCTCGCAATCTGTAGGGGACATATGGACGGTGAATTTCGGCTTACGGATGTTGCAAGATGTAATTACCTTCCACTGTGGCGCACAATGACTGGATGCCGCCCACTTCTTCGCTGACATCGCCAAGAGCGTCTAAATCATCTGCTTCGATACCCCTAGGTTTCTGCTTGTCCCTCCCGTCCTCTTCTCCGACTGCCCTCTTGTCTCCCTTCTTGCCATCCTTCTCGCTCAGGTTGCCGAAAAATCCAGTGAGGCATTTCTAAGAATCGAAATTCATCAAATTAGCTCCGAAAAAGTGAGATAGTGACAGTGACTCGCCAGCGCACGGACGAGCGTCAGAGGGCTAAGTAGTGAAAGCAACTTGGAAAAATAGCCGTCGAGTCCACGAAGTTTGAGAAAGCCTGGAACCAACTCCTCGATCTAGCCAGGGAGTCAACCATGAGGCACACTGCGACAAGGACATACGCACGGCAGTGACGGCCGCGCTGGCGGACATTGAGTCAGAAGTAATCCAGTGACTCGAGGAAGAGCGTTCCTACTTACGCCTGCATCTTGCTCTCGAGGGCGTAAATGTCCTCGTTCAGCGTCTTGATTTTGGGATTGTAGGCCTCGGAGTGGGCATGCTTGCTATCACAATCTTGCTTGAGCATCTTGCTATCGCAATCTTGCTTGAGCATCTTGATCGCGTGGAGCAGGTCATCGAATTTAACGACGGGAGCTTGGATGGTGGCTAGTTTCTACATGATTTAAACGTGAGTAACCATGTCAGGTTCGAGTGGTAGAAGAGCTAAGGAAATGTTCAGACCTCAGAAAAACTCTGAAATTCGATGAGAACGTCTTCATCGGGATCTTTCTCGAGCACCATGGGAGACCAGACCCTGACAAACGCTTCTTACCTTTTAAAAGATACACAGTGGAACAAAGAATGAACTGCACTTACGATGAATTGCATCAACTTTGGCTTCCTCTGCTGCGCCTTTGATAAGCCGAATTTGTGTCTTATATTTCTTTCGAAGTTTGTCGGTGTGAGATGCCGAAAATCAAAAGGCTGGGATACCCACCTCTTGTTCAGCTTTCCATTTTTCAGCCTGAAGGACGACCTTGAGAGGAACATTGAAATGTGTGTCCTCTTGGATGAGTACGCTGTGAATTTGCTCGATGGAGTCGATAGTGAACTTGACGTCTTCGCCGAGTCCCTTGATTTCCTTTATAAAACCCTGCGGTTGGGAGCCATTGATAGCATCAAGAATGGCGTTGGTGAGCTCAATAGCTGTGACAATTGAGTACGGTGGCGCAACTTCAGACATGGCGGTAGTTCGGTGCGCAGCGTGAACCGATTCAGAGGGTCTTCCTTATATTTATCGGGGACGGCACTCGCCTCTTCACGAGTTTAAACTTGCGATGTCCGCGTTCATTCGTGCTGCCAGAATGCTGTTACCCTCGGAGAAATTGATCTCCCTCATCTTGACAGTTGACTGGCCCGGGGCAGCCTAATTTCACGGAGTTACCAGATAAGGCAAGACATCGCCTACTGGTCTCCTCACCCTCATCCCGTTACATTCCACCCTTCACAAGTCTCTAAATTTGAGTCGAATGGCCGCGTTTAATATTCCAGGCTGCCGTCGTTCTCATGAGAAATCGATCTCCCCGTTCTGACTCTGTTCCTCTCCTCACAATCGCTATGGTTCAAGAAAACGACGCCCAGGCAGGAGTCTTGGAGGACATCTCGAGCAATGGTCCCGACCATGTAACAACCTCCACGGACTGCGAGAAGGACTTGCTCCAAGCCTCCGACACGGACCCTGAGCACGTGGAGTCTGCGAAAGAGATGAACAAACCCGAGACACGTCAAAAATTAGATAAAGACTTGGCGGAGCTCACCGACACCGTATTCCGTATCAAGCAGGATTTCGAGAACGTCTCGCATACACTCTTCCGGTTCGACGCGCAGAAGTTACGAAAGACGAAGAAAGACGGTTCATCCGGAGGTGATCCCATCGAGCCCCTCCAACCCAAGTGGAGAAAATTCCAAGACGTCAGTAATCAGAGATTGCTCAAGGTCGCCATAGCTCTAGATTGACGCTGTTTTGTAGACATTTAACCAGCTGCTGCAGACATCGCAGAAGACAGCGCAACATGGAGTTTACCATGCGAAACGTTTGTGTAGCCGTCCTATACCTTAGTACTTGCGTCTCTAACTCGATTCTAAGGTTATCGACAAGTCATTCTCCAGCTCGCCAAAGATGGCTCGAGCGATCAGAGCAAGGAAGATACAATCATTGAAATCGAGGGCTTCATCGAGGCGAGTCAACTTTGCTCTGATGCATTGTGATTGATTCTGTGAGCTCCGCAGGACATCATGATCGGAAAACTATATGACGACGGCGATCGCCTCAAAATAGGATTCGATAGTCTTCGTAGCGAGATCAGCGGCTTCAAGACCGTTATGAACATGGCCATCTCAGACGCATCTGAAAATGTCGACCAGGATATGAAAGAGGTTGAGGCCAAGATCAAAGGAGTGCAGGCTGAACTGGCCTGGCACCAATGCCTGGTAATTGTTCTGTCTTCGTTCTTGTTACCGATCATCCTCAATTGTAGCACAGGCGACTGCTGGCTGGATTGTTATGGGGGGCGGAGCCGTGTGCATACCGGTCGTGCTGGGACTCGCGGCAACGACGCCTGTGGGGTGGAGCCTCGCCGCCGTAAGTCACCTTGATTGTCAACACATACAGCATGTCAATTACCTCGTCTCTTGGTAGTGCGCCACTCTCGTGGTAGGCGGCTTCGTCGCAGGTGCTCTGGGAGAGTACCTGAAAATACGTGAGTAGGATATTGTAAACATCTGGAGTGGAGAGATAACGCATTATCAAATTAGGCTCGAACAATCAGGTCGATGAGCTGAACAAGACTCTCGATGATCCGAAGGAAATCCAGGCACTAAAAATCCTGTTCACCGAGGCTGAGGCTGAGGCTGAGGGGCAGCCTCCCGGGCAGGTCACCAAAATCTGCCACTCGATCAACACCATTGCGCAAATTTGGTCCGTTGTACGTGCATTCTGTTTCACTCAACGCTTGTCTGGTAGATCTGACAGGAGCGGCCCGGCGGACAGTTCACACTCGATGCGAAAACGTTGAAGAGCGCCCTACAAGGCTGTACGAACTCGAGGACCAAGGCCGGCTTGGACCGTCAAATCGAGATGGCTCAAGGTGTGTACGCGGCATTGGAGGCGAGCCTTGAAACGTATGCCACCAAAATGGCCGAAGTAGAGAGAGGTGTGGGCGGCCGTCAGCGTCCAGTCTGATCGGAATACTGGTTGCGTACTTGATCTCGTTGAACGAGAAGTTGTATCAAAGTATGAATGTTACGAGGACAGCCAGGTGGTTCATGCAACATGCGGTGTTAACCGCTTGATGGCGCATCAATGCCCCTGAGCGTGACTTGGCGCGCCCCGCACAAGTTGAAGAAATTGCACCGAGTCCGCGATTTCATGTTCCATTAACCAAACGTGCGCTTAAGGGCCATTGCTTCGCATGGCGGTTCGAGTCCCATCGTATCCGTCCATTAAACGAGAGTTGGTCTCAGTGATGGTCGGATAGGCCCGGTGCCACAGTCCAGTGTCGTATATAATTTTCTATTAAGCACCCCCTCAAAATTGATGATAGAACTATTCTCCCGACACTTTGATCACTTTGTCCGCTGCAATTTGGCCTCAAAAAATGTTGGATTCAGGTGCACAAGGACAGATCTATTAATTACTACACCGAGGTCCACTTCCTAAATTTTCCCCGGCATGTTATGGCCCTGTATTGAGATTTGCCAGGTCTTTGAGTCGGAATTGGTGAAACTCGACTTGAAGTATTGAGTCGACACTTCTCAAAAAAAGTATCGTAGTAGTCCCATACTCTTCTATTTTTTCTGAATTATCTACGAGGCGGGGAGCCCGCATGAACACATCCCACCACATCCCGCTGCACATCTGATCCTCACGAGTATTTTGCACCTGGGTGTTTTCGGCACGGGGGGAATTATCTGTGATGATTAAAAAAGATATGGAGCGCAGGTGATGTACCTCAATTTTCTACAGGATTATTTACAGCATTTTGAGCGACTTCTTACTCTCCAAAAGGGCTCCGAACGCGATATCCCGAGACCTCCGCCATCTGCCGCCATCAGATCTGAATTAGAAATCAGAGGGTTGCTGAATATTCCCAGCAACCTGCCCGAGACTGCGGGGGTTGCTGATGAGGGTTATCCTAGATTCCCGTTAAAGATTAGACTAGATTAGACCTCTCAAGTTTGTCCCAAGGTCTTCCGATCATTGGCGGGCACCGCCGGAAATTACCGGAGAGCGTTTCGGATCAATGCAACACTCCCCCATCTTCACACGGCGCCAAGTTATGATCCTTAAACGACCAAAAAATATAAGCCCTGGAAGATTACCAAGAACGAGTCAAAAATTCCATTTGGACTCGTAACTCGTAATGATGGCGCATCAATATGCATCAATGCCTGGCAGAAGCAAGAAGGCAGCTTGCACAAAGTCCTGCGCGCACTTCTTCAAATCGAGTTTGAGTAGGGCTGGATGGCGAACCTGCAATTGGGTCTATTGGGTGCGGTACCGAGTACGTTGCTGCTCGTACGGTTGCCAGTTGCATTAACCGTTTGATGGCGCATCAATGCCCCTGAGCGTGACTTGCGCGCCCACAAGTTGAAGAAATTGCACAAAGTAAGTAACGATGGACGCGTATACCCAAAAGATCTTGTATGAGTTTTACATTTATTTCATCGCTATCATTAGCCTACCAACATCAGCGAGAAAATCGTTCCACAACTTGGCACACAATTCGAAAATGAACGCAAGGGTATTGCGTGGACTCCAAGTGCCTCTCCAATCCAGTGGCTCGCCTAAGACAACCCCCTTGACGTGAATCGTGAATTCACCGCCGCCAGTGATCGCACGCAGAGAGGCGGTGAGTTCAATTAGTTCGATGTTGAGCGTGCTAGCGAGCTTGGAAGCGAGCCAAGCACCTGCAGCAAGAGCTGCCTGTGCAACAGCATTGGCGGCGTCCAGCCCTGCTTTAGCCATGTCGACCAAAGTGGTGTCTTTCTGTACTTTGTCCAAAACTGCAAGAGCCGATTGGAAGGCGATGAAATCGATGCCCTCTGCGACAGTCTTCACCACGCTTCGTGCTGCTTCCAAAAGCGTTTGGTGCAGAGCAATCAGTTGGTCGCGTACCACATATGCCGCTTTCTTGATTCTCAAAGCAACCGCTTGGGCTGCGGTAACAGCATCCTTCGCCAAGCCGATAGCCCCCGCATGAAGAGCTACAACTCCGTCGAGTAAACTCTGGGCTCCGGCAATGGCGCCCGCCCACATATTCCGTGCTCCAACGAGAGCGCCCTCGGCAATGTCGACGGCAACCTTAGCAGCGTTATAGGCAACACCTTCGACGATGCCTTTTGCTCCTCTAAGGATCAATTCCGCCGCACCCAAAGCGCATTTGATGGCAAAACACTCCGCCTCGAGAACCCCGACTTGGAATCCCTGAGGACAGAAAATTAGCATGCGGCCAGGAAGAATAGGTTTAACTGACCTTGAAAGGTTTCTCGTACCAAGCCGCGTTATTGTAGTCAGACCGAGCCTGGTTCACACGGCCCTCGGCCTCACGGACACGCCCTAGTAACTCGTCAGCGGTAAGATCCCGATCCCGAAGCACAAACTGTCAACTTACATGACTCCTCCTGGACCCGAGCCTCAGCTCTCTCCAAAGCTTCGATTGCGTTTCCGAAATCCCTCTGAAGTGAAACCCTTGTATCTTGCAGGCCTCGGATCTTGCCGTTAATCGCCTCCTCGCCCTCTCTCCTCGTGTTTGAAAGATTGCGTTTCTTTTGCTCCATATCATCCTCAAACTTTTTCTGAATGGCATCCAGCTTCGAATTCGCAGCTTGCGTCTCCGCTTCCGCCCGTTTCTCCTCCTCCATGATCCACCTTTCGTTCGCCGCGCGTTCATTGGCACACTGCATCTCCTTCTCTCGAAGTCCAGCCTGGGCGGCTTCCATCTTTTCGTTGAACCTTTTTCGCGTCTCCTCAACCTCCCGTTTGGCAACCTCAATTTTGCGATCGAACTCCGCCTTGGCCTCGTCCACCTTTCGCTTCGCAGCCTGTATGTCCGCATCGACCGATACCTGGGCGTTTTGGAACCAGGTTCGCATCGATTCCGCGACAGAGGTAAGAATTCGCTGTTCCATGAGGGCGTACAGCTTGAAATCGGCATTGTCCAAGCTACCAAGCACCCCCTTCTCTGTGTTGGCAGGATCTTTGATAAGTTCCCCTTTAACCTGGAATCTGACGAGCTCGCTCCAGGATAGCTCAAAGTTGAACTCCAGCTGCGGTACGGGCATAATCTCAACCAGAACGAAAACGCTGGCTTCCAAGCTCCAGAGTTCGATACTGCCGCTAACTTCGAAATGCTGTCGTTCCTTGGTGATTTCGAGGTCAATAAGGGGATTTTCTCCGCGTGTTCCGTCAACCCGCTTGCCACCATGGACGCCGAGAGGCCCAAGGTAGAATCCTTCGACTTCGCCTTTGAGCTTCATTCCATTGCTACCAAGTGAGCAGTCGATCTCCACCTTTTTACCGAGTATGAAGGCCTTGCCTTTGACAACGAAGCCAGGAGGGTACATCTTCGTCCCAACGAGACACCCTAGCGGGCTTGCGTAGATATCGACGTCTTCGAAGCGAATGATTTCCTCCTTAGGAGACTCCAATTCGAAATCTCCCACGGCATTGACGAGAGTTATGACCTCTTCAGCTGTAAGACGTCTGACTTGCAGGCTGAGTAAGGTTTGCTTAGGGTTGGTGCCAAGATTGAAGGCAAGACGGTAGTCGTCCTTCTCATCGACGAGTAGGCCACCAATGAACCCAATCTCCGATGGCGTGCCTGTCGAGAGGAACAGATTGTAGTTGATTGCAACCTGAAGCGCTAGTACTGGCCCTTAATTTCGCGGTGAGAGATTATTTAGAAGACTCCAAAGGTGGACTTACCGATTTTCAAACGCGGACTTAGATCCAATGGATTCTTCCACCACCCTTCCATCTGCCTAATGGTTTGTCAGATAGTCGCGACGATACGTGAGGGCAATTTTCTCACGCGAAGCCACGGGCATCCAACTCATTGGCGCGTAGACTCAAAGTTAATTCGAGGGGGTCCTGTCCGTCGGGTATCACCCAGAGGATCGCAGAGAATTCAATGGACAATGACGGCTTCGTATCGATAGAGAGAGATAAAGGCCCCGAGCGAACGTTTGGCGAGAGTTCGATCTAACGATATGTGATCAAGTGAGCGGGTGTACAACAATCCATGGTAGGGAGTAATACTCACACGAACATTCTCGGGTAAAATGACTCGTACACTTAGCCCAGTTTCCTTTGAATATCCCGCATGGAGGACGTAGCGGTCATCTGCTTTCGCATCCTTGGATAGTTTGTCCACAAACGGCATGGCCTCTAGCTCAGCGCAGATGAATACACCTTGTGGGTACGTGAGCGGCTGGACTTCCACTATGACTTTGTGCGCACCTTTTTTTATTGGATAATGCGCGACGTTCAGCCCATAGTCCTGAACCACTTCCGCATTAGACGCTACTATAGCCACTCTGCGCAAAGTCAGATCCATGAGGTCACCGCCGTCGCCGTCCGGAAGGAGGCTTCCAATACTAAGATTTTCACCGTCCAACTGCCCGTATACGAAGAAGCTAATCGGCTCATGGGCAGGTTTCACGATCGCAGCCGCGATGTTGAACGTCAGGTTAGCAGCACCGACTTTCATCTTGACCGTGCCTCGAATAATTGCCGCAACTGGGGTCCCACCCTTCCTAGCGGTTTTGGGACCCTTTTCTGTAGAATCTGGATTACTCGAAGGAACGTCCTTGGGGCTATCCCCCGGAGTCGCGCCGGTGGAGATTTTTGTATTGCCACTGCCGTCTTTAAGCTGCTGGCCAACATGTCCAATGATGAGTTCGAGTTTCGCTTTCTCAACGTTAATGTCTTCTCCGAGATGAAGATCTTCGACAGCCCCTGAGATGCTGATGCCATCAACCGAGATGAGCACCTCGGCTGCAGCGACTTTGTAGGAATCGACCCAGACTTCACCATAGAGCATTAGGCGTCCCTTTGCGATCTCGATCGTGAGATTGCTGAAGCGGACATCTTGCTCAACGGGGTTCAAAGTCTTCCCTCCAGTGAGTGAGGCGAATAATTGACGCAAGTTGTTCATTGAAACTGACTCGATGTAGCCTCGAAGGGAGGCCTGGGCTATGTGAGATTGGAGGTTAATCAGGTCCCGAGAACAAGCGGTAGTTCACAGACCTTTGCTCACATGACCACTAAGGATGATAGGTACGCCTCCCAGGGACCACTTCGCAGTGAGTGAAAATTCCGTAGACGTTTTGACATCCGATTTAGGAATGCTAGTGCTAAAGCTAACTTGATCAAGCTAGAGACGGCCAATCAACTTTCAGTCATCAAATTGCGTAAGGGATACACATACATTGAGGCCGGAAACGCCAAAGACACTCTGCCAGAGCTCTCCTTCACCGAACGTCATAGAAATGTCCAAAGAGTCGGTCTTCGGTTCAAGTTTGTAGTTGAGAACAAGCGGAGCAACCGAATTGGGGATCGCTAAATGTAGTTTGCCATAAAAACTCCACAGGGTCGCAGTATGGCCTGAAGAATCTGGTACGACGTCGATGGCAATGCCGACATTGCGAAAAGTCAGGAATTCGCCAAATCCGCGGTTAATGCCTTCGATGCTGCCACGAAAGGTGAAACCGGTGGCAACGAGCTCATTGGTCCACTCTTGTTGTATTCCAAGGTGAGCGGATAGGTGGATACCTGGATGCTCCTGTCCAAAGACCTCAGACAGGATGTCGGCTGCAGGTTGGAGTAGACCCCGGAACTCAACGTCGGTCTCAAACCAAAGGCCTGCTTTCTTGAGAGCAGACGCGTCTTTGCCGAGCCAGATCATCGATGTATTTTTCATGACTAGGGCATCGAAGCGGGTGTTCTGTAAACTGGGGAAGATTCTTCCAAGAGAGATGTCCTCTTCGAATTTGAACTCTTTGAAGAGCTCGAGGGGCGAGGCGGCCTTGGTTTCTGTTCCAGGTGTAAGATTAACGAGAGCTCGACATCTCTATTCATACCTGGCTTTGGTTGTTCGACGGGGCTGTCAATCCAGTACTCGACAAGTTTTCCATTCTCAAACTTGACTCGCTTCTTTCGCTCTACCTTTGTATTTTATGATTAACCTCGTCTCTCGGATTTAGTGCAAGCAACGTGACTGACTTTTGCCGTGCTTGAAGAGGCCTCGCCGGTCTTGGAGGGAGGCCCGCTGCTCATCGTGGCCCAAGATAGTGAACGAGTTTCCAAAACACCAAGCACTTATATATGCCGTCCCTGCATACCCTCACAAGTGAACATGATCTCCCTATCCCGCGAGATGAATCAGACCGACAGTCTGGATCAAAAAGTTGAAGCCGCAACGGATAGAATTTTTTGCTGGTACCTGGTGCCGAGCCCTAAACACATTTGTGGGATGCGAACCTATACGAATTGTCCACGAGATGACCGGGGTTTTGGCAACGCCGGTTCGACTCGCCTCAACAATTGGGATCTTGACAAGTGTCTTGGTGCCTTAGACAATTTTGTCCCTATAACCACGACGTGAGGTACATTCCTCGCTTTGATTTTGGATATTCGCTCGTACGGGTACCTCGCGATGATGTTGTGGTCTGTCGATTACCCGAAGTGTTTGATCCGAGGTGGGCCTTATTATGTAATTCAAATTTCTCGAACCTTTCAACGACGGTTACGACGCGTCTTTCGACATTTGGTGGTGGATTCTGGTGCAATACACCGGGATAAGGAGCTTTCTCGGTCATTTCACTCACTTGGACCTCGCAATCGCGATGCCGAATTTTGATGGGCCGGCCACGTGAGTACGGCAGTGTTGCGTTTCTCTTCGACCATAGGGAATACGACAACGCTGAAGAGGCAGATCTTCTCGAAATTCAGATCCAGGTCATTTGACCTCTTAAATTTTATTCCTTGTGCACAGGCTGAAGCGGGGAAACCTTTGATGGAATTCAAACTCAAACGATTATATAATAACCCCCACCGCCTAACACAGGGCGCGCGGTAAACTCCAGACTAATTCGGAATACATTTTACTCCATCCGCTGAGTGTTTAGGTTGACCGACTCGAAAGTACTTAAAGACTATCATAATTAGAACGAATCCCCATCTCTCGCAAAGAAACTTCGCTCAGCGTTCACAAGCTCTACAACCAGCCAACCCTCCTATAATGTCTTCCATCCCCAGACCGGAGATATCATTGTTGTCCCTGCTTCCGGCACGGCGCACGGCCCTAGTCTCCTAATGTGGATCCGCTGAGGGGCAGGGTGCTCGCGAAGCAAACAGAAATAGCCGGTTTATACGGATCCCAAACTTATTGAATGAATCACTGAAGTAATTGAACCGTCTATCTACGCGAAAAGAATATAACACGACGATTTGGTCATCCCCGTCACGTCAGCGCAATAGAAACCCATATTGGGACATTGATTGATTTCGCTGATCCTCCCAAGTACGTGCTTTAGGGAAGATTTGCGAGCGAAATACAACATTACTTACGCTCGTACCTCGCATGTTGTAGCAAGGCCCTAGTTTTGATAACGCCGGAATTGGCTTTGACTTAGCACCATAATTCAAGGGTTGTTTACACGGCCGTTCTGAATTCCACAGGTTCCTTGATGCTCGACTGTCGTTTTGGTAAGGAACAAATTTGTGGGATGCGGAAATGACCGGGGTTTTGGCAACGCCGGTTCGACTCGACGCAACAATTGGGATCTTGACAAGTTTCTTGGTGCCTTTTGTATTCCTATAACCACGACGTGAGGTACATCTAGGTACATTCCTCGCTTTTGATTTTGCCGGATCTCGCCAAGACAGACATGCCAAACTAGGTCATTCGCAATACATTTTACTCCATCCGCTGAGTGTTTAGGTTGGCCAGCTCGAAAGTACTTAAGGACTATCATAATTAGAACGAATCCCCATCTCTCACAGAGAAACATAACTCAACGTTCACAAGCTCTACAACCAGCCAACTCTCTCTCCTATAATGCCTTCCATCCCCCAGACCGGAGACATCATCGTTGTCCCTGCTTATGCAGGCGATGACAGTGCTACCGTCGTAGTGCAATGGCAGCAGACCCTCAGGAGCAAGTCTGCCACTTACTACATTGTCACGGCCAGGAACCAGAGCCAGGGCAATGCCGACGTTCTTCTCTACATCCAAGATCGTTTCTACAAGGATGAATCCAGCGGGGATTTCATCGGCAAACTCCCTGTCTGCAAGAAGGAAAATGGTAAGATGCCGTTCGTACACCTGTGCTTTTGATATCCTAATAAAATTTCCCAGAACACTACATCGTCACACTCAACGATCATTTCCAGTATGGCCAGAAGAACAAGGATGGTGAAGAACGCTGGATTTGTCTCCACGATAAGAGCAACAAAATCTTTCAGGTGAGACTCCCAGTAGCGAGGTGAATGCTCAAGTTTAACAAGTCGTTCAGCATCGCTTCCTTGTCAGCACCGTCCAAGGAAAAGCTGCGGATTGGGCCAAAACCCTGGCAAACTCTTTTGGTGCGGGCGAGATTGCTGGCAATGTCCACAAATTAGGTGGTGCTTTCGTCGGTGACTACTTGCACACCTTCTAAGGTTTCCGAACCCGAAGTTGAAGAGGTGGATCAGCGTAAAGATATATTAAGACTCGAGTGTATATTTTCGTATCACTTGACTCTCTTTATAAAATCGCGTTGTCCGTCCGAAGCCTGTTAATGGAACATGTTCCACCAAATGATGGCACATCAATGCCTGATCAAAGGACTCGGCAGGCGCACACCTAACTTGGCAGAAGGGCGTTGCATTAACCAAATCGTGGACTTGCGAAAAAATGACTTGGGCGTAAATCGCGGTGGTCAAAGCGCAGAATTGTGACAGCAGGTCACGGGAGATGTCGTCGCGTGATGTGTAAGTATGGTTTTCTCCCGGGATAGCCCAGATTCAGTAGCACGACACACATCAAGTGCGACACACCAGCCGCAAGTGCGACACACCAGCCGCAAGTGCGACACATCTTCAAGAAACTTCGACACATCAACCCAATGTTCGACACTTCTTCACAACGAAAGTGTGACACATCAAGTTCGACACTCGTTGAGTCCGTAGTAGTATATGATTATTCGATTTGGTTAGATTGGTGTCACTATGCAATCACTATGTAAAAGAAGTGGAAGAATTTGGCAAAAGCCCCGATGGCAAACAACCGGGCCGACGGGCCGGCTGACGGCGTCGCATCAAAGGGCGCGCGTCGGAGGCGTGCCTTGCGCCATCGGCGCCGGCAAGATCACACATTTCTGCCGGCGGCAGATTCCGAGGTTCGGCGCTTCGGCACGATGGGTGGTCTCGTTCTAGCCTGGAGGAGCGGGCTCGGCGGCCACAACGGATGTACGGGTCAGTGAATCGGGAGCCACATACACATGGCGCCCCGCGCATGGCATCGAAGTCCGCAATCCAGACTTAAATCGCGTGCCGGGGTCGTCCCTTCCATCAAAGACGTCAGGGTTAGAGTGTGCTCCTCGAGCGGCTAGCCGTCATGGCCGCGACCGGTGACCGTTGATGCAGTGCATCGAGCGTGAACAGCAGCAAAGGAAGAGTGGAAGAATACTACATAAGAGGAGAGAGCAAGGCGGAGTGTGCCGAAAATGTTGATCAGATGGTTCCGGTGATGTACCATCACTGACGCCGGGAGCGCATCAAAACTGATGGCATGGAGCGGGGGTTGTTTAGCAAAGGGCTTAGGCGGCGGGCGGATCGGCGGCCCGAGGACAGGGATTTACTTAAGAGAAGTATAGGTACGTGTCTTCAAGAAGAGGAAGCTGACTCGGATCAGTCCGAATAATCATAAAGCACTCTTCCCTCAACACTCGTTGGCGCGTTCGGCAACTTCCGGGCAGCTTTTTCGCGTTACTCAGCGGCGGCGGCACAGTGTTCTTAAACGACTTCCCCCCTCTATACAAGATGTAGACGAAGTTCAAATGTTAACAGCACAGATATATTTTGAATTACGAATAAAATGGGAGGCAAGAATTATAAGTGAGGGTTAAGTGAGGGCGGATTATTGGAATGATGCCAAAGCCAGCCTGCAGAGGAAAGCAGAAGATGTTGAGCGCGGGGGATGAGAGGGCTTCTAGGATGAAAAATACCTAATCGACGCGCTGGCGTACTCTGCGAGTGCGCGTAGTCTCGATCACATGTGTGGGATCAAGGCCGTCGATGTTGCTCTTGCGTTTCCTCAATACAGGCTTCGGAGCCGGAGCGACTGCCGGGGACGTCGGCGAAGGAGATGACGAAATAGGGATGGGTGGGAGACGGGGAGAAGGCGGCGCCGCAGTGGATTGAGGTAAAAATTCCGAAGTGCTCG
This sequence comes from Mycena vulgaris, assembly GCA_029204335.1. Classification (NCBI taxonomy): domain Eukaryota; kingdom Fungi; phylum Basidiomycota; class Agaricomycetes; order Agaricales; family Mycenaceae; genus Mycena; species Mycena vulgaris. The sequence goes on from JARGYA010000035.1 coordinate 268,870, forward strand.
CATCAATCATGAAATTTGTGGTGTCCCATTCGAGAGAAGGCATCGCCGTTGGCGCGTCCGCCGATGGGAAAGAAAAGTTATTGGGGAGCAGAGACCATTCAAAATTGAAATTGAAATTGGGGTTGAAGCCGATAAAATTTGAGGTGTCGGGAGGTGCAGTGTATCCTCCAAGGTCAGCGAGAGGGGGATAGGGAGGAAACATAGCTGGCGCGCCGGTTGGAACGAACAAGTCGGCGGCATTTGGGTAAGCAGAAGCCGCGGGGGCTGGCACGATATACGCACGGCCCTGGTTTGAACCAACAAAGATTGCCGCGTGTAAACCCATCCTGTGACCACGTACTCACATCACATGTTTACTTACATGTGACTGACCAGCTAGCCTCCCTCTTCTGTACCACGATCGTCTTACGCCCTGTACCTACTGTACGCTTCCTTGCTAACCCCACAAACAAGTCTTATTATCTTCTTGGTCCCTTTTCTTGTCTCTTGAGGAAGCCTGGTAAGCAAGCTTCCATTTTTTTGATAATATCCGCCCGCCGTGGTCTGGATACCCTTTTTTGAGGGGAATCTATGAGCACCGCCTCAGATTCCACGCCACCGCGCACCTCCCCCGACGTACCATCGTCTCCCCGTTGCTGAAGCTCCCACCCAGAGCCCAGCACGCACCGCGCACCGTCGCTCCCTACTTCGTGCCACGTCACCACACTGGCCCCACGACAACCTTCCGTCCCGCACTCCTTGACCACACGCCGTCAAGCGGCTCAACGCGACCTCGGATCCGAGTCGCCCCTCACCAGGTCGCCGCCAGGATCGTCGAGATCACCCCCGCTTGATATACCTCCGTTGCCAAGACCATCCCCGGCGCGGTTCCTTCCCCCGCATTCCCTGCATTCTTCTCTGCCCCCCACGTCGGCCTCGTCCGATTCTTCTTCATCTTCAATCGCCCTCCGCCCCACGCCCGCATCGATGGCTGCCACGCTCGAGGCCTATTCGTCCAAGCCGCCAATTCTCCATTCCGGCGAATGCACTCCCGCAATCGTCCGCAAGTTCGAGCTCGCTTTCGACAACTACTGCACCATCAAAGACATCGCCGTTGAGAAGCAGATGAAGACCCTCATCGGCTGCTTTCGCGACCACCGCATCACCAACATCCTCAACGATCCCGAGGAACGCCTACACTTGCTGAAGGGCATCGTCCCCGAGTTCATGAAGGGCATCGTCCCCGAGTTCATGAAGGAGATCCGCTCCATCGTGCTGCAGCCGGGTTGGGGGGACGACCATCGCATTACCATGATGGCACGTCGCCATACTCAATCCGAATCATTCTTCACCTTTGCTAATTCCATTCGCGCTATGAATTCCCTCCTCATGAACACCGACTCCCATCTTTCGGACGAACACCTGCGCAATCACCTCAAGTCGGCGATGCACCGCGACCTTCTTGACGACTACAGGGCGGATCCTCTCGCCAAGTCCGTCGATACAACCAAGCTCGCAGCCTGGCTACACGAAGTCAAACACGTTGACAACGCTCGCTTGCATGCGTACCTTCGCATGAAGACCGCGGTCGAGGATGTCGAGCGCAAGCTCAAGCACGCGGCCCAGACCGACGGCAGTAACACTCCCAAGCGCCCTTGCTCGGACGGCGGCCCCACTGGTGGTTCCTCCGCCGCGAACGCCGGCGCCAAGAAGTGCCCGCCGCTGACGGAGGACGAGAAGAAAATTCTCGACGCTAATCAGGGCTGCCGTCGCTGCCGTCTCCCGTTCCAAACCGACCACTGCAGCGTCGACAAGACTTGCAACTTCCCCTCTGCGACTCCATACGTCCCTGTCACCCAGAAGTGGGTTGACTCCCTCCGCAAGGGGAAGGGCAAGGAGAACGCGCCCGCCGCCGCCGTCGTTGACCCCAACCACGTCGCCGCTGTCCTGCCCGACATCGACGACCCGAACAACAGCAGCGGGACGTCCGACGGGGACCTTTCCAGTCGCAACATGAGTTTCCCCCACAGGCTCCCCCACCTCTTCTGGTCTTTCCTCATCGACGGTCCCGCCGTTGAGTTTCCTATCCGTACCCGTGGCCTTATTGACCATGGCTCGCATCTAGTTCTAATCCCACCCGAACTTGTTGAGCGCCTCCAGCTACGCCGCCGCCTATTGCACAAGCCCGAAATTGTCGATGTCGCCATGTCCGATACCACCTCTTCGCAGCGAACTCTTACCAAATACGTACACTTGCATTGCACAAGCCCCAACTCCCGATGGACTTCGAATACTGTACGCGCCTTGATTGCCCCCGGCCTCTGTGCCCCCGTTATTTTTGGACTACCTTGGCTCGCACGTAACCACATAGTTGTTGACCACCACGCACGCACTGTAGTTGATAAGCGGGTGAATTATGATCTCTTGAACCCTGCCCACTGCCTGCGCCTAAAGCGCCTCTCATTAAACTCCGTGAACGCATGAAGACTACCAAGGTGGACCATCTTGCGATGGCAAAGGAACTCCTCATTGTGTGCAGCGTTCGGCGCGATCACCTCGAGCACGAAGGCCTCTTCGAGGACGTCAGGGAGGTCGACACTGCTAGCGCCGTTCGCAAGCGCATAGAGGTATTGACGGACTGGGAGCGCCTCCAGAAACTCGGAGACAAGCTCAAACACGAGTACCGCCCTATCTTTGAACCCATACCGCATGTGGATCGCTTGCCAACCGACGTCAAGTGCGAAATCAAAATGAAATCTGCCTATAACTCCCTTTCCAAACGGTCTTACTCAAGCCCTCGAAAGTACCGTGACGCTTGGAGTATTCTTATCCAGAAGCACCTCGACGCTGGTTGCATTTGACCATCAAACTCTTTGTTTGCTTCACCTGCCTTTTTGATTCCCAAATCTGACCGTAACGTCCTCCCTCGATGGGTGAACAACTTCTGCGAACTCAATGCGAATACCGTGCACGATGTCTTCCCCCTCCCTCGAGTCGAGGATATTCTCGCAGACTGCGCGAAGGGAAAAATATGGTCTACAATAGACTTCACCGACAGTTTCTTTCAAACCCGCTTGCACCCTGATTCCGTGAAATACACGGCGGTCAATACTCCACTGGGGCTTTACAAATGGCTTGTCATGCCACAAGGGCTTCGCAACGCACCCTCAATTCAGCAATGTCGTGTCACGGCTGCACTCTGCGAGCACATCGGCAAAATTTGTCATGTATACCTGGACGATATCGTAATCTGGTCCAGTTCTGTGGAGGAACACGAAGAACACATTCACATTATCTTCGAGTGTCTCAAGAAGCACAGCCTCTACTGCAACGAATCGAAGACAAAACTTTTCCAACTCTCTATTAAATTCCTCGGCCACAAAGTTTCGCAACGCGGGATCGAGGCAGACGACAGCAAGGTCAAACACATTTTGAACTGGCCCACACCAAAGTCTTCAACAAATGTACGGGCCTTCCTAGGCGTAGTACAATATGTCTCCCAATTTCTCCCAAACCTCGCGGCCCATACGGAGATCCTGCACCGTCTCACAACAAAGGCGGCGGATAAATGCTTCCCTGGCTGGGAAACCATACACGAGGAAGCATTCCGCGCGATAAAGGATATTGTTGTCAGTCGCGACTGCCTAACAACTATTGACCACCATAACATGGGGGAAAACAAAATTTTCGTGACCGCCGACGCCAGCGACAGGCGCTCAGGCGCGGTCCTGTCCTACGGCCCTACCTGGGAATCCGCACGCCCAGTCGCTTTCGATTCAATGACCTTCAAAGGTGCCGAACTGAACTACCCAGTCCACGAAAAAGAGCTCTTAGCAATAATCCGCGCCCTACGTTGCTGGCGCTCGGACTTGGTTGGCTCGCCTGTATATGTTTATGCCGACCATCGCACGCCTGAGAACTTCAACACGCAGCGGGATCTCTCGCGCCGTTAAGCGCGCTGGATGGAGTTCCTCGCACAGTTCGACTGCCGCATTGTCTATGTCTATGTCAAAGGTCAAGACAACACTGTCGCAGACGCCTTATCCAGGACCAATTTCGAGGAAAGTCCGGGCGCTGAGGCAGTCGCTCTAGCCCCCTTTGACAAAGACTCTGACTCAACGGCTGTGGCTGCCATCACTTGCCCCGACGCCTCTCCCTTCTTCGCTGCTCGTTGCCTTGCGCGCACGCGGATCCGTACTCCCTTGCAGGAGGTACCCAATCCTGTTTGCACCATCCTGAACATCACGGTGGATGGCGCTTTCGTCGACTCCATTCGCGATGGGTAAAAGTCGGATCCATGGTGTAACAAACTCACCGCTATCACACCGAGCTTCCGAGGCCTCGTCAATTCCAACGGGCTATGGTACATCGGTACACGGCTCATAATTCCACGCTCAGGTTCCATCCGCGAGAACCTCTACCGCCTCGCGCATGACTCACTGGGCCATTTCGGCTTCGATAAGAGCTACAAGTCATTACGCGACGCGTATTACTGGCCCAACATGAGGCGCGACCTCGAACAGGCTTATATACCCGGCTGCCCCGAGTGTCAGGCTAATAAGTCACGCACCACGACCAAGGCTGGTCCGCTCCACCCGTTACCGATTCCGGACGCTCGCGGCGATTCAGTCGCTATAGACTTCATTGGCCCTCTCCCAGAGGATGAAGGATACAACTGCATTGTCACCATGACCGATCGCTTGGGTTCCGATGTACAGCTCGTTCCAACACGTACGAATGTCTCAGCAGACGAATTTGCCCTCCTCTTCTTCGAGAAATGGTATTGCGAGAACGGCTGCCCACTTGAAATTGTCTCGGACCGAGACAAACTCTTCGTTTCTGCCTTCTGGAAAGCACTACACAAGCTCACGGGTATCAAGCTCAAGCTTTTGAGTGCCTACCACCCCGAGACGGACGGTTCGAGCGAACGCACAAACAAGACCGTCAATCAATGCATTCGTTATCACGTCTCTCGCAACCAGACGGGCTGGGTCCGCGTGCTACCACATGTCTGCTTCCACATCATGAACACTGTCAACGCCTCGACAGGTTATTCCCCGCTCCAGCTCCGCACCGGTCGCTCTCCACGTCTTATCCCTCCTTTCGCCACTACTGGGACTCCCGTCTCCGATGTCCCGGCAGATAAACTGGCTGCCGAAATCGTCCAACGTCTCGAAGCCGATGTGCACGATGCTCAGGACAACCTCCTCGCTGCTAAGTTCACTCAGGCTGAACAAGCGAACAAAAACCGAGGTCCGGACCCCGACTACAAGGTCGGCGAGCGCGTTAAACTGTCGACCGCAAATCGCAGGGGAGCGTACGTCCGTGGCGGTGAGAAAGGCAAACTCCGTGTCGCAAAATACATGCCTCGGTTCGATGGTCCGTTCGTGATCAAAGCCGTCCATAAAGAATGCTCCACCGTCACCCTCGACATGGCCTCCCAGCCCAACGTATTCCCGGTTTTCCACACCTCGGAACTCGAGCCATACGTCAAGAACGACGATGAACTCTTCCCCAGCCGTAAGCTGGATCGTCCTGGTCCGTTAATCACCCAGTTAGGTGAAGAATTCGAGGTCGCCGACATCATCGATCAGCGCAAGCGCGGCCGCGGCTACCGATATCTCGTATGCTGGATCGGACACGGGTCCGAAGATGCCCGCTGGCTCCCTGGACGCGAAGTCGCTCACCTCGATGCATTACGAGACTGGCTCGACTCGAAGGCCGCGAAATCCGGTCCCGTCGCCTCCATCGTGCATACCGACGCGCTCCGAAATTGGCTCGACTCTTTACTGTTGGACGACGGAGCGCCGGCTGGCAAAACCTTTCCTTCCCCCCCGCAGTCGGTGGATCAGCCCTGAGCGGCCCGGCCTTGACGCCGCGACGCATTCACCGGGCATGCATTTGGCTACCTCTTACTTATCCTTACGTTTCTCTCTCTCTTGTTGGCTTGTCGAGGTTCACGTGCTGACTACCATGGACTTTTTCAAAGACGGTGAGGGTGTAAACCCGTCCTGTGACCGCGTACTCACATCACATGTTTACTTACATGTGACTGACCAGCTAGCCTCCCTCTTCTGTACCACGATCATCTTACGCCCTGTACCTACTGTACGCTTCCTTGCTAACCCCACAAACGGGTCTTATTATCTTCTTGGTCCCTTTTCTTGTCTCTTGAGGAAGCCTGGTAAGCAAGCTTCCACCGCGCCCGAATTCGCCGAGGAAGCGTACTCAACAGGGGCTGTAGATGTTGACGCCATAGGTTGGACTGGCACGGCATCTTGAGGGACCGAGCTGGCACCTGTCAATAGGCTTAGCGTCACTTGAACTTGCGCATAAAAAAGGACCTAACCGATTGTCCTGGTCTTGACGCGACCGCTGGAGTTAGCTGAAACAAATATTGTGTGCCCGTCATTGGCCTTCGCGGCCTTGGGCTTTTCCCGAAGCTCCACAGGAGTGCTTGCGGCAGCAGTGGCGCGCGCTGCGGCCGAAAAAATGGTCGCTGGCACGTCAGGAACGTTATACTCGACTTTGACGCGGGTCGGAGGTGAACTGACTGGGTGGGAGGCCGAAATGGGGCCCAAACTCTTGGCACGGTCAAGGAAATCGCGTAGCTGAACCGCGTCAATCCATTCTTTGGTGATAAACAGATGTGGATTGGCAGTGAAATAGCTGGGACTGTAGATCTAGAAGGTTTTTTGACGCGTCAAAGAAGGCCCACGGAGCCTCACGGGTGTCTGTGCGTGAGACGACACGTACCGAGCTTCGAAATGCCGTGATTAATCCCATCGGCAAGCCGTCGATGAGTCTCTGCTCATCAATGGTATGTTTCGAAGGCATTTCGACGCGTTTGTGGACGGCAGACGCGTAGGGAAGCATGTACAGCAGCTCGATGCTCAGCTGGCCACCACTCGAGACTGGCTCCAGCATGGACCCATTGGTAATTAAGCTGGTGGCCAGCTTTCAGGCTGTAATTGAACCGTGTATCTACGCGAAAAGAATATAACACGACGATTTGGTCATCCCCGTCACGTCAGCGCAATAGAAACCCATATTGGGACATTGATTGATTTCGCTGATTCTCCCAAGTACGTGCTTTAGGGAAGATTTGCTCGCTTCGCATTGATAACGCCGGAATTGACTTTGACATTGACCTAGCACTATAATTCAAGGGTTGTTTACACGGCCGTTCTGAATTCCACAGGTTCCTTGATGCTCGACTGTCGTTTTGGTCTTATAACTTGAAGGAAATTAAAGGAACACATTTGTGGGATGCGATGTCCACGAGATGACCGGGGTTTTGGCAACGCCGGTTCGCCTCGACGCAACAATTGGGATCTTGACAAGTTTCTTGGTGCCTTTTGGTGCCTTTTGTGTTCCTATAACCACGACGTGAGGTACATTCCTCGCTTTTGATTTTGCCGGATCTCGCCAAGACAGACATGCGAAACGAGGGCATTCGCAATACATTTTACTCCATCCGCTGAGTGCTTAGATTGATCAGCTCGAAAGTACTTAAGGACTATCATAATTAGAACGAATCCCCATCTCTCACAGAGAAACATCACTCAGCGTTGACAAGCTCTACAACCAGCCAACTCTCTCTCCTATAATGCCTTCCATCCCCCAGACCGGAGACATCATCGTTGTCCCTGCTTATGCAGGCGATGACAGTGCTACCGTCGTAGTGCAATGGCAGCAAACCCTCAGGAGCAAGTCTGCCACTTACTACATCGTCACGGCCAAGAACCAGAGCCAGGGCAATGCCGACGTTCTTCTCTACATCCAAGATCGTTTCTACAAGGATGAATCCAGCGGGGATTTCATCGGGAAACTCCCTGGCTGCAAGAAGGAAAATGGTAAGATGCCGTTCGTACACCTGTGCTTTTGATATCCTAATCAAATTTCCCAGAACACTACATCGTCACACTCAACGATCATTTCCAGTATGGCCAGAAGAACAAGGATGGTGAAGAACGCTGGATTTGTCTCCACGATAAGAGCAACAAAATCTTTCAGGTGAGACTCCCAGTAGCGAGGTGAATGCTCAAGTTTAACAAGTCGTTCAGCATCGCTTCCTTGTCAGCACCGTCCAAGGAAAAGCTGCGGATTGGGCCAAAACCCTGGCAAACTCTTTTGGTGCGGGCGAGATTGCTGGCAACGTCCACAAATTAGGTAGTTCTTTCGTCGGTGACTACTTGCACACCTTCTAAGGTTTCCGAACCCGAAGTTGAAGAGATGGATCAGGGTAAAGATATATTAAGACTCGAGTGTATATTTTCGTATCACTTGACTCTCTTTATAAAATCACGTTGTCCTTCCGAAGCCCGTTAATGGAGCATGTTCCTTAACCAAATGATGGCGCATCAATGCCTGGTCCAACTTGGCAGGAGCAAGAAGGCAGCTTGCACAAAGTCTTGCGCGCGCACCTCTCCCTTGCCATCTTGCATTAACCAGATCATGGACTTGCGAAAAAATGACTTGTGCGTAAATCGTGATGGTCAAAGCGCAGAATTGTTACCGCAGGTCACGGGAGATGTCGTCGCGTGATGTGTATGGTTTTCTCCCAGCTCCCTCTGCTCCAGTGACGCTTGTCGCTGATTTTTGTGTTATCTTTGGGTCTTGTCCTTGAATCTATCGTTGAATCTATCTGGTCTACTCTTCTCCTTTCACCACAATGGTCTTTGGCCTCTTTTCACGGAAACCCGCGCAGCCGCCGGCAGACGCCCTGCAGCTGCGTACGCCATCTCCCTCCGTCGTCGACTCGTACTCCGCCCGCGTCGACGACCTCGGGCCCCCCATAACGCCCTCCCCACCCCCGGAGGACGTAACAGACCCCACCGCCCTCCGTGCCCTTATCAACTCCATCCCTCCAAAGACCCTCCACGCCTACACCCTCGCCCACCTCGCGACCGCCCCCCCGCAAACCCTCACATACCTCGCCGCCTTCTTCTCCCACCTCACCCCCCCGCCGACCCTCCACTGCGTCCGCTGCCACAAGGGCTTCTTTGACGTCGAGAACACGGACCGCAGCTGTCTCATCGGCCACGACGACGACAGCGCCGAGGTCGAGCGCGTGGGCAAGGGCGCGGGCTCCAGCTACGAGACCCTCTGGGGCTGCTGCGGCAAGACCGTCGACGGCGACGGCGACATGGGGCCCCCCCGACGGCTGGTGCTACGAGGGCATGCACACCGTCAGCCGCTTTGCTACTCTTCCCTTTTGCATGCTAACACAGCACCCAGACGGACCCCAAGCGCGCGCGCTTCCGCGCCGACTCGACGCCGCACGACGACAAGCTCGCGTCGTGCGCGCGCCTGCGCTGCCACGACCCGCTCGGCGCCGCCACCCGCAAGCGCACGCGCCGCGCGCGCGCCGCCGCGGGCGCAGACTCGGACGCGGACTCGGGCGCGGACGACGACTCGGACGACGACGCCGCGAGCCACAGCAGCGTGCGCACGCGCTCGCACAAGCGCGCGCGGACCGGCCCCGGGGGCAGCGACGACGTCGACGTGGACATGCGCGCGCTGCCCGCGAGCCCCAAGTCCGCTGCGCGGAAGCCGCGCGCGCGCTCCGTGGGCGCGGCGTCGACCGCGTCGACGCGCGTCAAGCCCGCGAAGAAGCCGCGCTCGACGGCGCCTAAGGCGGCCGCGCTGCTGCAGACGCCGTCCAAGAAGCCGGCCAGCACGCGCTTCGCGCCGGCGCCCACACCGCTCGCGCCTGCCGCGTCCTTCACCGCCACCTCCACGTCCACACAGACCCTCCACGCCGCCTCCATCACCGCGACGGCGACGCAGACGCAGACGCAGACGCTGCACGTCGCGAAGCCCGCGGCCAAGTTAAAGAACGCGATGCAGCCGCGGGCCAAGACGAAGCCCAAGCCCAAGCCCAAGCGGCTGGACGAGGTCGTCGAGAGCAGTATCGCCGGCGAGATTGCGTAGTCGGCACCGCCTAGGCGCGAGCGTCGGCGGCCCCGTTTATGCGGGATCTCGACGCCCTCGCTTTATCTTGGGTGATATACGCCGTGCTTTATCTTGCTTTCACTTTCACTTTTGGGCGCCACATGCTCTTCCGCTATCCTAGTGTACCACCAGTAACTACCTATTCGCGGCGCCGCACCAGCGCGCGATCCACGCTCCCTACTACATCTATACATTGACATTGACATTGCATTGTACGCCCCACACTCCCTCGGTTTCTTGATTGCTGTCGTTGTAATATTATGCATTTGTGCGCTTTCGCTTTGGGAAGAGAGTGAGCGAGGCAAGGTGGTGGGTTACGCGCTTTCGATTTTCGATTATGGCGAGGAGGGTAGGCGCGAACCCGCATTCCGGCGCCCTCGCTTTGTTTTGGGTGATCTACTGTTTTTTGACGCGCCATGCTACCCCCCGCTATCCTAGTGTATCGCTATTCACCCCACACTCTGTAACATCCATATTGCATTGTAAGTGTACGCCCCACACTCCCTCGCTCGGTCTCCTCCTTGAATGTAGGTTTGCGGTCGTTGTAATATCATGCATTGCATTGCACCCTGTCGCTTGTGGGGAGGGAGAGGGGAGGAGAGCAGAGTGCGAGGCGGTGGGCTCCGCTGTCGGTGTATGCATTGCGCGCTTTCGATTCCGATTTCTCATGGAGGAGAGTGAGCGCGGCTAGATCATCGGTCTCGTCCTTGACAGTATTATGGATTGCGCCGGCTCGCGCGCGGCTAGAAGTGCGATCCGTGTCAGAGCCACCTCTTTTTCACCGACCATTTCTTCACCTTGGTCGGCCCCCTACGCATGTCCTGGATGAGCTTCGCCACCGCCGGCCCGAGCTGCCGGAGGCGCCGCTCCTCGAAGGTCACCAGACAGTCCGTGACCGCCTTGTGCCCCAGGTAGACGGCGGGCTCGCAGCCGCGGCGCAGGTGCTGCAGGATCGGCATGCGGCGCTCGGGCTCGCGCGCGAGGAGCGCGTGCAGCGCGGCGGCGGTGGGGACGGTCACGGGCGCGCCGCGGTGCGGGTTGAGGAAGAGCTGGAAGGACGCCTGCCCGAGGCGGTAGAGCAGCTCGCGGAAGAGGTCCGGCGAGATGGGCCCCGCGCGGACGGTGAGCACGAAGCGGAAGGGCGCGGGGTGCGCGGTGGCGTTTCCGTGCGCGGCGCGCAGTGTCTTGAGGCACGTTTGCGACTGACGTGTGGCGGGGTTGTGGCTGCGCGGTGCGCGTCGCACGTTAGAGAGACTGGGTATTGCTGGAGAGCACGCACTAGAAGACGATGTTGTCGGCGACGGGGCGCCTGTTCCATGTGTTGATAGTGTACGCGGCCTTTTCGCCGAGGATCGCGAGCTGCGCGGGGTCGAGTGTGGCCGGGGGCGGCGGGGAGACGCCGCCGTAGAGAAGCTGGTGCTCAAGCCAGGCGCTGGGGGAGCAGCCTTCGGGCGGGGGTGCTTCTCCAACGAAGCCCACACCCTCGAATTCGACCGCCGCCGCAGGTCTCCCTGTGTGCTGCCATCGTCTTGAGAGGAACGCGTTTAGCAGGCGCGAGGGTGGAAGCCGGCGCGCAACAGGCATGGCAAAAAGGCGGGTTGTTTGGCTGGTAAACAGGTGACCGGCCCGCCGCATGCCGCCATCGCGATTTACAGAATCATCATTCTCTCCCACGTCTTTCGGTGGGATATCTTTTTCTCTCTCTATGCCACCATGCTCACTGGCCTCAGGAATGGCCAACATCATTCGAAGCGCCAAGTCCGGCAGCGACTGGACGGAGAATGACCTCCACGCATACCACATTCGGGTCGTGTATCAGGACGCAGCAACATTCTTCCAAATCCCCAGCCTTCCTCCCCCTGCTGTAAAACACCCTGCTGTCTTGACTCTTCCTGGCCCAGCGACCGCTACAGATTCCAGTGTCTACCAATTCCTCCGGGCCATGGATCTAGCCATGTTGCCCGTGGACGCAGGAGAATCTGCTGTCGACGACTTCGCGGTCCTACTCTTACAGGAACTCGGCTATGTGCCGGTTGGAAGGGTGCTCAGAACGAGGAAAGATATCCCGTTCGTCATTTGCGGGGAGCACAGACACGCCAAAATGGATGTGTGTATCATCGACGATGTCGGGATTCTACTTCTGGTGCAGGAAGACAAACGGCACGCAGATGGAGGGAATCCCGTCCCTCAGCTGGTGGCAAAGGCAATCGCCGCCTTCCATACCAACAACGTGACGAGGGAGCAGACGTTCGGCGTACCTCCACTTCCCTCCAAGGTCGTCCCCGGCATAACGATGAAAGGTACCTCTCCGATTTTTTTTAAGGTGCTGGTCAGCCAAGAACTTGCGATGGCTGTCATGGGGGGTGTATATCCTGCCACCGAAACAATTGTACTGGCTCATCTGCCCTCCATCCCCAGACCCGCTGATCGCTGGAACGAGGGCATGAAGCCACGGGACAACAGGCTCATTATTATGTCCTGCTTTGAGGCGTTCAAGCAGTTTGTGCACTAGTCAGGTGTGTTTCCCCCTCGGATGGAACATCATCCGAAATTTCCGTCAACTTCACGGCGGGATCGGTGAACTGAACGTTGTGGGAGATTTTTGACGCGCTGAGTCTTCGTGTCGTGCGTTTGGGCCGTCCACATGGCTACAGAATATATGTTTAATTGCCCTCTTGTCTAGCTTCGACAAGCTCTTGGGGGACGGATCTTACAGTTCGAGCGCAAGGGGTACTGCGCTTGCGATGGGCGGGGTGCCGATGGACTGCTGGAGTTTATTAGGAGTGTTGCTAGTAAAGTGGCGCGGCGGGAGCAATAGGCTGCGCGTAGCTAAATTTGGATGTGCGCCCATGACTCGGACATAACGCGTCCTGAATCGTCTCTTTCCTCCACTCAACCACAACTCAAAATGAATCGGCTGTGAAACTCATAAAGAATTTTCCAGGGGATGAACAAAGGACAAAATTAAAATTCGCCTCGGGACATTCCCTGCGAAAAAAAACGATCTCAGCGTAAAAGTGTGCCGGAATGTTGACGGTTGAGGCTGCAGCGAGGACCGATCGTAAAGTGCCATCAAAACCCTCTCATGCTAGCCGGAGCGAGCTCTCGTATCGTCAGCTAGCGCTTCTTCTTGCACTCAAACCGTCATGTTGTTATGAGCATCGGAGGCGATGTCTATCCTTCGGCCCATGGAACAGAGTGTGGCACGGCTCGGCCTACCTGCCTATTCTCGATCTAATGACGATGACTCGGATGGGACACATGGCAAGGTGTTGCACAAGTGGCTCGACACCCTTGCCTCGCTGCTCGTCGGATCTTCGCCGGGTTCGCCTAGCAATCAGGTCTGCGCCGTATCCTTGTCCCTCCTTCAGTCAAGCTGCACCGTGACCGTTGCCCTTAACGTTCGTCCTAGTCGTTCTGGAGATGTGCCCGAGCTCGTCCACTCCATCTGGACCTGGATGAAAGATGCATCGCTTCTGCCAGAAGAAGATTCAAAGAAGAATGACGAGCTCCTCGAACTCATCTTGGAGGCATACCTGGATAGGATCAGGCGGCGGCTCAAGGACAAGGGTAATTTTGTGGTCCCTCTGATTGCCAAGGTACGCCATGTTTCAAATCATTTTTGATTATCGACCCAGCACGAATGTTTGCCAATTACTTCGCAGGCCGAGAAAGCTGATCTCACAGAGCTCCAGCAGACGTTCCTCATGACGGCCCATCTTTTGCACCTCGACATACTTAAGCGCTTAGGTCCCGACGTCGAGAAACCTGACTTTTGCATGGCTTCGCAAGCATTTCGCTTCCGGATCAAGGCTTACGAAGCTGCGAAGTCAAAACTCGAGGACTTGTATTGGCTCCATCCATTTGAAAGCCAGATGGTGAAGTGTACATCGTTGGCTTTTCGGGATCCCGAACAGCAATCTCACGCGATGTTCGCAGCCGGAGCCAAAATGCCCTCGTTAGTGCGTTACCTGGACAAACTACAGAAGCCTTACAGCCAATACGTCATCATCCGCAAAGCGGTTCGCAAGTCTTTCATCCGCGACGCCCTCTCTATCCCCCTCCAAGTCAAGGTGCTTCCTTCACCGGACCCTACCCCTTGTTCTGCCTTCCAATCCATGGTCGATTTTGAAACCCGCGTGCGGTCGTATCTTAGGGGCGCGCTACTCTCGTATTCAACAGATGCCGCGGACAGCTTATTCGCCGGAGACGCCATTGACTTCTTCTGGCAACGCATTCAAAAAGTCCTGGACGCACACCAGGGTCAGCTCCCCCCTCTTCTCGCCGCCCATTGTGAATGCATCTTGTTGTCCCACCATCTCGATCTCGATCTTCACGACATCGCGTCGACTCCGAAAGGAGCTCCGTATCCATATATCGGTGTCTCTAAGCTCTCGTGCTTCCAGTGCACTCTTTATTTCCAAGCGTACAAGGCGTGTGAGCTCGGACCTTCCTTCCAAACACGCGGCTCTCATGGCAAGATCTTTGCCTGCGCCGTCCCTGCTAGCGGCCGCCACAAAGTGGACAAAGCCATTGGGAACGAAATGGGCGCACAACTAGAGAAGATCATTGGACACATCCTGGCAGTGGAGATAAACGGGCGGCGCAAGATGACATCGACAGGTTCTTCGCCCAGCTCACCTCCATCAGACGAGGAATATGTGGACGTGCTCACGGGTATGTCAACACAATGTTAACTTTGCGTCATTTTCTGACGGTGGCTTTCAGCTGAAGTGTACGGTCAGTCATACTAACCCCCGTCCTAGTCCGCCCCGTAGATATCACATTTGTTAATTTCACGTCGAACCCACGCCCGAAAGTTTGAGTTTTTTTACGTGCTCGCCACATTGTTGCGACTGGTAGGCAGACTGGTGACGAGTCTACATTCGTACCTCATCCTAGAATCCGGAAGCGAGAGCACTTCTGGTGCGGAGAAGCCCTGTTTTCTTCCTTTGTTTAACTTTGCGAGTGCTGTAGAACCCCACCTCGTCGCAGATCTTCAAGTTCTGCATTGTAGGGCACAGTGCCGAAGATCTGAGCAATTTCTAGTTCCCGCCTGGTGCTTATTCGTCTTTGGCAAAAAAGTATTGATTGACCTTGCTTGAAGTCGTTCGAATAGAGGGAGATTGGCGAGAAGTTTCCATGAGTTCGACAAGTGTTTCAGGCCTCAATACACACATCTGAATCCCGGCGGGCAAGAGAATTCATCGGGAATATTGGTATTTTTAATTTAGGATCGTCTTGAACCACCTACCCACGAGAGTAATGAGAATCTATTTCAGACCGAAATTGAGTCAGCAAGAGAAATGCGTCCAAGTTGCTCGAAAAACTGTTATTCGAACGTAGGTTCGGATTGACTCAGAATAAATTGCAACCTACTAGTACTCGGTGCTCAAAGTAGAGCTAGTTACAAGGTAAGTCCATGCTAGACATTACCTGGAAAACTTCTTGGCAAAGCCAAAAACGGTATTCAACGCCCCTGACGCGAAAAAGTCCAGGTTGATATCATGGCCGCTTCCCTGGGACACCACCAGCTCAAAGCTCTGCGCAGCCGGCCATGTGACGCGTTCTGCCGCCGTCAACGCTGAGACGTTCATACAGCTGCCCGCTTGGCACGAGATCTGGTCCTCCGAGCCGATGACCTTTGCGACGGGGCCCATGTATTCCAACGCGGGAACCGAAGTCGTCGCCACCTGCAGGATCATTGATACGGACGCGATGTCCTTCGTAAACGCGTCGAATTGCAACATGCGCGGCGAAAACGTGGTGGGGTCGGCGGGGTAGAAGAACGTGCGGTCGTTGGAGGTCGTGAGGTACGCGGGGTCAAGCGCGCCCCAGCGTAGCGGGTCAGCGTCGCGCGCACTGGGGAACATAGAAAGCGAGGACGGGCCGTGGTCGAAGATGACCGAGCCGGTCAGGATAAGGCCGTCGAAGGGGGATCGCGTGCCGTCGACGATGGCTCCGAAGTTGAGCAAGGCGGAGCCGGCGCTGTGCCCGATACCGATGATCTTTTTGAACGGCTTGACCCCGGGGAGCAGGGCCGATTTTTTGAGGTGGCGTGCCAGTTGCGAGAGGGCGGCAGCGCCTGTGGGGTACTGTACGTCCGACGCATTTGCGGGATGCGAGCTCAGCCCGGCGCCCAGCGCATCGATGGCAAGCGACGAGAGGCCGCGGTCGCAGGAGAACGCCGCGTACGAGTAGTTTCGAAACTCTTCAATGGGAGGCGACCAATATTGGCTGTTATACGTGACTCCGTGTACGAGGAGCTGCAATACCTCTGAAAGACGGACGCAAATTAAATCAATCCCTAGGCATGAGCGCAAGATTCCAACAGACCTGAATTTTGGACAGGAATGGTGTGCGGTTGACAGAAGACACCGTGCATCTTGTACTCGTCGTTGACACGTCGTAGACTGCTGGAATTGCTCTTGAGTCCCCCAAATTCATCGGTCGGGTCCTTCGGAACGAGGACATCGACGTGAACCGGAATAACGACGGATGAACAGCCACAGGATGCCCCGGACGCCCCGACAAAGAGCTGAATCAGCAGTAGGGAAAGTGCGCGCAGGAGCATAGCTGAATTACTTGCTACTTCTGCCTCGTGGTTTCCTCATCCAAGCGCAGACCAAAAATAGTATTGTTACTTCAAGCCGCTCTGCCAGCGGATCTTCACACCTGGTTATATGCTGCCGCGTCGGCCAGCTTGAATCGCACCTGTCTAAACATGCCATTCGAAGGTACCGGCATTTGGTCAGGCACCAAATCATGTCCCCCGGGCCCCGGCACATACAGAGCCGATTTAGTCGCTGGCAAGTCGCTTCTAATAGACGCAAATCCGACTTTCCCGCGACCCACCTAAACGGGCCGCAACGCCCACGTCCAAATTAGGCAATTTCAGCTGCTAACCACTAACGTCATCCGACATTCGCGAGCGTGGACCCGAAAACGCTCTCCCAACGCGCACCGCGATATGCGCTGACTGTGTCCCAGAAAGACTACTTCTTCGCGTGTGTCCCCCTGGCGCTCTCGCTAGACATCCCCGTTACCATCGTCTCGAGACGACGCGTCTCAAGGTGTTGCTGTCCTCCTGATTGACGGTATTCGCGTGGAAGGCGCGCGCGAGATCGTGCACGCGCTTTCTATGAGGGGCGGGCTGGCGTCGGAGGGCTCGCGCACGAGGGTACTTGCGAAATTCGAATTCTGTCTGTGATTGACGCGGTCGGCAGATAGGATTCTTCACCGAGCTAGCGGCGACGCTTTCCGCGGCGTCGGACGTGCACGAGGTTATCCGGATACTGACAGAGCTGGACGCGCCACGCGTTTTGGTGGGACACGGCGTGTGCGAGGCGGGTAAACTAAGCCCCCCACAACATTCGGGAGCCGCAGATCCTCCAGGATCGTGTCCGCGAATCCCACCTGCACCGCATATACTAAGACTCCTGAAGTTGTCTTGCAGTGGGGTCTCCTTCGACGGATTGGTATCATCGAAGCGAACGCGCATCTTTCCGGTGTACATCGCGGCGAAATATTGGTTCAGCACACGGCTTTCGCGTGCGATGCGGAGGTGCTCGCCGGGCTCCGCGGGAAACGCTTCACCACGGCGCCGTGCGTGGCGTGTGACGGACCGAGCGAGACTCCCACCGCACCCTTCAACAATGCCTTCTTCGCGCGCAGTGCGTCCGCTTTTGCGGCGCCCAGCAGGCGCCTCGTGCGCTGAGCGAGTCGAGGTGGGCGAACCAGCACGTGAGATGCGCGAAGGTGATGGCTTGCCGGGCGAGGCCCACGGCTTTGGGATGGCCTGTCACTGTGCGCATTTGGCATTTGCGAGCTTTCCTCCATGGGTCGAGAGGACGTGTTCGAGCCAACCTTTCATACACCCTACACCACATAATTTGCCGCTAGATCACCCTAATGGACTGGGGTAACGCTATCGTGCGGGAGAAGCTCTTCGCGGACGACGGATCCGTGTCGTCCGTCGCCGTCTCTCTGCATTTCTCCGGCTACGACTGGGAGGACTCCACACAGAGTTCCGCGGATGCGTCGGATGCGAATATATTGGAGCTGGCTGGGGAACGGATCTTGGAGTTCGAGCGCAAGGGGTACTACGCTTGCGATGGGCGGGGTGCCGATGGAAAGCTGGAGTTTATTAGGATTCCGGATGGCAGTTGGCACGCAAGATGCGCGTCGGGAGCAATAGGCTGCGCGTAGCTAAATTTGGATGTGCGCCCATGACATAAGGCGTCCTGAATCGTCTCTCTCTCTCCTCCACAACCATGGCAGTCACTGGGCGCCAACTAGCTGCCTTTGCTATCCTTTCATTCTTTTGTCTCTTTTTCTTTTCTTCTGGACTCACATACCCCGACGATATCTGGCAGCGCCTCACCGCGACCGCCCGTGCGCTCCTTCGTTCTGCTCTTTCTTTCCATTTTTAAATCGCAGCGCAGGAACACCCGACTTCAGCCACTACGCCCCATCCCGCACCCTCTCCGATGTCGACTTTCCCATCCGTGCGTTCCAGCTGTCCTGATGGATGCGCGCTGAATTTAGTTGGGAATAGACGACCCGGACAAGCGAGTGATCATCCTGGGCGACGTCCACGGCATGGAGAAGCCCCTCCAGTGCGCGCCCCCTTCCTTGCATTTAACTGCTGGCTGACCCGCATCCCACAGCGCCATCCTCGCCAAACTCTCCTACGACCCCTCTTCCGACGTCCTGCTGCACGTCGGGGACATCATCGCAAAGGGCCCGCACAATGGCTCCCTTGCCGTCGTCGCCTACATGGCCGTGCACAACATCACCGGCGTGCGCGGGAACCACGACCAGAAGGTCATCGAATGGCGCGGCTGGCTCGAGTGGATGACGCGCCTCGAGGGCGGCCCGCGCTGGCTGCGCGCCCTGCACGCCGAGTACGACGCCGCGCGCCCCGACGACCCCGAGGCGTGGGCGGAGAAGCACGTCAGAAAGGCCGGCGGCAAGTGGGCCCGCCGCATCCCCAAGGGCTGGAAGCTCCTCGGCGACCACTACCGCGTCGCCCGCGACCTTTCCCCCGAGGCATATGCGTACCTTCTCTCTCTCCCACTCGTTCTGCACGTCCCCGCCGCACACATCTTCGTCGCCCACGGCGGCGTGCTCCCCTCCGACCCGCGGTACAAGCCGTACCACCGCCGCCAGCCGCTCGCGCGCGTCCCCGCGCTCCCCAGAGGCATCTCGCACGACCGCGCGCACCCCGAGAAGACGCTCCCGCTGCTGCGCCGCCTGCAGGAGGCCGCCGTCCTCTCGGACGTGCCGCAGAACGGCGACCCGTGGGTCACGCTCAACATGCGCGGCGTCCTCCCCGACCACTCCGTCACTCGGTGCGCCCCGCCTAATATAACCCTATCTCCTCCGTTGCTAACGACTTTGCAGCACTAAAGACGGCGACCCGTGGGCGGACGTCTGGAACAACGACGTCTCGCTCTGCGGGGGGTTCGATCAGCGCATGGCCCGCGCGGCGCGCGGTAAGCCGTCCCTGCCGTGCTACCCCGCGACGGTGGTCTACGGCCACGCCGCGTCCCGCGGCCTCGACGTCAAGCGTTGGTCCGTCGGGCTCGATTCCGGCTGCGTACGCTTCTCTCTCTATCTCTCACCTCGCCCCCTCTAACCCGCGGTCCAGGTCTACGAGAGGCGCCTCTCCGCGCTCGTGCTCGATTCAAAGTCCCAGCTGACCCCCTTCGAAGACGATGGCGAGCTAGAAGCCCGCAAGAAGAAGAACAAGATCCGATTCGGCGAAAGGGGCAGCGCGAATATCGTCAGTGTCTCTTGCAAGTAGAGCGCTTGTAGCCAAGCTACGCTAGATTCGCCCGTAGCTTATCATACTGTAACATACATATCTAATCCCTATTGTATCATCGCCGCTATACATTTATTTCACGTAGTCCGTCTACACATAGAGACTCTAGCAAATGAACATGATGTTCGTGTCCTATCGCAAATCAGCACGCAATTTGAGCATGGGAAAAAGAGCGCACCATCGGGTGCGAACTCGACAGCTGGGGCTTCTGCGAGTACTTGGCGCGCAAGATATCACGCAGCGAGTTGAGCAGCTGCTGGTAGCTCTGCTGCGGCTGCTGGTTCAACGCCGTCATGAATGCCTATGCAAATCAATGAGAATCAGCCCCCGGGAACGACAAGGCTGGTCGGTACGCACGAAGCTCATCGCGCCGGTCGCCTTGCCCGCCTCGCTCGCGTCCGCGCTCGTCTGCGAGTCCTTGCAGCCGCTCCACGAGATCTAGAACAAAATGAGTGAGCGCATGAGGAAATTTCTGCAACGGGCGACGCACGACGTCCGCGGGGCTCGTACGCGTGGCGCGCGCGTACTGGTCCGCCTTCTGCCCGCTCCCGGTCGCCGTCTTCACGAGGCCCATCGCGGACTTGAGCACGCCGCCCATGTCGCCCCGCGTGTACGACGAGAAGGCCGTCTTGAGCCCCGCACCGGCCTCCGCCGCGAGGTTCGGCTCCTTCACCTTGCCCTCCGTCGAGTACTAGAGGTGGCGTCAGCGGAGACGTGTGCAAGGAAAAAAGTATCCGCACGATGTAGGGGAGATCTGGGCGGCGGGATATCAGTGGGCTGGGTTAACTGCATTATTACTCGACGAACCTAGAGCAGAGCCAGAGTGGCAGGACTAGGTGCAAGAAATGAGCGGATAAAAGGGCTAAGCGGTAAAGAAATTACGTCGAAGATGGCGGTCAAGCGACAGCCCGCAGGCAGGGGCTTTACCATTATATCGTGCATCACCTATCCAAAACGGAGTCAATCTTAAGCGACATTACAGCAGCGACAACGCCTACATCATCTACAATGTGGCCCTTTTGCTTGAAATCGACCTGTGTGGCAAAGATCAAAACACGACAACCGTAGAGAACGCAGAGTGCTGTACCGGGTAAATGACTGAATGGTGCAGGATGTCAGCATGTCACACTAAGTAACTCGGAGAAGACGTACCTTCATCCTGGCCGTCGCCCTCGTCCCCATCCGTATCCTTTGTCTGACCTCCATGGCCGCTATCTGATGGCGACTTTAATCCTTAATCCGAAAAATTGGGAAGGATGGTTTACAATGGAAAAACAACGAATCGTTCGGTGACGCGCCCTGGACGAGCCACTGCATGGCGTGTATCTGACATGCCTCGCGTAATTAGAAGGCGCAGATGCAGAATGAGCTTGACGCGCACGATATTGTCCTTGGTAGGGTGTTGACGCGGATTTTGCGCATCGTCCGTCAGCATTACAATATCCTCGACGCGATACCCAAATTTGGCTGGGAACAAGGATTAGTGTGGCTCCAAGAAACGCGGAGAAGCTGCACATACTACACAGGAATTGTTGGATATTGCGTGCATCGTTGATGCAACCCCGGAGCTCCGAGTCTTGGCGGAAGTAGTTGATCCCGATCTGGTAGCAACTAGTTATGCACAGTGTACGATAATTACCATGGGATCACTTACGCAGAGGGCTTTCTTCTTTCCGTTACACTGAGAGTACTGAAAGAAAGGCTGCTGCATTTGATGATTCTCGCCCTGGAATTGCGGGCCATAGTGTTGCTGATTCATCGGTGGCATCGGAGGAGGTCCGGCTGGTGGGGCGTAGGACGGCGATTGCCCGAAACTGCGGGAGTTGGATAAGAAGGAACGCAATGCACAAATTAATAACGAACGGAGGCGGCCCCGAGGGAGGCGCAAACTGCCCGGGATAACCACCCTGCTGGTGATGCTGCCCGGGATAGCCGCTCTGCTGGTGATGCTGTGGCGGTTGGTGGTGTTGCTGGTGGTACTGTTGGCCGGGATAGCTGCCTCTGTCGATAGGGGGAGGTCCAGACGGAGGAGGCGGTCCAGAGGGTGGGCCATAGCTAGATTGAATTCAGAGGTAATTAAAGGGTGCTGGCACAGACACTTACGAGCCGCCAGATCTTCAATGGCAGAAGAGGTCAGAAGCGATGCAAAGGACAGCAAGAGGGTTCGCACCCTGGAAATGGCGGTGGCGCTCCGAATCTGGGAAGATGTGAGCGTTGAGTGGGATGCAGAGTGTCCGGTGCATAAATTTGCGTACCCGGGCGGGGGAGGTCCCGAAGGAGGCCCATACCTGGGAACAAACAAGTCAGCGAGGAAACAGTGGGTTCATCGTGTGATATACCCGCTCGGAGGGGGACCAGGCGGCGCGCCATATCCGGGATTGTAGCCGGATGGAGAGCCGTACGGATCGCTGTAATCTTGTGTTGAGAGGGGGGATGGGAGTCTCTGGACTGGCTTACGCGCTGGGAAAGCTGTGAACTGTAAGTGTTCCGCAACAGACGAGGGCTCCAGCGGTTTTCCACTTACGCAGGAGGTGTACCATATCCGCCCTGGTTGTTGTACATTATAGCAGAAGTAGCAAGGATGTGTTGTGGTCAAGCTGGAGAAAAGAGAAGAAAGGATTTGGAGCTGCGGCGGCGGCACAGCCTCACTTAGACTCCGAGGATATCTTAATTAGATTAGATTAGCTGTTAGCGAGGCTATTTCAGTCTTGCTGTGGTCGAATACAGTTAGTCGGTTTCAAGCTTTCTCCGAACACTTCAGCCAGCCGAGTCCATCTGGCGGTTTTTCGCTCTGAATATCATCGTCGCACAATCTGGAGTCTCTCCAGTCGGACTGCCAGTGTAATGACTCTTGCCACGGTGCCTCGTCTCGTAGGCCTTTAACAAGGCTAAACCCAACCGTTATTGGGTTGGTTCTGGTTGGTTATCGCAACTTCAACGTTGTATTGAAGCCGCGAAGCCTCCCTTTTGTCGACAATCAGGCTCAAGTGCGCCTAGACTCACTGTCACTCACATAATAATATCCCGCCGAAGAATTTTGATGACTCTATATAGTCGATCAATTTCGCTATCAGCAAACTTCAAGCCTCACTAGCGCTCAGCGTCTGTGTTCGAATCTAAAGTGCGCCGGCGCATCATTTTGATTGCTCATCATCAGAGTTTTTGCGCAGAGTCGCTTTGGCCGAACATCCTCCCAGCGGTCTCGCTTTTGAGCTGCCCGAACTTATCCTCGGACCGGTCGTCCAAAATGGGAGAGATTCTTGCCTGCTCACATGGCTTCCCGCCCCGACTTAACGTCCGTCCGAATTTCCTCCGCGCCCCCATTTTTTAAAACCGTGCGCCGCAGGGGAAGATGCTCCAATAAATCAATTTTGCTTCGTGCCCGACTCGGAACGTCACCTGCTCTTTCGTGCTTCTCCCTATTCTATTTGCCGTAAGCCAGTCAGACGGGCTATATAAGCTGGATGCCGCCATAATCGCCCGTCTTTATTTCCATCACCATGGCTGGAGGTACTGCAGCCCCATTGTCTACAACGCGTCGCCGAGCCTTGGCTGGGAAATCCGGCTGGGTGAGATTTCGAGCAGTTTATCTGTGGATGTTTCCTGAGTTTCTTGGATCCAGGCTGGCCTTGTTCATAATCGCAGGGTTTTCTTGATGGCCGTTTTCGCCTCCCTGGGTGGATTGTATGATATTTTCTCTCTGCGTTCCTTCTGGGATTTAAACCCTTTTCTTCAGACTCTATGGTTGGTCACTGGAATAACATATTGGTCCTTGTCGGCGCTGATAGATGCATCGCTCTTCAGGGTATAACCAGGTAACACTGTCGCTTCTCGGCCGAACTTGGTACTGATGTGATTCCAGGGTGTGTTTTCGGGGGTCCTCAAGTGCGTTCGTTTAAATGGAGGTCCATATTATATCTTCTCATAAGTTATACTCGATCAGTATGCACTCGTTCGATAATAGGTATGCAGGCTTTCACCAAAGATTCTTATCGACTGACCCATGCAAGGATGGGGGACGCGGTCCAAGATACCGGCAAGAAAGGCTGGCTTGTGGCTATTTTGGAACTTGGAGCATGTATGTACACTCCTCGCGTCTATATTCCACCTGCGCTTCAACGCTGTTTCAGGGCTTGGTGTTCTGATGACAGGTGGGTGTAAATGTCGAGATGTAATGAACCAGACACCCAACGTACTGCTCAGGGTACTTTGCCGACAAACTGTCCCGGAAGTATACGATTGTCCTTGGTAAAATACAGCTCCCCCCCGGATATCAAATGGCTAACATGCTATACTGCACAGCGGTGGTCGTTTTCTGCGTCGGAGTCATCGTCCAAACGACGGCGAAAGGCCCGCCCTCGATTTTCGGTGGGCGGTTCATCACAGGTCTCGGTGTTGGCTCTTTGAGTATGGCTGTGTGCGTCCCCAGCTGCATGCTGCTCCCTCCCGATTAAAACCGTTCTGCATGGCAGCCCTCTGTATAACAGCGAAATCTCGCCTCCCGAAGTGCGAGGCAGTCTTGTCGCTCTGCAGCAACTCGTACGTCGGTCTCCCTCGAGATTTCGCTCTACCATTCCCTAATCGTCGACCAGGCGATCACATTTGGGATCATGGTCAGCTTTTGGATTGATTACGGCACGAACTACGTCGGTTTTATTCCTTCCCCAAGCATCAACAAAGCATGACATTCTTATATCCAGATTGGAGGAGTTGGAGCCGGACAAAAGGAAGCTGCATGGAGGGTCCCCCTTGCCCTTCAGATCGTTCCTGCAGTCATCCTGGGCGTCGGGATTATGTTCATGCCATTTTCCCCAAGGTACCGTTCACACCCTGTTCAGAAGTAAATAATTACTCAACGAACAATAAAGATGGCTTGTAAATCAAGGAAGAAACGAAGAAGCACTTGCTGTCCTCAGTCGTGCGCGCGGTGTTTCAGAGGATTCTGACTTGGTTCAAATCGAGTTCCTGTGCGTTTGTGCCTTGCTAAGATATTGAGATGGTACTGATCACTTCAATATCTCAGGGAGATCAAAGCTCAATATCTATTTGAAAAGGTTGGCTCACTTCCCAAGTCTCGCCAGTGGGATTCAACTCATTCTTACCAGGAAACCTCCGAAATAAGATTCCCCAGATATCAAGACGGAACATTCAAGTCCAATTTCAAACTCGGCTTCTTCGCGTACTGGAGTCTACTGCGAGAAAGAAGTAGGTCCCCCTCATAGTCCCCACTGATTTGTCATTTATACGTTCTCCAGGCTTACTTTACAGAGTCGCGGTTGGAACTCTCACGATGTTTTTCCAGCAGTGGACCGGCGAGTTGGAAACCCCTCTTTCTGCCGCATTATTTGACGACAGATGACAGGTATCAACGCAGTTTTGTACTACGCACCCACTATATTCCAGTCTCTCGGTCTGACTGGGAACGCTGTTTCCTTACTGGCGACGGGTACGTGGATTTGGCACTTGACATGCATATATTCAGGCTGACCTCCGCTAAGGTGTCGTTGGCATTGCGTACGCCAAATAATAATATTCATACCTCACTCGTTGACTTGCAACTAGAATGTTCTTGGCCACGATCCCTGCCGTCATATGGGTGGATCAACTTGGTCGAAGACCTGTTCTCATCTCGGGCGCCTTCCTCATGGCGGGGTAATTCAAATATTCGCGTGTTGTTTCAGCCAGCTCATCGCACCTTAGATGTCATTTCATAGTGGCCATTCTTACCGGACTGTTCCATAATTCGTGGCCATCGTAAGTATTGCAATATTACTTCCCGTCGGGTGCCTGACCTTCGTAGTCATGTGGCTGCGGGGTGGGTTGCCTGCGTTTTCGTCTGGATTTTCGCCATTGGCTTCGGGTTAGTTTTTCCTGTTCAAAACGTAAAAATCCCATTAACCGCGAGCCCATTGGTCTTGAAGGTATTCATGGGGTGAGGATTTTCCAAAAAGTTTGTAACGGTGACTAAAAAGTCTTGGCCCTAGGTCCATGCGCATGTACGATATATTTTTGTATCCGAAAGCGTACATGTACTGACCATTTGTGGTAGGGATCATCGTCGCCGAGGTAAACGCCCTAGCATTGCTTAGAGGATTTGTGCTGATTTTTTGGCTGGAATCCAGATATGGCCTTTATCTGTTAGTGCCTCTTTATTTCCACCGGAAATAGGGGCTAAACATAGAATAGGTCCGAGGCAAAGGATTGTCTATCGCAGCGTCGTCGAACTGGGTAAGTTTTCACGTTGCAAATTCGGCCCATCCTTACGATTGAGCGAAAGATGAACAATTTCATCGTCGGTCAAGTTACACCTACAATGCTGTCGAAACTTGGTTTTGGAACCTTTGTGTTTTTCGGAGTGAGTTCAGACGAACACTTACGCATTACCCCTGTTGATCCTCGCGCTCGCCAATCCAGGCGTTCTCGTTGATGGGTGGCCTGTTCATCATGTTCTTTGTGAGCTCTTCCGGATGTCTCGTTTTATCTGTGAAACCTAACACCGTTCCAGGTCCCTGAAACCAAAGGAGTGACGCTGGAAGAGATGGAAGAAGGTAAGACATGAGACCATCACAATGTTTACAACTCTCTGACTCCGAAGTTCTAGTCTTTGGTAGCACTGAGGGAATCGCGATGGAAGATCAAGCTCGCCTAGATTCAATCCACCGGCGCCTGGGTCTGTTTACCGATTCTCCCAAGGACAGCAAGAATGATCTCGAGGGAAAATCCTCAGAAGAGAGAGTATCGGAGTCGGAGAAGACCAAGTAACGAGCGAATGATATTTTTGTACTTATGTATACACTTCGAATGAACCATTCCACAACAAAAATTAGAACAAGGGAAACCATTATCATAGGCAGTCTAGCATGGAATATGTCATCACAGGGTGGCCGACAGGGTAAGATTAATGCACATCGTCGTAGAGACGGGGATACCGTCTATGAAACAGCGGGACACGGCAAAATATACTAATGGCGTACATTGCGAAGCGAGGATAACAGTGGTGGCGGAACCCAACTCCATGGAGAATCCACGGGAAGGCGAATGGAGCGTGAGCTTGTTGTCCAGGGCTTTCATGATGTTCTACGAACGGGGATGATAAAATTAGTCTTTGGCGAAGACCGGGAATCAAGGACGACTCACGTAGCCATATGTAGCGAGACCAATGACGAGAGCGAGGGCGCCAACAACGATCAGCCAGACAGGAGTGGGAGTCTCCTTGCCAGCGAGAAGGCCGGTACTCCAGACGTAATAGATCGTGGCCCATGGGCCAATAGCGTTGGCGAGGTCGTTGGAACCGTGAGCGAAGGAAGCAGTGCACGCGGTCATGACTTGTAGGAAGGAGTACTTCTGAAAGTGTGGAATTGAGCGTGTGGAATTTGATACCATAGGGAATGGATGTACCGTTGTCGTATTGCGTGGCGTGGGCGTGAATCTCAGCCACGCGAGCGGCTTCCTTCGAACCCTCGGCGCCGGTTTGCAGAGTATGAACGTCGACTGATAGGTTCATCAAAAAGTATATCGGGGTCGATGTTTGTCAAGATTCACCAGAAGTACCGTGTAGAGGGGTCTCAATGAGACGGTAGCGTAAAATGATCCACAAGTTAACAGGGGCGAACCAGGAAAGGTTCTCCTTGAGGGGCGTGAAGCCCGAGTATACACTTTCGACCTCCTTAGCCAGGGGAGATGGGAGAACAACTTCTGGCTGCTTCTGGCTGAGTGCGCGACTCCTCGATGTCCTTCTCATTGGGCTCGGTAGGCGAAGTGTCCGAAGCTGCACTGGTAACAGCAGCCTCCTGATGAACGGTGTAATCGGCACCAGCGCTGCGGTCTCCAGCATTGGCGGGAACAGACCGCGATCAAATGAGAGCTGCGACAACGGCCCTCGTACCCACAATGTCGGCGGTGATCGTGTTCTTTGGGAGCTTGTCGAGTTTAAGCTCAGAGGAGCCTTTGTAAACTGTAGGTATTTTCGTCAACAGGCGAAAAAAACAGGACGGAAATGTAGACGGACTGATCAACATCGTGCGACAGTGAAGAAGTACACAGGAGAGACCATGAGAGCCACCCGAACGGAGTTCTTCCGCACCAATACGATGTACTTGGTGAGGAGGTAGACGGTAGCACCAAACACCGCGGCAATACCAGGAGCGATGAAAAAACCGGTGAAGATAGTCGTGACACCCTTGCCAACGTTCCAGTCCCAATTAACGTACTCGGCACCACCGGTGGCGACACCAACGCCAATAAGCGCAGAGATAATAGAGTAGGTGGTAGAGACAGTCCAAGACTGCAGGTCTTGAGAGTTAAATACGATAATAAGAAGGATGTCAAAAGAGACTACATTCTTCGTGGCGATCATGAGCCAAGCGGTAATGGCGCGGGCGAAGGCCAAAAGCTGAACGTCGAGAGAGGCATTCAAAACGATGCATTGTTCAAGAAAATCAATACGCACGCTCCAACGAGAACACCGCCCAGGAATTCACAAATCGCTGCGAGGAAGCAGGCCTGACGCGTCGTCAAGGATTTGTGGGAGACACTTGTTGCAAATGAGTTTGCACATCGTTCGCGCCAATCTGCGGAGTGTGAGTTGGATTGAACTGAGCATGCAAAACCTGGCGTTACGTTGAAAGCATCCAATACTAAGGAAGAAATTAGCACCGGAGTTTCAGCCAGAAAATATATAGCCTCACAGGCGAACATGGTGCCAAAGGCCATGAGATAGTCATACCGATGCAAGGTCGGCATCGTTGCAGGGGATCTCGACGGAGGGGTGTCTGGCTCTCTGCTCTGAGTCAGCTCCCATTTATGCAGGCCTCATAGCAAACGTGGGTTTGGCCAGTGCAGCGCCAAGGTCAGTATTTTGCAGCACAAAACGCTCTAGTATTGGCCAAAGGAAAGCGCGATCATGCGCAACACGCCGCCCAGGCACCACTGCGCTGGCTCTGATTATTCCATGCGTTGAGAGAGCGTGGATTGGGTTGCGGAGGGCGACAAGTATGCTATATGATAGAGAGGAGACTGACTGACGACGAGAGGTTAAGGGGGTACAGAATTCAAGTTGCTCAGTTTTTCATTGATATCCGTGCCTCGATCATTTGACTGAGGATCCTTGGGCACAAGCCATAGTACTGCACATAAGACTTGGCCAGGCTTGGGTCTGCGTTGCGAGACAAATAATTGCAGCAACTTGAACAGGGGCTCGGCGGGCACCCCAAATCAGTTCCTGAACATTGAAATTTGGACGCGCTATCAGGCCACTAGTAATTCACGCCAGGTTAAACAACAGTACGACATTTGGTATAGAAGCTACAAAGACAGACGCGAAACCTGGTGAATGGCAGTCAGTTGAGAATATTCCAAGGTGAAGAAAAGGAAGAAGAGGGAGGAAAAATCAGAAGTCGTGTATCCTCAGCCCCGAGGGTGCGTAGGTAGTCTAACATGCTATTGACTGGATGCCATAGGCCATCACAATGGAGGATAAGGCAAAGTACGAACCTTGGAGTGCCCACTACGCCAATGGCGCGAGAGAGAAAAAAGGAAGGAGAGAGCAAGAGATAGGAAAAAATGCACTGTGACTGACAGGTCGTGACTGAGTTTCGGAGTTTCAAATGAATTCGCACGGTCCGCTTTCACGCCATTGTACGGTTCGTTGCAACGCATCTGCCTCGTGGCCGAGGGCAAACGCGAAAGAGGGCGGGCTCTCGAACATCCTGGATGAAAACTCGAGGCAAACCGCCTGTTTACCTTCTGATCTCCACAAATCCACAGTCAAGCGGGTCTTGTGCCGTCCGTTTGGCTCAAATGAACACCGTTGTCCTTGTACTTGCTTGATATCATGCCGACATCCTTCTCGACACAGGGGATCAGACGTCCTTCCTTAAATCCTCTTGTGTCATCAGTTGCGCCACTTTCAAAGTGCTTTCGTTCGCCATCGCCACAACATGGCCTCTCAGCCCAGTCGCCTCGATATGGTCCCAGCTTAAATCCATCTCTGCTAGACGACAAGTTACTTCCCCGATTACACCTGCAACCACGGCAGGCGTAACTGGCATCGTTTTCCCATCTCCCGTTGACCCCTCCCCAATCGAACGGTTACCCACTACCGTCAGACCCCGTCCTCTCCGCCGCATGTCCAGAATCGACTCTTCCTCCTCTACATCTAAACGTAATTTCGTCGAGATTTCTTCTGATACATCCAACCCGCCACAACTGGACGATGCCGTGGCTCTGGACGACCTTTGGAATTCCTTGCGCCTCGCGAAGGAGCTCAAGATGAATAAGGAACGTCCCAAAGTCAAATCTCTCGAGGACTATAAACCTACGGCCAGTATCGGCGATATTCTGCAGGTCCCTTCGCCGCGGCCAGCATCAAGATTAAAGATAAGGTTAGTCTTGGATGGATATGTACCTCGGCCGTTGATGGTTTATACCAATTCAGCGATCCATCGCCGGCCCGCGAATCGCCTGCCCCCACTGCGCCCAGCACCCGAACCCCGGAGAGGCGATCATTACTAGAGGAAGTTCTTAGTAACGACCGGGACCCATCCGTTCGGACACCGTCGCCCATGCCGGTGACTCGGCAGACACCCAAAAAGAAGAAATCGATGTAAGCCAGCTGGTGATATGGTTTCGCTCAGGCTGAATTATGTTTACAGCACCGTCTTCCGAACGTCGCCAGAAAAAAACTACGTTGTGGCGATCTTTGACTTGCGGGGGGTTGAGAAGGATGATATCCGCGTCACCTTCAGAAGAGACCACATTATGGTTTCTTGGGAGAAGTGGGAGGTCGAAAATTGGGAAGAACCCGACTGTATTGCTCGGCGAACTGTGGAGAGGGTGTATCATAGGGTTATACCGCTAGCGGAGGGAACCAAGGTGGGCAGACGCGTCAGCATATTCACGAGCCACGCTGAAATCTCTATCCCCGCAGTTCCGAGACATTTACGGCACGATGAAGGGGGAGGATTTATTACTGCGGTATCCTTTGGTTGGCATTAATGGGTCAAGATCGGGGGAATCGTAGCGTGTGTATTCACTGCGGCACAGTACTTACAACTTGAATGCATGTGTTCTGGATGAGATAAAGGATGAGTCATCTTCGCGTATCACGGTGCCTTAAAGAGGTTATCAACGCGCCCATGTCGCGCCGTTGCGTTGCGCGCCCTCAATCACATCATCCAGCGCTAACTCGCCTTGCCTTTCACCACTCTACTCTTTCTCTCTTTACAATGTCCAGTCCCCAATCCTGGACGCCTGAGGAATCTCAGGTCACCGACCCCCTGGTCGCTGTCTTCACCTCTCCTTCTCGGTCTCGGTCTATAATCCAACGCTCAACTAATAATACCTCTCCACACTCCTTACATCTGTCTGTTGAACCTGCCATCTCAGGAGAGCGGGATCCTCTCTTGCTCAGCTCAACACGCCGTGCCACTCCCAAGAAACCTTTCTACCGTGCGCGGCCACTCTGGTGAGAATCCCTAGCCAGCCGACAGGTCGCAGCAGTCGTCATTTACACTGTTTTCGCTGCAGGCTCGTGCCATTCGCTATCATGGCCGCCCTCGTCGTAAGTCGTTGCCCTGATGTAATATGACCTCCGCGTAGCTCATTTCCCAAGCGTGGCATGACAATTGCGCCCCGCATAGAGGTGTTCACCCAACTATCCTGCTCGCGTCTGCATCACAGCTACAACCATACCGCGGCTGCATGGGTCGAAGCCACCTCTATAATGCCGTCATACGCGCCGCTGTATTTCGGCCTGGATCCATTGGGGCCCCAATTGAGCCCCGAACTTCTGGATCCTGCGGAAGACGAACCCTGGGACGACGGGGATACGGGAGATGACGACCCCCGGCGGTTGCCTTCTCCTCGCTGCCTGTCTGACCCAGCGGTGCAAGTTGGTGCAGGTGAGTATATATCTTTATCCATATCGCGTTTGCCACTAACATGTATTTTTCCTAGCCCGCATTCAAACAATATTCACCACGACCATGGGCCTTCTCAGTGCGTTAACAACTGGCTGGTGGGGTCACTTTGGCGAGCGCCACGGGCGTACTAAAGTTCTCGCCATCGCCGTACTTGGGCTCTTCCTCACGTACCTACATTTCTATGTTCACCTTTCTGTTTGTTGATCTGTCTTATCAGGGACCTGATCTTCATCCTCGCCTCGACCCCCTCATCTCCACTGTCTTCACATGGCCACAAATTGCTGCTCATTGCACCAGTAATCGAAGGCCTCCTTGGTGGCTGGTCAACCGTCCAGTCCGCGACGTCGGCTTACATCTCGGATTGCACTTCAAGTGGTAGCCGGGCCTCCGTGTTCTCGCGATTCACTGGCGTATCTTTCCTCGGATTCGGTGTATGTACATTCAACTTTCTTCACGTGGAATATGACCTCAACCCATGCATAGCTCGGCCCTATCCTTGGAGGCTGGCTTATCAGGCATCCAATTGCATTTCTCACCAGCCCGCCGCACCCCGGCCAACCTCAAGCCCAATCCGTCACCTCCGTCTTTTGGCTGGCCACATTCTTCTCGTTTATCAACCTATGTCTCGTCCTGTTCGTCATTCCTGAATCGATTACCAAGGAACAGCGGGATCTCGCGTCGGGCAAGGGTAAAGGCAAAGCTCGGGCCCACGCTTCCGGTACTCTGGAAGATGTTACCGAGGAACGAGCGGAAGACCAAGACTCTCCCGCCAGCACGAGTATCATTAGAGGTTTCCTGCGCCCGCTCGCCATCTTCTTGCCTGTGCCCATATTCATCGACGGTTCGACGCGGAAGCGTAAGGATTGGAGTTTGACCTTTTTGGCTTGCGGAATGTTTGGATATATGCTTTCGACCGTCAGTTATGTCTTCTCTGTGGATTTCCGCTGATATTAATGCACAAAACAGGGAGCGTATTCCCTGAAGTACCTTTATGCCGGCCATGTTTATGGTTGGGGTGCCGAACAGCTCAGCTACTATATTAGCTTGCTGGGTACTTCGCGCGCGCTCTTCCTATTATTCGCCTTCCCTCGTGCGTTTCCCCCGAATCTTGTCTTGCCGTTTTGCTGAGAATACCCGCAGTCATCATATCGACATTCAAACCCAAATCGAAGAGCAAACGGGTTGTTACGACCAAAGCCGCGAAGCCCAAGCCCACCAAGTCGCACATTGCTCAAGAAATTAAATTTGATCTTGGGCTTAGTCGCCTTTCGCTTTGCATAGACATTGTGGCCAACCTCTCCATCGTGTTCGCGCCAGCGCCCGACTATAGGATGCATTCGCAGGCAATGGGCGCCGACTCCTTCGTCTGCGGGCAGCTCACAATTCCAGAACTCGCAAACTCTGTTCATTCTCGCGAGCTGGATGCAGTGTTTGGGTGCGGGGGTGGTCCCGGCCATGCAGAGTCTCGCGCTGTGCATCATCCAGGCGCGGTCGTTGTTAGCTGCTGAGGCTGGTCAGCCGATCGTCGATGCTGGCACAGGCGCTCTCTTCGGAGCATTGGCTGTACTGCAGGCGGGAGGTCAAATGGTTCTCGGGGTATGTGGATATGGTCATCGCCTATTTCTTTGGAGCAATTACTTACATCTTTTCCGAGTAGCCTTTGCTGTTCGGTCTTGTGTACAGCGAGACCGTCGCAGCCTTCCCTAAGACAGTCTTTGTCGTCGCCATCGGCATCCTGTTTGCGTCCCTCACTGCGATGATGCTTGTTCGAAGCCCGCTCTCCGAGGTCAAGGGCAAGTCGGGTGTACGAAGAAGGCGCCGGATCAACAGCCTGGAGGAAGAGCAGCGGGGACGGTCAAGGATCAGTAAGGATCTGCGGGGGTACGGCAGCACCATTGACAGTCAGCAGGCCTCAACGAGTGGTTCAGCTTAATGCGGTGTACATCTAGAATAACCATATGTAGTCCTCAATATATATTCTCATAATCGAAGGCCGAGAGCAGAGGGTCTCAGACTAAAGACTGCCGCCATCTGCCAGCTTCGTCGAATAATCGCTGACCGTGGGATACTAATGGCCAGATGCGGATAGCCTGGTCCCTGGAACTCGCGTTCATCCCTCGAGCATCGTCAACCAGAGCAAGCTGTCCTCAAGGATCCAGATAATTTGAAGCTGAACCCGAGACCGGTTGAACTAAACAAACTCCAACCCTTGGCTTTTCCCCCACCAAGTGTCTCCGATGTCCCGAGAAGAAAAAAAACTTCAAGCGCAGAACGTTTGCGCCACTTTTCAGCTGGTGCTTCCGTCATTGGTCGTCTTCACCAAGTTTTGGCAAGCCGATACTCCTCTTTCACCTAATATTTGTGCAAACTATCTGCAATGAACCTTCAAATGCCCTCATGGACTATACCAAACTCGGCGCTGAAATTCCAGGCTCCCTCCCGCCCATACCTTGTCGCCCCAGCATCAAGAGTTCGCCAACAGCTCTCGCCGCCGCCCCCCGTCGAGTCACCAGTCGAGAGGACGAAACAGGCACGGGCACTAGCTGCATGCAGGATGAATGTGTCGCGTAAAGGGATGGATAGATTCGGATCCGGGGAACCCTCCCTTCCCCCGATACCCCGTCGCCCCGGCATCCCTGCTACCGACACTTACCCTGCTGACTGAAGACGAAGACGACGACCGCACCGCATCTCACCCTACTACCAACTCCCATCTCGAGAGGACCACGACGCGAAGACCAAGATGTGCGGCCAACTAGGGACGCCTGGCCGTCTTGCACGCCGCGGTACGTGGTCGATCCGACTCAGTCCGACACTGGACCGGGGGGCGAACGCGCTTCGACTCGGGAAGCGTCCGGCTGAGCAGCTTTCGAATTGGAGTTGGTTTTTGGTCTTAAGGGTGATACTATGGTTAGTCTTTTTTTATCCGCATCCCATTCTTCTCGATCCTAATTCGTCTCTTTTCAGATTTATCGTCGTCTTCCCGCCTGTCTAGGTGTCTTTTCCTCGACGTTGACACCCGCACCACGCCGCACCGGCACCCTTCTAGTTTTGATCCCATCCTCGAGCCACAAGAGACACGTCCCCCGCGCATCCGCGATCGCCGCTCGTTTAGCCCCACGCTCGTTTCATGTAATTCGGTTTCGCGCGGCTCCTCGATGTTAGTCACGCACCACGCTGATGAGGCACCACGCCCCTCCTTTACTTACTCACCGCACATACACCTACCTTATTTTCTCGTGGCGATTTATGAGTGTTGTGTTGGATTTTGGTTATTGCGCCAGGCTTCCCGTCTATTGGTGTGATCAAATTCGAGCAGAAAAAAGATCACTCCTGAGTTTCCGCCTCAAACCTTAATCCCAATTTGGGAATTTGATCGCGGCACTTTTTCGGCACCCTCATACCACAGACGTTCTGCCAGTGATGTATCATCCACAACTTTGGTTTCTACTGGATACTTGACGGAGTGGTTATTGGAGTGCTGAGTGGGTATTTAGGTGATGTAATTATTTTGTTTGGTCTGAGGTTCAATCCGGGCGCTTGTGGTTATTTCTACTCGCCCGAGCATTCGAGTGTCCTGTTCGGCCAGTTTTAATGAAATTAACTTGTGTAGTTATAAATAATTACTGTACGACCGAGTCACTGAGGCTTCAGAGGACTTCAGTGTACCCTGAGCCGGCTCGGGGGGAAGGTGGGAGGTATTAAAATGTTGATCCTCTTTGTATATGTGAAAAAACTAGCGTGCGTAACTCCTGTATCATTTTTATTCTCCCTCTGCGACGATGGGTGAACGCTGAGCACTGGGAAACGGTCGAGAACACTCGTGCAGTCTTGTGCATTCAGGTTATGCCGACATGCCGAACCCTAACCTTTTGCGATCATGCCGTTGTGCCGCGATCAAATTACCAAATTCAGGTTTAAGGTTTGAGGCGGAAACTAAGCGAGTAAAAAAATATGCCGACTCAACCGGGAAATCTGTGCCGAGTCCTTTGTCATCACCCGAATTCAAACCCCGCCGGCAGTATATAAGGGCCGTGGCATCGCTTTTGTTTCCTTGGATCAAACCCCAGCGGCCAGACAGTGAGAACCTTTCCCTCCCCTTCCCATGCCCCCATCTAACCATCCTTAGGCGCCGCTGAGCTCATGATGAGCTGCGTACCCCTCGCACGATGCGAGGGGCCGAGACCCCCGCACGATCGCGGGGTTGAGACTCATGGGCTCGGTTGCCCATGAGGGATGTCGGGGCACGATGCCCCGATTCGATGTGCACGGGGCTTCCCCGGCACGCGCGCGACTACGCCATGATGGCGTGCGCACCCCCCGCCTTAGC
The DNA here is from genome assembly GCA_029204335.1 of Mycena vulgaris. NCBI lineage: Eukaryota > Fungi > Basidiomycota > Agaricomycetes > Agaricales > Mycenaceae > Mycena > Mycena vulgaris. The sequence goes on from JARGYA010000035.1 coordinate 304,886, forward strand.
TGACTGCTAGGCGGGATGGACCCACCCCGCTACTGGGTGGGAGGAATTCGTTCGGGAATATCCCGAGCGGTCGGATCTCGTGGGGGCCCCCACGAGCACCAGGACGGTCGTCGACGACGACACGGACAGACGGGTGCCAGACGGCGCCCGTCGGACTAGCGCCATTGCGCCAGTACCCCGACCAAGTAATTACCGGTCGCGGGGACTGTGCCCAACGGGGCCAGTGACTCGACCATGGAGTGGTCGCTACCTACGCGCCGATGGATTTCGGCGCTAGCAATTCGATCACCACGTGGTGGAATCGTCGCGAACAAGACTCAGCGGATATCCGCTGAGACTTATCCGCGCGGCAGGCGACCCGCCTGTGACCTCGACCCTGAAATGTCGAGTTTCTCGACACCGAATTGTCGAGTCTCTAGCCGGAATGCTGGAGAACCTCGCTCACTGCACGGGATGCCTGACGGCGTCGCGTGGAAGCGCGCGAGGATCTGGATGTGCGTCTTATCTCCTGCCGTCTTTTCCCCGCTGACGCCATCTTTGTTCTTTCGTTAGGAGTGTATTTACCACATGGTAAACACAGCTCGTCATACCCCAAATTAAATAACCCAGGCCACCCCCGCTCCCTGCTGCATACTCATCGCTTTGGCCAATTTGGTGTAGAGTATGTAGTTCGGGGCCCACAATATATTGTTTTCGCGAACATTGTGTGACGTTTGAGCAAGATTTTCTTTCAAGAATGCGCAGCATCTGTAGAAGTTGGCCTGGACAACGGCTCTTTCAGTGGATCCTGCGGTCACGCCTGCTCGTTATCGAGCTCCAACGAATGTCCAATTGAACGAAGGCGGCGGTCGCAGATGACTGTGAATTCTTCTGAGCCCATTTTGAGATAGACGATGGATCTTCTGCGTGCGGACTTTCGACAGACGTTATTTGGACGTTATTTCATAAAGAGTTAGATGTTTCATCCTAACGCACGACAGCAAGCTTAAGGAGAATAAATACACGGCGAACCAAAGGGTATATGTACACACGAGTACTTAAAAGAACAAGGGGTATAAACGGCCACATCGCAAGAGACTCGAGACAGGCGGCGGTCGTCGACATCAGGCTTCCAAGGGGGTGATGAACTAGGGCGCGGGTACTTGCCAGCATGCCCCACCGCGTAACTCCGTGCAGCAGCGCAGGATCTTGTATTCCTCCTGTTATCCCCGCTCCGTCGTCGTCCAGCCCACCAGAAAACACCGAGTCTGTTCGATTCGAGCGCCAGCGTTGGACCGGAGACTAAGAAAAAAAAAGGGAACGAAGGGCGCGCCGCCGAAAAGGGCGGCGGACGGGTATATCTTGTTCTGGAGGACCTAGTCGGAGTCCGAGTCCCAATCATCGCGGGTAGGTACCGGTATGTCGCCGTTTGCGAGGTCGATAAAATCCTTGCGATGGCGGTCAGCAGCAGCTCTTGGAAGATGAGAGAAGACGCACAGTCCATCGAAGAAGGCATGGGTCATCATGCCCCTAACGGACAGTCGGGCTTTCGGATCGGGCGCCAGCACCGGGCAGTCAGGCGCAGAAGCTTCGTCCAGGAATGAATACGCGAAGCCAAAAAATAACCACAAGATTCGTAGAAGACGATTGGGCGGAGTGCATAGAATTCAGACACCCGGTTGAATACGGTAAGGATAAACTCCGTACATCATTTCATTGCGTTCTGACGACGGGCGGTGCGATACAAACGAGCGGGGAAAACAAAGGTACAGAAAAGACAGTGGTGGAATGGGCAGTGGGAGAGCATCGTGACTTGAAAGACAAGTGGAGGAAAGCGACCGAGAATGCGAGGGGGAGGGTATACGAAGCAAGAGATCGTCGTTGAGTGCAGAGGGAGCGGGCTAATAAAATCAAGCGAGGGCCCCTGACTTGAGTTCGCCCTTGTCTGAGTCGACGCCATCCTCAAGCGAGACCGATTCGAATTCTGCCAGATGCGGTGTCTTCCACGCTGGCACGGGTTTATCGAAGTAGAGCCAAGGCCGAGGGACAGGCTCCGGCATCGGCATCAGGGCTGCACCGTGGATGGCAAGGGCGCGCCGACGGAGGACCTGCGACGCGGTGAATACTAAGAGCCTGTCAGTTGAGAGCGAGGCTGAAAAAGGAGCGGGTACGGAGCACGACTTACGCGTGGTGGCGAGGGCGTACGGGAGGACACGGTTTAGTCCAAGCGGGATGCATTGCCAGATCATGAAATTATTCGCGCGGCAGGCCGCGCTCGCGCTGGGTAATATTTGGGACTCGACCATGTAGTTGGCGAGTGCTGTACAGATCGTTAGGACGTAGAGGGATCGAGTTAGTACATACCGGAGATGCCCCCAAGTGATACTGAGTAGAGAACGAGCGTGCCATGATGCATATTTACACGGGAATAGACGGTAGTATCAGTGCGGCGGGTGTATTTGCATCTGAGTGCGGGTCAGCAGGCTCGCGGACAAAGTAGCGGGGAGAAACGCCGCACAGACGATAGATCGGCTGCAGAGCCATGGTGCTAAGGACGGCGGGGGAAAGTTGCACATACATGGCTGCGACTGTGTCGAGTGACATAGCTGCGACTGTGTAGAGTGAGCACATCAATTAAATGTCGCGGAAATAAGACTATACATGTTGTGCCGAAACCATACAGGTACATGGCGGCTAGCGTCGAGGCGATCTGGAGTACGCAGAGAACGGATACCAGGCCTGGGGCGAACGGTCATGGAAGAAAGAGGAATTGGCGAATCGCACTGACAATATGCATTCGCAAGGAAGGCAAGAGACATGGCAGAGAGAAAAGAAGGAGATTAAGGTTTCCCATCACGATTCACGATCAGCGCTATAGTACGTGGTCTGATTAGCGCCCGTTCGCACCTTGGATAACACAGACGGCGGACGAAGCCGTGTCACTTTCCACAAGCTGTCGCCCAGCCGGAGGGACGACCGCGAGCGCAGAAGAAAAAGGCAGGAAGAGGGCTCATCTTTCTGGTTCAGGAAAACCCTGGTGAAAAGCGAAAAAGGGGTAAGTAGGAGCAGTGTGAAAAGGAGTGGCAGAGAGTCAACTCATATATCCAGCTGCTAGTAGGACATGCAGAAGAACAGTCGGGATAGAATCGGAGATACTTCCGATAGATTGAAGAATAAGGAGAAAATGGAGACCAAAAAGAAAAAAAACTTTGGAGAAATAAGTGCCCGATACTCTCCGTGTCGTTCTCGCGGAAAGGGGCCGATCGGGTCTAACACGAGCACTGCACAGCGAGTATTACTCTTTGACTCTGCCGGCGATGAGCACCACAGTGAGTTTTCTTGGTACTGGCAATTAACCGTGACACACTTTTGATTCGTGCCTGTTCGTGCCCCTCACCTCCGAGTAGCTCGACGCCGACAAATCGACCCTCATTCGAGATGATCAAGCGCCGGTCGGGAATCAGATATCGAACGCGGTGCTTCTGCACACCGTAATTGACTGCACGAGCCGCCTCTTCATCCTCGAGTTCAACGGAGCCTTGAGATTCGCCAATGAAAGTGTTCGCCTCCAGCTGGCACTACACCCCAATCAACCTATAGATATCCTGGAGATGGGGCCCCAGGTTTTCACGGCCGAAGACTACAAGTGGTCCATCAGATTCGCGTATCTGCTCAGTCAAAAGCCGTACACAGAAGATTGTGAGCATTTTTCTCCTTTAAGGTTCACCTGGAACCTATACATTTGTCTCTAGATGCCTTGTTGCTTTTATGTCTTCAAACGTTAGAACTTATCACTGCAAACGCCGCCAAAGAACACATTAATATTCCACGCATCCCCCGCGGGGTGTGGGAGAAAATTTTGAGCGAGAACCCCTGGGTCTCGTCGTACATTGACTCGGCGGGCGACATTTTCCAGGGGTGTAGCAATCTCAGTAAGTGCTCTTTGGTTCATGGATATGTCTGATTGCTGACTTGGCGAAGTACACGGAAACACAATTCCTGCCATTTGGACTTTAGAAGACCTCGATGTCGCGCTGCACACCTCGAACTTTTCGTCAGTTGCGCAGGCAGGTTTGCGTTCGTACATGGAAGAGCATCCTTCTACGGAAAAGTTCCTTCGCAGGTGCGTCTCTTTGAACGTGCACTTTCTAGACGGGACTGATACTAGAGCGTAGAACGTAGAGCATAGAACAGCGGGGCAAGCATTATTCTAGTCATTCTCACTACTGTACTGTACACTATACACTATAATGTATAGATGGAATTTGTAAATCAGCTGTTCGTTAATCCGCGCCGCTTTACGCTTTCTCTGCCTTCGAATCCGGGTTGTCCGTCTTTTTCAAGGCGTCCTCGACCTCGTTGCCGCTCACGCTCGAGGCCCTGACCTGCCCACTGCTAATGCTGTTCGCGCTCAACCCCTTCCGCACCGGCACCAGCTTCGAATTTGCCGGCTTGTCAGCGTCCCTGCCCTTCCCCACCCCCGTCAACTCTGCCTTCTCCGCCGTCCGCTCCTCCTTCATCTTCTTCAGCTTCTCGTCCATAGCTTTAACGCTCCCGAGGCCGCCCAGCCGCCGCGGGTCCGACAGCCATTTTTCAAGGACGGGGAGGAGCTCTTTCTTGGGCGGATACGTGCCTGAGTCGTTGTCGATAATAAGCTCATAGTCCTTGGGATCTCGCGAGGGAGGGGGCTGGTCCGCAGTCTGCGAACTTGAAGGACCCGCCTTGCCGCTATCCGGCGGTTTTATTTCGTCCTCCGGGACGCTTTTCCTTTTCTCCGCGTTCGTGTTTTCGCTCTTTCATTCTCCGGATGCACAGGAGACCCTTTCATCGGGCGCACAAAGAATCACCAGAATAGAATAGGCGATCTCCAGTGCGAGATCCGCGTGCATCGAATGCTTGCTCGACAAGTCTATCGCAAACTCGGGTCCCGTTTCGGTGAATCTCCACTCTGAAAACAAAACAAAAAATCAGCGTCGCATCCATGACTTTGGCGAATTGAAAGCCACCTCCGTCGAGCGTTATCCCGTATGTGAAGAGCTTAGCATCCTCCCTTGCGAGCGCTTCGCTGGACGCGGACATCGGCTCGTGGAGCGTCGAGCGCTTCGTTGGCTCTTCGGTCTGTGGCGTGGTGGTGTTGCTGGTGTTCACCCCAGTATCGTCGACGACGCCCACACTCTTGTCGCAGGCGTGCACGGTGCGGTACTGATTTCCGCAGGCCGTAGTTCAGGATGCGCCCCGCGATGACCGAGTCGCCGAACATCCAGTTGATGAACGGTCTGTAGCCGACATAGTGGCGCCGCAGCTCGACCGGGACGGGGCCCGTCAGCTGGAACTTGTTCGCGATGAAGGTCGTCGGGAGCGCTTGCTCCCCACGCCGTCCGTCTGCCCGTCGACATCGTTCGCGTCTTCTTGAGTGGACTTATTCACCATCGAGCCGATGAGGGGGGGGGGGGGAATTGGCGTGAATATCTGTCTGGGTCTCCTGTTGGTTGAAGATTACACAAGATGCCGCGACGCTCGCGTACACCCTCGAGCCAAGCGACGATCGTCCTTCTGGTCCGCGTCTTTTCGCAGGACGCGCACCGACGCGAAGACGCGGCTGTGCTTCCTGAGCTTCTCGCCCGGGAGCAGCGCGGTGAGGTATGTGAGAATGTACGGATGGAGGACGCCTTTCCGCTTCTGCAGCGTATACTCCGCCTCGAAGCGCTCAGAGCCCTCCTTCGTGCTGTCACTGTTAGGCCCGAAGCGCGCGACGGCCTTGCCCAGCCGGTCTGGAGACAGTTTCGCACCCGGGTCCTCGTCGTAGAGGATCATGAGCAGCTTGAAGCCCGATGCAGGGACGCCGGAGACCAGCCAAGTGGAATTCCATGTTGGGTCGCGGGTGCGGCGTATTGTTGGAGTGTGAAATTTGAGGTGAGTCGCGTCGGGTGTGATGCGGGTCGCAAGACAGGGTGCCTATATCGGCTACCGGGAGGTTCTTGGCACCTGTGGCAGAATTAAACGCGATCCTTGAACGCGCACGGAAGAGAAAAACTCACCGTCAAAGGTTATTTGTACGGTGAATGTGGGAGACATCTTGCGCTGCGTTCAATCTAGAGCAGAGCAGACCTTGTGAAGAAAAAGAGATGAAACTGAGCTGCCAGGAGGCTATGCGACGCGGATCACTTTGTTCCCTCTGTGGGCCTTAGTTTGGTGCTTGCATGTTCGAGAGCGTCGACTCTGGCCGAGGCTTTTGACGGCTAACAATTTGAACCCGAAGATCGTAAGTAGTCCCGCCTCCGAGTCATCTCGAGTTTACTGTAGCTTGAAATTATCTGGATCCGGTTGACGCGTCGACGAGACTCCTCTCTTAGTCGAGGACGCACGCAAACGACTCCGAGTCGGACCACAGAGAGGTTCAAGTTATTTCCGCATCGGGACCGAGATCCCACGGTCGGACTTTGATCGCGCATCAATGGCCGCAGCGTCGCGCTCTCGTCCGGACTCATTGAATAAGTAAAAATAAAAATAAAGCACCACGACTGCCACACCCAATACAATTAATTTACATTCTAATCAACTCACCATTCACTTCGAAACGCGCCACTCCACCCATCTTATTCAGCCGGCCTGCGCCGGTCTATTGCATTTACTATGTACAAATGTAGTGTAAGATATGCATAGCGGTTAGCGATGAGGAGCACAGAGTCGCGCGGAGGAGGACCACCAAAATGGCATGGCCGATGCGCATGCAGGCAGTCCAACGAAACAGTCGTAAAAAGACATTGCCATCGCCCCCGCCGCCACTCCAGCCCTCGGATCGTCAAAACGTACGTAGACGTAGATGTGGCCGCGGCCATCTACCTTGCGCGCGTGCACTACACGCCCTGCGGCGTCGGCTGCTGCTGCACCGCGCTCACGTCGCGCGCCTGTCCCTGCATATCCTGCCCAAAGAAGAAAGAAAGGATGAGCACCCCGCAAGACGCCGCACACGAAACGAAACGCACCACCCGCTGCTTCTTCACAGGCCGCGGCCGCACCCCGGGGATTCCCGCCTTGGACGCCGCAATCACCGGCACAGGCGCGCGCAGCCCCCCGCCGTTCGCGTTCCCGTTTGCATTCCCATTCGCCAGTGGCGCCCCGTTCGCCGCATGTCCGTTCCCATACCCGTTTCCGCCCCCGCCCACAAACCCCTCCTCGCGCTCGCGCTTGATGCCCCGCTCGCCGGCGGCCCCCGCAGAGAGCGGCTGCGCGCTGAGCGGATGCGGCGTTCCCGTGCGCGGGTGCGCGCTCGTCGGCGTCCCCGCGCCCCGCGTCGGCGTCGTCCCTGCCGTGCGCAGCGGCGTGCCCACGCGGCCCGGGACGACCACCGGCGGGAGCGTCGGCCGCGCGGGGCGCGGGGTGCCCACGCCTGGCCGCGGCGTACCCACGCCCGTACCCGGCCGCGGGGTGCCCGCGCCGACGCCCGACCGCGGCGTCCCGGGGGCTGGCGAGCCCGTGCCCGTGCTTGCGGCGGCGGCGGCCTGCGCAGCGTGGAGCTGCGCCTGGGCCTTGGCGAGGCGCTTGAGTTCTTTCTGCAGGGGCGGCGTCAGCGGCGCATAGATACACGGCGCAGGCACGCACTCGTTTCTTGCGGTCCTCGCGCGCTTGCGCGGACTCGACCACGAGCGCGCTGGGGTTCCACTGGGGGTAGATTAAAATGCAATATAAATACATGTGAAGTGGGACGCGACGCACGCCTTTGAGCCCCTCCAGGCTGACGGAAAAGGCGTCGCGCTGGGTGCGGAGGTCGAACGGGGCGATGTGGAGGCGCTGCTTTGGCGGGGCCTGCATGATGCCGGCGAGGTAGTCGTCCTTTTTCATCGAGTGCTTGCCGGGGATGTCCTTGATGAGATGCTTGTACGAGTTCTTCTTCTTCTTCTCGCCCTTTGGGCCAGTCTCGTCGTCGTCCGGATCGTCGGCGGCGCCCGGGGTTTGTGGCGCCGGGCTGTCGTGGGGCTGCTGCTGCTCGCGAGCCTTGCCCTTGCCGGTGTCTGGCCCGTCCTCGAGTGGTGGGCGAACATACTTGTCGTACGAGGCGAGCAGATGGAAGCGCGCAAGGAGGTCGTGCGTGCTGGCGAGGCGCGGGGCGGGCTTTGGCGAGGGACCTGGGGGGGGGGGGGGGGGGTCAGCATGGGATGGGGGGTCGCACGGGTCGCACTACACACCCTGTGGCTTGAGGAAGAGGGTGGTGGATGGGCCTGCCTCTGCGTTCTGTTGGCCAGACATGGACGTAGAGGTCAAGACAAGGTGTGATCGCTAACTAATACAGCCGAAAAATAATATAATCTACAATAACAACCACCGCCCACACCACACCACACCACACCATTCTTCCAGCTCCGGGCCTTCATGGAGCTGGTGGCACATCACTCGGATGACTTCCTTAAACCCGCACAACCCCATCACAACTCGTGCGCATGCCGTGCAATTGGGAGCAATTCTATTCAAGAAGTTTGCGAAAATTTCACGCGCAGGAACGGAGTACTAAGTCGAAACAGAGGTGTTCCCAGGGGCATATCCTGATGTCGTTGGAGACGAACCGGCGGCAAGAAAATCCGTTCCTTAGGAAACTCTGGCCCTGCCCAAATTCAAAGTCTTGGTTTTTCCCGCCGGCTGATGTCAACTGACAAAGGAGAACGCAACTTTGGCTCGAGCCTCCGGATCCGCGTTCTCGGCTAGCTTGCAAGCGACCCTCAAGTTACACGGTCGACTGTTGCTAGCGCTACCTCGCCGACTTGCAGCTTGGCAGTTTCGTTTCACGCTTGGGCCAATGCGTTTGCATCAATCATGACGAAGTGAAGAGCTCTTTTCTTGTTCTGAATCGGTGGTCATTAGGCATGTACTGTCAAAGTACTGAGAGCCTACCATTGCGGTAACAGACACTGCCAGGACGGGGACCTGGAATCCGAAGAGATTGGAGGTGTCGGATTTGCGGATGCCCGGCAAGAGCCGGCGAGGCCGGCGCTTCCCGAAACGACAACCTTCATGTTGCCTTCACGTCGATTCTCCAAGATCGTCTGAACCATTATTCAACAACTCCCAGAGGCAGCCGCTTGTGCTCCATAGGATCAACTTTCGCAACCTTGAACACCATGATACAGACTGACATATCAGCGATTCGATTTACTCTGCCTCCGGGAAACTAGAACCCGCCGCTGACTTCAGTGCCATTGCCCCACCCATTCGAATGCCACCCGCTGTGTAACGGAACTCCGTCTAATTACCGTGCGGTGAATACCTGGACTCCCCTCATTCGAAGCCTTTTCATTTTGGTTGATTAACTATTAATCCAACTCTGAACGTGTACCGAAACGACCATCGTCAATTTGCATCCCGGAACAGATCATGGAGCTTAACTGCCACCGCAAGAATGTTCCGCGATTTCAGTGTGTCCCTAGAAGATGGCCTTGCAATCGTTCGCTCATCTTGCGCATCTCCACTGGATCTGGTTTCTATCTTCCTTCATCGCTCGCTCATCTGTCCTACACTGGAACCGCGTTCCACCTTCCTCCACCGTTTTGTGCTTTCCTCCTTCTCCTCGACCTACGCCGTGTTGTGTCGTAGCGAGGTGCTGCCACTTTAGAGGGGGTGTGCGTCTTAGAAATGGTGTTCATCTACGCATCACGCGGTGAGGATATCGTTTCATATTTGATCTCGTTCTACATATAGTGCCTCTGTAAGAATTTACATGCAATCAGGTTTATTGAACTCGATTCTCTGATTTTTCAGGACTGCCATAAGTTGCCTCGTCGTCGTCGACGTAAGTCTCACTAATACTTGCAAACTCTAGTGATTGTCATGGTCATGTTTCCTCTCACTTCGTATCAATACTATCATGATTGTGATGCTGCGATGTACCGTTGCCAAAATCGAGTGTTCCGTTAAGGGATCGGCGAATACTTGTGATTCAACTTGGCAGGCGAAGGCAGGTGAGCGCTCATCTTGCCGTTGCTCTGCTTCTTTGGCACTGCCGACGTGGATGATACCCCCACCGTTACAGCAATTGGCAGTACCGAAGGCGCGGATCAAAAATTCTCTGTTTTGGGATGTTTTCGAAGAATTCCTGATATCTCAACAAGTTCTGAACCAACTCACATGAAACCTAGATAGAAATACTCAGCTAATTCATGCCAAATTAATGATAGAAAGAAAGTTGTAAAAAGGATGTACATTCAGTGACATTGGTTTAATGGGCCATTTTGTGGATGAATGCAGTTTACAGGCATCTAGACACATCCAAATAATGCGGATTTTTGTCAGGGAAAACTTTGATGCATCCTGAAACTTATCGTAGAGTCGTAATCCTCAAAACTTCAATCTATCATGCTTGTAAACACATCAGGACAATGAGCAATACACTGAAATCAGGGAATATTGTCAAATTTGAATCCACTGCTGACGTCTTTGCAAGTCTGACTCTATGACAACTTGCAGAATGTATCAAATCTTTACCTGACAAAGGTCGACATCATTTGGATGTGTCTAGATGCCTGTAAACTGCATTCATCCATAAAATGACCCATTAAACCAATATCACTGAATATACATCATTTTTACTCTTGTGGTCGAAAGGAACGTAGGAAACAACAGGGTCATCGGAAGCGTTGATAGCCAGGAACGGAACTTCAATATCCTGCACAAGGTCCCCGCTCGAGGCCTAGGAATAGTAGGAAAGCAAAGAAGGAAAGGGGAAATCCGGCGGGTCGCCGCCCACAAATCGGGTGAAGGTATCGTCGGCCAGAAAGCGATGGACAGCTGCCCCAACAGAGTGCTCTGGTTGATCAGGAGCGACCGGTTTATAGTGATGTTGTATGAGTGCGCGAACATTGCTACCCATGCCTCGCAGGTATACATGTCTTCCATTAGCAAGCCAGCTTAGCTCGTAAAGTCCAGTGCTCGGCATGCTGCAGTGGTCTCAATTCACCAAGTAGATATTCGGGACGTTGTGGCTAACGTTGAGTGGTACGATGGCAAATTTGAGTATAATTCCACGGCAACAGAGGGAGAACTGATGTATACTGGAGGAACACGAAAACTGGGTCGACCGACATTGATCGTTGCTCAATTGATCTTTCACGTGATCGTCACAGCGATCAATTGTGAAGAGGGGTAAGTATGTGTCATCTTCGGGCCGGCCGGGCCGGGACGACTTGGGGCACTTATCCGATGGTTCCCTAGTACACTCAAAGGCTGGACTTTCGCAAACCTCTGGAACAAGGATACAGACACAGTGACTTATCGGGGATTCGTTCCACTCAGGAAACTAAGGACCCGTTAGGCTCTGGCCGACCTAGGTCCCATTCCGGATTCGAATGCCAGCTGGGCAGTGGAATTTCGTCCGACCATCGTGGACTCATCCCTCACAGAACCTGATCCAGATGGCTCTATCTAAGCGCTGGAGCTCGAATCTTGGATCAATCGAGACCAGGAGGCTAAGAGCTCAAGATAACTTGCGTACAATCCACCCTATTCGTGCAGACTGCGAGCGGACATAAACGCAAATTCAAAGCTGGATCATCCCAATATTAATGCTGTCGTGGACCCCATGACGGGCTCGACTTTCCGCAATTTCGAGGCGCTCCTTACATCCGAAGCGCTCCCTGTATTTGTGGATCCCGACTCCCGCTCACGCCAGTGTCCCCTTGCTATTGTGCCTGGCCAAGACGACGACAACGTGAGCCCGCCACCACCACCGCGGACGGTCATCCGTGGAGGACCTGACGGGAAGGAGATGTGCGGTCGTTTTCCGGTGATTCTTGTTTTCCGACGAAGACCCCACCCTGTTGGCTTGCCGCCCACTGACCAACTCCGAGCCCACGACGCCCGCCTTCCACAGTGGCATTCGTGCTCACTCCACGCGCCTCCTCCGTGTCTCCGCGGTCCCTTATACTTGCGCCGTTCTCCGTACGCACTCTGGATACCTGTATTTTCTCGCCGCGTTTGGCGGGCATTTATTTCGTACGAATATTATCGTGCTAGCTCCGCTTGAATAGCTCGTCGGGAGAATGAGGACAATATTATTGTGCTGTGATTACCGCGTCGGACACGCGAGATGCACGTGTGCGCCTCGCGGATCGGCGCCGTTATCATCGCTCTCCTAGTAAAGTCACCTAGTTCCGCCCACCATGTCCTCCTCGGATGCCGTGCTCACGCAGATCCTGAAGCAGCTGGACGCGATGCAGATCCAGCAGCAGACGATGCAGGCAAAGCTCGATGCACTCACAACCCCCACCACCATCCCCTCGTCGTCCTCACCGCCGCCACCGTCGAGCTCGCACCCCATTACCATCCCCGTCACGCGCTCGACGAGCTCTGACATGGGTACCTCCCCGCCGTCGATGGCGATGAGCGGGACGCCGTCGTCGATGCCCCACCACACGCTGAGCGGGGCGACCGCGACGGAGCGCGAGCGCGAGCGGGTGCTCTACCCAGGGCGAGTAAATCTGACGACCTACCCCGGCCAGCACTCGATTACGCCGTTCCCGCTGCAGTGGGGCGCGTCCTCGCCCACCGCACGCGGTCCCGTGGTCTGCTCGCGCCTCCCCGCGAGCATCAAGGCACGCAACGCCCTCGGCGCGCACAGCGGCTCCTACTCCATCTACCGCGCTCTCTCCATCGCCCTCGGCTCCCTCTCTCCCACCCACAAGCCCGACTTCACCATGACAGAGCCCCCCGTCGACATCCCCCCCAACCCCGCGTGGGGATCCGCCGGCGGCTGGTCCATGAGCGACGCCCCCGCGTCGGGTGGCTATGGCCCGATAGTGAGCATGGACCCATACGGCCACCTTGTGCCGACCGTCTTCCGCCGCGAGATCGAGGAGCTGGGGCTCGACGTGCGCCCGAGCATCGCCGTCACGCGCGCGCACATCAAGATGAGCGAGCTCGACGACGCGGTGCGCCGCGGGGATCTCGCCGTCGACGGTAAGGTCGTCCTCGAGAGCCGCCCGCTGCCTGGCGTCGACGCGCCCGGCGTCGAGGTCACCGTCAGCAAGGCCGCCGTCGAGCCCGTGTGGCACCTCCCTGGCGTCGCGGAGCGCTTTGGCATGTACGTCGCATCGCATTCCTTCATATACAGCATTTAATCCAACCCCAGCTCCGAGCCCCTGCTGCGCCGCGCGCTCTTCGAGGAGACGGGCGGCTCGTACCCCGAGCTCATCACCCGCCCCGACATCAAGATCTTCCTGCCCCCCATCGGCGGGCTCACCGTCTACATCTGTCCGTCCCCCCCTCTCCCTCTTACCCACCCCTAATTTTTTTATTTTCCAGTCGGCAACCCCGCCTTCCTCTCCGACCCGTCCAAGGAGCTCACGCTGCGCGTGCACGACGAGTGCAACGGCTCCGACGTCTTCGGCTCGGACATCTGCACGTGCAAGCCATACCTCACGTACGCGATCGAGGAGTGCATCCGCGGCGCGCAGCGTGGCGGCGTCGGCGTCGTCGTGTACTTCCGCAAGGAGGGCCGCGCACTCGGCGAGGTCACAAAGTACCTCGTGTACAACCTGCGCAAGCGCGGCGGTGACTCGGCGGACAAGTACTTCAAGTCGACCGAGCTCATTGCCGGCGTAAAGGACATGCGTTTCCAGGCGCTGATGCCGGATGTGCTGCATTGGCTGGGGATTCAGAAGATCGACCGCATGGTGTCGATGAGCGATATGAAGTACGACGCGATCGTCAAGAGCGGGATTCCCATTTTGAAGCGCTATGATATACCTGGTGCGCCCTCCCTTCCCTTCCATTCCCTACAATCACACTCACACAACCCAGAGCACCTCATCCCGCCCGACTCGCGCGTCGAGATTGACGCCAAGATCGCCGCGGGCTACTTTTCCAGCGGGAAGCAGGTCACCGAGGCGGATTTGTTCAAGACCGTTGGAAGGACGTGGGAGGAGACGGAACATTAGGCGTGAGGGTGAAGCTTGAAGCTTGAGAAGTATACTACTACAGCTGTATTTCTTGTACATACTGTACATACAAACATTTACATCCAGTTTCCATCCAACGCGGCTCTCAAGCAGCCGCCACGACCACCGGGGCAGATGCCGCGGTGTCCACCGCCGAGTCGCAGCGCTTGCGCTTCTTCGACTTTGTGCTCGCCTTGCGCTTCAGCGTCGCGTAGCTCGTATTGACGTCCCGCAGGCGAAAAATCCCGATCGCCTTCTCCGCTGCCGTCAGCTGCACCTCGTTCTTGGTCAGCTTCCCGTGGTACCGGTCCGCGACGCGCGAGTCCTCCACCTCCTCGCCGTCGATCGTGATCGCGCAGCTAATCTCGCCCTTCGCCTGCGCAAACGCGTACCCGAGCTTCACGCCGCGCTTGCTCGCCCACAGGTGCAGCCGTGAGATGGGGTGCAGCACATCGACGTCCGCGCGCACGACGCGCTCGAGAACCTGCAACAGCCCCAGGCGCCGCAGCACGCCGCGCACGGCGTCGAGGCTCCCCCGCGCGTCGAGGAACACCGCGCCGAGGAGGCTCTCGACCATGTCGCTCAGGAACTTGGGCGCCTGCAGCCGCGTCAGCGCCGCCCACGGGAAGATGTCGCCGCGCTGCAGCGCCTCGTCGATCTCCGCGCGCCGTTCGCCGAACCGGCCGAACGCGCTCTTTTGCTCCTCGAGAATGCGCATGTTCGAGTGCAGGAGGCACTGCCAGAGGTAGATCGGCTGTGTCTGCGTCTGCAGCTCGATGTTCCGCGCGCCGCGCGCGCCGCCAGTCGGCCGCGGCATCGATTTATCCACGTCGATGTGCGTCCCGAGGCAGACGAATGCGAGAATGTTCGCGTTGACCATGGCGGATTTGCGGTGGAACATGTGTCCCGGGCTGTATTCCTTTCCCTCCGCTCGGAAAAGGTACTCGGTCACGATCATGTCGAGTACGGCGTCTCCGCAGAATTCGAGCCGCTCGTAGCTGGATGCGAGGACGTTAGGGCGGGGGCGGAACTGAAATCGATAGCACGTACGAGATCGTCCGCAAATCCTGCTGGTAACTCGCATGGGTCAGCGCCTCCACGAGTAAGAGTTTGTGCGTGAATGTGTACCCCAGCATGCGCTCGACAGAGTCCAGCTGGGAAGGCAGTTCGGAATGGGTTTCGACGCGGCTCAGCATGGCCTCGATGCGCGCCGGCAGAGGCTCCCATTTGATGTCGAGGTCGAAAAATCGGGCGCACATGAACGCGAGGTCAAAGCTGCCATGGAGATATGCAGCCCCGATCAACGACTCGACGACGTCCGCCAGAACTAGACGGCGATAAGCAGTGAGGAAAGATCAAGAGCGATTCAAACCTTTGGTCGACAGGTCCTGGCCCTTGCTCTTCTTCTTCCGCTTCGGGTCGTTCATGTCCACGTCCGGATCCTCCTCGACATCGGTATTCGCCTCGGACTGCGTGCCACTCGGCGTCAAGTAGCTTGGTTTCCATTTCTTACCGAGCATCCGGTCTGCAAATCAATGAGGGGCTCGTGTGAACGCTCGCTCGGTGTGGTCCATACCTCGTATGATCCACCGGTAAAGACTGTGTTTAACGTTGGCCTTCGCAAGCCTCACATTCGACACACAGCTGCAATAATAACAATCAGATTACCCCCAACGTCGAATGAATCCACGCACTGTCCCATTTTCTGGGTGAGATATCCCTCATGCCAGAGTGGGTATTCCCCGAGTAACTGGATGCTGCTCATAAACTTCAGAACGGTATCTCCCAACGTCTCGAGCCGCTATATCGATGTTAGCATTGGAACAGCAGCGCAGCTTGGTAGCCAACCTGATAGTTGTTGCGCTCCTGCGAAACCGGGGCGCATATGGCGGTGGTCAACAGCTGCTGGGGTATATTGCCGAGTCCCAGATCTACAAAGAGGGTCTCGCGCAGGGAGTTGGTCGTCATTGAAATTGCCAATGATCGGAGAACCGAGGGGAGCAGGAAAGCATACTGTGCATCGGCTGCGGAGCAAAGAGTTACAGACGACAGCCGGGGGAGTAGATGGATGGTTTTGGGTAGTGCAGGGGAGGCCGCCTTCTCGGGGATTGGGATGAGGAAGTTGGTGCGGGGTGGAAGGTTTTCAACGACCAACAGAGGATACGAGATTTCCAAGTCCGGAAACCGCGCATATAATGTTCTCATCTCGGCCTCCTCTTCGATGGAAAGAGCTTCGAACCTCCAACGCACGAACTTGAAAGCTTTGCTGAATTGAGCTCCGTTCCGGATGATGGCTAGATCGTTGGGGTAGGAAAACTCTGCTCCGAAAGAACGTGCATTCGTAAAGAATGGATCAGTGGCGCCCGCGTTCTGTTGGATGTGCCATAGTCGGCGGGCGGCCCAGGCAGCGTCGTCGGCGCCGTTTGGGGGCAGGAACAGGTACGAGAAATCCAGATCATCCCAGCTCATTCGCGAGCCGTTGATGCACCAGAATAATCGGCGGGTGTATTCCCGCGCCCTTGCAATTGTTTCGGCGGATACCTCGAGTGGGAACGACCGCAAAGTCACGGAGTCCTGGCACCCCGGCCGATGCAGAATGGGAGCATCTTTCCCGGACCACTGTGTCGGCTTTGAACGAGTGAATAGCAAGAGTGGTGGGAGACCTGTTATGACTAGCTCCGAAGTGTACCAAATACTTGATGTATCCGTGGGGGCCCATGGATCCATCTGCACCGAGACTCTGGCCGTCCCAGCCCGCTTTTCGACCTCTTGCAGCAAGGCTTTGACTTCTGCGTCCAGTTCAGGCTGAACGACACTCGTAAGAGGAAGAAGATGGTCGTTAAGGAGCCCATTCTCATATAATGCTCGATACGCATAAAAAGCCGCATGCTGAGCCGCGGAAATCTTTGTGCGATGGATGCGTTCCGTTTCGAAGTAGCGGAGTTCGCTGGGTAAGAGTCGTGGCAATGTGACCTTGGCAGCAAAGGGACCGGGGTACGGCTTGATTGCAGTGGATCGGTTCTCAAACGAATGCCACCCCTCTGGCAGCTCCGGAGGGTCTATGTCGAAAATAGGGTGGTTATCAACATGCCCTTTGATATAATCAGCTACTTGTATACTATTGAGACGATGACGTGCCTGCGTTAGGAATAGCATCGCAAAAGTGGTGGAGATGCGATACAGCAGAATTAAGCGTCAGAAGCGCGCTGCAGGATATGTCAATCGACTGAAAGATGCCCAGGTGCTATCCATACCCCGTTGCTTCGACTCTGAACTGGAGGACACTGTCGTCATCGTCGACCTTTTCTTCTTCCGAAACGCGTTTGAGGTCCCGAGAAGGATCATTATAGAGCGCAACCATCTCGCGTTCCAATTTTTCCCAGTCCTTCACGGTGCTCTCGTGGGCGCCGCCTGTCTCGAACATCAGGGTGAAAGTACTACGCTCGCGACGAGCTCGGCCTCTACTCTGTGCCCAGCTTGCCATGTTTGAGGGAGGATCCCATCGGATCACGCTACCACAAGCCTGAATGTCAATCCCCTCTTCCGCTACTGCTGTCGAGACGATGAGATTCTTCTTTCCGATTTTGAAGTCGTTTATGGTAGCGTCTTGAGACTTGTGGAGGGATCGAGTTATATCCAAAGTGGAGTTTTTATATGCACTATCCGCGCTTCCAACCATGCATCCAACCTGGAATATATCCCTCGTGCGGGGATGGTGGGACAATACTTCGGCTAAAACTAAAACAGCGTCCCGACGCTGAACGAAGATCAAGCCGCTATACGGCTCGTTGTTCGATTCTGTTTCTGATTTCTCCGCCAACAGACATTCCACAAGAACGCGGACTTTGTCGGATGACTCTTCCACGATGTCGTCGTCAGAGTAAGAGACGGGCGTGACAACGATTCGATCGAGTATGCCCATGAGATATCCCTTTTCGGTGTGCTTTAGATCTGATACAACACTTCGATACTGGTCGACCGACGCCTTTGCTTGGTCAAGGACCCGACAGATGTACCAATCTGCAGCCCACGGTCCAATTTCGACGCAAATCTCGTGGGCAGTGCTGCAAGCATGTTGAAGGGCGACATGGGTATATGAATTCTTTTTTAAGATGGTTTCAGAAAGCTTTTGATCCAGACGGGTGTACTCGAGGGTGCGGGGGGTGGTCTTCGCAAGCTTCCGACGTAAAGAGATGACGTAAGGGTCCATTTCGATGTCCAGCGATTGGAAAATAAATTCGAATGCGGCGAGGTTGGTTGAAAAGGGTGCGGGGTCTGGGTGATACAGCACATGCTTAAACATAGGTCTGTGGACAAACAGCGCAAGCTCTTCTCGTTGGCGCCGAGGGGCGCGAATGATGCTGTCCAGGTTTCTTTCAATCGTCCTAAAGGCTTTCATGAGAACGCCACATCCGTTTGCATGTGCATCGCGACCGACCTGAAAGCAGATGCCGCATTCCCTCCGTAAATGGGACTTGCTGTTAGACCCAAAACCATGGGGCGAACGTTTTTGCCCCCAGGGATCGGAAATCCGGCGGAATCAAGAGGTCTTGGATGGCACCCAAAATAAAATTCGACCATAATCCTGTTATACGGATGCTTGTCGGCGGCATGGTGGGCTTCATCAAATATTAAAAGTCCTATATCGTGTCCCAGGTTTACATATCCATGGCGAAGAGCGTCCAGCAGCACCTGGGGGGTTGTGACCACAATACGGTTTGTGCTCAAGACGGCCCGCCACAACGCCTCGTCCTTCCATTGCTCGGGTTCGACAGCGCCCGAAATGAGCCCAACAGGCACAGGTAAGGCTGTTTGTATGACCAGTCGTTGCTGAGGCGAAATGATTCAACTCAAGGCGATGAAGAGCGAAGGACAGAAAGACACCTGTTCGCACAACGCCACTGTTGGAGCCAGGAACCAAGAGATCTTACAGATCTCAGTGAAAAGGGAGTACTTTGCTAAGAGCTGCGCACCTTATTGGGTTCCCTCTCCGCCTCGATCTTCATCCGTAGAACAGCGATGTGGGTCTTTCCGGATCCAGTGTCCAGAGCAATTATTATGTTCATTTTTAAGGATTCCTGAAGCATTTCTTCCTGATAACCGCGGGTCGAAACCTCATTGAGTGGACTATCCGTCGAAACCTCATTGAGCGGGCCATCCGAGTCGGTCGTTCCTGTTAAAGGCATGAGAGCTGGCGCAGATTTACCTAGGATTTCAGTACCTGTTGACATGGGAGCTTAAACTCCAGAACTGGTGGTCGGCCTTTATGGCCTGGGCGAGCTGTTGAGTCAAGGAAGCCGGAGGTCAAGAGAGACGCCGAGGTTGACAACGGATCACCACAATCGGTCAATTGGCTTCGAACGGTGGGATCCCGGTGCGGAACGCGCTTGGCCGTCCGGTGCCAAAGTGTGGCGTCCTCGGCAAAAAGAAACTCAAATGTGACCTGAATCATGTATTTGTGACCTGACGCGTCTGAGCTCGTTCTCGTCAAAAAGCATAAATTTCATGAAGTGAAGAGGTACAGCAGTAAGATATGGGTAAGTTATTAGATTATATGGAATAGAAATGAAATGGAGTGTCTCATAAGCTCGACTAGAACCATGTCACCGCCTGCCTCCGGCCCCTATTAAACTTGTCATGCTTCGATTACTTGTCCCACTCGCGTCGTAGCTCCTTCGCCCTGGCCCTATCCGACCATCCTCTTCTACATTCCGGAGGGTAGTCGCGCTGCCATTCGCACCCCTCTTGTTTCCGTCCAGTGAATACATCTTCGCATTGTTCTTCTTGTCCAGCGAAAACGCGTTGCCAACGGCCACGGGCATGCTGAGACGGCGTATCCAGCCTTTCGGTTTCTCGGGACGGAGAGTAAAAGGCTTTTCTGGCGGACGCATGTCATTGGGGGATGGCGACCGGAGCGATGGCGTTTTGTACTGAGCTACGGAACAGCTCTGGCACCCACAATACGGAGCATGCTGGCTTGCGTTTCGAGAGCCGTCAGCAGACGATGTTGACGAGTGAGGCGAAGAGGGAGACTGGGATTGCTGTGAAGGCGTGGAGGGCGGTATTAGATGTGTAGTGCTGTACGAGTAAGCCCGATTGTTGGCGACATTGGATGGTGGCATGCGAGTCTCGAGCTGGGACTGAGGTCGTGGGAGTGGAGAAGGGTTACGAAACGACGTTTTTCGTTCTCGTGGGCGTAATTGAGGTATCGGGCTACCGGTACCGCTCTCCCAGGCGTCCCTTGGAGTGTCCCCAGCCCGAGAGTTTCTCAAATTTGCTCGCTCGAGTTCCAGCTCTTTAGCGCGCATCTCAATTTCCCTTTCCTTATCTTGGAGAGCCTTCTCTTTCTCCAAAAACTCCAGCTCTGCAACCTCATCTATTCTTTGCTCCCGCTGCTGATTGCGGCGCCGGGCGGCTTCGTCCTCCGCGTCCAGAATTACCGCGGGTTTGGAGGTTGAAGGACTGGGTAAGGGTGATCGTATGGAGTTATATCCTCCAGGCGGGCTTCGGTCTCCAAATGCAGTCTCTGCCTGGCGCGCAGCAGCAAACCTGTCTGGCAATACCGGTAGGGGAGCACGAGAGGAGAGTACGGTCGGCGAAGATGCCCCGCGGGGAGAAACAGGCGGGGCATCCATAGGTTGGTAACGAGTAGCTAGATCGGTGACACTCAACGGCAATCGGGGTATATCCTTCGGTGCCGGGGAGGTCGCACCAGACTGGGGAAGTAGGGTGCGTTAGGTAAAGTGAAAGGGACATGCACGAGGAGGCTCACGGTGGAAGAATATCTGTTTCGCATAGCAGCAACAACACTCCCGCTGCTTCCCCCAGTATCACTTCTTTCTATCCCGCCCTTTGATTTCGTGGTATCTGCCGTGTCGCGGTCATCAAGAAGATAATCGCCTCTGGCATATGTTCTCATGGATCCAGATGCGGGAGGGGATGGCATGCGGTCGAGATTCTGCTGGTATGTTTCGACTGTTTGAGAGCGCATGGGGATTGGCCGCTTGATATCGAGAGTGTCGCGCTGCGGTGAAACAGGCGCAGGGTCAGCATATACAGGTTTGCTCTCTTGGTGCATCAGATTCGGTGATGGGGGGAGCGATGTAGGCTCTTCAACCTGACGATTAGGCTCTAGTAGAGCTGGCCCGTCCTGAGAGCTAGTAGGGAAATCCAAGTTGGAGTTTGACGCTGAAGAAGAAGATGATGCTTGTTGCGACTGTTGCTGTCGGGATGAAGCTGACGGAATAGGGAAGTGTGTAGGAGGAGGAGGGAACGCGGACAATGAGCGAACGGAACCAGAGTTGGGGTCGACGAATGGCCGGGGAGGTTCAAAAGAAGAAGGCGGTGAAGTCTGTTGCATGTGAGGTAGACTGGGTCTGGGAGGATTCGGGGACGCGAACGGAGATGCTAAAGGAGTCTGATCGCGTTCGTAGCTTTGCACCGGAGTGCTAGCGTTTGTTGGATTAACATTCCTCATTGTCCCATCCTCTGCTTCCTGGGCAGACTGGATTTGTTGAGGATCCGGATCCGGATCTACCAAAGGTGGTGGGAAAGGGCCTGTCCAACCGCCCTCGCATAGGGCACGCCATTCACCGAGAGGGCCAATTGTAGGAGAGAAACGTCGGACTCCTTCGCAGGAGCGCAACCATTCCGCGTCGGCCACTCGCGAGACACACGCAGCGACGCTGTAAGTTGTTGAGGTATGCCGCTGAGTGACCTGCAATGTATGATTACTTCACAGGACGTCAGTATTTATTGCGCGTAGATTTAGGAAGTACTCACTACTTCTCCTGCGAGATTTCAGGCCCGAGGGAGCTGATAAGATTGATATAACGAGCATGTTCATCGGCGGAGTCTCGAGGGTTCTTCTTCGACTTCTTCTCATATATCAGACCTGTTCAGATCATGTCATTAAGCGCATTCAGAGACTCAGGAGAGTGGAGCAACTATACCCGCTTGTTTAATCTTAGCATTAGCACTGCTGAGACGATCGTCGTGAGCCTTCTCCTCTTTCTAGTGGTATGGTAAGGGCGCCTCCAAGCATGATTGCAATAGGTAACTCACCGCGAGCTTCTTGAACCACTTCTTCACTTCCGCACTTATGCCATCGTATTCCTTGTCTGCAATCTTAGCAAACTTGGAGTCGATGTCCGACAAGGCGTCAAATATAGTCGCACTAGCATTCATTGCATTTGCTGGGTAGGTCGAAGCTTCAGAGCTATAATGAGCGGTGATGTCCAGTGACTTACAAGCTATCTCCCCAGTAACCTTCAGATTAGCTGTTTCACGGAGCGCCTTGGCCAGTTTCTTCTGAAGTAAGACGACTGCCCCGGCCGCCTCGCAGTAGTCGTTCAGGACATTAAGGAGAGTCTCCAAAGACTTGCAAGATTTGTGAATGTCGACCCGCTCGGCTAGGAACTGCTGGCCCTGAGGGGAGGCCATGAAGATAAATGGCGAAACCTCGCAGACTGCGGGAATGGTCTGAGAGGGCTCGGATCGGGAGCGTGGGAGGATTAGTCAGCGCCCGGCTTAACTTAAATTAGATTCCTGTCGAACGCCATCACCATGGACGGCGAGACGTCGCCACTGCTGGGGGGGACCCCTACCCCAACTCTCCACGAATCCGACACCGACTCCTCTCATAACTCCCAGGACCCTCGAGCCAGCTTCTCATGGTCAATTCATCCCTCGTCGACGCGTCTTCAAGAGCTAACCGTTTGATTGCTAGGTTGATTCCCGTGGTGGTGATGGCCACACTGTCCGTGCGTACGCTCGACTTACGCTTCGTCGCACTCTCGAATTTCATTCACTCAGAGCGCGCTCACCACATACTCACGCCATGTCTTCTTTCGCCAATTCGTCTGCGAGGAAATTGGCGGATTACCTCCCGCCCCAGATCCGCCCTTACTTCAGATCAATGGAGAGCTTCACACAGCGTTCTCCCGACTCGATTGCTCAAGTTCACCATATTCATCTGGGATCTTGTCCATTAACGTTTTATCCATGATCGCCGCCTGCATCTTAAGTGCTCTCTCAACTGGCTGGTGGAGTCGACTTGGGGATGTGTATGGGAGGCGCTACGCGTTGATGGTCCCGGTCATTGGGTCCATACTATTGTACGCATCCAGCTCTTTTATTTTCGCAACACGAAAACCTAATCCAATCCAGGAACCTCATATTTACTTTGGTCGCCGGTAGCCCAGCGTTAGAAGGCTTGGCGCAGCCATGCATATTTGTTGGGCTACTGCTAGAGGGCTTACTCGGAGGTTCCGCTACATTTCATGGTGCTGTTCACGCGTATGTTTTGCTTTCGACGCGTCCCATGGCCGCTCATCTCTCGCTCCACAGTTATGCCGCAGATGTCTCATTTGCAGGATCTTGGTCTGCCCAATTAGCTCTAATAAGCTCTCAATCATCTAACCTCCATACCATTAGGTCCACTATATTCAGCGTGATCCAAGGTCTTCTCCTCTTATGCACCGTTCTGGGCAACTGGGTACACCGCTTTCTTCCCTAATAGTATCTATAAGCTAACACGTCCATAGATCGGATTAGGGACCGGATTTTTCAAACCCTTTCTCCCTTTCGGCGTCAGTGCCGTCCTCGGCCTTGCCAACGTCGTATACATTTTATTCTTTCTGCCCGAATCATTACCCGAAGAATTCCACCTCGCTCAGCCTTTAAAGCTGGTCTTTAAGGACGTCAAGACATCCATATATTCCACTGTAACCGTCTTCGCAACCGGCCATCGGCTGGCATTTTTTGGCCTCGCGTTCTTTATATATTCCCTTACATCGGCAAGGATCTATCTCCGCTTGTACGTTCTTTCTCTCACTCTTTTCACAAATAGAGCGTCGAATCATTCCAACTGCTCTTTGTTTTACGTCGGGACCCGACGACACCAGCCCCATTTTCGGTACGCCGCTTTGCGCATGTTACGCGTATGACTCCTCATCAGACAGTACCAATCTTTAGGCTACCTTCTTCGTAACCCTCTCACTACTAGGGAGAATGGCCACGTTCTTCGTTATTTTCCCTGGTGAGTTTCAGCTCATTATCGACATACCTGGTCTAAATCAGGTCTGGCCCAACAGCGCTGTTGTACTTCCTCAAGAGGCGCTCACCTCTAAGTCTCGCAACCTCCACCAAGAATTATTTCTTTTCGGTCATGACCATCGATAGATCAGCTGCGCGATACTCGGTTTTGGCAGATTTTCTCTCCCAGCTCGTCATCATCTTCATTCCTACGAGCCGTTCAGCCATATTCTTCTTACTGGCCTTGATAACACCACTCACAATTGGTATAAAGCCAGCATTATACGCTCTTAGTGCCGTATACTCTGAAGTCCTCGGGGGCGCTTCTAGCAGAGGCGCTCTATTTGGTGCAATCAGCGTGGTAGGAATGGTCGGAGAGACACTGTCGGTTAGTCGCCTCTGTTACCCCGTCATTCCGCGCATGCTGACTTTTGCAGTATGTCATGTATGTATCCAGTTACAATATCTTCTGGCGGTCCTTTGCCAAAGCTGGCTTCATGCTCACTGCGGCGCTGCTGGCCCTTGTCGCTATCTTCCTTTGGCCCAGCGAACCAGAACGGGCTCCCCGTGATGCCCCAGAACGCATACGTATCGTTGTTTCGGACAGCGAGGCTGTGGATCATGACCCTTCGACATTCTCGCCGGTTTACAGGCGCCATGGCACCGCAGGGAATCATGGCCAGGACGCTCATTGAACTGGCCATCTCCATCTCTGTACATTATCTATTGCTACTGTTGTATCATGTACCCCTTTGCTCCATACCCACTCATGCTCTGCGCCTCACGACCTTGTATTAACTCCCGACTTTTTACGAGACTAATGTGTTGCCTCTGTTTTACGATCCACATTTGGAAAATAGTGTTACAACAATCCAAGCGCAGAAAATGCCTTGGCGGGTACGAAGGAAAAAGATCTACAGTGTTCAGTCTAAAAACTATGTGCTGTTCGGATAACAACACGCTGCAGATATACGTAGACCCAGGGAATACCGTGGTGAGGTTATGAAGGTTATAAAAAAGCCCGCTATGCTCCCTCAGTGCTTGAGATCCATGTCCTGCTTCTCGGGGTCCCCGAGGACTCGTTTGTCAGTCGAGAAAGAGAGAGTATACGTAGGAACATCATCCAGTCCTATCTCCCGCCAGTCCGCTGGAGGGTGGCTCTCCACATCCTTCTCGAAGAGGTCTGGCTCGAATCCAGATTTGGCGAGGACGTCATCAACATACACTACAGGAACTGGATCAGCG
This sequence comes from Mycena vulgaris, assembly GCA_029204335.1. NCBI lineage: Eukaryota > Fungi > Basidiomycota > Agaricomycetes > Agaricales > Mycenaceae > Mycena > Mycena vulgaris. Next base: position 330,067 of record JARGYA010000035.1, read on the forward strand.
ATCCGACGGCTCGTAGTTCAGGATAAACGAACGATAATGGGCCAGGCCTTTGCCGAAATGGAGCCAAGAAACAATGCCGAATACGATCGTCGCCAGCAGGGAGAGACTGGCGGCGATGATCTGGCAGGCGAAGAACGGCCATTGGACGAAAGTCCAGGCAAAACTGAAAAAGAGTCAGATGGCGGAAGACTAGGAGTAAGGCTTCATACCTCCAGGACAACAGCATCAAGATCCAGCAAGCGAAAACAACGGATGCGATGACAAGGAATGTAACCATGAGCCGTTTCCATTCACGACGAACAGCGTACCAACCCTTTGAAAACAGTGAGAACGAGTGCGATGCCAACATCCAATAAACCTACCATGGTGATCCATGGGATCAAAATCTGCGAGACACAAGTTTAGATATGGGGATCCCGTGAGGAGGAAAGACGTACCGCAAGCGTGAATATACTCAGGGCAATATACACCGGCTTGTGGTACGTTGTTCCTGAGATTGCATTGTCGCGGTTCACCATCTGGTCGAGCCAAAGACAGACGACAGAAATCAACAAGAGGGCTGCCAGCTGAAATGAGACAAAAACTGCAAGGAAGTACTGTTCATCCCGGCAAATGAGTGAACCAAGAGGATACCGGGGTGGGGGTACTCGCCTTGTAGATTCTGATGATCTCTTTAGGTGCCCCAACCCTGTTGAATGTGTTGGGACCGTACACCTGGAGCATATTAGCTTCGAGCACGGGATGTATAGTTGAACAAACCTTGATGAGTTTCATGGAGAGATATGCCGCCAGAGCCAGCGAGACAACGTTCATGACCAAATCCGGGATCTGGGGAGGAAATTTAGTTACGCCGCGGCAACATTCCTATGCGTCAATAGAGCCTCACCTGGAGTATCTTTCGAGACTCGAAGTACGACGGAAACAGAGTCTCGACTTGAACGTGACAAGGGCTATCTGATGAACTGAGCAGCGTGTCGAAGCGACTGCGCACGTCCCCTGTCCGCCAGATGATATACATCGACCACCCAGTGGTCAAAGTACGGAGACATAGGGCCGCGACACTGGTGAGATAATTAGAACGGATCCAAGGAATTGGGCGGTGATATTCACAGATGGGGGATCGAATCATATACGATCTGTGCCAGTCAGGCGTGTGAAAGACATGAAACGCAGGAGACGTACAGCAAAGAAAGAAACACAGAAAATCCAAAACTGTGTCAGGACGAGGACAACATCTTCTCGTTGAGCGTTCATGAGACTGAAGATTACGAATTAGTGCAAGGACGGGAAGTAACGATCAGCAGCTCACACTTGATGCGGGTATGTAAGTACCAGAGTGCACATTTGATTCAATAAGATCTTCCCGCCATTGTCCAAAGCAACGTTGACGCCTCCTGGTGTTGACTATGAATGCATCAGGGGCCCGCACAAGAAACAAGAGGAATCCACTCACAGACACTCCAGCAAGGAAAATGCCGGGGTGGTTCTAGGATACATTAGCATCCACCATACGGTGTGGTTGAGCGAAAACGCACCGTCAGGTTGAATTCAGCAGGAAGTGCTATGTAGGGCCGCCCCGTTTGGAAAATCGGCAGGCAGGGAGGATCGGTCAGGTAGGTAGGAATCATGTTGCAAAGGTCCAGGGTCGCATTGCCGTTGTGACGGTGCAGGATACCAAAGTTGTTACGAGGAACCTGCGCTTGGTGGAGAATGCTCGTGACAAGGGCGCTGGCATTGGAGTCCAGGGAGAAGATGAAGGCCTGTATGAACCCTTCCGCGAAGCAGTGGATGAAACAGAAGAGGAAAAAAGCGATCGTAAAGCGAGTGAGTGTGATCCGAAAGTACTTGAAATAAAGAATCATCAGGGAAGAAATATCATAGCAATAAAAAGGCGCACGACGGATTTGACAGTTATCCAGCAGCGTCCAGGAATGGTCAACATCCTGGTGACCTTGAATGCTGAAGCTGACTCTCGAAGAGCGTCGCTGGGACGTGAACGGGAAGAACAGAAGGAAACAAAGAAAGGTACCGGTGGCGCAGGGTTATATGGCGCTTAAGTATAGCCTTCATGTAAAGTCAATCAGCGGCGAAGGCCGGTTATCACCTCGTCGAGATGTCAAGATTAGTACTTAGAGTTGATTCCCTGGGCGAGTGGAGACCTGAGCAGCGACTAACTACAAATTGTGGCAGCTGGGTATACATCCTCCGATCCAGATTTATTTTTCAGAGCTACAAGTCTTATGAATGGCCGCAGCGCTCAAGTGTACTACCCCCGCGCCGGTCATATCGTATCAGTGATGCACGCTTCCAGACATCCATTCCAGGAAGAAACTTCCGTTTCATTTCCAGGTTTCGAGGACAACCCGACCCTGACGAAAATAAGCGCACGCGCCTCTCACGCATGAACTTGAGCCTGAGGCATCTTCGTAACATGGACAAGGCATGGACATCCTGGATGACAGATACACTTACAGGCAGACGCCAAGCGGAACCGCGGGGCTTACAGTCAGAGCTCCGGAATGCAAAATCTGATGCCGTGATCCGGTTTGCACCCCACCGGAAGCACTTAATTTCTTTAATTACACTCGAATCTCGACCGCGACACGAGTCTGTGATAATATTCCTACCAATGTACAGTCCTTCCAGTCCTTTGATGCAGGCCAATTCCCGATCTGTCTACCACCCTTCGAATGCAATACAATCAGTGATACCGGCCATCGGAATATTTATACTACGCACCCTTGGCCCGAATCCTCCCCAAGAGCAGCACGGCAGAAAGCAACAAACTGGCGGCGACACAAAATATCGCCTTGGGATATGTCGAGACGGTCATGCTGTACGTTACGGCAAATATCGTTGGCTGTACGGGCAATTGTGAGTGAAGATCATGGCAGTGCGAGCGGCCCAATCAGTTGATGGCGACTGACCGATATACTGTGGGCTACAGCAGACAGCACGCCGATTGCCCCGAACAGACGACCCGTTTCTGAGCCGCGTCCGAGTGCATGTAAACAGACAGCACCCAAAGAATGCAGGGCGGGGTTTCCGCCTGACGTGAATGACGACAGGCAACTGAATGCGATGAAAGACACTTGGGATGACGCAGGCGAGAGCGCGACAAGGATGTCTGCCAGAGCGTCTACTGATAGTGATGTTTGGGCCAGACGTTTGTCGAATTGTAATTCAAGCGCGACTCTCTCTGGAGTTGACGCGCCAGTAGCGGGAATCTTGGGCTTGAAATAGGAAATGATGACTAGGGCAGATGTCAAACGAGGAGAGGAGCTTCGAGACGCATCCTTTACCTGGCAACAGAACTAGTAAATTTATGGCTCGCGAGATCCATAACTGTGAATAAACGATCGTTCCATTGTCGCACAATCAAAGACCACTAATTCCGTACCAGGGACATATAGTATCCCAGCTGTTCCAGCGTCAGTTAACATGTTCCGTTTAATGTAGGATGACATACATGTACTGGGTCCCATGAATATATGTGTTGCCCATACAAGTATTTGATCGGATAGACGGCCTGTGTTCGATGATAAGGAAAAAATATGGAAGCGAAATGAAGCACTTACGGTTGATACTATATAGAGAAACATCCCGACACCAAGCAACGACAGATTGTAGTCCTTCATTGAAGATAGTCCGTCGTCGACAGTAGTAGGCATAAAAATCGTGATAGGAGAAACGAGGGCAATTAGGAATCCTTTGATAACTTCATTCAGGCTCCTCTTATGTGGTGAATTTGTAGCAGGCGGAAGTTCGACAAAGCTCGGCTGGACTCTGCTCCGTAGGGATTCCGGGAAGAATATAATGTAGACCAGGAGCACCAGTTGTATGGCGATGCTGATATAAAATAGGGAATAGGGTGTCAGGTTAGTGAATGAGAACACAATACCCCCGATCTGAAGAATATGTTATTGGAATCTAGGCCGAAAGATATGACATACCCAAGGGCCGATTGCTAAGCCCACGAACACCATTCCTTGAACAGTTGAGAAAATCTTGGAGCGTGAAGCATTGGGAGTACAGTCAGATATGTAACTGCCACGCCGAGCGGTTTAACGATCTAGACAGATAACGGCCAAGGGGACAGACGTACGCATGCACAACCCCGTTGAATACACTGAGTCCACCGCACAGGCCTTCCAGCACAGGACCAACCAGAATAAATATCTCTCCTCGGCTGGTGATGGCAGATATCGATCCAGAAACCAATATGAACACAAGTTCCCTATGTATGAATTTAGCGCAGAGATTGATGATTAGTCTAACGACTTGCATGGCGATAAATCCAACAATGGACAGGCAGAAAATGATCTTGCGTCCTTTGACATCACCCCACTGGGACCAGAGACCAGTGGACGCAGAGCTCAACACGTTCATAATAGTTAAAATGGCTGCAGTAGAATAAAGGCACACGTCGCACTGCTTGGGAAAAATACGTACAAGCCTGGATTTTGGACGCTCGCGCTTGAACTGCGGCTGATTTACAATCCTCAGATAGAAGAAGTGTGACTAGACTGTGCGTAGGACTCGGAGAGCCGACGGCGCGGCAAGCTATATCATTGTAGACCTTGATTCTGGGAGACAGTGTCATCCCTCGCTAAAATCACTCCGTGAGTGGAGATTGTTGGCGCAGGAATTTCCATACAGCTATATTTACGAGAAGTACAATCGGAATGACCCTGAACAGTCATTAGTGAGGTAGCAACTTCAAGAACGAACAAGACGCACCAGTATGGATTGGCCTTCCATCTTATAATACGCAACACGCTTCTACTTGATGTGCGAGCGAACAACGACTCTGATTCATGATTAGACAAAAGAAGGGGTTCCTCCTCCAGGGCAGGACCAGCGATGGACGTCGTGTTCATGGTGAGGAAGCAAGCAAGTGGTTATCTGATTACAAAGATTGCTTCCGTGTGCCGTTCCGTAGCGATAACGACCGGTTGGCGCAGCTGGCCGAGCCGAGGTGTCCATATATGGTATGTAGCACCGCCATCATCCGCAGTCCTTCCGCAGTCCTTCTTCGGTCTTGACCGCGAAAGTACTTGGTGGAGCCATATTGCAAACCCATATTATAACCGTAGAACAGTCCCTAATGAATTATACACGTAACAGAGCACCAGGCCCCCATCTAATATCCGGACGAGTGAGGATCCAGCGGCTTGGGCATTCCCGAGTAGCCCGTCTCATGCTCGTGGTCCGGCAGATTCAAAGGCGTCACGACAAGGCCGCCCGACTCCAGCTCGGCCTCAACTGACATGTGGCCCAGATTGGACGTGGAGCCGCGCATTTCTCTTTGAGACCGGTTCGTCGGGAGTAATGGTGTCGGCTGTTCGTCGGCCACGGAGATCCATTGTTCCGGCCCCCAGGACCGCGAGGGACCGCGGCTAGCTTCTCCGTAAGAAAGACGCGGAGGATAGGGCAGATTAGAATGCGGATCCTCGAGTGCTGGGTAGAATTGCCTGTAGAATCCGTACGTAAAGATTAATCCGGAGAAGAAGCCCAGAGCCACATCTTCCCAATGGTGGCGGTGGTCTGTTACCCGAGTAATGGATATGTAGATCGACACCATCAGCGGGGAGAACACGAGCCACGCCTTGGACTTTACGGAAATGAGCCACGATCGACGGGAGCGTGGGGCGCTGGGCTCACAGTATACGATCTTTGGTTGAATAGTTGTAGTTTCCCGGCCCAGTACAAGCTATTAAATCCCAATCCCGTTGCAGAGAGACAAGCATGTCCACTGAAGAAGCTTCGCATGCCGTCCTTGATGAGTGGATCAGTAGCTGGTGTCTGGCAGACCGTGAGATTGGCGAGACCAAAGAAGTGGCCGTTTGTGGCATTTTCGAAAGGGTTGCATCGAGCAATAAAGTCTGGGGAAATATAAGCAGGGGAGGCCGGATTGCAGTAACAGAAAACATGCCAGGTCGAGGACGGCCCACAGAAATACGAACAATCTCAACAAAAGTGCCGACAAGCGCGAACGAGACTGTCACTGTCAAATTACTCAGTCTCGAAAAAACTTCAAAGTATGCCTCTGTGCTTACGGCCTAGGAGAGCATGATGGAGATCCCACATGTTTCGGCTCAGAATCAAATTGCTGATAACCAATAACACGTAGGAGAACACAAGGATGTACACCAGCCTCGAATTCTACCGGCACACAAATAAGCGCGACGAGGATGCAACGCGGGCTTTCAACTATACCGGGAAAATTTCTTTTTCAACGAAAGAATATTGGATCGTCGTGTCGGTTAGGTCAAAATCGGGAATGTTTTGAAAGCGGTCTAGGTAGAAATTTGCGAAGAGCCTGAATGGTCTAAGCGCGCGTTCAAAGTCCATATCAATACGAAGACTTGCGATATGAGTACCGCCAACAGCCTGTTATGAACAGGTTAGTTGAATGCACCACCGGGAGAGGACAAACAGCTACCAGTCGATGCCATAGTGTTGGAGGACGCGGATGCCAAGAGCTACCACTGGGTGTCGAGCCATCGTAACAACGTGAAAGGTCGTGACCGCGTGTGGGTACTAGGGATATTCGGGCGGTTCGTGAAGCCTAGCGCGCGTGTAGGTGAAAGTCAAGTCTGAGTGGCAGTGCCGTGTCCTTCACCGCGGCGTTTTGGGTGAGGATGGCCGCTGATGGCCGACAGGCATGACATTGATCAGATCACTGATCTGACAGGTCTCGCACACAGCCACAAGAGGCGGTGCTTAGACACCTGTCAGTGGTTGCCAACGAAATCGAGCCCGAGTTGAGGTGAGGCTTAACTTGGGCTTCACTCGTAACTAATGTAAGTAGGAACTGCCACTGTCTGCCAGCCTTTTTATTAGGTAAAAAGTTCGAATTACAGTATGCACCACCATTAGTCCAGCGAAGTCCAAAGGCATGGTCAATTCAGCGACACGATGGGTGTTAAACCTTCCCATTCTGACCGGGTCCTTTCCTCCTCCAGCACATATACACGCCGATGATATCCTTGAAATCGAGGGTCAGCTCGTATGCGCAAGGCAACATAGAGTCGCTTACCATTTGCGAGCCAAAAACCAGAGCAACGGAGAGCGGAACTTGAGGGAAATATCAGTAAACGGCGCCAGCGACGCCAGCGGAAGAAACCAACTGATTGCCATAAGGTCCGTAACAACATATTTCGATCCCGATGTGGCTGCAGAAGAATTCATGAGAATATCGACGAGACTGGGATGTGTACCATATTAGTTCTAGACACAGAAATGGGAGTTGAGCTTACATTATGCCCAAGCCTCCGGCTAAGGTGTAAGATGCGGTACGGATGAACAGAGGCAAAGGAAAGGTGCCAGTCGGAAGTCTAATACCCCTAAACCCAGACCGTCTGCGGATCAAGTACACGACGGTGTACACTGTATCCAATGTACGTGAGCGCGGTACAAAAGATAATGTCCCAACCAAAAATCACCCTCGGTAATGATCATCAAGGCAATAAAAAGGATCACAGTGACCCCAGTGACCGTTGTTCTAGAAAACCGTGCTGGATAAGGTACTAGGACTCTGGATGCATCGAGTATGTACTCACGGTATACTCGAATTAATGTGGCAATACTGTCCACTGGAGTCTCGTAGAACAATTGGAACACCTTCATCTCCGACTGGCTGAGAAAGTCCAGTCTAAATTGAAAGAAAATGAGTCAGGGCTCTCAGGTTAAGAAACCCTACTTGCGAATATTGCGACCCAGAAGACAATCAAGTGAGCTAATGGTGACACGAAGAGCAGCTGCAGAGGATTAGAGATGGCGGCATGGTAATCGCAATGACTTACAATAGTGATGCGTCGCTCATTCACAGTAGTCACGGAGAGCGTGGATGAAAGCCTAAAATACAGCTGAAGGTTCAAAGTCAGGTCCAACGCAATGACCAGAAGTGGGAATTATGCCTCAACAACGAATGCGAGACCGGCTGCGGCGACTCTGAGATGGGGTTCATTTGGCGTCAAACTTGAAACAGTGTAGGATCTTACGTAGCAGGGGCAGCGTATATTAGGCCAGCTTGAAATATGCACAGTTGAAATGGCGGTTCCGGGCCAGATTGGTGGCCAAGGAGGAGAAGGAAGGAGATGCAGTAGACGACGCAAGCGACGATTAAGTTGAACCAAGTCTTCATTCGATGAACGGCTTGAGAAAACATCGCGGGCAGCAACATAGCGAACAGTAGGGCCAACGCCAGAAGCTGTAAGACGTCGAAAACTACGAACGGTGGAGGAGCGCCTGTCTCCGCTGCGGATATTATTATCGAGGAAGAAGAATGGAATTCTATGAACGCTTACCCCTCATGATAAGACCGTCCATTCGATTCTGTATCAGTTAACAAGAAAGAGCGTGAAGGGTGGTGAACGAAAGGAAGAGCCACCAGTGAGAGATGTAGACATGCCGTGCACTTATAGAAGAACGGTGATTAGGATGATACCTTCATCATCAGTGGGAAGGTCTGTTACAACCAACACCGTTTACTATCTATAACCTGGGAGCGCCACATTACCCACAGTCGACAAGGCGAGGGAAGCTCAAGCGTCTACGTAGTTTTGGATGCAGCGAATGGCCTGCGTCAAGTACTCTTCAACTTGAAGCCTAGCAAAGGTATGGCTTGAAGTAGAACTCGAGTGCGGAGTTGGCTCGAGCATGCAGTGTGCATTGCCAAGTTTCGTGTCGCGATGATCTTCCCGATGTCAAAGGATGATCATGAGCAGCAGAATAGAGCCTGTGCGGCCAACTCTCGGCTAGCGAACTTGTCGATCCGATAAGGCCGTATTTGGTCAAGCTGGGCCTTGGCAATTAGTAGGCTTGTCCCCATCCGGCTACGCACAAATATCTGCATACAGATCACTCGAACTCGCATCAGGCAGCCGGCTGGGCCCTCTCGCTGTCGACTGGTTAGCGAATCTAGGCAATTAGCAGCAATTAGCCCGGCGGCGTTGGGCGCTTAGCGTAAGCGTCGGTCCCAAAATAGGTAATTCATTTCCGAACACATTATCACCGCTCGTCGAAGATGGTCGCTGATCATTGGTGTGAGGTAAAAGAGAAGATGATGAACCATTCTGTCGCACCTAACCCTTGCAATGCCCACCGCACTACTTTTTGCTTCGCTGCTCCTTATATTCATCGCCACTGCTCTGCACGAGCGAGCCAGGCGTAAACAGGTGAGTTTCCTCGCCACAGAAGCCTCGCCACAGAAGGAGCTATATACAATCTGCGCAGCTAGAGCTCCCTTCTCTTGGGTTTAAAGGAATATGGGCTTCTTACACCAGCTCGGTGGCGGACAGTTTCCGCGCCAATGCAGCTATACAAGAGAGGTGCAGAACTGTATGTACATACGCTCCAACGCTTCGCCCAGACTCACTCATCTTGCATCAGTACGGGGACAAGTTATTCACGTTTGCTCAAGTTGGCCAGTGGGTCGTCGTCGTCAAAGCCAAGGAGCGCGTCAAAGACTTCTACAATGCTCCGGAAGATGTACTCTCCATGGAAGTTGCTGCTGAGGAGGTATAATGTTCACAACGTTCGGCCAAACGTTCCTGGAGCTGAAACTTTTGTTTGAGCTTTTACAGCTCCATCATACTGTAGGACGCCAGTTCTGTGACGAAACCTACCACATCTCTGCTATCAAGACTTCCCTCAATCAGAACCTTGCCGAAATTTTACCAAACATGGTGGATGAAATTGTGCGTGGATATGTCGACGTTATGGACACACAATTGGGGGGTGGCAACGGTAACGTCACTCCACACCCATGCCTCGTTTCTTTCGCCTGACCAATCATGTTTGTAAGAGTGGACACCAATTCGAGCGCTCGACACATTCACCCGTATCATTTGCCGAAGCAGTAATCGGATATTCGTGGGCTTACCCTTGTGTACGGCGATTTCCCTTTGTTACCGCCATATCTAATCATCTGGCTAGGTCGAGATGAAGACTATTGCAAGCTTGCCAGTCAATTTTCAACGAACGTTCTAGTCTGCGGTCCAATGATCAAGTTTTTGCTGCCCGAATTCCTCAGATCGTCTGTCGCTTGTCAATTTTCCAGGCCAAAATCTCATCTTTCCTTGACAGTCTAGCTGGCACGATTTTCAAAACAGTATTTCGACACCATGAGAGAATGCTCAAACATCTCAGGCCTATAATCGCAGACAGACGGAAACGAAGGTCCGAGGCCGACAATCCAACAGTTGAGGTAAACTCTTCTCAGCTTTTGAACCCACTGTCTCATCGCGATCGGCACAGAACGACATGTTGACGTGGCTTATGGACACCGCTCCGGCCGATCATGAATACTCGACCGAATCCTTGGCCATGCGAATGCTCAACGTCAATTTCGTGGCCCTCCACACCACCAGCAAGGTGCGAGCAGGTTCGTTGTTCAACGGAATTTGAAGCTGAATTCCGTTGAGCAGACTTTCACGCACGCTCTTTATCATCTGGCGTCCAAGCCATTGTACATCCCAATCCTTCGGGCCGAGGTTCAGAAGTGTCTTGGGAAAAGTAGCCCAACTAGCTGGACCAAGGAAGGCCTAGGTCGATGCGCCAAGCTGGATAGTTTCCTCAAGGAGAGCCAACGCTTGAACGGAATGGGTGCCCTGTGGATGCCACGAATGGCAGTGAATGACTTCACATTTTCCGATGGGACAAAGATATCACCCGGAACTTTTGTCGCTACTGCAGCTACCGCTATACATGAAGACGAAGAGATTTACGAGCGTCCGCTGGACTTCGAAGGACTCCGCTTTTCTACCATCCGAGAGCAACATAACGATCCACACGACCTCGACAACTTTGAGCCCGAGTCTGACAATGATTGGAAGCACCGTTTGACCGGAACATCTCCCCACTGTCTTTCCTTTGGTGGTGGCCGGCATATCTGGCAAGTCGCAAGTCCATAGGTCACTATTCTATTTATTGACTGTCGTTCCAGCCCTGGAAGGTTCTTTGCAGCCTTGGAACTGAAATGCTTGATGGCGTACCTGCTGCTGCACTACGACGTGAAGACCCCTGTTGAAGGAGTCCGTCCTCCAGACGAGTGGTTCGGGCCCACTTCACACCCTGCCAGGAATGCAAATATATTGTTTCGGAGAATATAGTAGGGCGGCCCCGTCGATTACTTAGACTGTTTTCGTTGAACCGTCAGCTTGAATTGAATCTATACATCCTTGAATTATCTGTTTCCGACCACTATTGTTCCTGTATTGCTCGACGCCGCCAGTACATCCCAGGCATGTCTGTTTTGTGTATAGATAGATGTATCAGCAATATCTCTGTTCAGCAGGTAATCCCCGAGCCAGCTGCCCGTGTCATCGTGGGCAATACGTACAGAGAACTGCGCCCTTTCAAGCATCCGACGTAACAAGACTCGGAGAATATGCTACACAAACAGCGTCGTGCGACCGAACCCAAAAACAAAAGCAGCGACTTGAACATCTCTCACAACAACGCCGCGTAACAAATCTGTCCCTCGAATCCATGTACCGTTCCATCAGGATTTCACAACCCTTCTATTAATTAATCTCGGGAGGAAGGCTACATAAAGCGGGAACACGAGGAGGTCATAAAGTATATTCCAAGTCGCAACTGAGGAGAAGGTTTCGTTTTGAGTTGCCCTCGCGGCTCAGAAGTCCTGAAGAAAGGGTCCGTGAGCATTAAATTGAGGGTTACTACGGCATCGAGAAACTGACAAACTCGAGCATTGAAACAGAACAGGTTGACAGACGAATCCAATGTATCCATGGCCATGTCGACGTCGATACCGTCATTCAAATAAGGGGTGGGATAGTCTCGGGAATTGGGTGGGGTGGAAGGAAGAACAACTTGATAGGGCGTATGTAAAGCGCTATGGACATCTGGGGTAGAAGGGAAACGGAATGGAGGTGCAATGGAAGGCGGAAAGGCAGGATGCAGTCCATTGGGCTTGCTCGTGAGAACCGCCGTTGGGAAAGGTGGGAAGGGTCGAGAGTGGGACGGTGGTGCTGTGCGTCGTGCTGAAGAAGTCGGACGGACAGAACTCCGAAGAAAGGAATTTAAAATACTGGTACTAGTAGACTTCGGAGCGTTCATTTGGTTTGAGCCAACCTTGCCTGGGACTTTCTTCTTTGATCTCTCAAGCTGAGTCTCGGATTGGGCAATCTGTAAGAACTGGTCGAGGAAGGATGCCAGAGGCTTCAATGTGTTCTTCGTGATCTGCGGCGACACGCGAGAAGGCGGCAGAGAGGCGATGGCGGCGCCGTTTGTAAGAGCACAAACTGAGAGGGAGTTGGATAGGGATGAGAGTATTGGGGCTAGTGGCGTATGGTCGTCAGCATGAGCAGGCGTCGGGAGATCAGGTAAGGTAGGCATCGCCGCGACGGGAAGACAAGAAGGCGGCTGTAGTTCTGGCTGAGATATTCCCTGCGCTATCTGGCAGCTGGCTTGAGGAGAAGAGGCTTGTGGATTGACGGATGAAAAATCTAACGCAACACGAGAAGTTGTGGACTCTATGACAATAATCCTGGGTTTGGGGATCTGCGCTGGCATTCTAAGAGACATATCAGTGTCTGTTCAGCGTATGTAAGCGCGGACAGTACCGTGGTACTCTCATCAGCGAGTAGGATCGTCCGGCTTCATGAAGGGCAACGAAAGACAATGGGAGGCATTTCAGTGGCACCTGTATTCTCTTGGGAGCCTTACGGTCTCTCCTTTTATGTATCGCGGCTCCATCGAGATAGATCCGCGCTTGCCATCCACTCAAGGTGTCTTTTTTCGGCGTGTTTCCTGGATAAGTTTTCTTGCGAGTAGAAAATGAATTGGGGCCAGGAGGAAGCGGTTTCCTTGGATCGACGAGACTCCAGGTTCGGCGCTTCGTTTTGATGTGTTGGGATGGTGAGTGTCGTTCGACGAAGGGAAGAGGATTTCTGGTATGAGGAACATATTCTTCTTCGAGTAACCACTCGCCCGGATCAGCATGAGATAGTACGGCAGCATTAAGGAGCCGTTTTTTGAGAGGTTTGAATTGGCGGTGTGTTGGATTGATTCGGCGATGAGAGGCTATTGGAGAAATCTCCTCATCGTAGTCGGTGGTATTCGTGCTGGCCTCCCTCGGTAAGGATCCGTCGCGGTTCCCCCGCCTCCGGCTCTTCTTGCCATAGTTCTTGGTACTCGCCAGAACAGATCGTCTTAAAAATGCGTCGACTGTCATGGCCTGCTCAAAGCTACCATCATCCGAAGAACGGTGGTCGTCAAAGCCTATCGTTTCGATAGGGGAAACGTCGGGAACTGGGCTAGGGGGAAGAGTAGGTTCGGAGGTGGGCGAATAAAATCCAAGACATGGGTCTGCAGCATGTCGCATGCTTTTTCTTTTGTTGTTCTGAATCGGTGGTCATTAGGCGTTCACTGCCAAAGTACTGAGAGCCTACCATTGCGGTAACATACACTGCCAGGACGGGGACCTGGAATCCGAAGAGATTGGATGGGTGTCGGATTTGATTTGAGGAGAACAAATGGGATATGGGAAAACCGGGGGACCAAAACCGGGGTGCCTGACGGGGAATGACGGGAATTATGTAACGAGAGTTCGGCATGTCGGCCAAATTGAAGTCCGTTCCCGATTAGGAAACGTGAGCGTTATCGAGTCCTCCTGCCGCCTACGATGGCTCTTCTCGCCGCGCTACAACTACTGGACCAGCACCCCAGCCTGAGACACATTAAACCCTTTCATCTTCTCGACTTTCTTCGTCTCAGCTCCTTGAAGAGAGATATTGAGCTAACCATTCGGCGAGACAGGAGGCTCAATTAAGCGCCCGACGTGCTCCCTCCCAGTGTTTCGACGTTCCTCAGTAGTGCTGCTCAACTGGCCTCTCAATTGGCGATGTCAAGGATCTGTGTGCTGTATCCCAGGCGGAAATCTGGGTGATGGACCCCGAGGACAACCGCTCGGAACGGGAGGAAAATAGGCATTGCATTTGAGGCAGGGGTTCTCGTGCTCGAGGAACGGGGGCATCGCATCGTTGGAGAGGTGGGCGGGAGCGCGACAGCGGGAGAAGACAGACGACCGAATACAGTAACTAGTAGAGAATTGAAAGTCCGCCACCTGCCGCTCATGCCGCCGGTTTTGATCCCGGTTGATGGCCCGGTTATCCCATAACCCATACTTTCACGATTTGAGGATGCCGAGAACAAATGGGATATGGGAAAACCGGGGGATCAAAACCGGGGTGCAGTGCCGGGGTGCCTGACAGGGATGATGGCATCAGCAATCGGAAGGCGGCATGACTTTGCCACACAAGGCACAACATTGCCCTTCTACCGTTTATCAATCGTTACGGGACCCAAAGATGACAGTTTAATGTTTCCTTGCTACAGGGATACCTCATGAGACTGGACGCCTGTGGTCATGTATTTTCCAACTGTTCAAGATGAATAAATTAGCATTCTCTTTCACTCACCCCTACTATCTCTGACTAGGAACCTGGGCACACTAGGAACCTGGGCACTTGCCAAAATATATGTATGAATATTACCAAATGTTAACAACTTTGACTTGAGGGAGGGACTACGACCCCTGACGCCCATCCATGCCAAATTTTGAGGCGGAATGTTGCGTTGATCGAAAGCTGTGCCTCGTTTGATCGCGGGCCGGAGGGTGAGAACATCATTTTCTTAATGCCGAGAGGCCATTTCACCTGTTTCTCTACCACTCCCAGGTCGATCCACAAGTTTTGGGGCTCGTTCTAACCGCAAAAATCTCGCGCTCATCACCTACAGCAAGAGCTTCCGGAAATTCGCTTTCCCCCTTATAAAACCTCAAGGATAAACATGATGTGCCCTCAAATACCTCACCGCCGCGACCTCCATATCAAACAACCCTTTGACCCTACCGATCTAGAGCTTCACATAGTCCATTATGATGTATAAGGCTTCAGTTTCGAAGTTTGACTACTATTCTATCTGTTTTATGTCTCTCTCAGCATCGACCATGTACCAAATCAGCCGATTTTCTCTAGTACCAATGTCTAAATGCCGGGTTCTCGACAGTTCGACTCAGGAGTGGATCCCTGGGCCAAGTATGTCCATCTACTTATTATGAAGCTGTCTGAAGCTTATTTTGGGCGACTATGTCCCCTCACTGTTGCGCTGTAGTCGTTTGATTAGCGGTATGGATCCCGTCGCACGCGCTTGGCATCGTAAGCACTCAGTTCTACCATTTTTCTAGATCCAACATACCCTTTTGGCATCTGCAATACTGTAGTTTCATCTCCTGAACATCATAAAGCAGCATAATGGCATTAAATGAGCTGGCAACAATGAATTTGCATGGGTGCCCAGGTTCCCCATAATTGCCCTTTCGGGAGTTTCGCCCGAACTAAATTCACCACACCTTCAAAATGTCCCCAGATACGCCCCAAATAGGCTCAACTTGTTCCCAGGATGCGCGCCTACCTTCTAACACTTTCAGATGTTCAAAAAGTCTGTCGAGGGAGTTGTTAACGGGTCAAAACCCTTAAGGTGCCCAGGTTCCCAGCGCGTGATAGTATTTGAAAAGAAAAGTAGAGCCCAAAGATATAGATGGATACAAGCGTTACAGTAGTGTTGTGTGAGCACCTAATGACATTAAAACACGGATACGGGACGTAGTGGGTAAGTGGGAAGGGTCTTGGTACTTACGCATCAATAGATTGAAACTCCGCGGGGCGCCGTCGCTGCCGTGATCCCGGTTGATGGCCCGGTTATCCCATAACCCAGGATGCCCGCCGAGAGCCGGCAAAACCGGCGCTTCCCGAAACGACAACGTGACGACAACCTTCATGTTGCCTTCACGTCGATTCTCCAAGATCGTTTGAACCATTATTCAACAACTCCCAGAGGCAGCCGCTTGTGCTCCATAGGATCAACTTTCGCAGCCTTGAACACCATGATACAGACTGACATATCAGCGATTCGATTTACTCTGCCTCCGGGAAACTAGAACCCGTCACTGACTTCAATGACATTGCCCCACCCATTCGAATGCCACCCGCTGTGTAACGGAACTCCGTCTAATTATCGTGCGGTGAATACCTGGACTCCCCTCATTCGAAGCCTTTTCATTTTGGTTGATTAACTACTAATCCAACTCTGAACGTGTACCGAAACGACCATCGTTAATTTGCATTCCGGAACAGATCATGGAGCTTAACTGCCACGGCAAGAATGTTCCGCGATTTCAGTGTGTCCCTAGAAGATGGCCTTGCAATCGTTCGCTCATCTTGCGCATCTCCACTGGATCCGGTTTCCATCTTCCTTCATCGCTCGCTCATCTGTCCTACACTGGAACCGCGTTCCACCTTCCTCAACCGTTTTGTGCTTTCCTCCTTCTCCTCGACCTACGCCGTGTTGTGTCGTAGCGAGGTGCTGCCACTTTAGACATCGTGCCCGCCTAATTTCGTTGAAAGAGATGGAATCTTACACCAATTTTATCCTCAACTTTTTAGCCGCAGGCGGATTTGTATTACTTTTCGCGACACTGGTCCCGGCTGAACATCATCGATGCAAAACCTGGTCCAGCATGATTATCTCTTGGATAAGTTATGCGTTGTCGTACCTTCTCATAATCGGACATCAAGTAGGCCCAGATTCACCTCGACCAGGATATCGTTTCATATTTGATCTCGTTCTACATATGGCGCCTCTGTAAGAATTCACATGCAATCAGGTTTCTTGAACTCGATTCTCTGATTTTTCAGGACTGCCATAAGTTGCCTCGCCTTCATCGGCAACGTAAGTCTCACTAATACTTGCAAACCAGTATCTCATTATTCTCAGACGAGTCGGATCTAGTGATTGTAATGGTCATGTTTCCCTCACTTCGTATCAATACTATCATGATTGTGATGCTGCGATGTACCGTTGTGGCGTTGCCAAAATCGAGTGTTCCGTTAAGTGATCGGCGAATACTTGCGATTCAACGTGGCGAGCGCTCATCTTGCCGTTGCTCTGCTTCTTTGGCAGGCACTGCCGACGCGGACGATACCCCACCGTTAATTCGGTGTTTTTTTCTCTAGTTCGGTGCTTTTGGTCCAATCACGAGAGAATTGGATTGGACGATCATGCATAGTAACATAGCACTATCATAGTCCAAGTGCGCTCGCGGTTACCAGTATGTCCACATCCTAGCAATGCCTCCCAAGCGAACTTCAAGCTTCTGCATCTTTGCATGAGGGGTTTAAAGAAGTCACATCCTGGGGCCTCCAAAACATCCAACAGTGTATGATATCCTGAATCCCGTTCAGATGGTTCCAGCGGCCAAAAATAATTAGACTCACTTTCTGCGTGCCGAAAGCGATTCCACATAAGACTGGCACTGGGAAACAGACGCGTCAATTTAAAACTGATGAGCGGGACATAAAATCGCCTTGCATATTGGTAACAATGCACTCCAGACAGAGAGTCCATCCGCCAGGTTTGCAGGCGTGACACCGAGGCTAGGAGAGGGTCGGATATCAGCGACGCTTTCGAACTTGAGATAGGAGCCATACCCCAGCCCGGTTGAAGCCATGAGGGTGAAAACCAGAACCCGGATGAGAGGTGAGAGACGCAAGTCGTTCATGCTGGTACTGAGACGGTGGAATAGAACCCAATTCCGATACAAAATCACCGATGTCCAGACTTGATCCAACGTCAGTGCCCGCTTGAGAGTATATTTGTAGGCAGGCGATATCTTACTTTCCATGCAGAGAGCTGAACTCAGACCAATGACGCAAATGATAGCGGATATCCGCCATCTACAGAATTTATGGTGCTCAGTAGCTGCAAGTCATTCCAAGGGATTGCATCTCACTGGATGCCGCCCACGCTGTGGCAATACATGTGGTTGGGGTTCCTTTGAATTTCTGCGAAGTCGTGGACGACCTGCGAGCATAAATGGTAAGAAGACGATAACTTGAATATTGTTTATACTGTTGACGCACTACCAAAGCTTCCGCGGCAACGGCCACAAATAATGCCCATGGAACGATCAATAACTGGTTCTTCAGTCATACACGCGTAGCTGAAAAAAAAACAATGAGACTCACCGGTCGAGTATACTCATGATCAGCTCTGTTGGTAAATAATGCCCTCTTGATTCTGAGATGCACCTGGCCGATATGAATTGTCAGTCAGTTGGAGTCACAAATCCGCTGCGCACATCAATGATGAAAGCTAGACCGCTTATAGCCGTTCTGCAATTGCGACGTTTAACCCAGAGGGAGAAAGGGGTAAAAAGCCTTACAGCGGTGCTATGTAAAGCAACCACCAATTTAGTGAATAAAACTTCATCGGTGGGAGACCTACGAGACGCGTAAATGAATAACATTTGAAGGCCGCAAATCCCTCTGGGCGGCTGGGGACCCAGTTGGTGGCCGAGGATAAGCATATACGATGCAGCGTAGACCATCCAAGAGATCATCATGCTGAACCAGGTTTTGCTTCGATGAATCCTCGGCGACAGCACGGCAGGTACCACCGTTGCAAGCAACATGATGAACCCGCTAGCCACCAAAAAGTTGAAGACAAAGGTCGGAGTCCGAGATTCCATCTCTTCACCGGAATTAGGTGAACAATGAATTGGAAATAATTGGAGGTTTACCTTGACTGTGAAGGGCGGGTACAGAAAGGAAGGGGAAACCAGTTCCGGGGGTGGGGAACTGAGGCAGAGAACACCACTTATATGGTACATTGAAATCAGTTCCAGGATAAGGATAAATTAGAACTCAATATGGTCCCGTTTCCGGAACATGTACATCACCGGACAATATCCGCGTGGCATTACATGCCCATGACGGGCGGTCCAATCTTTGAGGCTCCACGATCTTCAAGTTATTCACAGCAAAAGAGCGTTGCCATCGGTATAAGAGAAAATCATGATTGAGGGACTGTCATTGACTACTGACCAGAAGACAGATCCTTTGACGTTTCAAAGTCCTTGGAATAAATCTCGTGGCTCCGCCCAATTGCCGTCAATCCCTCCGTCGCCAACCGCTTTGCATCCAAGTTTATCACTCCCTACAACTCGCACATGTCCACATACAGGGACCATTCCCGTTCTGCTTGATCGTGTAGCAGATCTCGTTCAACTAATCGCAACCATTCCAGGACAGGTCACCCTGAACTTGTTACTTTTGCGGTCGAAAGGAACGTAGGAAACAACAGGGTCATCGGAAGCGTTGATAGCCAGGAACGGAACTTCAATATCCTGCACAAAGTCCCCGCTCGAGGCCCAGGAATAATAGGAAAGCAAAGAAGGAAAGGGGAAATCCGGCGGGTCGCCGCCCACAAATCGGGTGAAGGTATCGTCAAAATTTGCGATCGTCGGGTTTTTCACGGCCAGAAAGCGATGGAGAGTTGCCGCAACAGGGTGCTCCGGTTGATCAAGAGCGACCGGTTTATAGTGATGTTGTATGAGTGCGCGAACATTGCTACCCATGCCTCGCAGGTATACATCTTCCATTAGGGCAATTGGGCGATCAATTTGATCGGGCATTTAATTGCCGGATTCCTGGATCCGGAGGTATCAGGAAATTTGGGAGTTGGAAATACCGGCAAACACACCGCCATCAATACCGGCGGCACAGCCGGCACAGGTAGTCGGAGCTTGAAACCCTCCCGCTGAATTACAGTCCAGCACGTCCTACCCCCAAGACTCAAGTACCTTGCAAAATAAATCCTTTGATACATGATTATTTGCTCCACACATCATTTCGACCCAATCAATTTCATCAGAGATCTGAGAATATCTCAAGTAATTTGTGCCTTTGAACCGGATGTCCACCGGCCCAACAGTACTGATGTCAGTGGGTTAATATATGGATTCTGCTCTCAATTCCCTTGGTATTACTATCAGGGCCTCCTGAAGTGCAGAGCCTACAGGAAAAAAATACAATGAACAAGATTTCATTGATAATTAACCATTCTGCACTTGATTTTGCTCTCCGGCAATAATTCTGGGGATCAGATCCATATGCAGTTATTTTGATTAAATATTGCTGCAACACCGCAGAAAATGCCCAGAAATGCTCGGGCGAGGACTTCGAGAGCATATTTATCCCTGCTTACCAACGCTGTGCCGCTAGGCCGGCCGCTTACCAATCACACCGCCGATCACACCCCGCCGGCCTCCCAAAACCCCGGTATTTCCATTTCCCAAACGCACTCGGAGGTATCCAGGTCTGATTTCAGTAATTGTCTGTCCTCACTGATCAGCACCTTTACTCCCACGCCCTCTTTGCCTCCGTTTGTTATTCTTGCCTCCTGCTCCAAGTTTTGTCCTTTTCGCCCTTGGATTTCCTTGAAAGGCAATGATCTTTTGGGCGCGCATCACCAGCAGTATATTTCAATGTCCGTCGAGGTATTTATTAGATCGCGCCACAGGCCACCATCACTCAGAAGCGAACACGCCAAACACACTGAGGTAGGCCAAAGAGCGTCATCGAGCTAGTGGCAAATTCAGAGATAATACAAAAAAGATATTGCATTCAATGAGTACGGTAGGAAGAGCCGCCTGCAGGGACATAACTAGTCTCGCGGTAGTAGGATGTAGGTCGCGGAGTACCAGTGTCAACGGGGAACATCTGGTTATAAAGAGAGAGAGCTTCCCTAAGCACCATTTCAGGGGACTTGTCCAGCGACTGGGCGGTGTGATAAGGACCGCAATGCTACGGTGTGAAATGATGATGGTATTCGCGGTGTAGCTGCGTTCGTCCTCTAGGGGTTATATCAGATGGTTTCTAGTTTAGAGAGGGTGGCGGTGGAGAAACAGGTATGTTGGTCCGGATGGTGTACTCGGTTGGAACTGTGTGGTTAACAAAACGGACGGTTTAGAATATAGAAATACTTGTTCAGATAGGTCAGTGGTGAACGATCTGAAACTCCTAAAGTCTCCTCTTTGATTCGGTTTAACGCCTTTCCCCTAGGTGCTGGGCGAGAGACTGAATGCGTGAATCCTCCAAGTCGGGGATTCCGTGGTGGCTTTAACGTCGACAAGAGTTGGTCGTATGGCGATGGTGTTGCTAGGTACGTCCTTGCGGTCGTAGATGATTTGCTATGTAGACCTTTACAAGGTTCCCACTACTGCACGACGATGCGTCTGCGTAGGAAGGTGTGCACAGGTGAGGCTTTCGAGGATGATGAAGCGCGAGCTCTTTGAAGAGGAGCTGCAAGTGTGGGAGGAGAGTAGAGTGCCCTAGAGCAAGCGTGAACTGGTGTGTGTGTGTGTGTGTGATCAACTCTTGTATTGGGGGACAAGGTACATTGGGTGAAGAGTGGGGGAAAACTCTTGCCCAAGAATTGACTGACTACTGGCTAAAATGGGTGGTCCTTTTATACCTTTTCCGACTCTACACAGCCTTCGGCCCCCGTCGCACCATAGACCTTCTCTAGAGAACGATCCCAGCGGATAGAGAGCGCCAATCCCCGAGGATTCGGCTTATAGAATTGCTGCGTCAGCAAATCTGGCGGGATTTGGTGTCAAAACCTCGTCGTAACAGTCGATTCCGGCAGGATTCGCTGACAGACCAGCAGGATTTGGGATGTGGACTCATTGGGTCGTGTTTCAGGCCTCGAACACGTCCCAACATGGATGAATCTTCCCGCGTACTGTCGGTTTCCGTCCTCTATCCGGCGGGAGCTCGGTGGTTGTTACTTCGTGGGCGGAATGCGAGGACACAGGTCTCTCAGAGGGCATATCCCGGAGGATTCCCATGGGTAGAGCCTGTATCTCGTAAAGTCCAAACTGTAGGTGGTATTCAAGATGTCTGGGGGGCTCGTGGTGCGCGAGCTACGGCGTAATCCCGTGGGATCTTGGTTGTATCGCGTCGTGGTGACGGATGTGTGCGGAATCCCGTGGGATTGAGTTGGTGAGGATGCTTGTAGCGTTGGAGCTATGTGATATCCTGAGGGAAGAGGTCGTTGGGGGTGCGGTTGGTGTTGTACGAGGTGGATTCCCGCGGGAAGGGGCGCAGCGAGTGAGATTCCCAGAGGAATATCCAAATGCGGATTCTTGTAGTCCAAATCGGGTGATTGTGTCATGTCAAGTCCGTCACAGCCGCGTTGGTGCGCGAGGGCATACACAGAGCGTATGGGACCCTCACAGTGGGCGGTGCTGCAGCAGAGAGATAGGGGGTGGCAGAAAAGATTTAAACAAGGTGGATTCGACAGGTGGCACAACTCGGGGGGGAACCAGGGGCCGTTCCGATGATGAGGGAGGAGGAACGTAAGCCCTGAGTGTTGAGAATGATGGTGCCGCTGGCCGTTGGCGGGAGGGTGGTGGAATGGAGGGCAGATGAGGAGGTGCTCAACAGAGGCTTGGCGGATGGAATAAAGGCACAAAGTTTGAATTGTGCCATTCAAATGGACTTATGGCGCATGAATACTGATCGAGGCGCGTGAACAGCGTGTCGGGAGCGCCGGGAAGGCTTGAGAAGAGGTTGCAGTGGTGGCAGCAGGTCCGTTAGGCGCTAGACAGATGGTTTGAAGCAAGCCAGATTCCCCCAACGCGCATTGTTCTGCCCAACTAAGTAAGCGTGACAGACGCGACGGCGGAGAGGAACATATAAAAACAATGTTTCGTCCGGGAGGAAAAGGTGTACTGAGATCACGTGCATGAGGCTTCCAAATAAGGAGATGCTTAGTCAGGAACCCAAGGGTGAAAAGTTAAGAACATTTTTTTTTTTTTTTTTTTTTTTGGCAGAACGTTTAGTTAGTTTTGAACAATAGCATTACTGCTACCTGTTCTGGTTGGGCGCCCAAAGGCAGCGGCTCAACCTCCCAGACTGACATAGTTGTTTGTTTGTAACCCATTAGTTTGAGGCCTTGGACTTGGAACCCGGCCAGAGGAATATTACCACATGAGGAAATGCGCGCTCGCACTCGTGCCCGATTCTCGTGGCACAGTGTGTGGGGCTTCAATTTCCTCAACTCAGGGGGTGCAGCAGCACGAGGCTGCCGTCCCCCATCATTGTTGACTCAACCGACACCCACTAAAACCCTGGTCTCCCACGTCCAGTCTTTGGGGAGATTTACCTCGTTTTTCAGAACATTTTTCCATGTCTTAATTACCAGTGACTTCTTAATTGCTTTTTTCCCGTATTTTTTGGAGTTGGTCAACGCGCAGTTAATGCCTAGTCTGTTGTTTATTGACTTGAGCCAGTGGTTGTATATTTCTCGTGGTGATGCCACTTCCTTGGCTTGAATCACTCTCTCGCACTGCATCCTCCATATTAAGTGTGCCGACTCCGATATCATTATCCTGAAGAGACACGTCGTTCCAGCATCACCGCGTTTGATTGCCGCACACAACATGATCTGGCCCATTGTGGGCGGCGGTAGATCCTCTCTAGTTTTCAGCTTCCACATTTCGCTCGCAAGCTCCCAAATGTCGCTCCGGCCCGAGGCGTTACATCTCGATAAGATGTGTTCCATGGATTCTGTGACCCCACATTTATTGCAAGTTGCCTTTTCTTCATGGCCAACTATTTTCTCCCAGTATCTGCCTACTTTGTATCTGTCGTGCAGAATCATCCACAAGAAGTATCGGATATTCCTCAACATATCCTTGTGCTTTGTGGCCTTCCATATTTTTCCTTCCATTGGTGTTTCCCCGCTGAGGTCCGTTATTGCCGCTTTCGCGTATGTCATATTTTTCACCGTCGCTGGCCTCTTAAGTTTCTCTTGGTATGCCGGTTTGTTCATTTTCAGCTCTCTTATTATTCTGTTTGCTGATGACTGGGTTATAGTTCGCAGTTTGGCTCCGGGGAGCATGAGGGCTGGGTTCAGTCTCATTTCTATTGAGTCTGATACATCTTTCGTGCTCCCCTCGCCTACCAGCTCATCCGCGGCCTCATTTCCTTTGTTCCCAGCGTGGCCCTTGATCCATCTGAAGGTCATCCGTGCTTTCCGTTTGCAAAGGTTTGTCACTGTCTTCTGGAATAGTTTCCCATTTGCGACCCTGAAGAATCCTCTGTCTTCCCACTTTTTTAGGTTTTTCGTTAGTCTGTCGATGGCGATTCTGGAGTCGCTGTTGATTTCCAGGGGCACATCCACTTGGCACATCTCGAGAGTTTCTTTTATGGCCACAATTTCTCCGACATTGTTCGAGCGGCCCACCTCTTCGGGGGCTCGTATACTCCTGTTCCTCGGGTCGTCCTCGCCAAAGAAGATTCCGGCGCCTACCTGCGCGTCCTCTTGGCTGTTCCTCAGGGTGGAGCTGTCTGTATACACCGTGGTTGTCACTGCGTTGGGGTCGGGGGCGTGTCGTGTCCTTGCGGCCTTCCCTTGGTGGTTTCGGGGGGTACCTTTCGTGATGATACGGAACATGTCCGCTATTGTTCCGTTAGTTGTTATCCTTGGGTCAAATTCTACTGTTTTGCTCTCCACTTCCTGCCATGGGGCCTCGTATTCCTGTGTGTAGTCCTCTGGCTGGGGTTGCCTTGGGTCCCACTTCTCGTGAAGTGCATCGAGAAGGTCCCTTGCTCTGCAGTAACATTCGTGCGGGGTTCTGCACTTCGTGATCGCCCTTGTCACTTGGCACGTCGCGCAGCGGCACCTATTTGTTCTCTTGTGTCTCGGTGCATCTTTCTTCTGCCCCAGTCGTACCGCGTCGCAGACGGTGCTGACTTTGTGGTTCTCTTTTAGGCACTTTACTATTTCAGCGTTGTCTTTGTATATCGACTGGTTCACATACAACTTGCGATGGTACCAAACCGGCATCGCTTCCTGTATCTCTCAGGACACAGCCATGGCATCCATGTCCACTCCGTAGGTGTGACCGATCTTCATCATGTCGGCGATGTCTTTCCCTACCACCGCGCTGAACGTTTGGGTGCCCATGATTGGAGGTACACATTCATTCTCATTTCCTCGGGTACACTTTTCGCATCTCTGCTGTCAATCTTCTTCACCAGAATTTCATTGGTGACGAAGCACCACAGCGGTCAGTCAGGGCCGAAACTCAGGTATGTTTTCAGCCATGTGATGGTGATAGCTTCGTTTCTGGCGACAATATCAAGGAGGTCTTTCCCTCCGGCGTCCATTGGCGCGTAGATCGTCTCTTGATTTACGGTAACACTCGTTTTTTCCGCCCATAGGAATTTTCTTATTCTTTTTCCAGCCTCTTCTTGACTGTTTTTGGCATACCCTGCACTGTAGCAAGGTATTGTGTCATGCCTCCCACCACCATGAGTATAATTAATCTTCCTCCTTTTTTTTTTTTTTTTTTCTTTTTTGGTGGTACAATGTCGATCGTAGAACAATAAACAAAGTTTACCTCCTGCAACCGCGTAAGGATGGAGGACCATACGGACCTCCAAGAGAGTAGTGAGTGTTTCCACCCCTGAGGAAATGCATTACGCACAAGCAAAAGCCGTGTGTGGGACTCCGCGCCATTATCTATTTCGTCCCCTGCGGCCAACAGGCGGGGACGGTGATCTACGTGATCTATCAGGAGCGATACCCACTAAAACCTCAGGTCCTCTGAGCCAGTCATCTGGCAGATCTTCTTCCTTCTCGAGGACTCCCTTCCAGGTGTCGAGCACCAGGGAAGGTGCAATTGAATATTGCTTTCCATATTTCAGCTTATCGGTGAGGTTGCGATCAATCTCCAGGCGCTCGTTGATGGCATGCACCCATCTGTTATGGACTTCACGTGCAGAGGCGGGGTCTTTTCCCTCACGGCCAACAACGAACTCGCATCTCATCTTCCATATGAGGTGGGCAGATTCTGTCATCAAGATTGTGAACAATCTGGCATCTGCTGGGGATTTACGTTTATTATCCCCGTCAAATGTTGCAAGGCCGCTGCCTAAAATTCCAGCCAGAGAGGGGGTCCCCCATGCATGGCCTTTCTTGGACCAGAGCTCTTCCGCTAGATCCCAGACCTTTAATTGGCTGGGACGTGTACAATAGATCATAATGTGCTCCAGACTCTCGGTCACATTGCACGTCTGACACATCTCGCGCTCTTCGCACTCAGGTATATTTCTCCAGTATTTACCAATTCGAAGGGAACCATGCATACTCCTCCAGAGGAAGGTTCTAATTTGTCGGGTTATATCCCTCTGCCTGATAGACTTCCATATTGTGGCGGCTGTTGGGGTTCGCAAATACAGTTCTTTAATCTTCGCCTGTACCATCTCCACGTTCTCAGCAGTTGCCTTTCGGGAGGCCTTTTTGCGCAAGGACTTTATGGTCTTGTATGCAGTTGCTTGGGTAAGCGTGGATAGCTTTGCCCCCCTGAGGCGGGTTTCTGCCCGGGCCGCAACCTCAATGATGTCGGGGACTTGTTTGTTGGCCCCTCCTTTAGCGAGTTATTTCGCCTCCTGCAACCCGTGTTTTCCTTGGTCATCTCTTGCTTCCGAGAACACCGTCTTAGCTGTCCTAGATCTCAGGACTGACACCAGGGATACAAGAGATTCTTTGTTTTTTACCCCGACCCATCCTCGGTCTTCCCAAGTGGCGACACTTTTCAGGCTCTTTAATCATTGTATTTTGGCCACTCATTACGAGGAGGGGAGTATTTGAGGGGGCCCCGCGGACCCCTACAAGGGCGGAGAGTATCTCTGCACTGGAAACTGACTGGTCAAAGTTCTCCGGGACCCTAATGCTTCTGTTCCCGGCGTCTCCATCTGCAATATAAATTCCTGCACCGGCGACAGCATCTGCCTCCCCACCTTTTTTGCATACTGCTCCTTGGTATAGTGTGACTGGATCATATGGGTGGGCTGCATAGGGGGCTATTTCAGCAATATGCCCTTCATCCTCTCGGGCTTTAGTAAAGACTCTGAATCCGTCCGCTAGGTTCGTGGTTTGAGCAACATCCTGGAATGTGGTGCTTGTTTCCGAGTCTCCCTCTCATGAGAACTCTCTGTGTGCATTGGGTGTTGTAGGGTTCCACTTGGGCAGGATTTCCGTGACGCGCTTTTGGGCCGCGAGGGCACACGAGTGTGGGTTTAAACATCCTTTATTTGTCCGATCCGACTCGCAGTCCTGGCATATGCAGTCTCTCGTCGGCACGTGGTCGTCTCTATCGAGTCTTGCCATAATGGTGGTTGCGTCGCCCACAGTGTGTGCATTGTGGCGTTTCTGTAGGCATTTGCACTGACTTTTATTGTTCAGCTGTCTCTTATTTGGGTCTTCACCAAAGTGGTGCCATAGTGGTAATAACTCCCGGAGCTCCCTCGATGGGTTGGGTGTGTCAAATTGAGTACCATATTTTCGTGCCGTGTTGACCATGTCTTTAAGATGTGGTGGCAGCTTGTGCCGTACCGGGGACCATCGTTGCAGGAACATATTTATGTGTGATCCCTTTTGTACTGTTGACGTTGTCTTATCGAGTCTAGCAATGCGGGTGTCGGCCACATAATTCCAAGGGGCTCGTTTTGCCGGGTCCATTTCAGTGTACGACTTGAGTCGCATTAGGTGGAGTGCCTCATTCCTAGCGGTTATATCAAACATGTTTTTCCCCCCCTCTGTTATGGGTGCCATTAGCATATCTCATTGGACCGGAGAGGATTTCGATCCAGCCCACATGAACTCTCTCTGGGTTTTTATGAGGTGTTTCTCTATATTCTTTGGCATGCCATTTACTTGAGCAAGATATTGAGTCAGGGATCCTATAGTTATTTGTGCTATGTGTCGCCAGACCTCAATTGTTGGGTGGTTGCGGTCCCATCTCTCGAGGGCAGAGTCTATTTTCTCCAAGGTGGCTGTCCATATGGCTTGGCAGTCAACCCTGTTTCCGACTCTCGCACCTAGAATGCGCACCGACTCGCTGTCCTTAGCGATGTTTATGTTGGCGAGGATCATTTGGTCGTCATCATTTAGCCTCCGTGTCTCCATCACCTTATGGCGGTATTCTTCAGTTCCGACCGGAATTACCTCCGTCTTACCCACATTGAATTTGGTGCTCGAGGCCTGACACCATTTGTCTAGTAACTCCTGCGCTCCGGCGAAACTGTCTTGTTCAGAAAGATAAAGTGTAGTGTCGTCTGCAAAAAGAGCGGTGACGATTCTCTCCATCAGGTCTGGGATTTCATACCCTTTGATGTCTGATTTCCTCAGCATTGCCGCGAGAGGTTCTATCGCTAGATTAAACAGCAGACAGGACAGTGGATCTCCCTGCCTAACCCCTCTCCGGACCTTAAAAGTGGAGCTCAGCTCGCCGTTGATGACTACCTGGGTTTCTGCGTCCGAGTAGAGGGCTTGGACTGTCTTAATGAAAGAGTCAGGGATTTTATTGTGCCTCATAACTTTCCAGAGGTAGCGGTGGGATGTCTTATCATACACCTTTTCTTGATCTAGAGTAACAATAGCTCCGTTCTTGAGCTCTTCCTCAGCGTATTTGAGTATCTCGAGAGATAGATATATTTGGTCAGATATTTTTCGTCCTTTCATGAAGCCTGCCTGGTTGGGGTGTATGAGGTAGGGGACTACTTCAGTGAGTTTAGAGTTCAGTGCTTTCGTAAAGATCTTGTAGTCCGAGTTGAGGACGGTAATCGGTCTGTAGTTTGCGATGTCGGTCACATCTTTTTTTTTGAAAATAGGGCACATCCATCCCTTTGCAAAATTCGTTCCGACAGTTACACCATTTCTTTCAATGTCGTTGTAGACTGCAGTCATCAGTCGGAGCACATTAAAGTCCCGTTTCGGCGGCGGATCATTCGGGCCGGCATCTGCTGCCGCTTTCTCTCGTTCAATATGGATGGTGTGCAGGGCGTCCCACAGCTCTGTGTGTGTGCCATTCTCCCCGGGCGCTTTCCCCTTTGACGAGGTTCTTATTGCGACGAGGATCTGCTCTTCTGTGAGCTCCTTCGAGAGCTCGTCCATCCTGGGTACGTTCTCCGGAATACCTACATCTGCGAGTACACTCGCTATTGCTCCGTTTTTATCTTCTAGGGATTCCTCCGTGGGATCGTACCGCAGGTCATCATGGTAGTCCCTGGCCAGCTCAGCCATCTCATCTGACCTACTGCTCCCTATTGGAGGGTTCACATCCGTCCTCTGGAGGAAGTATGTTGTGACGCGGGGCTTCGTGTCTCTATTTACACGGACGGAGAACTTGGTAATGCTATCTAGCTCATTTCGGTAGCGTATCCTCGTGGCCATTCTATTCTTGGAGCTTTGGACGCTTACAATCTTGTCAATCTCTGTCTGCAGTGTGGAGGCTTTCACCGCCCTGTCTTTCTGAGTGATGGTGGCGTTGTTCAGCAGCGCATCCCTTTCTTTCTGCATTTTCACTTTTTTCTGCTCAAGTGCATCTGTGGATTCTTTGGCGCGTTCGCGGGCGAAGTCTCGGATTTTATCTTTATAGATCTTCCATTCAACTTGAATGTTCTCATTTCCACTGGTGAGTGTATTCTCTAGTTTGTGTCCTTCCTCAATCACATATTCCAGGAATTTCTTGTCTTTGTGCATGAACAGAGGGATCGCATATCGACCTTTCCCTATGTAGGGGGCTCCTGGAGCGTGTACATCTACGGAGATCATTCAATGGTCCGTTAGGTCTCCCATATCCCGGATGGTCCAGTTCCTACAGAATTTAAAGCAGTCCATAGGTGTGTAGATTCTATCTATCCGAGAGAGTGAGTCTCCCGTTGTATGCTTGTATGTGTATGCCTTTTCATCGGGATTTGTAGTGCGCCATCCGTCTTTCATGCCAAGGAGTCTTTTAAATTTTGCAAGTGCGTATGTTGCCCCCGCATCGTCGGATCGGTGTGGCATCCGATCGATCTGGTCCTCTACCACGTTTGTGTCCCCGAGGAACATGTCGGGTACAGGGAGGTTACTGTCAGTAAGCCAGAGTTTATATAATTCCTCCCAAAAGAGCCGGTTAGCCGTCATAGACTCGGCCGGGGCGTAGACGGCGAGGATCGTGAGTGTGCGGGTACCATGCCATGGGATAGTCATGAGAACGACCCTCCCCGGTATGAGTCGCCAGGTTTTAACCCCGTGTACGTTAGTGAGCTGTTTATTTAGGACAATGGCGATGCCTTTTTTCCCGGGCTCGTCGGGATCGATCGAGCCGAAGACGTGCATCCTAGATCCGTACACTGGGTGATCATTTATTTCTTCAATTTGCTCCGCTGACATGTGAGTCTCTGTGAGGGCGAAGGCTCTGATACGTTCATCGTGCATTAGCCTGTGCAGCTTTGGCCACTTGTGTTTGTGATCATTGAGATTGCGTGCTCCCCTCCCTTTTGTGTTCAACGCGCTAACCCGTAGGTGTGCCGATGTATTCTTCATAATCTTAGGGTTATTTACCTGCTGGAGTCGTCTTTTATGTTGGAAGAACGCGGGTGCTGATTCGTCATCCGCGGGGAGGCGCGGCGGCCCCATATATCGACGGGGTCGTGCTTCTGGTCTAGAGCTGGAATTTGAGCTTGCTGGGGTAGCTGACCTCGGTGGGTCGTATTGTCCATCGTCGGGACGTGCCTGTACGGTGTCAGGCGGTGCCGGAGTGGCACGGGGTGGTACACCCCTGTTTCGTGAGTTTCGGAGAGATACACCTGCCGCGGAGGTGCCGCCCCTAGTTGGATTTCTCCTTCCAAGGTCGGCAATTCTCCGTGACCGGCGCACCCCGCCTGCATGCTCACCCATGCTCCCATCACCAATCTCTCCAGCTCCTTCATCAGGACGGTGGCCGACGGGTAGGCCACCAGCCCCTCGGGAGGAGGGGAGGCCAGAACCATTACCGTCGTCGAAATCCTCAATGTTTAAAGTGCTATATTGATTTCATGTGGTTGCATTTACGTATCTCGACCTGCAACCGTAATCCGAGTACGGGGGCCTACCCGGCCACCTGGGTGAGCGAATGTTGAAAGTACTGAGCCCCGTCGCTGATGTGGGCAGCAGCGGGTCGTTCCCTACAACTTCAGCCTCTCGGTGCGGCTAGCTCCGGCCTAAATAGGCCTCCGCTTTTTTCGTCGCATGGCTTTCCTGTCCTGCTGTGTATTACCACTAACAGCCAGTATATTTGGGCCAGCGGCGGCTGTGAACATAAGTTCTGCAAGTTTTTTGTACACCTGATTTGTCTCGGTCCCATACCCGAGTAGTGGTGCCAGATACTTCGCTCACAGACTTATTTTAATGATTCCGACGTCGTGATTGTCGGAGCTCCACGCGGGGGGGTCTACGGTTCCAGGATGGATGAAAGTTCGCCCGGGTTTTCAGGGCTGCACGGTTTCTGCCAGCGGTAGATTTGCTGTTCAGCTACTCAAGTCAGATTCTTGCGTCATCGAGCTCTGCGCTCAGAGTGGAGGGGAGAGGAATGGTGTATGCATTCTCGGGATCAGGGTATGACAAATAAGGACTGTGTGAGATCACGGTGGAAGGCAGTCGGAATAAATAATATATATGTATCTGTGCGTGTGCATATTTCTAGGTAGCGTGAAGATCAACTAGTACGCCCCGTGGCCGCGCCCTCGGGGACTGCCTTGCGCGCCTCCAAAAACTCTACCGTGGTTGCCGGCTGCGGCTCTAGCAGCCCTGGCAGCCTGCTCAGCCGCAGCGATCGACGCCGCCGTTGGTCCCATATACCCCGGGATGTGCGGCATGGTGCAGAGGGGGGTAGGGTGATCGATGGACCTGCAGATGTGGCACGTCATGTCTGCGCGCTGAAACGGTGCACCTGCGTACGGCTGTGACCTAACTGACTGACTCGAGGGATGCTATGAACACCACTCAAACAACCAACACACACACACCACACAACCAATACACAGTGCCAATGATTTGAGTTCAGGTCTACGCCGAAATATACGACTAAGATTGAATCCTCTCAGGTAATGTTGAAGAAACCGTTCGTAGGGAGTCTTATTAGGACGTCCTCGGAACTACAGATAGTTTAGAACTACCTAAAGATAGGCCTCGGAGATACCAGGATATGGTTTTAAAGGGGTGTAAATGAGTCCGAGGACACCAACTGTATGGGCTCAGCTCGACAATACTCGCTGCACAGCCGTCTGCAGTTCGAGGGGACAATGATCAGGCAACTGTATGCTCTGATAGGACAATACTCGATGCACAACCGTCTGCAAGCGAGGGGACAATGACTAGGCAACTGTATGCACTAGTAGGACAATACTCGATGCACAACCGTCTGCAAGCGAGGGGACAATGACTAGGCAACTGTATGCGCTAGTAGGACAATACTCGCTGCACAATCGTCTGCAGTTCGAGGGGACAATGATCAGGCAACTGTATGCACTGATAGGACAATACTTGGTGCACAATCGTCTGCAACCAAGGGGACAATGACTAGGCAACTTGTATGCACTAGTAGGAGTGGCTTAGATGAACCTTAAAGCTTAGATGTAGCCAACAATCGAACTTTCTTGTTAATGAATCTACAACAACAGATGTGCTTATTACAACAAATCTCCGCAGACGATACAGAGTCACAAATGCCTTGGGAATAAGCTTTCGACGTGAGTCTAGGCGAACTGGGCTGTAATGTGCTGCTTGAACATCGCGTTCTGGCTGGTCTTTTATACTAATTTGGCTACTATGTGACAGTCCGAGGATATGTGACAGGAACAGAGAAATTGCAAATGGAAAAGAGTAATTGGAAAATGAAAAAGAGTAATTTGAAACTGAACATGGAAATGCGATGATGCCGCTCTATTTTGGTGAGGTCCGGCCACAGACAACTGGTGCCTGGCACCTCTTTTGGTGTATATTTAGCGAGTCCTCGGACGGCCGTGCTTTGCCGTCCGTGCCCTCGCGCTTGCTCTGCCTCGACATGGCTGTAAATAGCTCATGCTATGTCACTATCCTGGTCAACGGAGACGGCTCGGCCGTCGGTATCCACTCCGTGAAGTCGCTTTAGCTGTGTCAGAGCTGAAGTATTCAGCCGTTGCCTGTTTAGGACGTTCATTGTGCTTGTTAGGGCCCTCGGACGCGACGCGCACGTCACATGGGCTCTATGATGATCTAGGCTCAGCTCGGCTACTTCCGAGCATCGGTATTTGTCAGGCACACAAGTCCTCGAACTATAATTAGTTCATCCGTGCTGTTGTTTCAAGTCTTGGGTTTGCCCTCGGACCGAGTTAGAGTCCTCGGACCTGTACCTACCAGTACTTTGTGACCGACATAGTAGTCCTCGGGCGATGCTTTGCCCTAATGTAAGTCTATTGGGAGTCCTCGGACTGTCCCTGGTCCTGCAGTCTAGTTCGCGCTCGTGCCAGTCCTGTCCAGGATGGCCCAATAGCAGTCCTTGAACTGGTCCTGTCTCTACGTCTGGTATACTGTGTTCCAACTAGTAGTCTTAGGCTTTTGTGTTTAATCTCCTGGGTATGGTAACTAGCTTTTGCAGCGCAATCCGCCCTCAGATATGAGTTATGGACTGAATCTGACGAACTTCAAGGCATCCTTAAGCTTACTATACTGATCCTCGATATTTGAAGAACCAAGTCGTAGCATAACCTTAATGCCTTTACGGTTCTCTCGCGTCCTTGCTACGCAGTCAGCAGTGCGGAGCTCGCTCTGACTCTAATCGTTATGCTACCAGGCAGGGGACTTCTTGTATTTGACAAGAAATCGCAAAAATGCGAGATTTCACAGCTGGGCTAATACCAGTCGTATCAGCGCACAATCCCGCGAAAGTTGAAGGGGGTGGAGAAATCGATGCGGCTAAAAGCCACGCAAATGGATTGATAGTTAGTGACGTCGTGGGTGGTGACCGCCGTGAAAACCCGATACGCGATGCGAGGACCGTTTGCCATGGATAGCTCTATGGGAGAGACGTAAATAGACTCCAGGAAGTGACCGAGGATGTCGTCGACGGAGAGCACGCATGGAAGGGCGTCGCGGTGAGTCAGAATCTGCTGCATGAACGATTGATCCTCACTGATGCACCGGCAAATCTCTTCTCCTGCGTCGTTGTGACCCTGCTCGGTGTTAGGGAAGTCGAGCTCTGCAATGGTGCCCATAAAACCAGAGAAGCGTGGGTTGACAGGAAAAATAAAGAAGGTGATATCGGGGGCACAGACTACATGCTGAATCTGGAGCAGTTGGTTTAGGAATTCCGAGCACGTTACGAAGAAGACGTTGGGGTGCTGCCCGGTGTTGTTCGGCGCCGCGGCTGCTGCCACACGGAAGGAGTCGAGGGGCGCGTTGAAAGCTCCCGTGAGCGCCGCGCGTATGCACCTCGCCTCTCCCTGGGGGTCGGTGCTGCCTCCCGCAACGGTCACTAGCGAGGAGGGGCGCTGCTCTTGGTTCCAGGCAGCGAGCTGGACGGGAGCCACACAATCGAGGAGGGTGAGGCGGTCGATGCCCGTGATGACGGGCCATCCCCCGGGTGGAGTCTGAGTGATGAAGAGGCGGGGCAGGTTCCCGTCTTTGGTGAGGTATTCGAAACGTGGGCCATCTTGGTCTTCAGCGCGTGCGTCGTCGGCAGGTGCGGCGGCTGCAGCAGCAGGCGCTGGTGCAGTGAAAATGGGGCCGGCGGTACTCACGGGGCGTTGGGAGTGGGTGGCTGCTGCGACCCGAGCTGCGGCACGTGTCACCCGCGCGCTATCGTCCACCTCCGGCGCGAGTTGTCCAGCACAGACACGCTTCGAGGGGGATTCGGGGTCGTCAGACGGTCTCTTAGATGAGGACGCGCCTTCCGACGAGGGCTCGGGAGCTCCGTGCCGGGTGGGAATCAGGCTGCGGGCAATGGCGAGGCAGGTTTGCTGCGCGAGGTACTCGTCGGCGGCGCGGTGGCGCTCCACAAACGAGGCCCCGACACCAATAGAGTCGGTCGCTTCGAGAAAGACAGAGCCCATGGGGTCGTCGTCGATGGGGGAGGGAGCATCGGGCGGAAAGAAGGCGTCGACGTCGATGAAGTTTACGGGGAGGGAGGGTCTACGGGGTGCGACAGGGGTGGAGGATTCTTGGGCCAGGTCATTAGCACTACACGGCACATGCATACGGCGGGGCTTACCCGGTTCCAAGTCCTTAGCCTTCCCCTTCTGAGCGCGCCGATTCGCCACATCTGCATCCGTCGTCAACTCGTCCCCGGCCTCAGGAAGAGGCGGAAACAATTCCACGTCCGCGTCATGGGTGGGGGCAGAAGGCCCCGCGGAGATGGTAACATGGGGTGAGACCACCGCTCCAGCTACGACCATTGAGAAGGGGAGGGGGAGGGCTTGCGGGGCAGGGCTCATCAGGAGCTGGAGGGAGTCGGTGGCTACGGAGGCACTGGTGCTTGTGTCCGGATATGGTGTGTTAAATGTGGAAATTGGGTTTGCAATCTACTCACTAGGGCCAACACTGGCGTGTTATCGGGTACAGCGGGGTGAGGGGGATTCAAGGACGATGAGGCCAGAGCCTGGACGGCCGCTGCGGAGGGGGCCGACGGCGTTGGACACGCCAGACTCGAGGGAGGGGGAGCGCGTGTAGCGGGACAGAGGTAGAAGTAGGAGGGGTAGCGGTTTGCTCGCTCGGGGCATTGCGAGCTGGAGTCGTCGCACCGGGCAGACGAGCAGCAGAGATAACCGGTGTGTTCCTGACGCTCTGCCGGGTTTGGACACGATCGGGCGGGGCTGGGGTGGGAGCGGGGGCAGAGTTGGAATGGGCCATCGAGATAACGTGCAGTGAGCAAGGAAATGTGGGAGGTGTATGAGCAGGAGAGGGGGGGCTGAGTGTTCCCACTTACTTTGTTTCCTCTTGTATTCCACTCCCATCACACTGGGTGTATCATTGAAGCGACTGGGTGATGGCCTGGGCTCGACCAGCATGAGCAACGAGCGAGGACTGGGGCAGAACTTGCCTCGTGTATCACCGTATCTTGTTCTTTGCTCGGACCGCCGTCGCGAATCAGAGGAATCGTGCGTATTCCTCAGCAACGACTCCTCAGAGCGCATGGGTACAGTCATGGGGCAGCGCCCGAGCTGCCTGCAGGCGATATGAGCTGGGTCGCATCGAGAAGGGGCTTGCTTTGGGCCAGGTATCATCGCAGCTCGTCCGGGTCTCCGGGTGAATTGTGTGTGGGGGGTGTCGGTGGTCTTTGCGTGCGCCTTCCAGCTTGCCCTGGGGAGGGGAGGAGGTCCTCTGAGGCGGAAACACAGTGTACTTTCGCTCGGTCAAAGCGCGGAGATAACGAGGTAACGTGCCGGAGGTTTGCCCGTGTTTGGCTATGTCCATAAACGCCTGTCGACGTTTAAGTATGGTCTGGTCGGCGGCGCGACGGGAGGCGTCTTGAAAGACTTTATGGGCGGGGACTAGTCCAATGCCAGAGCTCCGTGAGGAGTCCTGTCCGTCGGTCACGTCCCGCAAACCCTCCTTGCAGGCATAAAAGCGTGAGAAACCCGCATCACATAGTGGTACGGGATCAAGGAACCTATTTCATATAATAATAATTAATCTTCTCTCCTCCATGGTGGGGTGGCCCATCTCCCAGCGGTCAAGCACCTCGTCGATCTTTTCGAGTGTTCATATCTATGTGTCTACTTGTAGGACATTCTTACCGACCCAAGCGCCTAAGGTGTGTATTGGTTCTCCCTCTTTTACTATCTTGATGTGGGCTGGGATTAGGGTGCCTCCTATGCCGTTAATGAATCACGTGGTTCGCACTCTATCGCGATGGTCGATCTTCCCTATTGGGATCATTTCCGTCTTGCTTATGTTGAACTTCGCGCCAACAGCAATACACCATTCATCGAGAATGTCCAGAAGTGCACCGAAGTCGTCATCGGCATCAAGGTATACCATGGTGTCGTCAGCAAAGAGGGTGGCTATTAACTTCTCTTTTTTGCCTTTTATTTTGATTCCTTTTAGCTCGGATTGTTGCAGGGACTCCACTAGCGGCTTGATGGCCAGGTCAAAAAGTAGGCATGATAATGGGTCGCCTTGTCAGACGTCCCTTGTGACTTTGAACGGGTGCCGACTTTTTTCGCCGTTGACCATCACGTACGTGAACACATCGCTGTACAGAGCTTTAATTGTTCTAATGAACTCTTCTGGTATCCCGTAGCTTGTGAGCGTGTGCCATAGGTAATTGTGTTCCACCTTGTCGTAGGCTTTTTCCTGATCCAGCACCACGATTACACCGTTCCTTTCTTCGGCCTCCGCAAGCTCAATTATTCTTTTTGTGAGCCAGATTTGGTCTCAAATCTGGCGGCCTGGTACAAACCCGGCTTGGTTGGGGTGTATGAGATCTGGGGCCACCATTGCCAATTTTATGGTGAGTGCCTTCATAAACATCTTGTAGTCCGTGTTGAGTAAAGAGATAGGTCTGTAGTTCGCGATGTCTGATTTGTCGTTTTTTTTGTACAGCGGACACATCCAACTTTTAGAGAATCCTGTCCCCAAGATCATCCTGTGAGTCTCAATATCATTGTACACCTGTAGCATAATATTCAAGATATTAAACACCAGCTTTTCTAGCTTCATCGCCGTCTGGTACCTTGCGTCCAGTGTCCTCCACAGTTCATATGTTATCCCATCTAGGCCGGGGGCCTTGCCGTTAGCAGATCTTTTCAGTTCTAATTTCACGTCCTCAATAGTTAGCTTCGCTCACAGGAGTTCTGTCTGCTCGGGCGTCGTTTTCCTCACCGTACGTATTAGGACCTTTTTTATGGCTTCTTCTCTGACCTCCGGCGGGGTATCGGCTCTCTCAGATTGGAGCTTGTTGTGGTGGTTCTTTGCTAGTGTCACCATTCTTTTGGAGTTCTTCTCATATTCCACGGGCCCGTCTTGTCCGTTGTTCTTTTTCAGTCTGTGTATCACGTCCCGTGGTTTGTTCAG
Source organism: Mycena vulgaris (assembly GCA_029204335.1). NCBI lineage: Eukaryota > Fungi > Basidiomycota > Agaricomycetes > Agaricales > Mycenaceae > Mycena > Mycena vulgaris. Next base: position 367,807 of record JARGYA010000035.1, read on the forward strand.
CTTGTTAATCTTGGTCCAGTAGGGCCCAATTACTTCCCCCTTAAGTCTGTTCCGTATCTGGGCGTTGGCGCGAGCTTCTCTACACCTTTTCTTTTCCAGGGCGCTTAGTTTCTCCATTGATATATCACTGGATAATTTCTTCTCTTCCATTGTGATCTCGTCGTCTGCGTTAATTAACTCTAACTTCGTTTTGAGCTCGGCGATGTCCTGAGAGATTTTGGGAACTATTATCTTGGCGTGTTCACGTGCCTTGTCCCCAATTTCCTTCTTGAACTTTACCCACATGGTCTGGACGTTGTAATCTGGGGTCTGCGACCCTGCTCTCTTCATCTCTTCAATCTCCGCCTGCAGCACAAGCCCTCGTTCGTGTACGAACTCTGTGAGCTCCTTGTTGCAGGTGATATGGGCTGGCCACACCCACCTGCCACGTCCTATCATGGGGGCGTCCTCGGTCATTAGTCGTGTCGAGACCATGTGGTGGTCCGTTTCTATGCCCACGGTCTGTATGTCCCATTCAAAAGTCTGCTCAAATATTCCCCTTTTGACTAGGATTCTGTCGATGCGGGATTGAGCGCCACCTTGTGCCTCAGATTGGTGGTACGTGTATGCACGTGTCGTAGGGAAGGTCTCCCTCCACCCATCTAACAAGCCAAGGTATGTCTTAAGATCATCGAGTGTGTTGACAGGCCCGTTGTTTTAAGGCCTGTGGGGTAGTCTGTCTATTGAGTCTTCTACCATGTTAAAGTCCCCGCCCATTGCGTCGGGTTTACAGACGTTCGGGTGGTTCTCAAACCATTCCTCGATCGCTGTCCAAAACACTGTGTTCTCCCCGGGTGCGTTCGGGGTGTATATCCCCAGGATCAATAGGGGTGTCCCGTCCACATTCTCCATTTCCGTTATCATCGCTCTCCCAGGGATGATTTCTCTTGTTCTGACTGTCCCAGTCTTGACCATGTTCTTGTTCAGGACAATGACGACTCCTTTCGTGTTCGCCGTTAGCGGGTGTTTAGTGTAGTCTACTCTCAGCACTCGCCCAAAGAGCTTGTCTATTGCCGCTTTTTGTTCATCATCCATGCGAGCCTCCCCAACTATCATCACGCCTACTTTCTGTTCTCTCATGATTTGCCATAGCTCATACCACTTGTTACTTGGGTGCCAAACATTGGTGTGTCCTTGTCCGCGGATATTCAGTGCTGACACTTTTATTGAGGACTTCATGTTCTTTTTTGAGCCTCGTCCTCAAACCCTCGCTGGTGGCCCTGGGTATACTCTGTCCGTCGGCAGCGGTGGGGGTTCTTCGGGAGGGTTTGGCGGGTTCGGTTGCACGCGGCTACCTTCCGTGATGATGTCGTCCCACTCCCTTTGGTACCTAGCGTACTTTCACAGATAGTCCGACCTATACAGGACCCAGGAAGGACACCGGAAGATTCTGAGATGATGGAATCGATAAGCCCACTCACATCTCTGCCAACAACAGGGGCATAAATACTGGGTGGTCGTGGCATATTAATGTGTCCTAAGAGCTGTGCTGGGGCAACCGGGGCAGAAAGGAATTTTCAGGATGGCGGCCGCTGCCCAAATAGGTTCAAATTGACTTTGAAAATGAAGAAAAATTTGTTTCCTTGTCAAATACTGTGAATTAATGCCAATGCGAACACGACTTGATGCGCACGAGCTTAGCGCGATGCGGCGGGCGAACGGCGGGCTGTTGTTCATTGTTATTGATGGATTGTGCCGAGGTGCCGCCGTCACCTTACAGAATCCCCGGCGCTTTTCCCGTCAGGCACCCCGGCTACGATCGCCGGCTTTCCCATAATCCATTTGTTCTCGACTATCTTGTGTTTATGGTTGTGCTGTGTTACACTCAATCTACAGAGGTTGCAATAGATGTACAAAGTTTTCCGGCTTGCAACACTGAAGACAGGGGCCAGTTCCCAAAGAGGCTTTCAAGCTCCGCTACGGCAACTTCCTGCCGCCGGCCCTGATCCCGGCGGATTCCCCGGCTTTTTCAATATCCATACTTTCACATAAGATCGCTCGCTGATTTCACGAATTCCGGAAGTGGCCGAGTCACAACATCATCACACCCTTGCGAAATCAGAAATGAAATCCGGATCGAAATCAGCTCGAAATCGGCTCGAAATCCCTACTGTGTAACACCCTATTGGATGGGTGTCGGATTTGCGGATGCCCGGCAGGAGCCGGCAAGGCCGGTGCTTCCCGAAACGACAACCTTCATGTTGCCTTTTGGTTGCCTTCACCTTGATTCTCCAAAATCGTTTGAACCATTATTCAACAACTCCCAGAGGCAGCCGCCTGTGCTCCATAGGATTAACTTTCGCAGGCTTGAACACCATGATACAGACTGACATATCAGGGATTCGATTTACTCTGCCTCCGGGAAACTAGAACCCGTCACTGACTTCAATGCCATTGCCCCACCCATTCGAATGCCACCCGCTGTGTAACGGAACTCCGTCTAATTACCGTGCGGTGAATACCTGGACTCCCCTCAGATGACCCTATCTAAGCGCCGGAATCTCGCTTCGAAGCCTTTTCATTTTGGTTGATTAACTATTAATCCAACTCCGAACGTGTACCGAAACGACCATCGTCAGTTTACTTCCCGGAACTGATCATGGAGCTCAACTGCCATGGCAAGAATGTTCCGCGATTTCAGTGTGTCCCTAGAAGATGGCCTCCTTGCAATCGTTCGCTCATCTTGCGCGTCTCCACTGGATCTGGTTTCCATCTTCCTTCATCGCTCGCTCATCTGTCCCACACCGGAACTGCGTTCCACCTTCCTCCACCGCTTTGTGCTTTTTTCCTTCTCCTCGACCTACGCCGTGTTGTGTCGTAACGAGGTGCTGCCACTTTAGACATCGTCATTCACCGCCTAATTTCGTCCCCAATTTTTATCTTCAACTTTTTAGCCGCAGGCGGATTTGTATTACTTTTCGCGACACTGGTCCCAGCCATGCTATCCACGAGCATCCGATGCAAAACCTGGTCCAGCATGATTATCTCTTGGATAATTTATGCGTTGTCGTACCTTCTCATAATCGGACATCAAGTAGGCCCAAATTCACCTCGGCCAGGATATCGTTTCATATTTGATCTCGTTCTACATATGGCGCCTCTGTAAGAATTCACATGCAATCAGGTTTCTTGAACTCGATTCTCTGATTTTTTCGGGACTGCCATAAGTTGCCTCGCCTTCATCGTCGACGTAAGTCTCACTAATACTTGCAAACCAATATCTCATTATTCTCAGACGAGTCGGATCTAGTGATTGTAATGGTCATGTTTCCTCTCACTTCGTATCAATACTATCATGATTGTGATGCTGCGATGTACCGTTGCGGCGTTGCCAAAATCGAGTGTTCCGTTAAGTGATCAGCGAATACTTGTGATTCAACGTGACAGGCGAAGGCAGGCGAGCGCTCATCTTGCCGTTGCTCTGCTTCTTTGGTAGGCACTGCCGACGCGGACGATACCCCCACCGTTAATTCGGTGTTTTTTTCTCTAGTTCGGTGCTTTTGGTCCAATCACAAGGGAATTGGATTGGACGATCATGCATAGTAACATAGCACTATCATAGTCCAAGTGCGCTCGCGGTTACCAGCATGTCCACATCCTGGCAGTGCCTCCCAAGCGAACTTCAAACTTCTGCATCTTTGCGCGAGGAATTTAAAGAAGTCACATCCTGGGGCCTCCAAAACATCCAACAGTGTAGGATATCCTGAATCCCGTTCAGACGGTTCCAGCGGCCAAAAATAATTAGACTCACTTTCTGCGTGCCGAAAGCGATTCCACATAAGACTGGCACTGGGAAACAGATGCGTCAATTTAAAACTGATGAGCGGGAAATAAATAGCCCTGCATATTGGTAACAATGCACTCCAGACAGAGAGTCCATCTACCACGTTTGCAGGCGCTACAATGGCACCGAGGCTAGGAGAGGGTCGGATATCAGCGACGCTTTTGAACTTGAAATAGGAGCCATACCCCAGCCCGGTTGAAGTCATGACGGTGAAAACCAGAATCCGGATGAGAGATGAGAGGCGCAAGTCACTCATGCTGGTACTGAGACGGCGGAATAGAACCCAATTCCGATACAAAATCACCGATGTCCAGACTTGATCCAACGTCAGTGCCCGCTTGAGAGTATATAGGTAGGCAGGCTATATCTTACTTTCCATGCAGAGAGCTGAACTCAGACCAATGACGCAAATGATAGCGGATATCCGCGTTCTACAGAATTTATGGTGCTCAGTAGCTGCAAGTCATTCCAAGGAATTGCACCTCACTGGATGTCGCCCACGCTGTGGCAATACATGTGGTTGGGGTCCCGTTGAATTTCTGCGAAGTCGTGGACGACCTGCGAGCATCAATGGTGAGAAGACGATAACTTAAATATTGTTTATACTGTTGACGCACTGCCAAAGCTTCCGCAGCAATGGCCGCAAATAATGCCCATGGAACGATTAATAACTGGCTCTTCAGTCGTACACGCGTAGCTGTAAAAAAAACAAGGAGACTCACCGGTCGAGTATACTCATGATCAGCTCTGCTGGTGAATATTGCCCTCTTGATTCTGAGATGCACCTGGTCGATATGAGTTGTCAGTCAGTTGGAGTCACAGCTCCGCTGCGCACATCAATGATGAAAGCTAGACCGCTTATAGCCGTTCTGCAATTGCGACGCTTAACCCAGAGGGAGAAAAGGGTAAAAAGCCTTACAGCGGTGCTATGTAAAGCAACCACCAATTTAGCGAATAAAACTTCATCGGTGGGAGACCTACGAGACGCGTAAATGAATAGCATCTGAAGAACGCAAATCCCTCTGGGCGGCTGGGGACCCAGTTGGTGGCCGAGGATAAGCATATACGATGCAGCGTAGACCATCCAAGAGATGATCATGCTGAACCAGGTTTTGCTTCGATGAATCCTCGACGACATCGCGGCAGGTACCACCGTTGCAAGCAACAAGATGAATCCGCTAACCGCTAAGAAGTTGAAGACCAGGGTCGGAGTCCGAGATTCCATCTCTTCACCGAAATTAGGTGAACAATGAATTGGAAATAATTGGAGGTTTACCTTGACTGTGAAGGGCGGGTACAGAAAGGAAGGGGAAACCAGTTCCGGGGGTGGAGAACTGAGGCAGAGAACGCCGCTTATATGGTACATTGAAATCAGTTCCAGGATAAGGATAAATTAGAACTCAGCGTGGTCCGTTTCCGGAATATGTACATCACCGAACAAATCGTGGCATTACATGTTCATTACGGCGGTCCAATCTTTGAGGCTACACGATCTTCACGATCTTCACGATCTTCACGATCTTCACGATCTTCAAGTTATTCACAGCAAAAGAGCGTTGCCATCGGTAAAGAGAAAATCATGATTGAGGAACCGTCATTGACTACTAACCAGAAGACAGATCCTCCAACGTTTCAAAGTCCTTGGAATAAATCTCGCTCCGCCCGATTGCCGTCAATTAACCCTCCGTCACCAACCGCTTTGCATCCAAGTTTATCACTCCCTACAGCTCGCACATATCCCTCGTTGTCCACATACAGGGACCATTCCCGTTCTGCTTGATCATGTAGCAGATCTCGTCCCACTAATCGCAGCCATTCCAGGACAGGTCGTGTTGTCCACCGTTTGCGACTAGTTTCGAACCACCCGAGGTGGCCGCCTTTGTGGGTGACGGCTGTCACCACGAACTTGTTACTCCTGTGGTCGAAAGGAACGTAGGAAACAACAGGGTCATCGGAAGCGTTGATAGCCAGGAACGGAACTTCAATATCCTGTACAAAGTCCCCGCTCGAGGCCCAGGAATAGTAGGAAAGCAAAGAAGGAAAGGGGAAATCTGGCGGGTCGCCGCCCACAAATCGGGTGAAGGTATCGTCAAAATTTGCGATCGTCGGGTTTTTCACGGCCAGAAAGCGATGGACAGCTGCCGCAACAGGATGCTCCGGTTGATCAAGAGCGAGCGGTTTATAGTGATGTTGTATGAGTGCGCGGACATTGCTACCCATGCCCCGCAGGTATATATGTCTTCCCATTAAGCTCCCGAACATTCTAAGAGCAGTCAGTTCTGAGTTGGGGTGATCGAGTCTTGACTTACCTGACCGTGGATTGGGCCAAGTCCCACGGCTACGGAATAAGAATGACAGCTCTCGACACGCAGATAAGACTCACGCATGCAATTACACAAGCCGAAGACAACAAGCTACGACTGCCCTCTTCAGCTAAATATCTTGCCATGATGTTTGCCCCTATCGAGAAGCCGAGTCCCAACAAAGGGGCACGAGGATATTTGTGAGCCAGGTACATGAGGGCTTGACGAAGATCGTCAGTATGCCCGGCAGTGTAAAACCGCGGACTGGTTATAGGAACGCCGGAACCTGTTTTTATCTTCTTTCAGAGTCATGATATTGAGAATGCCAGGATGGGGACAAACAGCCTCTGAAGTTAATCACGACCGCACGGTAACCAAGGCCCCCCTTTGCAAGGGGAGCGCATGCGGGGGCCAGCACTGCTCGGACATAAGGTTCATGAGAACCTGACAAGACTGGATTAGCAGAATACCACTGAATCGACTGGGTACAATACCTCCAGTAAGGCCGTGCTGCACAACGATGATCGGGGTGTCATCATCTTTCATGAACGAGTCGTGTGGAACAAAATCGAGGCCCCTGCAAAAGGTTGAATATCGACTGCCAACGTGATGAAGGCGCTACACACAACGTGCCGCCATCTAGTAACGAAATATGTTGTCTAGATTTGGGTCAGAGTGGAATGGCAGACCATTCGTTCGACGCTTGCCTATGGTACCACACCTGGTCGGTCTTGGAGAAATCACCCAGGACGCAAAATATTGTTTGTAGATGTCCACTGGTTGAAATATAAGTTTTATATAGGGTCGTCAAAATGGTAACGGACTTGAAAAGCCACCAGTTAGGACGATACGGGCTGAAAAGACTTCTGCATCGAGATTGCACGAGCTCTTTCAGTGTAGTTTTTTCCGTGTCGGTGGGTGAATCTATGTTTCTCGCCCGGAGGTATAAGCTTTCCTTGGGGAAGTGGATTATGGGAGTAGTCGATCCAAAGGCGTGCCACCCCATTCAGTTTATGGAGGAATGAAGGAAGTCTGAAAGTTAGGAAAGTATATCTACCTCGGGCTGTCTATGATGGCAGTGCACAGCAGTGCACACGGCGATACCTGTAGGCCTGTGCGTGATCCCAAATTTATTTAAAGCCACCCTAGATCACCGAAGGTTCGATGATCATCTTCAGATTCGTCGATTCTCCCGAGTCCACGACGGCGGGGATTGTAGACCCTGAACGGACGGATAGCGACAATCAAAAGGCGTCTTTCCAGAACTTTTCAGGCGGATGCCATTGCCGTTCCGTACCGGAATAAGAACGGCGATCTTATAACCACCAGGTTGTTTCGATGCGATGAGCCTACATCTGTCGATTTAAATTCAAGACATGGACGTGTAGAGGAAAGACGAGATGGGGCTGTTGCCGGTTGTTGCCGGTTGCAATGATCGTGATGCAAATCAAGCCGAACATAAGTGAGTTTGTCATCCGGATAATTCTATTCAGAAACCCGGTTTCTCAGATTTCTATGCAGAAACTGGGTTTCGAGCAACCCCCGATGATGTCGGGGGAGATGCCGGCCGTTGCCGAGCTGAATGCCGACTTCCGGCTGAGCGCTGAGGGGGGGAACAAATTTATTTGTTTATTATGAGAAGCACAATAAGCAATGGGACTTCAAATTGAAACAGAGAGCCCGCAAGCAGAGTGAGCTTAATATGGTGACATTCCCGGGGGGCCGTCGCTCCCTGGAGAACGAGACGACGGCGGTGGCAGCACGCAAGCAGGGGACAGCGAGAACGCGCGCGGCGCGGAGGAGGCCCGGTGGAAAGCAACAAATACCATAGTGGCGAGTCAGAACACCCCCCACTCCTCCGGGTTAAGAGTGATCTGCAACATGAGCGGGCGTGCATGACAAGCAGCTCCAACCCTGAGGCGCCCGCGGCGGGATCAACTCTGGTGTCGAGAGGGAAATGCAACCATTTGATGGCACAGCTGGCCACGGAAGAGAGGGGCCTCCGATTGGAAGGCCCAGTTGCACGGTGATTTCATGCAGTTATGGGACCCATAGAATTATTTGAACTGCCCTGAGATGAGGTCTAATATCAGAGACCTTTGAAGCTCCGCTTACGGCTTGATCGCCGTGCCAGATTGATGGTTGGGTTTCTCATTAACATTGGGCGAGGATTTCTGCGGAATTACCAAAAAAGGAAGGGTTTCCGCCTGCAACCGGGTTTCTCAATAGAATTTTCCCGGGAAACGGACAGGTATAGATTTTCCGAATTAACTGTCAGTTCCCATCATTTGGCACCCCTCCGATATTCCCCCAGCATAAATCTACCTTACGGGAAGTCACCCACTTTACAGCTGAAAATATGCGGAACTAACTGTCCGTATATAATTACAGGACAAAAAATGCACCCGACCTTAGGATAAGCTTAAGCTCGGCGACCCTGAGGCCTGATTGCCTACCAAAAAAGGCCGTCGACATTCTTATTTGCACATAGCTTCCAATCGCCTATCAAAACGCACGGGAAGCGGCCGACCGCTTGCATCGGGTTCTCTACAGTAGGGGAAGTCAGAGTTGACGATTCACTGTCGATTCTGGGTCGATTCGTCGTTCGATTCTGGTACGATTCTGAGTCGAGAATCGACCGAGAATCGCCTTCAACTTTGACCGTCCCGTTTCTGTCTTCGATTCAGGAACGATTCAAGAGACAATTTTTGTTGGATCATTAGATCAGATGTGATGATGGATTGAAAGCCCTCGAATCAGCGTCGATTCTGATTCGATTCAGTGTGTGTTCCTCCTCCGGAGGAGGAACAGCGATTCACATTCGATTCAGCGAAACTCGATTCTTGATGGAAACACTACTCAGAATCGGATCCGAATCGAAACGTGATTCGAGCGTGAATCGACGCTGATTCGTCAACTCTGACTTCCCCTAGTACTTACGAGTCCCTGTGGATCTCGTCGTTCACACATCCCTGTGGAGCGCGCGACCGCGCTTGTCCTTGTAAAACACGACGTCGCCTGTGGCCGCTCAGCGGTGTTCGAATAGACGGCAGACAGACGGAGTGCGCGCACCTGTGTCTTCTTCTACGAACTGGCACCGATTGTAGTTGTCCCGAAGCGCGCGGAAGGCGGGCGTGTCGGACGCGACGTAGTGCGCGCCGAGGAAGACCTTGAGGTGCTGCGTCGCCGCGGGGCCGTGATCTAGAGTAGACGGGGTTTGAGTACAGTGAGACGGGAACAACAGGCGTGGACCCGTTACAGAAGGGGATCTTCGGGAAGAACTGCGGGTAGGAAGTCGGTTAGGTGGGGTACGGTGTGAGGTGGAGAAATGGGACTTGCGTGGTGGATAGTGTGGAACTGCACGACGTGGTGGAGGAAGAAGCGCCCCTGCCAGCCGAGGAAGTTAGGGCGGTCGACGGTGGCGGCAGCGCCGCGCTGGAATGTCCACACCGGCCCCCGGAAGTGGGGGGTCCTGGGGTCGGTGTGTTGGAGATATGTGATCATGACAACTAGATGAACGAGTGTTATAAACATACCGTCGAGTCGAGGGGAAAGTGGGTGACACGCACACCAGTGCGTCACAATAAGCCAATGGAACAAGTAGAACTTGAACACGGCAGCCAGTCCGAAGGCGGATACGGCATATATGAGACAGCAGGCGGAAATGCCGAGGCCTATGTTCGATAGAATGACTGCTTTTCGCTGGTTCGGCGTAAAGAGGTCCGAGGCGGCTGGGAGGTAGTTGGATGCAGGTCAAAATGCCAGCAGAACAACTGACGATTGAAATGATTTGTCCCTTTTGAGTACCGTTTTTGGCCGGATGCGTTGAACACTGGGACACCTCAGAAGCCGTGGCAAATGATTTCAAGATGTGCGTACAGAGGTAAGTAGGAAATCCGAGGACCTGTTGGCGAATGAGAAGGAAAAGGGTGTACAGCGGGGTATCGCCAAAAAGCTCGTCGTAGTCAAGATGCCCGTCCTCTTCCGGAATTCCGAGATCTGAGCGCGTCTTCGGTACATAGGTTTCATCGCGCGTCATTGACGCGTGGTACATGTGGTGACGATGGTGTGAGATCTTCCAGCTGAAATACGGCGTAAAAAGTAGCGAGTGGATGGCCTGTGCATGTTATTAATATGAGTCGCAAGTAAACCTGGCGGAACGCACGAAACCGAACACATCGTTCACTGCTTTACTGGGAGAGAACGCCCCGTGGCCGCACTGGAGAGGGCCCAGTTCGTGAGATTTCTGTAGAAGCTGTGGACCGGCATACCTCATGGGCGAGAACCCAGATGCCAGTGAAAATCAGTCCCTGGAACCACTAACTGATACGACGGTCAGTGTCGGCGGCGTCTACGACGGTCAGCACCCACTATACACTCCAAGCACCCCATCGCAGGAGACTATAAAATACTGGGAGAAGCAGCGGCTCCCGCTTGAGATGCGCGACGAAGGGGTCAATCGCCGCGGCGAAGGACCAAGCGCAGAAAGCCAGACTCAGATCCCGAGCAAGATATAGGAGGGCTCTAGAGATGTCCTGGACAAAATATTGGGGTGGTATGGCCGTGCGAATGTCTTTCATGGACCTGGCCTAGTTCCGGTGAGTGTCGAGGGCAGAAAACGTTCGGGTTACCTCGAGAGCAGGTCAAAAGAAATGTGAGGGGGCTCGTTCCAGGGGGTGTCCATGCGGGATTGGGTCGCAAAGAGCCATTTGATACTCTTTTGCCAGCGTATGAACTAGACTCGATAGAAAATGTTGACCCTGATGATAGTCGACCGTCAATTGCGGGTATGAAGATGATCCGCCAGATTAGGACAGTCGGAAGTTGCCGAAGTTTTTTAAATGTCTTTTATCAAAGGACTGTCTTTGATCTGCACATTTCCGAGAGGATTGGTTCGAGTCTACGTCTGAGCTTTAGAATTTATCCGGACCGTAGACATCAAGGGAGCTTGCGGTTGTTTTGGTGCGTTACAGTAAGTAGTTCCCGTGATTATCAACCTTTTTGTGGGTCAACAAAGGGTCGACGAGCAGGTGCTGTAAGTATGCTCTGCGCTGTGGGTACCTAATCACTCGGTTGCCATCTCATCACCCACCCTACACCCACCCACGAGTCTGGTTGGCTTGCGATGCGATCTGGGTAAAATTGGGGGTCAGAGGACCCTTGCAAAACTGCCGGAGCCCCTGCTTCCCATCTCTCCATGCTTCACCTCCACCTATTCAAAGATTCCCCAGAATATGAGAGTCGCAAGAGGACTCCATTTTCTCCCCCTCAAGTAGGTTCCCAACGCGCGCGGTCTTTTACGAACTTGCTCATCTGTGCTTCAGGTTTCGATTGCTGAAATCCATGCTGCGGTCCCAAAGCATCTTCTCCGCAAGTCGACAGTAAAAGGACTATTCTACTACGCGCGCGACATCCTCTTTACATTTTTGGCCTATAAACTCGGGTCCATGATAGATCCTTTCTGTCGGGGAGTCGCAGAAGTCTATGATTTTGGTCCAACCATTATGTTTATCCTTCGCTGGCTCCTTTGGGCCGTCTACTGGCACTGTCAAGGTGTCATCATGGCGGGTCTCTGGACGCTTGCCCATGAAGCTGGGCACGGTACGCTGTCGGATTACAACTGGGTGAATCATGCCATCGGGTACACGTTACATACGGTAAGAAGTTTGCTGAAACTGAAGTGAATTGAGCTGAGGTCTTATGTAGTTCCTCCTGGTTCCGTACACCACCGCAAGGTGCGCAACATGGGAGCAACATGGGAGGCTCCAACGTCGGATCACACCTATTTCCGGCATTGAATTTTTGAGATCGGACCAACAAATTTCGGCGTTGCAACACTTTGATGATGGCCCAACGTCGAGAGTCCCAGGGGCCAGACCTCCCATAATAATTTCAATACACGGCATGGGTGGTCAGGGTGGATCATTTACACGACAGTAATGCTTCATATTATGGTATCACAAGGTATCTAAAGGCACTAGAGCGGAAAGCCTATTACAGAAGGAGAAAAAAATATGTACAGAAATTTCAGACGCGACCGTGGCCGACTTTCTCCCAGTCCCCTGCATTCCCCCTGTATGACTCGGGCGGAGCAGTAGAAGGGTAGAAGCTGGAATGTGGTGCTGTGTCTCGGAGTCATATTGTGGAGAAGGGGAACAGGAGGCTCATCCTGAGGATCGCAAGATGGAAGAGAGAAGAGAGGATGATTTGGTGTCGTCGGGGTTTGAAATTGATTGATCAACTGTGCAGCCCAATCAAACGGACTTAGAAGAAATTTGGATTCGTGATTCTGATGAACGATGAGGGCCAGATATGGATTCCGATGTCTGAAACAATTCGGTGGCTCCAGCATTCGTTATTGGACAGTCCAGCCGGGATGTCTTGCCGACGGCAGCCAAATCGGCCGACATGTGTGCCATCATCCGGTCAAGGCAAAATCGTGCCGTTTGATTCCACGTCTATCCGACCTCGGATCTACCTGCTTTTTGGACCGAAAATGGCTGAGAATTATGCCGGTCGGTTTCTCTAGAATCAGCACGGGAAGTCAAACGGTGGTGTACTACGCATGGCGGTCGTCGCACCGTGCACATCATGTAAGAGGACCCGTGCACCGCATAAAATGATACTGAAGCAGGGTCGACCAGAAAAAAAATCATGTCCATCGAGGATGACGAGAACTACGTTCCTCGAACGCGTTCAGATTTCGGTCTTCCGCCGGCTGGTCGCGCTCACATGACTGATTCCCACGATATATTTGAAGAAACGCCCGTTTACTCCCTACTTCGTCTCATCTTAATGCAGGCTGTGGGGCTGCAGGCATATTTGATGGTCAATGCCCTGGGCTCCCCGAAATACCCCCCTGGCACAAACGTGAGTTGGACGGTATTCGCCACCGGCCATGCACTTATTTTTTGAACAGCATTTCCATCCTTCTTCCGCCCTTTTCAAGGCGCACGAGCGCCGCGGCATCGTGACTTCGGATATTGGCCTCTGCTTCATGACTTTGCTCCTCGTTCAATTTGGGAGTCATTTCGGTGTGGGACCGCTTGTCAGACTATACTTTATCCCGTATATGGTAATCATTTATGCCCTCCGTTTTTGTGCGATAACTGATACACCTGTAGTGGGCCAACCATTGTTCGTTACCTCGATCTTGCACCCTACGGTGGCTCACTATGTTCTAGGGGTTGTCGCTCTCACCTACCTCCATCATTCGGATCCGACCATCCCTCACTACCGACGGCAGGAATGGAACTTTCTTCGAGGGGCTGTATCAACGGTCGATCGGCCATTATTGGGATGGGCGGGTCGTTTCTTTCTAAAAAATGTTTCGCACGACCATATCTGTCTTCAACCCCACAGGAGTATCGGTTTGCTCACTGCTTTCCAGATCGCTCACCACTTGTTTTCCTCCATTCCTTTTGTAAGCTGGGATTTGTATGTTCGACAGCATTTCATTCATCCATTCATAGACAATCAACCGGAGGTGACGGAACATATCAAGCCGGTGCTCAAGGAACACTACAATTACGACTCTACCGTTTGCACATCCAACTTTAACCCCTGATCGTTCTGACGTCCGTCTGTATAGAACACATTCCGCTCCTTATATAGAACGTTCACTGAGTGTCTGTTCATCGAAGATGAGGGAGACATCGTCTTTTACAAAAACAGACATGGGAACGCCGCCCGGACGCTGCGGAAAGATAGCGACGCACAATGATGGTAGAACGGCGAGTGTATGTCCGTCTGTCCTTGACACAACCCTTGGGTACGGGGTAGCGGGGTAACCATACGGTGATGGCTCTATCTCTAATCATTCGTTTCATGGAAGCTGTTGAGGATAGCCGCTGTTTAATGTGTCTAGTTAGAACGAGGGACACGTTCTGATAGTTTGTGTACACAAACCGACTCGTCCTCCGTCCATTGGATATTTTTGATGGATCTGTTGTGGGCGCCTTCTTAGGCGCTCCAACTTTCGCATCCTGGATCATTTCGAAGTTGTTAATGCATGCGGTATCATGGAAATGGCGCTGTTCTGGTGCTGTGTTGGTCCTGCCTCTATGGGGTGTTTGGATGTACCAATAGTACACGTTTCAGGTGTGTGATGATGACCTTGTTGTCTGCAGTGGGCGTGGATGTTTATGAAGCACGTATCTTCTGGCTCGCTTTCTCACCAGCACCCTCCATTCACCCGGCCCTCACTATGTACCTTATTGTGGAATAGTACGGGTGTCAAGGGATATGTATGTGGCTAGCTATTCATTTAATCCGTTGAAGAGCAATGGAATCTTGGCTCCGCAATTTTTCACCAATGTTTAATTGTTTTTGGCTGGTGTTTGCCTTTTGCAACTGTCGTATCTGCCCGTTCTCTCCCATCCCAGTATCTAGCCGTAAACTCGCGACTTCGGGGGTGCAGGGGTAGTGGGAGATAATGCGGCAGGTACTACGTTCGCAAAATGTTGAGGCTATCTCCCTCCAATCAAAACAATTGAAAATGTAAATTGGTGCGTAATTCATTGACTGGTTCTCCAGCTATCCTCGTTATGAAATAATATGGCTCAGACGGCCGACGAGGGGGGCCAGTTCTGGCTTATCGTCGTCCTTCAATCTTGATCAAGATGTTCTAGTTATTGGTGTTGTCATCCATTGAATAACGCATTTTACAGCTTTCATTCCGATCAGAACTTGCAAGGTGTCGGGAGCCATTGAATTGTCATGGGTCTCGAGAGTTGAATGTTCAGCAATTAAATCGAGTGGTCCCGCCGTTGAAATTCATAAAAGCGTATCGTAAAGCAGTAAAAACCTTCTTCCACACGAATACATATTGCGTTTGATGTACTCATGGTCGCGTAAGAGCTTCCAGCTCCGACTTCAGCCCCTTCAACGCATCGACGGCAGTAGCAATCTGCGCATCTACTTCACTCGTCTTGGGCAGTTGGCCCTTGAAAGATCGCACGCGAGCTCCTTGCTCCTGGATTTTTGCTTCCAAAGCGAGGTATTCGGGGGATTTCGGGCCGGTGTCCACTTTCGTCGTCGACGCTGCCTTTTTGGCGGCTGCAGCCTGACGTTTTGAAAGGGGAGGGGCCTGTAATGGATCTGCAGCCGCTTCCGGTTGAGGGTCCATTCCTCCAAACTTCAACCTGAAAGTCTCCGCCATATTTTCATCGATCTTCTTGAACAGATGTGCCGGTTTACCGATCGGATGGCCGGCGAGGATGTCATTTGAAAGGGCGTCCGGTACAGCTCGAGCAGGAGCATTGAGCTGGACGAGAATTGCTTCAGATGTGGCGGGCATGAAAGGGTATATCAATGTCGACAGGACATATATGAGATTGACCGCGCGGGACAAAACCTGAGCACAGCGGCCTGGGTTCTCGGTCATCAACGTTTTGTTAAGACCGGATGCCTGGAGGTACGTGTTTCCGAGGCCCGAGATAAGCATGACGGTTTGAAGGCCTAGTCGAAGCTTCACTGCCTCCATGGCATCGACGTAGATCTTGAGCAGCTCGTTTACTTCTTCCACGAACTTGGCGTCAACCGCGCCGTTGATGGACAATGGTCCAGGGGCGTCACCGCCTTCTGGCAGTATGCTATCATACTGTGAGGCCACGAACTTGAGCGTGCGGTTGACGAAGTTTCCGAAGCTGGGGTAAATCGTGAGCTGGAGGAGAAAGATAATTGAAGGGACAGTAAACTAACTTATTCAGGAGAATGTTATTATTGGCTGCGATCTATGAGAACGTAAATTAGCTGGGCAGCGAAGGGATGGACAAATCAATTTACGCATTCGGCCCAGGAGAATGTGGAATCTGCGTTTTCTGGCCGAGATGACAGGAGGTAATAGCGCCATACTGATGCTGGGATTCCGGTTTCTTTGGCTGCGGGTCCAAACACACCACGGCCCCGGCTTTTCGAGAACTTCCCGCCTTCGTAATTTAGGTACTCTGGGGACTATTGAGTTCCATGGCAAACAACGGCAACTTGGTACTCACCGGTCGACGATATGTGGTGGAGCATGGTCCAATCGCGACCATCCCCGATTTGCACCGAAGGCCAATAAACAGTGTGGAAGTAGACATTATCCTTGCCCATGAACTGATATAGTTTCACGTCTTGAGGATTAAACCACCACTTCTTCCATTCGGGCGTGTAGTTGGCAGTAATACTAGGATAGCCAATGGGTGCGTCGAACTAAGACCAAGCGTGTCAGGGAAGTCAGCGTCATCGAGTCGTGTGCACCTACCCAAACATCTGAAAGCGAATCGACGTCAGCAACGACCTAAGCACGATCTATGCGAGGCTTACAGAGCACTTTGCCTTGCATCCCATGTTCATCCTCTCCTTCTACAGGTACCGGTACACCCCATTTCAAATCGCGGGTGAGAGGCGTTGGGTATAAGCCACTGATGAGTCGTGCATCTATGATCTCGCCATCGCCGTTGATAACAGAATTCGAGGACCATTTGCCGGCTTTCCATGAACGTTTTATCCATTCGATGGTTCGCTCTTGAACCTCATTCAACCTGTAGTACATGTGTGCGGATGTTCGAGTTGTCACGGTATGCGTCTTGTCGACTAAACAACGCGGTTTGATCAACTCGATCGCGTCTAACGTTCGGGTGCAGTTGTCGCATTGGTCGCCTCGGGCATCCTATACCTTTGTCAGCAGGAAACAACGGATGGCGTCGAAGTTAGGACCTCATAACCACAATGAGGGCAGATTCCCTCCACGAATCGATCCGCCAGAAATCTTTGAATAGCGATGCGATTAATTCGAGGTTGCTAAAAAGAGGGGCTTCATACTTTGGACAACCTTCGCAGTAGGTTTGGGCCTTGTTCTGTTTCTCAAGTAAATTGTGTTTCCCCAAATTGGAATATATTTCTTGGGATATCCTGCAACAATAAATTAATGACAAACTTGATTTCTGTCACACGCACTGGGTATGCAAGGGCGTAGATGTGCGGCCAAAATGATCAAATCTGGGAATCGGGATTAGAGTGTTGAATTTGGAGAAGTAGTAAGTTCGTACCCGATATCGAACCATTCGTACGTTGCTTTGTGTACAAGATGATATTTATCACAGAGTTCGCGCGGCGTTATCCCCTCCTTCAACGCCTGCGTCTCCGTGGCTGTACCGTATTCGTCGGTACCACAAATATACAGAGTCGTCCTGTTCCGGGTTCCTATACACTGTAAGGTTGGTCTCGTTTCCTCCAATGCCGCTACCCACGACTGTATCTAGAATGCGAATAAAATCTTCTAAGTGCGCGGGAAAGCTAGCATAGTAACATCACACACCGGCTGAAGACGTCCGCACTGAGAGTGCTGCCAATGATATTCCCTTCATTTAAAGGCTGAGCCAGGCTTACAGCGACACTATTGAACTTACCGAGATGAGGGACGTTGTTGCAGTAAGGTAAAGCAGAGGTAATCAAGACGTTCGGCTCTCCGCTTTTGGGGAGTCTATGCACGACAGTTTTAGGCGGCTTTATCTCACATGAAGGATCCTACATTGCTGGATGCCCTGGTGGCGGAATGACTCGCAAGACGCCCTCCGCCGAACGAATCCTTTGAGTCATTGTTGATATTTCACGCGCTATGAAGCGGAATCCGGGTTTATAGTACAAGGGGGAGACGAGGGAGATATGGAGGCGAGACAGAGCTGGATATCGATCTTATATCCGATTTTACACCTTGGTTTCCTGTTGACTCGAGCGAGACAACAACGACAAATACCGATTGACAACAGAGATTAGATTAGCCGTCTTGCGCCATGCGCGGCCGGGTAGGCGTATTTGTCCTTGACCATGTTACGGTGCGCAAGCTGGTCGTCTGTATATTGCTCGTTCTCAGCTTCTATAGCTCATTTCGGCCACGAAACTACTCTTCGACTAGTACCGTAATGCCCGAGGCTGCCAGGGATACGGTGCGGCATTCCAGATACAATTGTCGAATCCACCGGACTGATAGATCCAAAGCCCAGCGAGTTTACTCTTCAGGCCGTTTGCATCGGACTGCTTATAGGGTGTCTCCTCTGTTTCGCCAACCTATCGTTCGGACTTCAAACGGGATGGATTTCAATGTACGGGGCTGCAAGTTCATATCAAGGCGATACCGACTTATTTCTACAGGATGTCATTGCAATCGGCTCTAATTGGCTTCCTTATTTCCCGAATGCTGCCGATACCACTCACTGCACAAGAGATTATTGTGGTTCAGACCACAGCCGTAGCAACCGGAGTATGCTGTTTCGCTTCAACAACATTGTTTATTCTAATACGTCGCAAGACTATGCCCCTCGCAGCTGGGTTCGTCGGAATCATCCCTGCATTGAAGTTGCTGGATGAAGCTCGGGACGGGTCTCCCCCGATTAATCTCACTTGGGTCGCCGCCGTTGGGTGGTCGTGCTCAGTCGCATTTTTCGGGTGAATACTGTTCATTCAGAACAGCAACGACTTTTCCCTGATCATCCCTTCCAGCGTTTTCCTTTCTCCCCCGATACGGAAACAAGTGGTAAGAAATCAACGTCGTAAATAAACCAGCTATTGACGACTTGCAGATCATCAACGAGCAACTCGCGTTCCCTTCCGGTATATTTCTTATCTCGGGCACTTCTTTCCCCCGATTGACTTTACCTACTTCTAGGCACGGCGACCGCGCAATTAATCGCCGTTTTGCATAAAATGCCCCCGCCAGACACCAGCATACGTCGGCGTGTCGGGTATATTGCGGTCGAAGAAGAAGATACGGATATTCGCGGAACCGAAGAAGACCCAGTTGACGAAGCCCTCGCTCCTGAAAGTGTCCAGTCCGAGGGCTGGCATGCCTTGACGTCGAGCTTTGCCGCTTCTGGTGCCTTGACACTGTTCGCCTATTTCTTTCCGGCGATATTCTCCATCCCATTGTTCGGAACATACCTGGCTAAACAGTGGTTGTGGACGTTCACTCCAAGTTTGGCATATGTGGGACAAGGTTACTATCTATATTCACGTTTGCAGCAATGGCTAATTCGTTGTAGGGATCATTATGGGTCTGATTTCAGTTTATTCGACGCCTTTTTCTGTGTATTCATTCTTTTGAAGGCTTCCCTACAACTCTGAGTATGAGCCTTGGGATGTTACTGGGATGGGGTGTTCTCTCGCCTCTGGCGAAGCTGTCGGGCTGGGCTCCTGGACCTGTCGGTGATATGACTAACGGAGCCCGTGGCTGGATACTGTGGACTGCGTTGGCAATCATGTGTGCTGACAGTCTGGTTTCCTTACTTCCTGTCCTTGCCGAATACGTTACCGGCCTCTTCCCACGAGCTGGACAGACAACCCACACCCATAAAGAAGACCATGACACGGAGACGGAGGATAGACTTGTTCCAAATAGTTGGGTAGTGGGCGGCCTGCTCGTGAGTGTTGTCCTAGGCACATTTCTCGTCTGGATCGTTTTTGGCAACGATGGGATCAAACCATGGGCAACCCTTCTCGGCTTTGTACTGGGTGGGCTGCTGAGCGTTCTTGGGTGAGAGATCCCAACATCCTTCTTGCGCAATCTGACATGGAGTCATACAGGGTTCGGGCATTGGGTGAAACAGATATCAATCCAGTGTCTGGTCTAGGCAAAATCTCACAGCTCTTCTTTGCTTGGGTGAAACATAGTCTCCCTTGATACAAAACCTCTTCATCGCGTCTAATTCACCCCTCGTAGGTGCAACCCGGGAACATCGTAGCAAACATCATAGCCGGCGGAGTGGCTGAAGCGGGTGCCCAGCAGTAAGCATTCATTGTGTTATTCGATTGCCCATAAAATTTACCCCGTCTACAAGAGCGGGTGACCTTATGCAGGACTTGAAGACTGGCCATTTGTGCGGAGCTTCACCTCGCGCACAGTTTTTTGGTCAACTCGTAGGCTCTGCGGTGTCAATCCTTGTGACTACCACTGCCTACTCGTTGTACAACCGGGCATATGTCATCCCCGGGCCCTCGTTTCCCGCGCCCACGGCGTATGTGTGGCTTAGTCTGGCCCGGCTACTTCGTAGGTTACTCTGGTGCTTGGTTATCGTTCGCTGATGTGTGCATTGGATCTAGGGGACGGCCAACTTCCTGAAAACAGTTCGATATTCATGATCTCTTTTGCTGCCCTCTTCGCTCTCGTATCGGCCATTAAAACTTACACCGCTCGGCGTCAGCTCTGGTACTCTCAGTGGATCCCCTCGGGTGTTGCCTTTGCGATTGGATTCCTCAACACCCCCTCGTTTTCGATTGCCCGCCTCATTGGGGGCATCGTTGAACATGTCTACCGCACTCGATACGCAAAAAACAAAAGCGACATCCGGTTGATCGTAATTGCGAGTGGGTTTGTGCTGGGCGAAGGTGTTGTCAGCGTTGTTTCGTTAGTGCTGAAAACCTTGGGGGTTGGTGTTGCCAGTTGTTGGGCATGCACGCCCGGACTTTGTGGAGGATGCCCCGCGTAGTATTTTAGTTAGTGCTGTTGTAATCGGAAACTGCGGCCACGACGACACATGCAGGTGGACACGTCAGTGCTCCTATTAGAGCCGCTGCGAATCGGAATAGGCGCCCATCATCGTCATGTCTCGCGTCGAGCTCGCCCGGATTCAGGCGTTGACATTCTACAAAGATACCCTCACAGAATCCAGGCGTACCGAAGCCATCCAACAACTCCGCTGCGTAGGGGCACCTTGCAAGCTATACACACCAGATGTGAGGTAGAGTATCATTCGCATGATTTCAGGGACTCATGTAGCGTAGGTCGTTAGATGCCATTCCCTCGGGGGGTCGGGAACGGAGATCGATTGGAAGGTAAGTTTCGGTTAATTGCGGCGCTCACTCATTCAACCCTTCCAGTGCGAAGCGGACCTGCCCGAAGCTTTGCGCTTTGGTAGAGTAGAGGTATCTTGTGAAGGTACGCAATACAACTAGGCGGCCTGGAAGCTTAAGCTAACACTCTTGCATTCAGGATGGGCTAAACCTGGGGACAAGTATGTTTTAAAAGGTTCGTCAAGCCTCAAGCTGTTATCCACTTTCGCCGAGGTTTCTACTTGCGATCAGGTTCATGCTCTCTCGAATATCGGCTGGTGCAGGTGCCTGGGAGTTTGCGCAATAGCGATTCAGACAACCCGTTCAGGGACAACTGTAAGCCCTACTAGCAACGCGGACGCCGGTTGGACATGAACAACGTTCCTCAGCTTCCACTGCAGCCTCTACAATTTTCACCGTCATCTGGCTCGCATTTGTCGCAATAATCCTCTATTCTTTTGTCCAGTCCTGCATGCGCGGCCCGCAGAATCGGGCTGGGGGACGCCATGATCCTGGACGGCCCGGGAACTCAAGCCCTGGATTCTTTCCAGGTGGTCTCGACGACGACAATTCCTCTGCCCCGCCGCCCTACTCGAAAAGTGCACCTACTCCCAATGAAGGATGGAGACCCGGCTTCTGGTCCGGTGCTCTCCTGGGCGGTCTTGGGACGCAGTTCTTCAACAGTCGGCAAAATAACCGCGCGTACGATTGGGAGCGGGAGCGGTCGTACCAACCTCCTACCGGCGGCAGTATGTTCGGTCAACGAAGGAGCGCTGCCCGGCATTCGACGGATCGCGGTGAAGGCTCTTCCAATCTAGGCTCTATGCGACAAAGCACCGGCTTCGGTGGTTCAAGTGTCCGATGAGTTTACGACGAGTGCGTCATTGCCACGCTTCGGCATCTGTTTTTTTCATCCATACTGTAGATCTTCTTACTTTGAACTGTTTCTTGTACGAATTATTCCGGTAAATAGCCGATTTGTACTTTCTAGTATCCACTTGGCCGTCAAGGGGACCAAATATTGATGGAATTCAGCATGTGCAGTGGCCCCGTGCTCCAAGCATAATCCGACTTGTCGAGGATAATCGTCGGCATATATGCAGACTTGCAAAGCCAATATCTTCCACGATGATTCAGTTGACCTGTGATCAGCGGCCATACGACTGGATCTCGGTAGATCGTAGGACCTCAAACCCCCTCCGGCCACTGACCAGGGAGGTATATCGGGAAATCTCAGCGAGTATTTAATCTAAATGGCCCCTCGGTGGGACATTGTGAAGCTCCTGCTCAGTCGCTCAAAATGAAGAATTTGCTGGCTTTGACGACTTTGGCTATTGCTGTTTCTCCTGCTGCGTCGGTCGCAGTGTGGGGTCAATGTGGTGTACTCAAAATTCTTCCTATTTTGCTGTCGGGTGCTAAAATGTCGTTTTCAGGGCCAAGACTGGACTGGAAGCACTGTCTGCGATGCTGGCTCTACCTGTACTTTCTCGAATCCGTGTAAGGGAAATATCGCCTTTGGAGTTGAAATTGTTAATGGTTGAACTCTACAGTTTACTCGCAGTGTCTCCCAGGAACGGCGACGACAACGGTGCCAACATCCACCACAGGCACGGCAACATCCACAGCGCCCTCCTCGACTGCGTCTGGCGCATGTTCCAACCGAACAAAATTCAAGGTATGTACCATAACTATAATACCTACGTTCCACCATCCTCATCTCCCACCAGTTTTTCGGTGTGAACCAATCAGGTAAATGCGCAATTACTTCGTTGTCCCGCGGAAACTGAAGCCACGAAGGTGCCGAATTTGGGAATACAAACTGGCCCGGAACGTGGGGGAAAGACTTTACATTCCCCGCTCCAAGGTCCGTTTCTTCTGCCTCGGCTCAAAGTGATACATCGCTCATCGTGATTCAATCTCAGCTCCATCGACGTGAGGATAATTATACCACTGCGATGACCTGGAATTAATATATCGCGATCCAGTATTTCGTTGGGAAAGGGTTTAACTTCTTCCGGTCAGCTTCGCATCTGCCGTGTTCATATGACTGTTCTCATTTTCCCTAGGATTCCGTTCCTAATGGAGCGTCTAGTCGCGCCCGCTACTGGTATCGCTGGTCCGCTCAGCAGCGCTTATCTTGCCAATCTGACGGCGGTGAGGATCAATCCGGACTGCATCTCCCTACGTCTCTAAACAAGTTCTGAAGACGGTGAACTACATTACCGGGAAGGGTGCCTTTGCCGCCCTTGACCGTCAGTCATATGTCCTCTTTTAATTACCTTTTGATTGAAACATGTTACAGCCCATAACTTCATGAACTACAACAACGCCCCCATTTCGAGCACTACAGAGTGAGCAAGGCCGATTTACTTCTTAGAACTTTATTCACGCCTCTTTAGCTTCCAGAAATGTTCGCACGCCTTCTTTGTTATTTATTGCCATACTAACCCAGGGGAAAAAAGTCTGGACCAACCTGGCTGGCCAGTTCGTACGTGGCTGAAACGATTTGACTTATTTTCTTCTAATCCTCGACCAGAAAAACAACAACAACGTGATTTTCGGTGAATATCCTTCATCGACAGGGTGTTCTTCAACCGCTAACAGATGAAACCAGACGTCATGAACGAGCCCAACACCATCCCTGCGTCAACAGCATTTGCCCTTGTGAGTTTTCGCTACTCGGGAGGTCCGCGTTGCTCATTTCTGGTTAGAACCAAGCGGCAGTGAATGGAATCAGAGCCAGTGGTGGTAAGTATTTTCTTACTCTTCTCATCAGAACTGACTTTTAAGTACCTACTAGCCACCACGCAGCTTATCCTCGTTGAAGGTGTGCAATCTATTTTCCACGTCTTGGCCAGGAATTGACAAAACGTGTTGAAATTTAGGGACAGGTACGTGCTTGTCTGGTTTATTAGACCCCAATTGATTTTCTCGTTCCGTCAGCTTGGACCGGCGCATGGAGTACGTTCGAAATGATCTGTTTCTAAATCCCCATCTGACCTATGCTCTCAGCTTGGGTGTCTTCAGGCAACTCCGCCGTCTTTGGAGCCATTAAAGACCCGAACAACAACGTCGCCATCGGTAAGCACAGAGCTCCCTGATCCACTCAGACGTTAAACGATACCCAAGAAATGCACCAATACCTCGACAGCGACGGTTCTGGAACCAGCGCAACATGTGTCTCGTCTACGATCGGCGCTGAGCGAATCGCGGCCGCTACCGCGTGGCTCAAGGCGAACAACTTGAAGGGATTCTTGGGAGAGATCGGTGCCGGAAACAACGCAGCCTGCATCTGTCAGTATCCCCCGCCCGTCACCAGGGAACTCTAACTGACTTCTACTCCTATTAAAAGCCGCCGTTAGCGGGGCGTTGTGCAGCATGCAGCAAGCTGGGGGCGTTTGGATAGGCGCTTCCTGGTGGGCAGCTGGACCATGGTGGGCAGATGTCAGTGTTTTCCTGAATGAATAAAAGGAACCCCCAACTGATCTTTTTGTCCGTGCTAGTACTTCCAATCTATCGAGCCTCCGAGTGGTGCGGCCATCGCGCAGGTGCTGCCGCAAGCCCTGATGCCGTATATGTAAAGGATCTTGGTCTTACCTGTATCTATGTAAACACGTCTTATTTCATAGCTACTGGAAAAACGGTCTAAGCGGCTGTTCGTGGCCCGATCGGGAGGTCAGGGCACGTGGTGACATGAGCATCATTTTACTTGAAGTTGAAGGTCGTACAGGATATTCCGGCATGGTTCCGGTAATAGACGCTCTGCCGTTCTGGATACATAATTTCATCCGGCGTAATGCAATACACATCTTATAGTAGGGGTGAATGTTCAATGAAATACGTGGACATGGCTACACAGGCGAATCAGCCGGCTTCAATCGGGGATTTCCCGCCGTCTCCTGTAATAGAGTACTCTTCTTCCAAAACATCCACACATTCAATATATCCTGCAGAATGTGAGATAAAAAACGGGCCGCCACGTACGGATGCTTACGCGTTGGGTCCCGAAGATGATGGCGGCAGCGGTGTGCACTGCAGTTCATATTTAGAAAAGGGCGACGAGAAAATATACTTACGCACGAAAAGCGACAATGAGGTTGGTTCTGGCCTCAACGAGGGCTGAGCTCGGTATGAAGGACATCGAACTGATTCTGAACTCATTCATTCAGCGATAAAATTGGTTCCCTAACTCGACTTACGCCCTGGCAACCACGGGGAGGAAGCTGAAGATTGTGACCCGAATTATCAGAGGCAGCGATACTGCATTTTTTGAGCGGACACGGAGTCTTTGAAAAGCCGTCCAGTTGCGGTATAACAAGACCGTAGTTAAAACTAGCGCAGATGAGATTGATTTTCTAGGCCGGTGACAAGGGGTTGATCATCTTCATAAACCATCATGGTGATCATAGCGAGAATGACGACGACCGCCGTTACTTTTGCCCTATTTGAAAGTGAGCAACCGTAAGATGGGTACCGGCGTTCTCCTACCGTAAAAGGTTGGTGAGGTGACAAAACATCCCAGATATATCCCGGGCAACTTCATGCGGATTGGAAAGGCCGATCTAACTCTTAGGTGACAGTTAAGAATCAGGATGGGTGCCGCTCACAATCACAGTTTCCCAAAAGAAAAAGAAATGGACGACAAATGGGAAGCTGTGCAACTGAATATGTGCCATTTAGGGCCAATTTGGAACCTCTGCAGAAACGGCTTACCGCTATCGTCCGAGTGCGACTGATTTGGACATTCATGAGAACCGAACAGACTGTCGAGTACAACTAGATCGAAGAGGAGTTAAAAACTGCGCAGAAACAGGATCAAAATCATTCACGTATAACAGGAAAGCCAGTCCTGCATTAAATAGCATAACGAGGTGGACACCGCAGACGAGACAATCATACTTACACTGCTGGAGCGGGATAGATCAAGGCGGCCTGGGTGATGCACACGCCGAAAGGGGGCTCAGCCCCGACTTGTTGCCCGACCATAATGAAATACAAAAGGCAGAAGAACATCCACGAGGCCATAAACGAGTACCATGCCGAGATCCTGTGCACTCTCGGCGACATCCATGCGGTGAGCGCGACTACCACGAGAGACAAGCCTGAGGCAACGAAGTGAGTTATTGCAGAGGGGAAGTAGCATGTTATCGAACCGAAGATCTGCAGGGAGTTGAAGACCGCAAGGAGTGTAAAACTGTTCCTGTCTTGTGCCCTGTTGTCTTTTCACTACTATGCGGTAGCATCACTCCTCCATACCAAAATGGTCAAGCGCCAGCTCAATCCTCTCCATGAAAGTCTGCTTCAAATGGTGCCTGCAATGAAAGGAACCAACCAAGCCACAATCGAGGTGCGAGCCCCGGTCTGTGAGCCTCGTCATAAACCATCATTCCAGCATACTCAAACCACTCCGGGTAGACACCGGAGAAGCCTCAGTCAATAAGCCAGACCGTCCCGTCCCGCCACTCCTGAGTTTCCGCCTCAAACCTTAATCCCAATTTGGGAATTTGATCGCGGCACTTTTCGGCACCCTTATACCAGAGTAGTTCTGGCGGAGATGTACCCACCACAAAGTTATAGCCATAGGATATTTTACGAAGTGGTTATTGCTGTGCTGAGTAGGTTTGGCTGATGTAATTGTTTTGCATGGTCCGAGGTTCAATCCGGGCGCTTCTGGCTATTTTCACTCGCCCGAGCATTCGAGTCTAAGGAGTACTACCACTGTCATGCTGTTCGGCCAGTATTAATGAAGTTAACTTGTGGAGCTACCTACTTACTGCACCACTGAGGCCTCAGAGGGCTTCAGTGTGCCCTGAGCCGGCTCGAAGGAAAGGTGGGAGGCATCAAATTCAAAATTGTTGATCCCCTTCGCGCACATGAAGAAAGCTAGTGGTGCATAACTCCGGCATGACTTTTTATCTTCCCTCTTCGACAATGGCTGAGTGGGAAACAGTCAAAAATGCACTCGCGAAATCTTGTGCACACAAGCTGTGCCGACATGCCGAACCCTAACCTTTTGAGGTTATGCCGGTGTGCCGCGATCAAAATACCCAATTCGGGTTTAAGGTTTGAGGCGGAAACTAAACGAGTCCGTCCCGCCCGAGCCGAACATTGGTGAGACTGATGTCCCCGTGGGTTAGGACCAGAGGCATTGAATCATCGAAGACATATGGTTTCGGGTCAGGATTGCGCGCTACTTGTGCCTGGTTTTCCAAAAGCAGGGTGATACGATACTTCGAGGCAAACCAGGCCGTCAGTTCCCTATAGGAATTAAACGGTCCAGCCTTTATGGATGTGAAGTAGTGGCCGACACATTTGACTGCAGTTTAGGACCAGTCGAGCGGTCCAGGGACCTCGGGCCGGGCGAGTTTGACGCTTCGAAGCTGTCGAACATAGCACCGAAGAGTCCATGCCACCCACAGTTTCTTCCATAACTCTAGGGATGCCCATGCCTCTTGCAAGTCGACACCATCGACATATTCCATGAAAGTTCAGACTCGATCCTTCCATAACACATGCCGCAGAATTTTCGGGATGGGAATGGACGTGTGCGTCGAGACTATTTCCATCGTACAAGGTTCATAGCTCTGGTACGCGTAGAACGCCTTCACTATGCAGTCCGACGTGAAGCGCCAGACACATCCAGATCCGAGGAATGCTTGCGATGAAGGGACATGGACCAAAGTGTTTGCTGCAAAGTCGAATATCTCGAGACGCTGAATCAAATCCTCGTCCGAGAGATTTTCGATGGTGGTCTTAGCCTAGGTAGTAGAGTGGGTGGCGTTCGCAAGCAGTAGAAATCAATACATACGGTTTCTCGTTTCCTCGTAGTTGGCGATGGGATCCACCAACGTCCCCCAAGCACAAATCCGTCGGTTGACGAGTAGCTATGAAATCTATGGAGCGTGTGAGATGTCAAATTCACGCAAAGGAGGTTAAACCCACAGTGACAGAGCAGAACCCATTCTAATTGTGAAGGAAGGCTTTTCTGGGAAGTGATGATCGTGGTCGCAGGAAAGAGGTGTTGTTGACCATGTTTAGCGTTCAAGCTAGTAAACCTCCTGGCACATGGCGTAGATTGCCACACAACGCCGGAAAATAAGAAATTTCAGCGGTGCGTCGCCGAAACCAAAATTTCTGTAAGCAGCTCGCAGCTTGATCGGGAAAGGTGATACGGAGAGAGATAAGATAAAAACAAAAGATAAGATAAGAACAAAATAAGATAAGGAAATAAGATAAGATAAATAAGTACCAACTACAAGAGACTACAAGCCCTGGAAGAGCTTGCTTTCCGGCCTATTCCCATCTATTAAACCGCCGCCCGGAGCCTCCCTACAGCCCAGGTTAGGCCACTGCGCGTCCCGCAGATACCCCGCCTCGTCGACCGACACCGAGATCTCCACGGCCGCATGCACGAACTCGCGCCCGGCCAGCTCCATCCACTCGAGTACCGGCTTCGTAGTCCAGCGCTTCCGGCGGCTCTTGAACCACCCGAGATGCCCGCCGCTGCCCGTGAGCACGGAAATCATGTAGCCGTTCTGGCCGACGGGGCGCTGGAAGGCATGCACCACGGGGTCGTCCGCGGCGTTGATCGTCAGGCAGGGGACCTGTCCGCACCTAGTCAGTTTATTTTATTTTATTTCGTGGAGGGAGACGGGGACCTTTATGTTTTCGGCGACCTCGTGGCTCGAGGCCCAGGTGTAGTAGTCGCGCACGGAGGAGAAGGGGAAGGGCGGCGCACCGCCCAAGGAGCGCGTGAAGAGGTCGTCAAAGTCGGTTAGGGTGGGCTGGCGGAGGCGGAGGAACTGGGGCATGGCTTTGGCGGCGGGGTCGTCTGGGTCCTGGAGGAAGGTCTGGCTGTGATGGCGCATGAGCGTCATGACGTTGCTCCCCATCCCCCGCAGATATAGGCGTCGCCCGATCATCGTGTTCAGCAGACTGAGACGGATCAGCGACGGGTGATTAGGAGGAGAAGGAGACGCACTGCTCGTTGTTCGTCTGCAGATCCCACGGCTGCGAGCAAATTATAAGATACAAGTTGGCAAAGAGAAATGTAACTTACGCAGCCTAATATACATGCAGCGGATAGCCGACTATTCGCGCCCTCTTCAGCGAGGTAGCGGATCAGCAGGTTTCCACCCATGGAGAAACCGAGGCCAAGTAGCGGTGCCTGGAAATGTAATGAGCGGGGAAAGGTACGCGTCTATATAGCCTACCTTGGGGTAGAGTTTTGATATATATACGAGCGCCTGGCGCAGATCGTCCGTCTGCGCCGCGGTATAAAAGCGAGGCGAGGTCAAGGGGACGCCGGAACCTAAAGGAAATCAGCGCGAGCATCCTTGAGGGAAAGGTCACCAACATCCTCTGAAATTACAAACGACTGCACGGTAGCCCAGGCCGCCCTGGGCTACAGGCGTGCATGCGGGGGCCAAAATGGCGCGAACGTACGGTTCATGTGAGCCTGTGGCATATAAGGAGCGCGTCAACACCAGAGCATGATCTCGGTACCTCCAGTCAAGCCATGTTGCACAACGATAATCGGGGCGTCGTCCCTCACCGATGATGCGTCCGGCGGTGTAAAGTCGAGACCGAGGGTCCCGCCGTCGAGCAGTCGAAGCAGCTGCCTTTGATACCATACCTGGTCAACCTTTGTGAAATCGCCGAGGAGCGAGTAGAGTGTCTGTGCATGCCCACTACGACCTGCTCAGCTCAGTGTTCAAGGACGAGAGAAAGAACCCACTTCACCAGCCACAAGCTTGGGCGGTATTTTGAGGAAAGACTTGTACACCTGGATTCCACGAGCTCGCGTAGAGAGATAGACGCGCCGGACTTGAGTACGATGTTAGCAGGCTCTGGTCCAAAGTGCAGGTTCGGAGTCTTCCGCGACTTGGCGCCAAGAACCATTTTGGTCTTCGCTCCTCACTGCTCCCTCTGAAGGCCAGACGCCGATGGTGAAGGTTTGAGAAGAAATAGCGCCCACCGGGCGCTCATTTGACCACCATGGTTTGTAACGACTGATCCGCCCACGGTTTATTTCCGTGAGGGCACAGCTATCTCCCGCAGGTGACAAATTTTTGACGCGTAAGTCCCAGCCATGGCCGACTCGACTGTTGCATAGTACCGTCTTCGGATGAGAGAGGCGCACGCCCAACCGCCGCCATCATTCCGTTAATGGAACAGAATAACTATTTCATGGCGCGGTGCTGGTCCAAGCCGCGGGCCGATCGCGGCCCTCGATTTTACAAGTCTTTTGCGCGCGCCTCAAGGGCATGGTCAAAACTGGGACTTCGTGTACGCGTGTCGAATCCTGTTTTATCTCTCCACGGACCGCACAAGTACATTCTGGTTGTCTCATACGCACCAGCTACTCGAGAGCTACTAATGGTAATTTTTCAAGCCCAGCACCTCATTGAAAAACACCGGTTCCTTCTCCAGGACGGTTTGTATCGTCGACGCCTGGCGCCAGCCATGTCCGTCCCCCTCGAACAAAACCAGCTCAACCTTCGGCGCATTCTTCCTCTTTTTGGAGACACTGAAAACAAGTCAGGAAACCGGCGGAATATTTTAACCAGGATATTGGCTCACCAGCAGGGGCATCTGAATCTTATCAGCGTGGTAGATGGGGCTCCGCACCTCCCATACGTCGCGGCATTTGTCCCCCTAGTCCGCCGTCGTAGTTTGGGTTCTTCGGGGGGTAGTAAGTAACGTGGCATGTCCGTCTGTCCAGCGTCTCTCCGCCGAGTGTCCGTCCGTCCAGTCTCAGGGCAGAGTACGTACTGTCCGGGCGATATGAATGAGGAGGGCAGCTTCTCGCTTTCGAAAGGGATTTCAGCTGGGCGCGTCCCAAGTCAATTCGGTCAGAACCTCGCCGGCGTCCGCCGGCTGTCCAAGCAGGATAACCTTGCCCTTTCTGTCGCCGTGCATATACTGGATGCACGCATAGGGCGTGAGACCTCCGAATTCCAGATCGCAGATGTACAACACGGAGCGTCCTTTTCGGAACGAGTTGAACGCGACCTGAGTTGCGCTCAGCGCCCCGGATCCGCGGCGGCTCAAAAACCACTGAAGGGCACCAAACTCTTCCTCGACGGGTGAAGGGAGTATGGGGGATGCCTTGCCTCCCGCTAGATCTGTTCCTTGGAAAGTGAATTTCCACGAAAAAATATCGTGTCGTTGGACGCCCAATTAGGGTCCTGCGCCGCTATCACTTCCGTCTTGCCCGCGATGTGGACGGCTTGACCAAGGTCGAGCGTTTGGCCGTCAGATGGGACCGTCACCGCGGCTACCATGCCTTCCGCGCTCTGCCAGGGAAGTTCTGGATGGTGCCTGTTCACTCATCAGTATACGTTGCGAAAAATGAAAAGTAAATCGTCATTGCTGTCACACGAGAAATTTCCCGTCCGGGCTAAATCTCGCGCACTCGTAGAAATCGGCGCAGAGGGAAGGAAGCGGTCGCGATCACATGACCGACGTGACCGTGGCTCGGATATACCCGGTGCCGCGGCTCCAATTTTGGATGATGACATCGTTGAGGTCACCGGTTCATGGAGTGTCTAGATCCAATTAGAAAATACTATTAGAAACGAAACTTGCTCTTATCCTCTTATCCACCATGTACTCTCTCATTGCATCCCGCTCCGCTCTCAAGAACGTCGCAGGCGCAGCTCGCGCTCTCCCCACCGCGGCGCGCCATACAAGGTACGGTTCTTCTTCCACACATAAAAGCACATCCCTCTGAACGCACACCTAGATTCTCCAGGTTCGAGCAGATACACCCATTCTGTCCCTTCACTGACTCTCCTCACCCAGCACAATGCACGATAACGATCCAGAGGTGTGTTCACACCGTCTGCCGGCAGCCCCTATTTTAACCCCAAGTACAGGTTCTCGGAACAGAAAAGGACCGGAATCTTGCGGGGACGCAATACAAAACCTCAACGCCCCACAAGCATGCCCCCGGGTGGAATGAGCATCTTGCCAGCGCTTCCGAGGCGTCGGTGAAGGTATTTGTGCTGTGTTGTCCAAGCTGGGCCAGCCATCGCTGATGTCGGGCAGGCTGACCAGTCTACCGGCTCCCTAGGCGATCTCCAGAAAACGACTGTCGAATACATCCAGTCCCGCCACTCGCCCGACGAAGCCACATATTTGCGCGACGAGGTCAACGGTCCTCTGTCGAGTGCACTGAGTGATGAATCTCACCCTCAAGTCTTGGTCCGGAAGACCGTCCACGAAGAAACGACAGAGGTCCTTGCAGATAAGAAAACCACGGCCAGCGAAGATGTCGTCCGTCTGCTCATTCTCTTTCCTTCCGTCGCTAAATGTCAGCACAGGTCAAAGCCGAGCGCGGGGTGCTTTCGACCGAATGAGCGCGCATTTCACATGATTCCGTCCAATGTATTACATTGTATTATTAGCAACACAGAGCCAGACGCATCGCACATTATCTGACTTGACAAAATGAGAGGGAGAAAGGAAATTTTATTATTCAACAATGCGTCTTTGGCATCGACAGTCCGTGTCCAAACAAAGTGAGGAGATTCGTTGGAGAGTGCGTGAAAGGTAAAAGCGAAGCGATGTAAACGGTGTCTCAGGCTGGCCGGAAGCTCGAGTAAAGACAGGCTGAAGAGGCGCATCGTAGACACGGTTCTCACGGGAGGAAGGCGGTTCGGTGTGGCGGGGCGTATACAGGTCTCAATAATCATGAGGCGAGGAATATGGTGTATATACGATATTACTGTTACAAGTCAGTCGTGTTGCCCCACATTCACAGATGATGATACACACAAGGAAGTAATCCGGTACACGTCGCGAAACGAGAGGTTCACCTGCCCGCGGAGCAGGATCGAATTGTAGGCTTGAGAAATAAATTAGCAATCACACCAAATCAGGACTGTGAGATGATGGCGTACAAGCTGTAAGATAATTTTTCGTCTATTTCCATGATCGCTGCTTGATTTCCGCAACGGTAGCAGTAGTTCGGTGCACTGAAGATGGTGACCACATTTCTATCCTGACCCCAGCTGTAGCCTGCGAACAGGGTCAGAGAAGAAATCTCCGCATGAGAACAAGGTCATACCCTCCATCACCAACTGATGCGCCCGTGCAACAAGAGTCAGGCCGTTATTATGATTAAACGCTTCTGAGATATCTTGTCCGAATGTATAACCCGCCCCGCGGGGAGATATGCCCCAACCGCAACGATCGTCGGGGTCCGACCAAAGCAGATCGCACATGGGGCCCTCGTGAGGTACTTCCTGCACACGATCGATGGATCGCACATGGTCAAGGGTGTCGATGGAGGGCGACAGGCCTCCATGGAGACAGAATATCTGAGGAGGGGGGGTCAGATCGAGGCAGGCATACTCCACTGCGCGAAACAAACATACTTGGTTGTCGATGAGTGCCGTAAGGGGCAGAAAATCGAACAGGTCGGTAAAGAACCGCCACACATTGGCGTTCCCGTACTTGCGGAGGCACTCGTCGTAGAACCCGTACACCTGCGTGATCTGCCGCGACTCGTGGTTCCCGCGCAATATGGTGACACGATCACGATAGCGCAGCTTGAGAGCCACCAGGAGGGTGACGGTCTCAACGGAGTAGTAGCCACGATCGACGTAGTCCCCCATGAAGAGATAGTTTGTGTCCGGCGAGTTCCCGCCGATGCGGAACAGTTCTGAGAGGTCATGCTGAATAAAGGACGGAATCAACTTTGTATTCAGGGTAGGCAGCGGCACGAGTGAGACGCACGAATTGGCCATGGATATCCCCGCAGACCGTCACCGGACACCGTACAGGCTGGACGTTCGACTCCTCCATCAAGATCTCCCTCGTCTGAGAGGGAGATGAGAATGCAAGTCTGATTGTGGGGCAAGGAACATGCCTTGTCGCAGAGTTTTTTGACGTCGGACTCTGTTAGTTGCTTGCATTGACTGAGCTGCTCGAGCCAGGCATCGATTTCATGTTCCATCGTAGGTTTTGCGAGAGATTGTGGTGGTGGAAGGGATCAAGTGCTGTGGAATCGAGGCCGAGTCACAAGTCACGGACCCGTCTGTGACAGCACCCGAACGCGTACTTTTTCTAAACGCAATGGATGGCCAGGTAGGCGCGTCCCTGGCAGCTCAGCACAGACGCTGACATCCCATTAGCAAGCAATCTATACGACCGACGAGGTACAGTTACTTCTCCGCCCAGGACGTGGATCTCATTTCATTTCTAGTACGGCCGACCATTCATCATCGTCCGTGAGCAAGCCAGAAAGACACGGACCCATGGCGTAGAGGCGATCAAGGTGCGTGAATCTTCCTCTTTTGATTTCCGCGTCCAACACCACCCAGTCGCATATTCTCGCAGCACGCACCGTCGCTAACATCGTCCGCACGTCGTTGGGCCCGAGAGGTTTCTGGTCTGCTCTCCCGTGAAGGCCCGCTTTAACCCTGGAATATAGGGCTGGACAAAATCCTGATATCCCCCGATGGCGAAATCACAGTAACGAACGACGGTGCGACGATCTTGGGGCAGATGGAAGTCGAGCACCAGATCGCAAAACTTCTCGTTCAGCTGTCGAAGAGCCAGGACGACGAAATCGGTGATGGTACCACCGGTGTCGTCGGTGCGTCTTCAGCCACTGCCGTTGGCATTGTCTAATTTGCCTCCAGTCCTCGCCGGAGCACTCTTGGAGCAGAGCGAGGCTTTACTTGACCGCGGAATACATCCCATCCGGATCGCAGACGGTTTCGATCGTGCTTGTGCGGTTGCAGTCGAAGAACTGGACCGTATTTCCGACCGGGTCGAATTTTCGATAGGAAACACCGAAAATTTACTGAAAGCCTCCATGACAAGTCTTGGCAGCAAAATGTGCGTTCCGCTATCCGTCCTTATCATGCCATCCACTTAACTGTCCACAGTGTCTCGAAAGAGCACCGGCAGTTTGCTCAAATCGCCGTCGACGCGGTCCTGTCTGTAGCAGATCTCGAGCGACGCGATGTTCCCTTTGACCTGATCAAGGTCGACGGAAAGGTTGGCGGCTCCCTGGCAGACACCACGCTCATCAAGGGCGTGCTCATCGACAAAGACATGTCGCATCCCCAAATGCCCCACTCTGTCAAAGATGCCCGCCTCGCCATCTTAACATGTCCTTTCGAGCCCCCGCGCCCGAAGACCAAGCACCACCTGGACATCACGAGCGTGGAGGAGTACAAGAAGCTGCGCGAGTACGAGAAGGAGAAATTTGCAGAGATGATAAAATGTGTCAAGGACACCGGTGCAAATTTGGTCATCTGCCAATGGGGCTTTGACGATGAGGCAAATCATCTGTTGATGCAGAATGACCTCCCAGCTGTGCGGTGGGTTGGTGGACCGGAAATTGAGGTGTGTGGATGTGGATTTGGGGGGTTCCATGACTTACATATTTGCAGTTGATCGCAATAGCGACCCAGGGTCGTATTGTCCCCCGATTCGAAGATCTCACCGCCGAGAAGCTAGGCAAGGCTGGGATTGTGCGTGAGGTCTCGTTCGGAACGACCCGCGACAAGATGCTCGTGATCGAGGAGTGTGCCAACACCCGCGCCGTAACCATCTTTGTCCGGGGCAGCAACAAAATGGTAAGCATGCAATCCCTACATTTTTCAATCCCTCATTGCCGGTCAGATCGTCGATGAGGCCAAACGCGCTCTCCACGACGCCATTTGCGTTGTCCGGAATCTCGTTGTCGATAACCGTGTCGTATACGGTGGTGGTGCTGCCGACATCAGCTGCGCGATTGCCGTGTCCAAAGCAGCGGACGAGGTGCGTCCGTTCTTCATAACTACGCTGCCTCTCTTACAGTGCTGCAGATCCCATCCATTGAACAATACGCTATGCGCGCATTTGCTTCTGCATTAGATGCCGTGCCTCTCGCACTTGCTGAGAACAGTGGGCTGTCACCCATAGAGACTTTGGCGGAGATCAGAAGTCGGCAAATCACCGAGGGCGACTCCAAGCTCGGCATCGACTGCAACGGACGGGGACAGAATGGTATGTCCATTCTATTTTCGAGCGCAGGCCAGTGTTCTTACTTTGGACACAGACATGAAGAAGCAGTTTGTGTATGATCCCCTCATCTCCAAACGGCAGCAGTATCTGTTGGCGACACAGGTACGTAACGTTCCTTACTAGTTCGATTTTCGTTCATCATGGCCCATTTAGCTGGTTCGCGCGGTCCTCAAAATAGGTCAGTCTATCGTGAATTGTCCCGATCCGTGCACTGACTCATCCCCAGATGATGTGATCATCGCTGGCCAGGCAGAGGAGTAGATGTAGCGTTATGTGTAGATAAAATTAACCCTTGGCTAATCGCACGCTCGAGACTCGGTTTGAGCCTGCCAGAGCTCAGAGTTACAGGCCGCTTTCAGGAAGCAATGATCCATGGTCACCCGAGGATTATCCTAATCGACGAGAAAATACAAAGGAGAGGCCGTGAATAAAGTAATCTACAAGCGGTTCGAGCGAAGCATTTGCAACGTCGAATTCAGTCTGCAGCATATGTTATTTCGACTCGTGGACAGAGAATCTGAAGCCCCGAACTGGAAGCTTGAAGACTCGAACTCGACGAAACATTTTTAGAGAACTTGAATCCGAGAAACCCAAGTGGACACGGATGAGAAACCAGCAAGCTGATGCAATAAATAAATTACGATACAACATTCACAAATGCCACGAGAAAATGCAAGTAGGCGTATTCCAAGTGAGTAAGTAAAGGGAGGATGTCAATGGTTGTGAAGCCTCGTCGGTGTGGTACTACTCATGACTCAAGAGGAATTCCCTTCAATAATTTCGGTGATAAGGTGGCTCATATAGCCAAAGTCAATCTGCCAGACCAAGGCTTTCAAATGGGTTATATAACCATCTGTGAGCACTACACCTGGGAAGGAGTGCGGGTGTGCACGACTGAATAAAGCGGCGCCGATAGGAATATCGACACGCAAGCTCGAATCCTGAGGGTCGGTGGGGACAACCCACTCAAGATCACACCCTTCAACTGGCTTCCGGGTGGTGACGGCAACCGGGGTCGCAGGTCCATATTCGGGAGTCGACCGCGGCATGATGTTCGTCCCCTCACCGAATTCGTACACTTTACAGTGGGGTGTGGTTGATGTGTGCGTGACGTCTCGTATTATCATACGAAGACGAGGGTTCGCTTAAAAAGTTAGTGCTATGGGAATAAGTAGATGAATGATCCACACCTGGTTAGGGACCTTGGCGTCAATTTTGATCCCAAGCGCCAAAAGAGCTCTATCTCCGTCTCCGCGTGTCCAATCCACTACTTCTCGGGATAAGAGATCGAAAGACTCATTCAAATGAGCTATCTCAATGACGAGGCCATCCTCGAGTCCTCCGTTCAAGTTCTTGGTAGGCCATGCGGCTCGGAAGAAAGAATCCGGCTCTTTCATAAATTGCGTAGAAGATGTGGGGGTGAGTTGCCACTTATGTCCTGCACTTCGCAAATCGCGGTACAGTTTCAGCTGCCCTCTACTAAATTTCGATTCAATTAGATGTTGAGATCTTTTTATAGCAAGCTCACATGTAACGGAAAGATTCCGGGGTGTCGTGATGATCCCACTCGATGGCTCTGACCTCGGTGGTAATGCTTTCGATAATGGATTCGTGAACTGGCGCGGGGTCACCGTATATGGTGATGATTCCTGCTGTCCATCCAAGCCGCCACTTTGACTCTAGGTTGGTCGCTAAAGCCTCGTAACTGGCTTCGGACCACTGGCCTTCAAGAATGAACGGTCCTGCGTCGCCGTCGTAGTAGCGGGTGCGAGCCTTCTCGAACGCCCCTCTGGCGGCCTCGACCAGCGCCTTGGCGATTTCGTCGGAAGTAGAGGGGGTTATGTCGGAGAAAGAATCCTTCCCAGGAGTTCCAAGTGAAGAACTAGTAGATAACGGTGTGGAGGAACTCGAAGTGAGATGGTGTTCTTGTTCTGGGTGTTGTGGACATGGTTGCGCACTCATAGTTGTGGACAGACCCTCACTGCGCTCGCTGGAGGTGTTGGAATGCATGAGTGAACTTGTGAGTTAGGAGTGAAAGTGATCGCCAATCGTCATGATCATCCAAGCTTGAATAAGCAGTATATAGTATAGTCTCCCAGAGGCACAGAGTAGATAATGGCACAAAATTTGCGACGTTTGACTCAGGGAGACTATATGGTAGCCTGAAGAAATTATTCGCGGTGGCGGCTTGAACACGCGCAAGGTCAGAGAGCTTGGAACACGCATAACGGCGGTCGCGAGCTTGCAACGTGGGGCGGCTACGCGACCGAGGACGTGCGCTGACTCTACAGAACGTGGAGAGCAGTGGAGAGTGCGGTCGAGGCGTCGGCCCGGGTATTGCCGAAATTGGACGAGACAACGTCAATTTTCAACTAAATTATTTAAAACAGCGACGGAGACGCCGCGCACAGGTACCGGTTGAACGTCGAACGTTCCCCTGCTTCCCATTTACATAACTATCTTGTTGTTCCCCAGCTATATTTAAGTGCGCAACCTCAAGTCCACTGTCGGCGAATGTTTCCGACTTCTCGGCGGCGTAGTAGGGCAGGGCTGTGACCGGCTGTCTCAGGAGTCCACTGCATATGCGCCAGCGCTGACCAGTTTCTCAGCATGGTGCGGACTGGGTGACGGTTGGCCAAGGTTTGAGGAAGGCGTTCCGAAGACGTGTGAGGGACTTGAGGTCTCCTGAAGTGCATTGCAGAGGGAAAGCCTGTACGATCTGGGTGTGGCTGAAGGGTTGCCGCAACCTGGACTCAATTCCGCGAAAAGTGGTGGAACGCCTGGCCCCTGCTTGACAACCTGATCGAAACAAAAACTATCTCGTTTGGCGATTCAAAACTCATCCAGGAGTTTTCCACTGGCTCGAATGCCTCGGGAGCTGCGCTAGACATCCTTTACCTGAGGCCGGAGTTAGAAGAAATTTACCAGAGGATCCAGCTTCTGTACGAAACTAAGAGGGCTACTGGGGTGATTTTGACAGGCCAACCAGGCTGCGGTGCGTGTTCTAATCCTGTTCGAAGGAAACATACTTATTCGACTCAAGGTAAAACCATTTCTTTGCTCTTCTTCCTCATCCATCAGTTGGCCCTCGGCCGTCCTGTTTTGTACACCAAAGGATTGCGGAGTACATGGTACTTCAATGCTCAAGGGATTTGGCGGGCGAAACTCGATGATCTTGAATCCAGCGATCTCCCTGAATGACTCGGACAGTGTGCAATATGAGCCCCAAGAAGTAATAACGCGCTTTGCATTCCCTGTCCATGCGGTTTCGCCGAACGAAATAAGATTCAAACGTTGGCGCAAGCAGCTCGGTCCTCACCAACTGTTTATGAACCCCTGGTCTATGAATGACCTCATTGGCTGGTAAATCGAGCAATGACTAACTTTCTGTACTTTTTGTTGATACCCATTGACAGGGCGAAGGTGGATCCCAAGGTCCGACACCTCGAGATCGGTTACGACCAGTTGCGCAACCTAGTCGACTTATGCGGTCCCGTCCCCCGAGACATCGCAAAGGAACTCAACTGCCGACGAAGTTTCGACGGAGTTAGGTAAACTCAGCATCCCAGAATTTCGCAAGCAGCTGGGAGATTTCACCACTACCCCCGCTGTGACTTCACCATCGTGCGGGGCCACGTCAATGATCAGCGTGAAGATACCTGGACGATTGACTTCAAATCCTTGTACGTTGCGGAGCAAGTATACGCGAAGTGGCGGGTTCTCAAGGAGGAAGAGGCCCTGCTCCTTTATCAGATCTGCCGAGGAAATGCTGAAAGCAGCTACTTGGCTGGGTGGGTGTTTGAGAGCCTTGCCATTCGCTGCACGAGTGGTGAGTTGAAGCAAAAATATATCCTCCTCCCCTTACGCATGATGGCCGAGACTTCCCACAACAGCGCGTTATACACAGATGCAAGCACACTAGCAACAGACCGTGCGTTCGCAGACCTTAACGTCCTCAAAGTCACCGAGGAAGGAGCTGTACTCCAACCCGCCGACTCGGACGGGGCCCTCATCTTTCTCATTGCGCCTGTTGCCGGCCCGTTGGTGACTTCCCGCCGAGACATCCTACATTACAATGATATCGCAACCATCCCCCTGTCAAACACCATCATCTATGTCCCCTCCGCACGCAACAATTTGTTTGACGCCTTTTCCCTGGATATCGACAAAACGCAGAAAACAGTGGTTATTTGGATTTTGCAAATGACCGCCTCAAAGCGACACGAAGGGTCGGCCAAGGGATACGACATCGTTCGGGTCCTGAAGAATCTTCTTGAAGGACCTAACC
Organism: Mycena vulgaris; assembly: GCA_029204335.1. NCBI lineage: Eukaryota > Fungi > Basidiomycota > Agaricomycetes > Agaricales > Mycenaceae > Mycena > Mycena vulgaris. The sequence goes on from JARGYA010000035.1 coordinate 408,056, forward strand.
GGTTCACCGTCACACTGAAGTATGTCCTTGTCGTACCCCTTCCCATTGCCAAGTTAATTGGCGTCTGCCAAACGGATTCGGGCCAGACGTTGCTGGCAAAGCCTTCGTACAATATCTGGACATGGCCAAGGCCTCAGGTGTGTAGGCATCGGGATCTACCTGCACGTTACACGGCTATCTCCAACTCTCCGTGTCTCAGGAGCCCACTACATACGCGCCAGCGCTGTCCAATTTTTCTCACGGCGCGCGGACGGTAGAGAATGGGCGAAGGTTTGGGAAGATGACGTTCCAAAGACGTGCGAGGAATTGTAGAGGGAAAGCCTGTACGATCTTGGTGTGCGCTCAAGATGTTGCCGCAACACAACTGGTGGTTAAATATAATTGCACCCAAAAAAACAAAGGACAGCGTAAAGCAACAGCAAAAAGAATAATGAGATCATTCCTCGTCCGAGTCGGGATGGCTCCGTATTTCGGAGAGAAATGCCCCGTCGAACGGACCTTCAGCAGTAGTCAGCTAGTGTGTACATGCGAAGAGCGGTGGGATGACTTACGGGCGGTGTAATCTGCGCCGTGCTTTCCGAGGTACGTAGAGAGAATGGGGCTCGGTGTGTGCATGGTCGTCGAGGTGGATGACATGAAGGTGCTGGTGGAGGACGACGGGGGGATGGAATAGTGCAGCACGCGGGACGGGGTCGACACGGGCGAGGTGGGGTACCCGCCTGTTGATGACTGCAGCGCAGAGCCCGATGCACCGAATGAGAATGATTTTTGGGGTTGTGGACTCGACTACGAGGCAGTTATTTATTTAACAACAGAGGGAGATCGGATGTGCGTGCGTACGTTTGGGGAGAGCCGCAAAGAGCGCTGTGGCGTGGGCGGCGCCATATGTATGCCCTTTGCCTTTGCAGGCGAGGGCGAGGGCGGGAGCGGGGCCCGCGGGTAATTCACTGCGTACACCGCCTGCAGGATGTTGAGCGACAGCAGCGCGACGGCGGCGACTTCTGCTTTCTGGGAGATGAGTGACACGGTCTGAGGTCACCGGGAGACTCGCCTATGATGCAGAAGGACGCGTAGAAGCCGTCTGAGGACCACCACCGGTGGCGCTTCCCTGAGAGCGCAACTGCGAGTGCGGTGGGGAGCGCGGGGATGCGGGGGATGAGGAAGGAGAGGACGGCGATGAGCAGGATAACGAAGACATTAGAGCGGATGCGGACGAGGGCCTCGGCGCGGTGTGGCTTGAAGTAGTCTGCGATGGCCATGTCGACGAGAAAAGGCGAGACGCGTTGCTTGCTCTTGTTGTGGCGCGCAGGTTGTCCTCGACGACATCGAACAGCAGCAAAAGGCAAAGCAGCGCTCACCAGACCAGACCAGTCGTCCTCGAGCATCCACATAATTTAGAGGCCAACCGCGCAAGAACGAACAATCCAACTCATATTTCATTTTGAATCCTGGCCACTCAAAATCTTCTCGGACGACATTTCCGAGCCTCAAATACATACTGCGCGCCTGATTTTGACCCTTGCCGTCCCTCAAGTTACACGTAGAATGTGGTTTTTCAACTAGAGCTGCTCCGCTCATTGGTCTTGGTCACGAAATTTAGTTCCCAAGTTGCAAGTGCAAGTTGGCGCAAGTCACCCAACTGGACTAAATTCAATGAATCTCCCCAAATGGTTTACGTCCCGCTGCGTTGAGCGAGAAATCATGCACTCTGCTCCACGCAACCCACAATGACCAAGCGTTTCCTCCATTTTCATTTCGACTAGCTGGCTGTGTATTTGGCTTCAGAACGGCGGCTGACGCGGGTGGCTGACACTCAGCCCAAACTCGCATCAAACATACGCGCAAACACTCGCTCTTCCTCACGTCTCTTGCCTCCCACCACCATCACCACATCCCTATGAAGACGCTCTCCCCCTTCCAGTCTTTCCTCTGCCTTCGGGCACACGCTCCTTCTCGACGCTCCTTCCTCACGCCCTCCCGCATCCCTCCATACAGTAAGTACTCCATCGTTCCCGACGACGCGAGTCCTGACCCAGCCGTTTCAGCGCCGCGCTCAACTCGCCGCTGTTGTCAATTTCGCCCAGGCCACCATCCCTCTCGACACCAGCCCCCGCCGAGACCGCGACGCTCACCAACCTCGCCAGCGTCCGATGTCAGCGCGTCCGCTCCTCCGCGACGTGATCTCCATCCGACCCATCCACCCCCCACCTCCACGCCGCCCCCCGTCGAGACCGCGACACTCGCTGCTGTGTCCAATTCCACTCATTCTCCACTCCGCCCAACGATCATCTCCCTCGACGCCGCCCCCCGTTGAGATCGCGACGCCGCCAGGCGATTGGAACCGATGGGCCCCAGCTACGGCAAGAGGTGTTGCGTCTCCTGATGGATAGACGTCGGTCCGCGGGACCAGGTCGCACCAGGCTCCCTCCCGCCGATGCCTCGTCGCCCCAGCATCAAGAGCTCGCCAACAGCTCTCGTCGCCGCCCCCCATCGAGTCGCCAATCGAGAAGACGAAACGGGCACGAGCTGCGCACGGAAGGAAGTTGTCGCGCGTAGGGATGGATAGACGGGGGTCCGTGGGACCAGGCCACACCAGGTTCCCTCCCGCCGATGCCTCGTCGCCCCAGCATCTCGAAACCGACGCATCCTCCCGCCGCCGTTTCCCGTTACGCTTTCCGTCGAGGACCCCAAGATAAGACATCGAGACCGGTACCAGCTGCATGCAGGATGGATGTGTCGCGTAAAGGGATGGATAGACTCGGATCCGAGGAACACTCACTTCCCCCGATACCCGTCGCCCCGGCATCCCTCCACCGACACTTGCCCTGCTGGCTGAAGACGAAGATGACGACCGCACCGTATCTCACCTTACCACCACTGCCGACCCCCATCCGAAAGGACCACGACGCGAAGACCAAGATGTGCGGCCGACTAGGGACGCCTGGCCGTCTCGCACGCCGCGGTACGTGGTCGATCCGACTCAGACCGACGCTGGCCCCCGGGGGCGGACGCGCTTCGACTCGGGAAGCGTCCGGCTGAGCAGCTTTCGGATTGGAGTTGGTCTTTGGTGTCAAGGGTGATATCGTGGTTAGTATTTTTTTTCATCTGCATCCCATTCTTCTCGATCCTGATTCGTCTTTTTTTCAGGTTCTTCGTCGTCTTCCGCCCTCTCGGTGTCTTTTCCTCAACGCTGACAGCCGCCCCACGCCGACAAGGCACCCCACGCCCACCGGCACCCTCCTGCTCTTGTTTTGTCGTCCACCGACCACGCGCCTCCCGTACATCCTCAGCACCAGCGAACAATGCTCCCTTTTACTCATCACGCCGACAAGGCACCCGACCGGCACCCTTTCTCGATCCCCACGCGCCTTTCCGTGCATCCTCGGCACCCGCGCGCCTCACGCTCGTTCATATGTTTATGTCTTTCGGTTTAGGGCTCCCACCTATCTGCTCCGCCCCACCTCGCTCGTCTTGGTAATAAATACTTACCTACCACGCCGACGAGGCTCCACAACCATTATCACTCACTCACTTGGAATACGCCTAGTTACATTTTCTCGTGGCGTTTATGAGTGTTGTATCCGAATTTATTTGTTGCGCCGGCTGGCTGGTTTCTCGTCTATTTTGTGGTGATAGCTTGAGTTTCTTGCATTCCCACATCTAGGTGCTCAGCGAGGACGCGATCTCTAGCGCGCGCAACGCATCCTGCAGCAGGTCCTCCGCATCCTCGAAGCCGACGCTCATCCGGACGAGCCCGCCCGTAATACCGCGCTCCTCGCGCTCAGCCTCTGGGATGGACGAATGCGTCATGGTCGCGGGATGTTCGGCCAGGCTCTCGACGCCGCCCAGACTCTCCGCGAGCGTGAATATCCGCAGCTCCTCCAAGAACTTCAGAGCCTGCGCCTCTGTGCGGAGGCGCACGCTCACGATCCCGCTGTAGGGGAAGTCGCCCGCACCGTCCGCGCCGACGCCGGGCAGCTTCTGGATCCATCGCCGCGCGTGCGGGCTGAGACAAGACGCGGCTACGTGCGTGCATCGAGGCCCGCCTCGCAAAGCATGATCTGGTAACCTATTTACGTGTCTGCACCACTGTGATTCAGATGTGTGTTTATATACACTAGTATATACCATAACCTGTATGTAAAACGAAATCTGTGTACTGTGCAAGATGGAATAGAGTACACACATATCACTGGTTGAGAATTTCGATTTTTTCACCAATTTTCTCACTGAAAAATGTCATTTATTTTTCAGACATTTTTCACTGAAAAAGAAGGTGAAAATTTAAAACTTTTTCAGCACTTTCTTGATTCAGGGTGAAAATTTCGAAATAAAATCAGAAAGTGCTGAAAAACTTTTTAAATTTTTCATCTTCTTTTTCAGTGAAAAATCTCTGAAAAATAAACGACATTTTTGAGTGAGAAAATTGGTGAAAAAATCGAAATTCTCAACCAGTGTATATGTAGTACTTATGTATAAATGTCGCATACCGACACCTAACCATGACGGTCCCTCGTTCGATACTGGATATGAACTGGCTCATCGGGTCCACATATCTTGAACAATTTGTCGACTTTCACGTTCGGAATAACGCGGAGAGGTAATCCCGCATGATCGACTAGTGCGAAGTCGTACTTGGCAACGAGGAGAATGGCGATCATCTTTACTTGAAGGAGTGCAGCACGCTTCCCGACGCATGCATGTCGGCCGGCCCCCCATCCAATGAAAGTAGTCCCATAGTGCTTGCGTCGATCCAGCTGCTCCGCCGTGAACCGCGCAGGATCGAAGATGTCAGGATCCGGGAAGATATCTGGATTGCGGTGTAGATCGATAGCAGGGAACATGATAAATGCCCCATTCTGAATGTGGGTGCTGTCCATGGTTAAATTGTCGCCAATGTTCCGTCGTATGAAGGGACCGGAAGCATGCAGCCGTAAAATCTCGTTAATTACGAGCTCTATGGTCGGCATTTTAGCATCCATGAGCTCGAGAGAGACATCTGCCATATCCACAGGGAGATTACCGGATCCATAGAGACCAGTATCATGGAGAAAAGCGTTAGCTTCGCTCAAAACACGTTCCTTCCACTCCGTGTGCTGCTCGAGGTAGACTAGGGTCCATGCAAAAATATTAGCCGTGTTTGCAACTGAAGCAAATATGATGGTGGCTATAAACTGCAGTTTCCTTAGAAGAGCAGTCGACATGAAAATTGACACATACTCGCGCAAGTTCGGACACAGGGTAGCCCTGTTTGATCAGGTCTTGCAAAGGACCATCTTCATCGACGCCTAGCAGTTTTTGTTCTTCTACCAGACTTTTCGTCATGCGATAAAGTTGTATGCCGGCTAAAAGACGTCTAACTCTGGCCGGAGTTGGAACCCAGGCTAAAATGAGGGACGACGGTGTAGAACCCTCGTCCAAGCGTGCAAAAATATCAACAAGAGCCTTTACCGCTTTCGGATCGCTAGCATAGCACTGGCATCCAGCGAGCGGTAAGGTCACTGCGAAAACAATCTGGGGTATCGCCCTCAGTAAAAACACTAGTAGTCCTATAGTCTCTTTAACGCACCTCATTTACGCTTCGGAATAGATCTAAAATGCCGTCATCCCCCCACGTTTCGTACCCGGAAGCTATGGCTTTCAGCATCGTGCTATAAACTCGTGGATCTTAGCGAGAAACAGCGAGATTTCAACGAGTGTCCTTACCTTTCTCTATCATTCCAGTCCGAATGAAACTTGCCACAACAGCGCCCCAACTTCGATCACCACGAATGGGTGTCTTGGGCAAGAATTCTTTCAATTGAGGGTTCTGAAATGAAACCGTCAATTAACATTGCAATGATGGATGATAAGTGCCGTACCAATAGTTTATAACCCGCCAAGAAGTCGAGACCTGAGACAAACAAGTCACCTCCAATTCGACAGAAAAGCTGTTATATATATTTACCTTTGGCGAGGAATATATCACGTCCCGCCAAACCCCGAACAACGATAACCGTATCCTGAAGAAAATAGCGTAAGTTAGTTCTGTTCACGTTGAAGCTACGTCCACACGAACCGATAAGATCTTGAACGAGAACATACGGCCTTTTGACCATGTCATACAAGCCGAAAAAAATGAAGGAGGATCGACGAAAAAGCGCATTGTTCCGATGTATACAAAAGCGCGGTAGGGTCCTGTGACTATTGCGGGTGAATCGCGAGGGCCACTGGCAGGAGATCTATGCTCTGTGATCTCGACACGACCGCTCATCGGATAGAACGCCATAAAAAATCGGTGGACCAAGAGGACAGCAACACCGAGGGCTACAGCGCCGAGGACGGGAAGCATATTCAGCATGGCTCTTCCAACTACTAGACAGATTCCAGTGAGCATTGATTTGATAAAAGCTGGAAATGCCAACCAATATGTATGCTGCGATTAAAGTCAGTGGAGGGAGTTATGTGCCCTTCACTTGCAGTGTGTACACCATCGCCAATTGAGCCGCCATTAAGAAGAAATCGGCATCGGGGGTTGCCTCGTGCTTCGCACTATGTTGGTGAGAAAGAATGGAGCGCAGTTCGACACTGATAGGTTCGACTTGGGTTCAGCTGCGGGCGCTTGCGGACAAACCAACCCAAGATCTTATTTGACTGTGTTTCGGCCACCCCGATTGAGTTGAGCCATACCTTAATTAGGGGGCCGCTTTGACCCGATCACACTGGAACACTGCTGGAACTTTGACCTGAACCCAACTTGAACCAGTGGGCTTGAACGTTCACACCTCCTTGGAATCAAAAGCCGCGGATGAGCCATTCCCGTTTGCGCGAAGCGGCGGCAGTACCATGCGGCATAGGTTCATATCTTCGCGGATCAAAGAATTTTGAAAGTCCCTTCATGTCCTCGCGGCCTCCTGTGGGTCCCTAGCATTTCCGTCATTTAGCGAGCCAATCATACTCATTTCTTGTTAGAAGCATAAGCACAGGATGCTATTGAGCCAACTATGGCGTCCCACACGATGGAAATCTCGAACAGATTTTGTTTATGTCCAATGTTAGGGCTGTTCACCGTGCCCGTTCTTGCCCGTTGCACCGGTTGTACGGGTCCCCTGCAACGGGTAGCCGCCCTGTTCCATCGCAGGCCGTGTAAACCTTGCGGGACGGTCTTCCAGAACGCGGCCGGCGAAACAACGGCTATCGACGAGTTCAACGGAGACTATATCAGCAAGGAACGTCGAGTCCTTCTATGAATCAGATATTCACATCAAATTCAAGCTCGCGTTGGTCTCCCCAACCTGATTTTTGCGTGTCAAATACTGGGTTGAAGTTCTCAGGATCCATTTCTGGCGTTCAAGAATCTTGAAATCCGAAGGTACAAGTGGTTCGTCCGAACACAGCTCGCACCTCGTTATCGGCATCATCGGAACGGCCCTCTGCCCTGAACGGAACTTCCTTGTGTTGTTCGATTCGATGCCTTGTTTTCGGTCCCTGTATCAAGATCTTGGTGGTTACCCGTCGTCCCATCTTTTTTTCTTACATTTTTACTGTTGAACCCAGGAATGGGAAGTCCCTCGGAACATAATTGCTATCGGTAAGCTGTACGTTCCAGAAGCTTAGAGTACTGGTTCCATCTTTCCGCTGTCTGTAGACGAGTGATGGATGGCGGAACCTGGGTGATATAGCCTCTAAGAAAAATCCGCTCATCCACTGAGGTCTTTTCACACTTAAGGGAATAACACACCCACTGCCACCTTTGCTACAAATAGCGTTTAGTCGTCCACCACGCTCAGGAACAACGGAATGACTCTCTTCATCTCAGTCGCCGTCTCGTTGACGTGCATCCTCATAATATTCATGCTTCACAAGCTCCGCCGTGGAATTCGGGTATATTCCCCATTTCTCTCATTGAACCCATGAGCTCACTTCTGGTTCAAGACAATGGGCGGTACCCCTGGAATGCGAGTCCCTTTGGCCCCGATATCGTTGATAGCTCCTATTCTTCCTTGTTGCGGAATCAACCCCGGCCTTGAATGGCATTGGAAATGGAGAAATCAGGGTCTGCTCCGTCCAATATAATTATTGAGCGACCGGCTCAACCGATCTTTCACAGTTTATCAGCGGTTCCGTTCAGAATCTTTGTCCATCGTCCCATTCCTGTTTGGTCAACCATTTTTGTACACTTCGTCTCTCGAAGTTGCAACCCAAATCCTCTCTTCTCAAGGCACACAACACTTCAAGAAATCTGCGCAGTTTGTCACACCTGTTTCGTATGTCTTTGTTTCAAAACGCACCTGAGTACGTTCCGAAGCTTACCGTGAACCAGTCAGTATGGCTCGAACCTGTTCACTTCTAATGACTCGGAATGGAGACGGCATCGTAGAGTCATGGGTCCGGCTTTCACAAACGAAACGTACGTCTTTACTAAACGTCAATGTGTGGTATTTACGGGCTTGCAGATACACGATGGTTTGGGACGAGACGGCGTCCATATACTTTGAAATGTGCACTGCCGAGGGCTGGGACTCGCAGGATATCGTTGACATTCCTGTCATCAATGACCTCACCATGAAGGTGAACTCGCTCACCTCGCGTCGACGGCTGAGTTGACATCCTGACATAGGTGGCACTCACGGTTCTCACAAGATGTGCATACGGCCAACATCTGCCTTGGAATATGTCGGAGGGGACGATCGATGTGCATCAGTTGGCCGAAGCTCTCATCATCGTTTCTGAATCCTTCATGGAACGAATTGTCCTTCCAAGTTGGGTTTTCAAGCTTCCTATTCCCCAGTACGGTTGTTTTGTGTTGGTCTGCATGATAGCTCAAAACCTATAGCCTTCGCAAGATTGAGACCGCGTATGATATTTTGACCCGTCATATGGACGGTCTAATCCAAGGTCATCGCGTTGACAATATAGACACGCCCTCTCGAAAGCACGATGTTTTCAGTCTTTTACTTGATGCGAGGGAAACCGAGGGAAAGCTATCCATGACTGATGGAGAAATTGCGAGTGGTTCCTTCCATGTCCCTCGTCTGTTGTTCAATCTAATTGCAGATGGGAAACACCTTCTTCGTGCTTTGGGCCGGCCATGGTAATACTCCCTTTGCAGTGGGATAGATGCGTGTTTGATACACAGATTTACAGAGACAATGTCTCATATTTGGGATGCCACAATTGGACTTCTAGCGTTATACGAAGATATCCAAGAAGACATGTTCGAAGAAGCTATCCGGCTGGCTCCAAAGGGTGACCGTACGGTATGAAATGTCTCCGTGGATTATCGCTACTCCTCATGCCGCACCTGTAGACTTTCAAAGATGCGGATAAGTTGGACAAGATTCTTTGTTGTTTCCTAGAGGCCGGTCGTCTCTTCCGTACGTATTTTCAGCCATTTTTCATGACCTCAAGATCTGTAACTGAAGTTGCATAGCCGCTGGATACTTGTTGATGCGCCAAGCTACAGAAGATACGATGCTAACTACCTACAACGATGATGGTCCCTGTGGAAGCATCGCGCTGGAACGTGGTGCCAATGTTTGTATTGATATGATTGGATTGCGTGAGCAGATTTTCTGCGGAGTTCTTTCCCCAAGCTCAATATCCTGTCTAGATTACAACCCCCGCCATTTTCCAGAACCTGAGGAATATAAGCCCTCAAGATGGTATGGTGTTCCTGAGAATGATCTCAGTCTTTTTTCACTTGGCCCCAGAGCATGTAAGGGTTTCCGGCTTTTGAACAATCCCGTCGACTGACACATGATAGGCATTGGCCGAAAGTTCGCCATGACCGAAGCCTGCTGCTTCCTTACCCACTTGCTGCGTGACTGGAGGCTTGAAATTATTCTTAACAAAGGCGAGACACGGAGCCAGTGGAGATCGCGAGTGTTGGATGCCAAAGTCAATATGACGTTTGGGGTGGGCAATTTACCTGTAAGACTGGTTAGGCGCATGTAGATTCAAGCAGCATGCATTCCCCACGACTTCGCTGTACATGCTATGGATGGTTCGAAAAATAATACGACTTTGGCGTGTCTGCACCCAGCCTGAGGCCTGAATGCCCACCATCTTCAATCCGTCGATTGGCATCTTTTACACCGGTCTGGGCGTCGCCTGCGCTCCTGTCACTCATTAATCCGACTGGCATTCAACAACTTGGTAAGAGATCCATTTTGTTTAAGCGTATGTCTACGAGAGACGGCAACTGCCAGCTGGTAACAATATTGCGCCTTGTCTTTATTTTCTGGCCATGGACAGCTTGAACCCGCTGCCCTATTGAAGCGACTACTGTCATTATGTACTAGAGTAAAAACTAGGCTTAGATAGACACTATAATGATACTCCAGATTGTACCTCAGGCTCACTTATTTTAGTCTCTCCTAGACAGACGCTTCAACATACGCAGCTCGTACCTTGCTTGTTGAATTCAAGTCTAACCACGCCTTGACAATGCCGTGGTTAAGCCGACTTTCACTTGTGGAAGAACACAGTCGTTCTGCACGCTCCCTGATCGTTGACTGCTGTAGCATATGTACATGTGGTCGAAGTGATATGCGGCTGGCGGGATTGGTACGGGGACGGGCTGCAGTTCAATGCTTGCGCCAAAAAGTGGATTGAAACTTTCACCTCAAAAGTCAACGCAGTGGTTAAACCTTTATTTAAAGCACGGACTACATATCAATGTATAGGTCACCGAAGACGACAAATTTCATGGACATCCCTCCCTTGAATTCTGCATCCATAAAACCCGCTGCTACTTGTTTGTCCATCCAAATGGGCACGCTGAGAGTGAGCCATGCTAAAACCCAGAGAAAACCGACGACTTTCCAACTTCTGCCCCGCAGCCCTGCCTTCTTGCCTACAGATATGATGCTGTCCTCCACGGTGATGATCATTGCTTGGGATAGGAAAAAGAACAATGGTCCTTTCGAAGAAGGGTAAAGATCGTCTCGCGTCAGCATATATTGTCCGAATTGGTGAATTATTCCGGAGAGAATGAATGCCGCGAACAACTGAACGTATGCTGACGACGGGGTTCCTGGCCTCAGCCCCATGACGCGATACGAAAAAAGCCTTGCGTGAGACAGAAGAAGCTATAGATGTTCAGACCAGTCAGAGCCGTAACCACAGTACGCTGAAACGACGCACTCTGCGTAGGATTTGATGCCAAAACTTTCTACAATGCAATGAGCTGATATTCTGGTTAAAGCCGGAAGCCACTGACCCCCAAAATTTGCGGACTGTATACGCATGCTGCCAAGAATCGAAAAGATCGGGGCACTCGTGGGGATCCCACACACCCAAACCGACGAAAAGGATCCTGAAAATACACCCCCGCAGACAGGCACTTGTATAAAGTGACATCCCCAAGGTAAAAACGGACAAGAGCTGCTGCAGCCATCCATTACTGCCTAACCCATGGCTGTCCTTGTGCAAAACTGGGATGGAGCGAGCGGCTAGTCCAACAACTTCCAACAAAGCTGTGTACCAAGCAAAGTGCAGGACCTGGGAAACTAGGAACGATGGTCTAGACGTGGTAGGCTTCGGAGGAAGTGCATCAGTGGGCTCATGAGCCCATCCGATTCCTCTTGGGTTCAGAGTAAGTTTCTGAGCCCACTTTAGCCTTTCCGAGAAAGGTGATTCGGATATGGATGTAAGGCGATCCGATTGGCGAAGATCGTGGACATCCTTGGTGACGAGCAAATAATCCGAAGCGGTGAACACTTCAATGACCAGCATGTGGCCAGTCAGCCAATTTTGAGTAAGGTGGCCGGTGGAAGTGTTGAGGTGAAGATATATAAGAATGGCACAAAGAGGGGCGAAAGAAATACGTCGGATGGTTGCAGAGTTGATAGCAAGAGTGATATGGAATAAGATGTGGAATGAGAGCAGGTAGAGTGGAGAGAAAGCCTCGATAGACTCGGATGCTGGAAGGGCTGACATGACTGAGTCGCCAGGCGAAGGACTAAGTCTCGAATGCGAAAGGGCCCGAGTTGACCGTGCACTGCGAGTAATCGGCGAGTTTGGTTCGAAATTTCCTCGCCTGAAATAATCTTCGATGCCCTTCCATCGAAAGAACAACGGCGGATCTGCCTGGGCGCTACGTCCACGGCTGTGGTGAAGTGACCTGAGGTGACCTAACAGAACCACATCGGCCGTGGTTCGGTTCGGGTTACTAAGCAGCTCCCTGTCTTCTCCCGCTGTACATAATAATGGTTTATGGCTTTCATCAAGCTTTCATCTCACGCACAGCTATAAGGCAGACCCTGCTTTGGTTCTCCGACTCTGTCCCCCCAATTCGCCAACATGGCTGGCCTTAGCTTTTCAGAATCTGTGGCAATGAATCTGACTCTGATTCAAATCCGTACGCTTTCCGCGTTTTTATCCTGCATTTTTTTAACCGACTGAGCAGCCTTCTTCCTGATTTATGTCTCTCTCTTTGGGCGTTGGTCCAAGAGGGCCAACGGTCGTCCTCTGAACAGGATATTGAATGATGAGACTGCATACTTCGTTCTATCGCATCTCTCAGTTCGGCAACTACAGGCTGTATCGGGCTCGACCTTGGCAGGATACGCAAAATGGTCAAAACAAAGAAAAGTTCAAGAAGTGGTTGATGATCTCGGGGACGAAGCGCGTCTCATGTGGGTCGGCCCTCGAGAAGCAGACCATGTAGTCATTTATTGTCATGGTTCGTCCCTCCCTGGGTTTTCACATCCGGTTACAGATCTATGCCTCCAGGCGGTGGATTCGTGGGCCCCTTATCCGACTTCCAGGTCGAGTTTTGGTACCGTGTACAACAAGCACTTCTCAAGACCAAGGATTTGAAGCTCGGAGTGGCCATACTTCAGTATTGTAAGGACATACACGCACACGATAGTCGTTATTGATGCTGAACTATCCATCAGCGACTTATCCTGCGTCTTTTCCAACCCAACTGAATCAGCTTCTTCTCGCTGTTCAGCATGTCATGGCAAGAGGTGTTCCCGCGTCAAAAATATGTCTTGCCGGAGACTCAGCGGGTGCAAACATACTCGTCCAGCTTATCGGGCATATTCTCCACCCTTCCCCTGTGATCTCTCAGTCCCCTCCTGTGAGCAGCCTCACCGGTTTCGCGGGTATCTGCTTGATCTCGCCATGGATCATGCCCAACGACGTGCGCAAAAACGACGACTCGTTTGACCTCGTCCCTGCCAAATCTCTCGGTCTCTGGACGGACACGTACCTCTCAAAGATCCCTGAATCACACCGAGTATATGTGCAACCAGAAACTGCATCGCAAGGGTGGTTCAGCGGCTTGGACAGAGTCGGCAGTCGCATTCTAATTACAGCGGGACGGAAGGAAGTCCTCTATGATTCCATTATTCGTCTGTCCCAGGACATGCAGAAGATGCATGGGGATGTTCACCTTGACCTGCAAGATGATGGTGTTCATTGTGATGCTATGTTCGACATTGGGGCCAAGTCAAAGGCCCCGCACCCAGTCGAAAAAAGAGTTATAGATTGGTTCTCTGAAACCCTCAATTGACGACGCAAACTTCGGACCGACCATTATTTCCTTTGTCTCCTTACCATATCTCTTTGCTTTCGTTTGGCAGATTCCGATCTGTCTGGATTTGCTATCTTTGTTCTAGATACGTGTTTCGCATTACAATCGGTTACCATGATTGCTTCCCAGTGTATGCTCTTCTCTTCTCTCGCTTTATAAAATTGCGCTATCCGAAGCCTTGAAACTCTGCTCGGGGATCTGAATCACCAACGGCTCGAGGGCTCCGAGGCGAACTGCCGGCGCGCGAAGCGCGTTCCGTTATAAAATCCTGTTCGCCATCTTTAAATTCAGCCAGGACATCGGCCTAGGTGCACTAGGCGACAACGGCCGCGATGATTTTGCCTAAAAAGAAAGATTATGGCGAAGTGCCCGCGTTCTTGTATCCCAAAATATGATTTGCAGTTCTATGCTGCCCAAGTTATTAACGCATGTAGTTCTGTTCCTGGTCCAGCTCCACATAAAGGTTCGGATTCACGGTCACTCTCTAAGTACTATTCTTCAGGTACGTATCACTTACAAATCGGTTGTTCACCGGTACAAATAATATCAGTACTTGTTGAAGCCTTGTAACAAGAGGTCGGAGCACTTTTCCGCAACAACGACGGTCGCCGCAGCAATATGTGCGCTCATAATCTCCGGAAAGATACTCGAGTCCGCAATCCGCAAGCATTCCACGCCATAAACTCTCAGCTCTTCGTCGACAACACAGCCGGTAGAACCATCGTCCTCTGGCCCCATCCGACACGTAGACGAGTAATGAGAAGCGCTCTGGCATTTGGCCCGCACATATTGATCAATATCCTGATCGGAATTGAAGTCCGGGGTCTCGTAGTCGACAATTGAATATCCTTGTTCAAGCATCTGGGCCTTGAGGCGAAGGGCGAATCGGATAGCCTTCCGATGTACGGTGATATCGTGGGCGGTGGAAAGATAGTTGGGATTCACAGTAGGCGAAGCCCATGGGTCGCTGGCATTGAGACGAACGGTACCCATTGATGTCGGCCGCAGCATTACGGTGAACAAACACAAGCCCCCTTGACGGTGCTTTGTAACCTCACCCCATGCGATCTATAGATACTGTAGATTAAGCGCACAATCGCGTTATCGAAATACAACACATACTGGCATGATTTCGATATCGGGTCGGTTCTGGGGGATGGAGGCGTCCATGTCTTGTTTGGAGTACGCAGACACAGTAAATTTGTCGTCCAGGAGGCGGGACTGGACAAAAACTGACAGCTCCAAAACGGGCGACAGCAAAAGTCCCAGGCCAAAGAATATATACAAAAATAGTTCCTTGAGGATGAGCCAAGGGCGGAGCTCTATTTTCGCAAGAGAGTCGGACACTGGAACACAAAACTGGACAGGAACAGTTAAGTGATCTTGCTGTATTGTGGTCAGAACACTCTCACACGCATCGATCCGACCATACCAAATGCGAACCCACTCCAGGCAAATCCTTCTTCACCGCAATCCCGTGTTCTCTAAGGTGCTCTTTGGGCCCAATTCCGCTACGCGGTGCAATTTAGAACCGGGGATATACCCAGACACTGGCCTCCTACCTGAGCAGTAAAAGATGGGGCGTTCCGATAGGGCCTGCACAAAGAATGACTTCTTTACGAGCACGTATGAGTCTTGCCGGTATTGTGGAATTCTTTGGTTGAATCCACACTCCCTCAGCCTTAAGGGCCCCAGAATTCTCGGTGAATTCAATGTGGTGTGCGACCGTATTAGTGCAGATATGTAATCGCTGCGCTCGGTTTTTTGCTAGATTGACGGGAAGAAAGGCGGCAAATGTGGAGCAGCGTTGACCACGTTGGTCGATGCTATAATGCATCTTGGCACATCCGTGCGCCGGTTGAAAGGGAGAGTTGGGGTCTTCGACGTACGGTATGCCGAGGGATGAGGTCGCTTTGATGATACTGGAGTAAAATGAGAGCCCTGGTCGAAGGTCGATTGAACTGCACTTACTGTTCGCTATGGATCCAGTGTAGATATCTGTGGGATCTATGTAGCCATTCGCCTGACGAGGTAGATGAGCATGTACGACTAAGACAATGCCAGTGAATCAGCCCGACCTCTCATACCGATGTATTCTTTTGATCCTGGATTTGGATCCAAATTTCTCTCTGATTTGACGAAATAAGGCTCAAGACTGTCATAATCCCAGTTGCCCGACTTCGTCCAACCGTTGAATTCAGCAGGGAGTCCTCTGGTGTACAGCATGGCGTTGATTCGCGACGATCCCCCGAGACAATTGCCGCCAACGAGATCAATTTCGCGATTATCCACATGCGCTTGTGGGGTAGACTTGGTCACCCAAGATCTCGAGCCATCTGAAGCAAAGTGCGAGGAGAACAGAGGAACTCGGGACACCCATTTGTCCTGGACGCCCCCGCGTTCCAGCAAAAGCACGGAAACTCCGACATTCTGTGAGAGGCGATTGGCTAGGACGCAGCCTGCAGTACCACCCCCTTGAATAGAAAATGGTGAGCGAGTATTGGGCCACTCGACGAAACCGTCGACTCACCGACTATGATGTAGTCGTAGTGGTCGCGCAACTTCGAGATTTCAACCTCCGGGTAAGAAGAGAACATTTCGGTGGGTAAACTCGGAGATGAAGATCTTTTGGCTGAGGGCGAAAATTATAACGCTAGAGACGCTGGATCGAACGTGGAGAATCATGATGGCTCTGAATTCGAGCGCCCAAAAATGTTGAACTGGCCTGACTGCGGGACCGATGACTCATCATTCCGAGATTGGCAGGTCAGAATCGACGAACAGAATCAGATGAGAATCGGCGGAGCTCTGACCACCCCGATTCTTGCAGCTCAGAATCGACCTCAGAATCGTTCGTAAATCGGCCTCATCTGACCGTTTTGACTTCCCCTATTTGTCATGAATCCCGATCACACTGGAACTTTGACTTGAACCCAACTTGAACCAGTTGGCTTGAACGTTCACACCTATCCAGGCACCCTTGGAATCAAAAGCCGTGGATACGCCACTCCCATTTGGGCGAAGCGGCGGCAGTACCATGCGGCATAGGTTCATATCTTCGCGGATCAAAGAATTTTGAAAGCCCCTTCACATCCTCGCGGCCTCCTGTGGGTCCCTAGCATTTCCGTCATTTAGTGAGCCAATCATACTCATTTCTCGTTAGAAGCATAAGCACAGGATGCTATTGAGCCAACTGTGGCGTCCCACACGATGGAAATCCCGAACAGATTTTTTTTATGTCCAGTGTTAGGGCTGTTCACCTTGCCCGTTCTTGCCCGTTGCGCCAGTTGTACGGGTCCCCTGCAACGGGTAGCCGCCCTGTTCCATCGCAGGCCGTGTAAACCTTGTGGGACGGTCTTCCAGAACGCGGCCGGCGAAACAACAGCTATCGACGGGTTCAACGGAGACTATATCAGCAAGGAACGTTGAGTCCTTCTATGATCCAGATATTCCCATCAAATTCAAGCTCGCGTTGGTCTCCCCAACCTGATTTTTGCGTCAAATACTGGGTTGAAGTTCTCAGGATCCATTTCTGAAACCGGCATAGGTTACTTCTCGTCAACGACCAGGTTGATTTGAAACATATTTTTAGGCCTAGAACGCCCCGATTTCTTTTTCGGCTCTTAGGTTGACCGCGACGGTCGTCGCGTCGCCCGTCCCGTCCCGTGGAAAATTTTGAGCAGGTCGCAACGGTTATACAGACGTCGAAAAGCCGGCCTTTCCTATTACAGGCACGGCGAACAGCCCTATCGTGCATTCTTCGAAGGAACCCAACACCTTCGATGAATTCTGATTGTTGACTGGTCTTCAAACTGTTCCAGTGTTGAGGCGATGAAAGGGAGTGCTTTTTGATACCTGGACCAGTTCATCGCTAACGGCTTTGGTGCCAATGGCTTCGGTGAATTTTAATTGGTGGAGAGAACACATCGCAACACCCGCCTTTCCTGTTACAGGCACGGCGAACAGTCCTATCGTCCATTCTTCGAAGGAACCCAACACCTTCGATGAGTTCCCATTGGTGACAGTCTTCAAACTGTTTCAGGGTTTCGGTGTTGAGGCGATGAAAGGGAGTGCTTTTTGATACTTGGACTAGTTCATCACTAACGGCTTTGGTGCCAACGGCTTCGGTGAATTTTAATTGGTGGAGAGGACACATCCCGTTGTTTGATTTTTTCTGTTTTCTGTCAGAAGGACTACTTTTGAAGACGGGTTAAAACAGCTTCTGAAATGGAATGAAACTACAGGGCTGTTATCACGGCATGATCTAGTCAAAGAAACATTTACGTGGCCGGATTCATCTCCGCGTTCGCAGACCAGCGTCCAACATTGCCAGGAGATCTCAAGAGTGCTTCTTGATACCTGGACCAGTTCATCACTAAGACTTTGGTGCCAATGGCTTCGATGAATTTTAATTGGTGGAGAGGACGGCAAATACGACGTCCCGTTGTTTGTAGATGGATTGCAACAGGTTCTAGACCGAATGAAACCACAGGGCTGTTTTCACGGCATGATCTACTCAAAGAAACATTTTTGCGGCCGGATAGCGCCAGCTCCATCTTCGCGTGCTTCCACGCAACCTTACCAGGAGGTCCCTCGTTATATCACCTTCGTTGTGACTGGTGATATTACCCTACGACACGTTAATTCTGGCTCGGATGGACCACCTTGAGCTCAACAGTCTGCGTCCCATCATTATTGTCACAGGTGCCAATAGGTATGTGTCTTGACAGCTCTATGCGTGGATGAAAATAATGACCCAGACACTTCCACAGAGGTATTGGGCTTGGAATATGCCGCCGGCTCCTGCAACAGCTCTGCACCGGAAGTCCTACGGACTCGGCACCCAATGCTCGGCATGCTTCGGGTAAACAATGGAAATTTTGGAGGGATTGCAAAGCGTTGACCTTGATAATGGCCTGTCGAAATTCCGAAAGGGGTCATGCAGCCCGCAAAGACCTTTTGGACCAGTTCGATCTTGACATTTCTGGGCTGAAAGAGCAAGTCGAAATTGAGCGAGCGAAAAAATTCCGCGAACACCTCACTATCGAAGTCGCCGTTGTAGATCTGACGGAGGCAGCCAGCGTGCTGGAATTCACTGCCTGGACACGTGAAAAGTACTTGCAATCTATTTCCGCTTTCGAGATTTGTTCTCAACGAAATGCACAGATTCACCTACATCTCCCATCTCATTCTCAACGCTGGGATCGCCCAGTTCATAGGGGTCCGGGTTCTCCCTGCAATAAAGCAAGTTATCACTAGTCCTAGCTCTGCTGTAAGGACCCCGCGATATCTCAAGGAACGTGTCGGCCAAAAGACGGATAGCGGTATTGGTCTCGTCTGGCATTCAAATGTGCTAGGCCACTACATTATGGTGCGTAAGACAAATGCATATGTTCCAATATTCACATCTGGTTCAGGTACGCTCGCTCGCATCTCTATTGGAAGAATGCCCAAAGGTCCTGGGAATTTCATCTCGCGTTATATGGATGTCGTCTTTGTCAACTTTTTTAAATCCCGGCGTCTACAACTCCGAGGATATTCAACTTGTTGCTAGCCAACGTCCCTACCCAGATTCCAAGTATCAAATTGAACTCCTTGCCGCCACACTTAATCGCAGCAAAGTGAAGGGTCACATAAACGGCACCTTTCATCTAATTGTGGAGCCGGGTATTTTGGCCACTGGCTTAGACCAGTCCAATAACCGTGGGCTCGCGAGAGTTCTCAGAACACTTACATTTGTTACGGTGAGTGATAGTTCGTCTCTAACTTATTAGCTTACTGAGGGATAACCACAGGCCCGCCTGCTCAACTCACACTCCTTCCCTACTTCTACATATGAGGCTGCGATCTCCGCCACCCATGCAGCTCTCATGGATACCGAAGCCATCGAGAACAGACTGATACCGCTGAATAAAGGCGGCGAAGAAGCTCAGATCAAACTTCACAGTCGAGCACCGTTTAAACGGAAAGCGTATGTCTCGTACGAGGAATCTCTGAGACTGGATGCATTAAGTTCAGCTAGAGGGGCTCATATATTAGCAGTATGCGATCGATTGTACGAATCCTTCCTTCCTGTTGTACCAATTACGCCGACAGAATAGTGTTCGCCGCTTTATCAACTTGCCCTACCAATCTAATTTTCTTTTTCTTTTCTTTGTCAACTTGGCAATGGTGGGAAATGACCCAATAGGTCGGCGATGTTCCGCATGACAGTGTGGTAGTAACCCTCCCTCCCTCCCCCGCCTGTTTAGACGACTTACCACTGCATCCTTATGACCATCCGACAGTCCGCACGGTATATAGTATTTAAAACGCGTTCTGCGGTCGAACCACCTTCTTACTTAGACTACATACTAGTATTACTATACTTGGGAGCCGTCTGTGCAACCCCGGGTGACTTACTGACTCGTTGTAATTGTGGGCGTAACCATCCGGTGTCGTAGAACCACTTGCATGCGCCCTCCATTGAGGCGCACTGGCAGACAGGCTGAGGGCCTAAGGGTGTCAATCTGCAATCATCACACCTGGCAGGCCAACGCAAAAAAAGTTGCAAGTGTAGAATTAGGCTATGTATTGGTATAAACTAAAGGATGTCCGATCCGGTTGTGCGGACGGAAGTCGTCGAAAATTTTAGGCACTTTCTGACCTTTTCGAAGCGGATTCGCGAGAAACGCACGAATCCGAGGTCAGAAAGCGTGGGAAGGTTTTTTTTTTTGGACGCGAACGGAACTCCATTTTGGACAAAATCCGGATCGGACTATGACGGGCCGATCCGGACAAAATGATTTGAGCCCAATTTGAGCCACGAAAAACTCGAGAAATCACCGATGATCACCAATGATCACCAATGATTTAGGATGAGCACCAGTGACCACTAGTGATGGCTGGTGATCACTAGTGATCCTCATTGGTGAGCGATTTATCATCGGTGACACTCACTAGTGAGCGATCGATTCATTTGTCGGTCATTATCGGTGATGCGCTGATGCGCCTGCACTGCTTTTACTGCCATCACAATATTTGGTCCGAATTGTGCGCTCAATAAGGCATGCTCGTTTCGGCACACTTCGGCACGCTGTTTGGCCGCTCTCCGTCTGTGTGACTTTAGCGGACGACTCTGGGAAATTAATTGTGTGTCCAATAGATCCAGCATAGTTGAAATATGTCGCTCTGTACCATAAATTCCAAGTGATATTTGTCGCTTTGACCGGTGCGTGTTGGGCACGTGAGAGACTTTGGGACCGAAAAATGTATTGGAATTATCCCGGTCATCGGTGATAACCAGCCATCATCGGTGACCATCAAGTTGCGAAGCTTGAATTAAATTAGAATATTGGCCGGATCGGTCATACATATCGGACATCATTTAGCTTATGCCAATCTGTAGAATTGTCAAAATGGGAATGATCTTCCCACGGAGCCCACGGACCGAAAAATGACGCAATGTACTGTAGGCGTAAGTGGGCGCATAACTGATGGGATGATGCCAAATGGGTAACCGTCCATTTTACTCAAGACATACAAGACATACAAGATTCGAAGAGGAAAAATATATTCAACTACGGAAGACGCATATTTTGCAGTTGAATCAACCGAGAGAGTGACTGCCGGCCTTGTCGTCACCACCGCCGATCTGAGACTGGCCACAAATTAGCACTGCGCTGAAATCGTGGAGCACGAGTCATACCAAAGGAATGGCATGAGCCATGCCCGATCCTGCTGAGATTGTGACCGGAGTCTCGTCCGTCCCAGTGGTATTCATGTTTGTGTGCCGGAAGGCAATGGATTGGAAATTGGTGTTTCCGAGACCAACAACAGTCGCATTGATTTGGTGCAGAACAGTGTCCCTCATGTTGAGCCTACGGCATTGTCAGTATCGTCAGATAAGTCAATGGATTGGACTCAACGTGGCCATCAAGGTGTTAACGTATGCTTTTAGAATTGATGTCAGCGCTTAAAGTTGAACAAAGATTTCGAGACAAAATACCTTTGGATGAGCAGGCATTGAATAGTTGGAAGACGAGCTGGTTTTTGGCCGCCAAGTACTATTTACCGGACAGTAAGGATCGGCGGTTAACTTACTAGAAGATCGAACAGACCGAGATCAATGTTGCCGTGTTGAGTACACTGAGGAACGATAATCAACAATGTCAAGATTTGCAGAGCAAAAATGACATACGCGGTTAAAACACCACTGGAAATAATGAAAATGGAAAGGGTTGTGATTGCCTTCTGGGTTCTAAATTGATTCTTTAGTCGGAATTGTGGTGAATGGATCAATACTTACGTTTTCAATGATGTCCTTCCATAATATAATTGATAGGTCAGCGTCATAGCAATAGAGATGTCAATGATGCTGGTTGAGACATCTCCTGCTATCGCCATCCACTATTAACTAGGTTCAGTGAGAGACTTCGGGACGTTTAAGGACTGGTTGTACTCGAAGTTCTCCGACATCAGTCAGAAACTTGCCGCCAGTATTTCTGAAATAGAATGAGACGCTAAATTAATAGCAGTCGATTCACACATACATCCTCCAAGTTGTGACTGGAGCCAGAGATGAGCGGCAGAAACATTTGACTATGACAGACAAAGGTCGTTACTTACCAATAGCGATGGCTATGATCGTTTAGAATCAGAAAGACATTCCTGCGGCTTGCGAATGGACAACATACTAAATGGAAACAGGGAGACAATAGACTAGAGCATAATGAAGCTCAATCCAAGTTCAGATATGATTTGGAAGGTAGCTCACCACAACGCAGGCCACATAAGTCCAGAAGGGTGCTCGATTGACTGGGGAAAATGAAAGGATTCAGTGCTTCAGTGATTTATCGATATCGGTAGAACGAACGGTTCCGGATTCGGAAGGCAAGGAATCTAAAATCGCATTGAGAACTGGTTGATACACTTGAGTTTTTCTTACAAATGTACAATGAGGGCTATTGTACCCTGTGAAACCATTCATATGAGAGCCGCGTCCGATATGGATGAACGAATGAACGACTAACCGTTACCATCGGCTCCGACTGATTTTAGTCTCGCAAGTGAGTATGTAGAGAAATAGAATTTGAAAGCCGTAATCACCGCGATGCTCCTGGAGTAAGTAGTATTAGGGTAGAGTCCTTACAGTGCGGCAAACTTTACCAATCGATTTCTGCAATAGCAAGGAGGCCTCCGAAGTCGATGACCAGATACTTGTAGACGCCAGCAGAAAACATGGCAAGTGAGGTTGAATCGAGAATCCTGAAGAATTTGGGTCAGACCAGTGTATCATGGAAGGGGGTTTAAATCGTACCAAAGCGAAGCCACCTATAGTCGTCGAGTTAAAATAAGCAAATAGAGAAACTGCGGACCGACCATAATTTTCAAGAAAGTTCTGTCGTTATCGTATGTTCCAAACTTGCAAGGGGAATATCAGTCATGGTCGGCTACGCCCGTCCCTGATAGATCCATACATAGATGATGGTCTGCAAGGTGGTAATTCCATAGAATCTACATTCCGAGGTCAACAACGGAATCTGCCCAGCGGAAACAAGAACCTTGCATTGACGAAAGAACAACGCCTATGAAGTCCGCTCCCATTGTAGGATTGAGGTCGACATGAATTGGAAAAGGAATGCCGGACGGAATTCCAGACGGAGTGCCTGTCGAATTTGTGGCCATGGTGTGGACCAAAAGATTTCGTGCTCTCCCAGATATATCAAGCACCGCTCCTCGGCCGGATTGAGGTCTTATCGCCATTACGGGCGCTTGACATTGGTGTATACATAGCCCCGAGCTCCATAAGTTCTGTTGGAAGTTCTGTTGGAAGCGACTCGGAGACAGATTGATTACCAGTTCCCGCCCAGTCCCCATGCCATAACGGTGGGAGTACGCCACAATACGGTGTTGATCTGCATCGTCTATTCCCCTTGTGGAAGGAGAAGGCAAGCGCAATGTCAACTCGGCACGATTCGGACCCGCGGATGAACAACACATTACCAAATTAGCACACAACGCCGGCGAATACTCTCGGAGCTTGCTCGTGAAGAAGGCCTCCCAATCGTTTCATGCAATGATCCCGTACTACATTGAAGGCCCTTCTCTTCCCAACTTACGTATCCGAGGCACTGAAGGCGAACGCACCAAGATCTCGGCACGAACTGAAGCTGGCGAACTGACTCGCACAAATGGCCCGGTTTGATCAATTCGGCGCTTCGGCGACCGTGAATTGCACAACTTCACTAGCATCCATTGACAGAAGGACACCTACCCACTTCGTCTCTCATGAGTGCAGACCTGAAAATCGAGGAGGGTACCACTCCCGCCTCCCAGCAATGTTCCGCCGCTCTGCATCCCGAGGACAGATACTTGAAAGGTCTTCGGCTCGCTCAAGTTTACTCGTAATCCTTGAACTATCGCTTGTTTTGCCGGATTTAACGAATCGTACCAGTGGATTTCTCATTACTGTGCTGCTCGTTACTTTGGATCAAACCATAGTACTCCGCCTCACAATTCGTTAAATTTCCGCTCAATGATGCCCAGGTCGCGACTGCTCTTCCTCAAATAGTCTCCCACTTCAACGCGTTGAATGATGTGACCTGGCCAGTGACTGCTTGTGCGTATGGTTCATGATTCGTGGCTCTCACTTGACACTGCGATTCAGATTTCCTGACACAAGGAGGATGTATTCTTTTTGTGGGTCAAGTGTTGAGATCGTTCCCCAAAAAACCCATTTACTTGTGGTCGACTGCGCTTTTTGAAATCGGATCTTTGATATGCGCGCTCAGCAATTCTATGCCGCTATTCATTGCTGGGAGAGCCATTGCCGGCTGTGGCGCAGCTGGGTAAGACCCGTTTTTTTTTTTTCAATTAACCCGCGAAGTTTGAAGCTTAATCCATAGTATTCAAATGTCTGTTGCAACCCTGACCCCTGAGGAATTTGAACACTTTTAATTTTCGGCTTTGAAGCTTACGGGGACACAGATAACGCCTCTTGATAAGCGACCAGTGCTGTACTCGACCTTCGGAGGGATCATCGGCGTATCCGCTGTATTGGGCCCTCTTTTAGGTGGTACCTTTACCGGTGCGAAATCTGCATTTTTATCACGTCCGGGTCTAGAATAATAATGGTATCACAGATAAAGTCACCTGGAGATGGTGTTTTTGGAGTGGGTTCTCCACACTCTTGCTCATGCTTCACTGACGAAGTGTCATTTTATGTGAAAAGTCAACTTACCGGTAAAGGTGCTCCAGCTTGCCACAGTGTGAACACTAACCAAGTTATCAGTGTGGGGCTGTCGGTGCTGCAGTGGTATTTTTCCTGCTCAAGCTTCGTCCACTACCGCAGGTGCAAGACCAAAAGAACCATATGCAAAAATGGATGCGGTAACATATCTGGTCTTCATTTCCTTTAAATAAATATCTAATTTCCCACAGCCTCGACTGGGCTGGCGCAACGCTTATTCTAGGATCCTTCGCTTCTGTCCTTCTTCCTCTGCAATGGGGCGGCAACGTCAAATCTTGGAGCAACCCGACAGTTATAACACTCTTCGTGGTCTCGGCAATACTACTCTTCGTCTTCCTGATCTGGGAGCGGTTCATGGGACTCAAAGCTATGGTTCCACTGCGACTTTTGACTCGGCGGACGCAGGTGGGGGGTGCTATCGCTGGGGTATGTGCTCCTTAACCCTCAAATATGTTCCTGGTGACACCATGCTTCATAGTTTCTCGGATATCTGGCAATGTTATTGGCTACAGTATGTGTGCGTTGAGATAATTGACGATTGCTCATGGTGCAATAACCTTCAAGTACTACCTTCCACTCTGGCAAGTCCTCCGAATCGATGAACCATACCTCAATTGAAAGTCACTAGGTATCAGGCACGCGGGCAGACCGCCATCCAATCGGGCCTCAGTATCTTGCCCTACCTTATCGCCCTTGTCGTTGGTGCGGATAAGATCCAACGACACCCTCAGGTACTGACCAGGATTATAGCGGCTGGTATAGCAGGGGCCATGGTGACGGCAAGTCTCGCTGCTCTCCCTCCTTCTGTCATGCGATACTTAACCCCTTCCCCAGAAATTTGGGAATTATTGGTGGTTCCTTTTCCTATGCCCAATCACGACAGCTGTGGCAGCCGGCTTGTTGTTCACCCTTCGTGCCGATACACCCACCGCACATCTAATCGGATTCCAGATTCTATATGGTGTCGGTGTTCCTTTGGCGTACACATCTATATGTTCATAACCTAACTTGATTAGATTGGAATTGGCGCCACTTTCCAAAATGTTTTGATCGCAGTCCAGGTCTGTCCGCGCAATTGTTTAAAATATGTATATGGCTCAACTTGACTTGAGGTTGACTTCGCTGATGAAGAGGACATGATTCCTCAAGTAACGGCTTTCATTGTAAGTCATTCGTGTGTCTTTACGGCTCTGACTGACTACATCTTGATACTATGCGTGTTTTTTTTTAGAGTTTCACTCAGATCCTCGGCGGCATTGTCGGAATCGCGTCAGTTTTCATCTTCTCTAGGAGGAGCACAAGTTTGAGCGGTCTACAGTGTTGCAGGCAGTATTTTCGCCAACAAATTCAGACACAATCTTGGGGTTTATGCTAGTGATCTGCCACCGGATGCCAAGGCAGCCGTGCTACGCACAGTTACCGTGATCAAACTATTACCCCCAGAGTTGCAGACTCAAGTTGTGGACGCCTACGCTCGAAGTCTTGGCCCCATATTCCTTATCAGTGTCGTCGCAACGATCTTGTCATCTCTATCGGCCCTGTGCGTTGTCGAGAGCCACTGCAATGAAGCTCTCTTAACATATGGTTACAGGTTCATCGCGAATGTCAATATCCGTGCCCGCGCCAAAGCCCTGTCGGAATTGCGGGCTACAGCGTAGGGTGGAATCGCCTGTAGTACAAGACTAGTACAAGAGAATCTAACGATGTCATTTCCTGTTTCTTTTGCAATTCTTTACATGTAACTGGTGTATGATTATGGAGAGACAGGAGTCGATATTCGAACGGTGTCGCTAACAAATGATACACTCATCCGAGTCTTACGGATCGAGCAACCACTGAGGACGATCAGGAATTGAGCATCAGTGCAGCATTGCAAAATTGTGTGGGCCGCGTACTTCGGGAACAACAGCTGCCTAATCCGCACGGACAATAGGTGGCCCATTCCGAGTCTTGCCAGACCCAAACAGCCGCGCGCCAAGACCTATGGATTTCACGTCTGACCCAGGAATGAGCAGGCGCGAGTCGAGACTCGACCTACCTCGAGGGCGCCGGGCGCCGATTGCTCGCTACTGCTCGGTACCGTGAGCGACGTACTAAGTGCCGGAGTTTAAGTAGCACTACGCCGCCCGCGAAGAATTCCAGCCGGGATGCTTTTTTTTTTTTTTTTTTTTTTTTTTTTTGCGGTGCTTAGATTGTGACTAAGAGCCCATAATCGTAATTATGGTGCCCCCCTTGGGTCTAGGCTTTCACCCCCTTTTGGGCCAACATTGGTTCGTCAGTCACAATCGCACAAAGGAGTCTTTCGGGGAAC
This sequence comes from Mycena vulgaris, assembly GCA_029204335.1. Classification (NCBI taxonomy): domain Eukaryota; kingdom Fungi; phylum Basidiomycota; class Agaricomycetes; order Agaricales; family Mycenaceae; genus Mycena; species Mycena vulgaris. Next base: position 435,122 of record JARGYA010000035.1, read on the forward strand.
GTGACCCGAAATAGTTGTTGCGTGACTCCACGCCAGGAAGGAATGCCTTTACGCAGACCATTGTCTTTTATAGACGGTACTGTGGGACTCGGCTGACACGCAATACCCACTAAACCTCCTGATGGTTGATGCGGGACTCAAACCCGCGGCCGTGTTCCAACGGCGACCGGCGCATTGGCTCGGCCGGATCAAATGGCATATCCACACAGCCATCTGATCCCATTGGAGTGGTTTCACCGGGTTCGAACCCTCGCGGGACCCGGGACTTCAAAAATCAATCAGAAGTCAGGACAGCATGATTAACCACTCCGCCATGCCGCCCCCCAGCCGGGATGCTTTTGTTTATTGTACAAAGTCTGGAAACGCCGCGCGACGATTGCGAAGGCGCCCGAGTCGTCGCGGACGTTCCCAACAAGAATGTGGGGCGGAATTAGTATCATCTTGAAAAGCTCCAAATATTTGCTTAATGCTGTCGCGCCTGGCGCGAATTCGGGTGGTCACGGTAGCGTCACAACTCACCTCTTCAGTGACCAGTCACTGCCGCTTTCTATAGTACTAGTCCAGCTCGGTCTGCGTTCCCAGCCACGCTTCCGATGCGCAAATTCCCCACATTCTAGACCACTCAGAGCGCTCGACACTGACGGCTTTCAAAACGGCGAGTCGGCGACAGCCGATCCACCCTCACCCGCGAGTGGTGGTCGCCAGCCGCCGCGAGTCTCTCGTAGACAGACGCTTCAAGAGTACCTTGACACCACCGTTACCGCTGCTTGTCCCAAGCTCCGCGCTCAAGCTGCGACCGCGCCTCTGTCTTCGGACGATCCTTCAAATACGATTACCTGCCTCATCGCAAGACCTCGTACTATGAACGCAAATGTGACCCTCGATTATCCAACTCAAGTTACAGGTAGAATTTTTAACGACCAGAGCTACCCTGGTGTTTGTTACAAAGTTGTGGCCCAGAACTCAAGCAGAATCAAGCTGAGAAGATCTTAAGAGCGTCCAATGGGCGTTAAAAAAAATCTAGCTCGTTTGGGCTACATACGGCGCATGAGTTTCCTTCCACGCGGTATTGGTCTCGCCTTTTAATATTTATGGGCTTGACCAAGGCGGCTGACGCGGGTGACTGATCGTCAAGAGGCTAAACTTTAATCACATACGCGCAAACACTCGCTCTTCCTCATCTCTCTTGCCTTCCACCACCACCACCACCGATGAATACCCCTCTCCCTTTCAGTTCTTCCTCTACCTTTGGGCGCACACTCCTTCTCGATACGCTCCTTCCTCGCGCCCCTCCGCATTCCTTTCATACATTGGGTACTCCCTTCATCGTCCCTCGACGCGAGTCCTGATGCAGCCTTCCCAGCGCCGCGCCCAACTTGCCGCCCGTGCTTACCCGCTTTCAATCTCGCCCACTCCACCATCCCTCTCGACCCCGACCCCCGTCGAGACCGCGGCGCTCATCAACCTTGCCAGCGCCCAATACCAGCGCGTTTTCTTCCTCCCGACGTGTTCTTTGTCCCCACCTCGGCGCCGACCCCCCGTCGAGACCGCGACGCTCGCTGGTGTCGTCCAATCCCACCCATTCTCCACCCCGCCACGCCGCCCCCCGTTGAGATCGCGACGCTGCCAGGGGATTGGAACCGATGGGCCCAGCTACGGCAAGAGATGTTGAGTCTCCTGATGGATAGACGTCGGTTCGCGGGACCAGGTTGTATCAGGCTCCCTCCCGCCGATGTCTCGTCGCCCCAGCATCAAGAGCTCGCCAGCAGCTCTCGTCGCCGCCCCCCATCGAGTCGCCAGTCGAGAAGACGAAACGGGGACGAGCTGCGCACGGAAGGAAGCTGTCGCGCGTAGGGATGGATAGACGAGGGTCCGTGAGACCAGGCCACACCAGGTTCCCTCCCGCCGATGCCTCGTCGCCCCAGCATCTCGAAACTGACGCATCCTCCCGTCGCCGCTTCCCGTTACGCTTCCGTCGAGGACCCCAAGAGAAAATATCGAGACTGGCACCAGCTGCGTGCAGGACGGAAGTGTCGTGTAAAGGGATGGATAGACTCGGATCCGAGGAACACTCACTTCCCCTGATACCCCGTCGCCCCGGCATCCTCCACCGACATTTGCCCTGCTGGCTGAAGACGAAGATGACGACCGCACCGCATCTCACCCTACCACCACCACCGACTCCCATCCCGAGAGGACCACGACGCGAAGACCAAGATGTGCGGCCGACTAGGGACGCCTGGCCGACTCGCACGCCGCGGTACGTGGTCGATCCGACTCAGACCGACGCTGGCCCCCGGGGGCGGACGCGCTTCGACTCGGGAAGCGTCCGGCTGAGCAGCTTTCGGATTGGAGTTGGTCTTTGGTGTCAAGGGTGATATCGTGGTCAGTATTTTTTTTTTATCCGCATCCCATTCTTCCCGATCCTGATTCGTCTTTTTTTTCAGGTTTGTCGTCGTCTTCCCGCCTGTCTCGGTGTCTTTTCCTCGACGCTGACAGCCGCCCCACGCCACAAGGCACCCCACGCCCACCGGCACCCTCCTGCTCTTGTTTTTCCGTCCTCCAACCACGCGCCTCCTGTGCTTCCTCAGCACCAGCGTACAATGCTCCCTTTCACTGATCACGCCGACACGGCACCCCACGCCGACCGGCACCCTTCTCAAATTTTTCTCGGTCCCCACGCGCCCTTCAGTGCATCCTCCGTGCCTGCGCTCGTTCATGCGTTTATGTCTTTCGGTTTGGGGGCTCCCACCGGTCTCCTCCATCCCACCTCGCTCGTCTTAATGGTCATACTTACATACCGCGCCGACGACTCACGAGGCTCCACAACCATTGCCATCCTTCCTTTACTTACTCGTTTGGTATACACCTACTTACATTTTCTCGTGGCGTTTGCGAGTGCTGTATCGGAATTTATTTATTGCGCCAGCTGGCTGGTTTCTCGTCTATTTTGTGGTGATAGCTTAAGTTTCTTGCATTCCCAAAGAGTTCCCAAAGAGCCAGAATACATAGACATTAGACGATTGATCTATAATAAACAATGTCTCTCCACAAATCCACATCTAGTTGCTCAGCGAGGACGCGATCTCTAGCGCACGCAACGCATCCCGCAGCAAGTCCTCCGCATCCTCGACGCCGACGCTCATCCGGACGAGCCCGCCCGTAATACCGCGCTCCTCGCGCTCAGCCTCTGGGATGGACGAATGCGTCATGGTCGCGGGATGTTCAGCCAGGCTTTCGACGCCACCCAGACTTTCCGCGAGCGTGAATATCCGCAGCTCCTCCAAGAACTTGAGGGCCTGCGCCTCCGTGCGGAGGCGCACACTCACGATCCCGCTGTAGGGAAAGTCGCCCGCGCCGTCCGCGCCGACGCCGGGCAGCTTCTGGATCCAGCGCCGCGCGTGCGGGCTGAGGCTGTGCCACGCGACGGCATGCCGTGCGTGCGTCGCCAACCCGGGGTAAATCACCTCCTGGACGGCCGGATGCTGCTGCAGCGCCTTCGCGAGGAGAAGCGCGGACGTGCCTGCGGCCTGCATGCGCAGCTGCAGTGTCTTGGCGCCGCGCTGCGCGAGATAGCAGTCGAACGCGGATGGCACGGCGCCGTGCGCGTTTTGCAGGAACGTGAGCTTGGAAAGGACCGGGGAGAAAGGCGGAAGGACAACGCAGCCGAGGAGGACGTCCGAGTGGCCGTTGATGTATTTCGTCAGGGAGTGGAGGACGATGTCGGCGCCAGGGATGGTGGTGTTGTCTGGGAGTTGGATGGGGAGGAGGGGGGACGCAAAGTAGGGGGATAGGAATGTGTTGTCTACGAGGACGAGGGGACGCGTTGGGGGGTAGTTGTGGCTGGCGATCACGTCCGCGGGTTGCGAATATATTTCTGTAAGGAGGGCGGAGATGTCTGGCAGAGAAGGCAAGAGGAGAAGGGGATTTGTCGGCGATTCTAACCATATCAGCTGAAATTTCGGTCGTTAGATCGGTATCCGTGAAAGAATAGAAATAAACGAACCTTCGTATTGGGCCTCAGTGCGGCGCGAACTTCCTCGACGCTGCCCTCCGGGTTAACCCAGCCGACTTCTAATCCGGACAATTCTTTCGCGACCCTCATCATATACCGCCATGTCCCGCCATACACGTCGTTCACAGCAATGATATGCGCGTCCGCGCCGAGTGACTGTATCACAGTCGCGGTCGCGGCACTGCCAGACGCGAAAGCAAGCGCGTTTGCCCCGCCGGTCTCTATTGACGCAAGCATCGCTTCTAATGCGGCGCGAGATGGATTCTGCGACCGCGTGTACTCGAAACCCTTGAAGGACCAGGTTCAGGGCACGCTGCGGAGTAAACATCGACCGTATTCACCTTGTGGTTCCCAACGCCATTCTGCTTGAAGGTCGTGCTCAGCGAGATAGGGGGTATCACAGCGCCGGTCTCTGCTGACGGCTCGGACCCTACGTGGATCGCGCGAGTCGCAAAGCCCCAGGACGCCTCCTCGCTCTTGTGGTGAACGCCGTTAGCGCCGTTTGTATGTGATGTGCCATTTGTAAGTGCAACCATAGTGTCTAGTGGAGGATCTGGAGAAGTGGGGAAGGGTGAAACTGTCTAGGGACGAGAATAAGAGAGGGAATATATAGTTGCTGGACACAGCGAATTTGTAACGGAATGACAGAGGATAACGCGGGATAACGCCATTATTCCCGCCGTCTTCACGTGTGCCTTACTCAGTCGGAGACAAGTTAGGACCGCTGGGCAGCTGTAATCTGCTGTAACGGTGCTGTTTGGTACGCCGATGCTGCGTCATAACTTCCCATGGAGGAATAACAGGAGGGCTTGGCCTCGGGCTAGTCTCGAATCATGACATCCCAATTTGGGAACCCTGGTCTGGACCATAACCAGCCACTTAACCGTCTAGAAGAGATACTCGTTGCACTCGCAATCAGACACTGCCAATCACCAAAGATGCCGGTCTTCACAGCCACCGACGAGGACCCCAGCACTTCGCGACCGACATTGAATGGAAAGCAGGGCATCAATAATTCTGAAGATATTCCGAGGTCCTCCATGAGGCATATAGTCTCTCTCCCAAGTTTTAGAGCCAAGACGCGGGAAGTGCCCAAACAAGACCCCCAAAAAGTCGAAAACTGAGACGCACATGTACGGTTAAGTAGGCTGGTTACGGCCCAGACGGGATTCCCAAATTGGGATGTCATGAGGGTCTGTGTTCGAGACTAGCCTCGTGCATAAATTATAACAGTTCCACAGCATTCTTTAAGTATTTATTGGATCAGAATCATCCAGGCCAAGATGAAGTAAAAGAGACTTTCATCGCTTTCAGCATGGTTCGACCCAAAAAAGGACGAATGAAACTCACAGAAGAGGGTATACAGCAAGCAGAATACGTTGTTGCTCTATTTTAGTGCCGTCAAGAAAGTTGACGGACGCTGAGCAAGACAAGAGTCAGCTGGTAGAAGCCACAAAAGTGTAAAGCTACGCACCCCAGATGCACCACGCCCAGGCGAGGAGAGCGATCGGTGCTCTGATATACATGGGACGAACGAAGCAAGCGACAAGAGCGGCGATGTTGAGAGGCGCAACACAGTAACCTAATACACAGAGACCCTGGAAGAAGGAGCTGTATTCCAGATTATTAAACGAATGAGCTGTCAAGTATGCAGAGAACGTACACTCTGCCTCCCAGAAGCTGGTGTTCCATCAGCCTGTGCGGCTCGAAAAACGACAAATAAACTCTTACTTTGGCTTGAACAGTCACGGTCAAGGCACCAATTGAGCAGATAGCTATGACACTCGTAAAAATGTTGAGGGACTGGTCTTCTGGTGCCTACATCGAGTTATTCAAGAACGGGAAAATAAGGCAAGGAAGAAAGCGTACAGTGATGCTCATCATAATTCCGAGGAGAAGGCAGAGGATGAGGGGACCCCAGAGATCCCAATCTCTGCCAGCTTGTCAACGAGAGGTCCAGAAAAATCGTAGTGCACCAACCGGAGTACTTCACGGCCAGTAGCTCGACGAGGGTACAGAACTTGAACAAGCTTGGAATAAATCGAAAGCAAGTCGCGTGCCTGTGCGCAAGAAAATGAGATTAGAGCAAGGCTGCTTTATAGGCACTCATATAGCACTCACTATCGTTGTGGACACCGGCTCATCGAGCGTGTCCGCACCGGAGAAGCTGCGGGGCATTTGGTCAGAGTTCCATCGCGTGAGAGCGGCCACGCGTACCGCCTCTCGACTTGGACGCCGCCGACAGTCGATCTGGTCGGCCGTGCCGCACCACTTCCAATATTACCCGACAGCGAAGGACTGGCTCTACCATTTCCAGAGGATGGAGGGGCCAGCTGCTCGGGTTCCCTAGCGCGCCCTTTCCCTTTACTGGGGGGTGGAGGCGACTGCGCAAGGGTTGGATGAGAGAATCCGGGGATGCTCTCTTCGTCTAGGTCATCATCGTCGTCTGAAAATTCCAAGGCTTAGTTGCAAGAAGGGTGTGGGCCATGTTCAGGTACCTGCTTGAATGAATTGCGAATGGGCGCTGAGGGGCGTCGCCGGGATAGCCATTCACACACAAAATGCGGGTACGTGCCAGCAACTGAAGTGTCACAATGTGTGACAGTCACGGACTTACGCGTCGCGGTCAACTCGTCTCTCTCTTCACTCCCTCACATCGACGGCAAATATGGTACGTTTTGTCGCGTTCTCGTATTTAAATGACCCATATTTCCCCAGGGGAACACTCCTTCCGGCGGAATGCCTCCAGCAGACGGCGCCCAGAATCCGCAAAACAATAAAGACGAGAAGAAGAAAGATGAGAAGAAGAAATGGGAACCCCCGCTGCCCACTCGCGTCGGAAAGAAGAAGCGTCGCGGGCCTTCCGCGGCATCCAAACTGCCTGCCGTGTTCCCCACCACCCGTTGTCGCCTGAAGCTGCTCAAGATGGAACGAATCAAGGACTACTTACTTCTCGAGGAGGAGTTTGTCCAGAACCAAGAGCGCCTCAAGCCCGAAGCGACTCGGGAGGAGAAGAACGAGGAGGATAGGTCCAAAGTCGATGACCTCCGTGGAAGCCCCATGGCGGTTGGCACAATGGAGGAAATTATCGACGACGACCACGCGATCATAAGCACGGCGTCTGGGCCCGAGTACTACGTCTCCATAATGTCCTACGTTGACAAGGAGCTCTTGGAACCTGGGTGCCAGGTTCTATTGCATCACAAGTCGCAGGCGATCGTTGGTGTCCTCGACGATGACGCCGATCCTCTGGTCAGCATCATGAAACTGGACAAGGCGCCGTCGGAGAGTTACGCCGACATCGGTGGCCTCGAGCAGCAGATTCAGGAAATCAAGGTTTGTCCTCTTCACTTGCAGAACTCGCGTGATCTCACTGCTGCTTAGGAATCCGTCGAGCTTCCGTTGACGCATCCTGAGCTGTACGAGGAGATGGGAATCAAACCGCCAAAAGGTGTCATCCTCTACGGAGTCCCCGGAACGGGCAAGACCCTCCTCGCGAAGGCTGTCGCCAACCAAACATCCGCTACTTTCCTTCGTGTCGTGGGCTCGGAACTCATCCAGAAATATCTCGGAGACGGCCCTAAACTCGTCCGGGAGATGTTCAGAGTTGCTGAGGAGCACGCACCCAGTATTGTGTTTATTGACGAGATCGATGCCATTGGAACCAAACGGTATTTGCCCTTGCCATATTTTCGTCGACTCATACTCAATAAATATTCCTAGGTATGATTCCACGTCCAGTGGTGAACGCGAAATCCAACGGACAATGCTGGAACTTTTGAACCAGCTGGATGGGTTTGATACGCGCGGGGACGTCAAGGTGATCATGGCCACAAACAAGATCGAATCCCTCGACCCTGCCCTCATCCGTCCCGGTCGTATCGATCGCAAAATCGAATTCCCGCTACCCGACGTGAAAACCAAGCGGCATATCTTCAGGTTGGCTGCTCAGTAATGATGTTTTCCTGTATCTGAAATCCGGCAGATTACACACAGCGCGTATGAGTCTCAGTGAGGATGTAGATTTGGAGGAGCTAGTGATGACCAAGGACGATCTCTCTGGCGCTGATATCAAGGCCGTATGTACCGAGGCGGGTTTGCTCGCTCTTCGGGAACGACGCATGCGCGTCAACAAGGCTGATTTTACTGCTGCAAGAGAGAAGGTGAGTTTGTCCGCTATTTTCTCATTCTATGCTTATAATCTTCTGTAGGTTCTATACCGCAAGAATGAGGGCTCGCCTGAAGGTCTTTACTTGTAGTTGTACATTTGTTACGCGTCGTAATATTCTTTCTGCGCAATCTTCCTTTAAATCCCCATATGGAATCCAGATAAATGCACCCGTCACCTGCCTTTCTAAGCCTCAATCTCAACCTTTTCGCTTGAACCATCGATAACCTCAATGAACTCTGGCCCGTATCCTGAGCAAGATGGCCAGTCCCATGCGACATCACATCGACACCCAGTCTTTTATTTCGACGATGGCTCCCTCATCCTTCAAGTTGAAGCTGTGATATTCAAGGTCCATCGAGCATTACTGACTCGACATTCCCCGTTCCTTTCCTCCATGGAAAGCCTGAGCCCTCGAAATGGGTCTCACGGTACCTCGGAACCTTCGGCCAGTCGAGGAGTGGTGGAAACTCAGTGCATGGATATTGATCCCGCTCGAAAAGTGTCAGTGCTTGACTTCGAGGTCCTCCTTGAGCACCTGTATCATGATATGTGAGTGCATAAATGTTACACTTTATGTGTTCACCACCTCTGGCATTACCTCCTGATATTGCGCACGATGGAGTGTAACGATCTTGTGTCATTTATTGTTCGGAGCAATATCGAAATGCTGATGCTCCTTCTTGAGCCCTCTGTCTTCGGACGGTCCGTTTCCTCGGATTGCTTCCATCGTCCGCGTATCTTCACCTGGGCAGCTACATTTTCCGCGGATCCACGAGATAGCTTTGCGGCATTTCGCGGATCTGTTTCCCAGTGGCCCGGCTCCATTTCTTCACCCACGACCTCTCGAAGAGGCTCTGGCTCTCGCAAACTCTTTCGGCGTCACTTCTGTAAGCCCCCCATCCTCATTCCCTTCCTTTCTCCAACTCAGAGGACCGGACTGAATGACGATGCATAGATTCAGAAGGGATTGTTCTACAGCCTCGTGACTTCTACCAACTTTGACACCGAGGGTACCGCCTCTCATGACAGATCGGAGGGAGACTCCCGCTCTCGGCCATCTCCTGTTGATGGTCTCGAGGCAGAGAAGACACTCATACAAGGAAAAACCGCCCCCCCTGGAGAGTCTGAGTCTATGCCTCAACTGGAGGCATCCGATTCACCCGCAACCGCCCACAGATACCTGCTCTCTCCACGCGATTCGCAGCGGTGTATGCGCCTCATGACCCACCTTATAGACCACTTTTCTCCGATTTTGTTTACCGCTCCTGCTGCGCGCCACATGGCGTGCACCGACGTTGTTGCAGACACGTGGATGAGACTCGTTATACAGCCTGCAATTGACGATGAAGGCGTGTATAAGCCTCTGGAGACTCTTGAACGCATCAAGAGTGTTGATTGGGGGAAAGCGGGGCTTTGCAGCGCATGTGTATTGGAGAAACATTCGGAATGGACCGAGGAACAGCAAGTGGTATGGAGCCTAATGGATCAGTGGCTAGACCTGTGAAACCTAGCTATAGAGCGGGTTCCGCGTCCACGGCCAATCCAGGTTTGATCCGCCGCTGGAATCGCCTTTCGTTTGCATTAATCAGACGACAGGAATAATGCCCAACGATAATGGAATGTAATAGAGCTCATGTATCCGGAATGTCTACACCCAAGTATTTCAACTTCCTTCGTTTTCTCTTTTCCTGCAGCCTCACGGCTTCCTGTTCGCGATGCAAAGAAGATTTCTACAACTTCGGGCCGTACCTGCCAATCCTGGTCGTATCTGTGGGTGAAAGTTCCCCGTTGGGGGAGACTCCCCGTCAACCGCCAGTTTGTCAAGGGACATTATTCCTACATTTCCCGAATCAATGGACGACCACGGCGCTTGCTCGGCACCACATTTCTCCCGAGGTTTCAACAACTCTATAAAAGTACCCGCGAACGTCTTGATTGGCGCCGGGACCCACATAATACGGACCGGTAACTGTTGGCGGAGTGCGCCACTCTAGGGTGTGATGCGCGTTTGATAGCTGCGGGCGATTTGTCTTGAAGCGGCGGCAATTTTTATGACGCAAAAAAAGAAGGCAGTAAAAGTTGCTAGATCGAGTGATCCGATTGGCTCTTATACTTACTGCAAGCATCTTTTTTCTTTCTCGTATAACAAGCATCTCCGACCTCAATAGCCGAGTCTTGTACTCTGGGGGCTCAACGCACAACACAACAGAACATTAGCGAGCTTGTCTATTGCGGTCCTTATCGCTTGTGCTGACATGCGTCCTTGTTCTTCGTTCCTTACGCGTTCTTTACAGTTGTTCGTCTGCGGTGTGGCAATCTGCTTTCAATTGTCGCTGATCTGGACGTCCATCATTGCCTTGAACCTTCAATGTATTGTTTTCCCGAATATTAGCGGTAAGACAAACAGGTGTGGCGACAAGAACATGGAGAGGCCTGCATCCTCACCATCAAAGGCATGCATCGTTCTCAATGAATGTGGCGACGCTGTGCTATGAATCACAATGGCTGTAACTAACCAAATGGACATAGTAGGCCCACAAAACAGAAAAATCGCGCCCACAAGGGGCAACGAGAAACTCCCCCTCTCGCGTCGGTAAACGAACACCTTTACTGTAACCACCCACAGAAAACAACAAGATCAAAACCTTTAAAATGCCCTCCTCTTCCGGACTTCCATCTTCACTTCCTTCAGCCCCTACCAACAACCTTCGCCATCGATTCGGCATGAATTCGAAGCAACCTCTTCTTCCCAGTACCGTACCGTCCTATGGCATCTCTTCTGACAACAAGGACGTCGAGCCTGCCGTCTCTGCCTCGGAAAACGTCAGGCGATTGACCTGGGGGATTTTCCAAGTGGCGTATGGGGCACCTGTGCGCCACCTTTCGTTCAATGGTCTCCGACAAAGTATGGAAGACCTCCGCCACTCCGCACCCTCCGCTGGCCGCCTGCTCGTCGAGATTTACAGAACGGCACGCACACCCGTCGCCGTTCATTTGCTCTCTGCTATGTTACTTATCACCGCCCCGGCGTTTTCATTGTATCTCTCGGCCTCTATCCTCGGCATCGTGCGTCTCTTACTCCGCCACTATATATTGGATGTGCATTCACTCATTTCCAGGTCGAGGAGTCCGTGGCGTCTCGGACAATATCCGAATTGCATGTCAACAGATTGCAAGTATTGGTTTTTATGTGGCTCTTCATCGCCATAATGAGTACCTTGGCTAATCGTATCATGTGGGCATTTTGTGTGCGCCGAAAGAACCTGCTTGATTAAATTTGTCCAGGGTCGATACTGCGTTTGCGCTGAAGGGGCACCTTCGAGCGCATTTCCTACCACAATTGGTAAACGGTCGGTTAACATATCTCGTGCTCATTGATTTCCTGCTCACCTGTCCCGGTTATAGCCAGTCTCCGGTTAGATATGACGGCTTTACAAAGTACTAAAAGTCATTTGCCACTCCTGGTTTTGAAGCTAATACCGCCGTTGCAGGCCGCAAAGCCCTGAGATCTCTTCCCGAGGAATACGGATTCGAGATGGAGGTGCCTGGCTTCAGATTCTTCCACGAGATCGTCACAAGGCTTCGCCATTTCCTCACGGTCGTCGCTGAGGTGGGCGTCCTGGTGATGGTAATCTCCCTCAGGGAATTCCACGAGGCGCAATTACTCGCGTTCTTTTCTGTCATGCTGCCGGCAGTGATGCTGCTCAAGCCCAGCACCGGCGTCGGTGGAGCAGGTGAGCTACGCCCGGATTTTCGCGGCGATTCGAGGCTGAGATGCCCCCAGGATATGTTTTTTGGACGCCTAACGTCGATTTCTATTACTTGGCCGCCCTGTACAAGATTGCCTTCTCTCACCATTTCAGGCCGACGCTCGCGAGGGATGGTATGTGCTCGTACATCGCGCAAGAATACCAGCGCGTGTCCAGGGCCCTCGGATATCTCAACGTCGAGACCTTGACGATCCAAGCTGCGATCCAAGTGCAATGGTACTGGGATATGCTCCACAGCCTCATCGTCGACTATCCCTTGGTGCGTTTGCCTACTGATTTTTATCCTCCGGACGTTGACTCGGTGTGAAGCCGTTGTGCGCGTTGATACTTCCCTGGTCAGACCCGCTTTCGTCGCTCGTCACGATGGTGCTCGTGCAGCACGCTACCATGACTCTGCAGCAAAGCATCTACCAGCTTAGGGGAAGCCAAGGACCGGACACTATGGCCGAAGTTCTGGGGTGGGCGGAACGCCTTTACGAGGCGGTGGCTTTCGATACGGAGCTGCACCGCGGGACGGCCAAATATCCCGACCCTGTCTCGAGCCACGCGGATGGTATGAAGGTCTCGTTCCGGTGAGAGTTCTGGCGCCACTCGTTGGCACGTATACTGAGCGTCCTGCATTCCTTTTCAGCAACGTCTCATTTAGACACAGCACGGACGGAGCGCTTGCCGTCTCCGACGTGTCCTTTGATATCTCGGCAGGAAGCTTAGCGCTCGTCGTCGGCGTCAACGGCTCGGGCAAGTCTTCCCTCCTCTCTCTTATCCCGGCGCTGCAGGAGCCCTCGGAAGGGCAGATCCTGATCGACGACAGGCCGCTCGCCGACTACGATGTGGGGAGCGTGCGCGGGGCGATGGCGTGCCTTTCTCAGGACGAGGAAATGTATCCCCTCTCTCTGCGGGCGAACATGCTGATGGGTGGGGTGCGCAGTGCGGGGCACGATGCGGACGTGCTGGAGCGGGCCGCGCAGATGGGCTGTGCGACGAGGCTCATAGACAAGCTCCCGAAGAAGTGGGACACCATCCTCGACCCGGCGTCGGTTTCGGCGCAGAGCATGCAAGGTTGTGGAAACGGGTACATATCGCCCGCAGCTATGGACCAGCTCGAGGCGTACGGGCCGAGCTTTAGGCCCACCGCTGTGTCTGGTGGGGAAAGGCAGCGGTTGGCAGCGTATGTCGTTTTGGCTTATGGTTTGCTTTTTGGTTGACGTGAGTGTGTAGGACGCGCTTGTTCTCGCGCTTGCTTCACCGCGAGGACCGCGTACGGCTGATTGTGTGCGACGAGGCGACGGGGGCCCTGGATTCGCGGGCCGAGAGGGATATCCTCAAGCGAGTGAAAGACATGAGGGTCGGGAAGACTGTCGTCTTTGTCACGCATAGGTTCGGGGACCTCGTCAAGGAGGCGGACGTTATCCTGTGAGCTCTGCGATTGTGTGCTGGTTCCTTGTCGGCTGACGTAGGTGATAGAGTCATGAAGGAAGGGAGGCTTGTGCAGCAAGGTACACACGCGGAACTGATGCTGGACGCCAGAGGGGAGTATGCGGAGATGTACAGTGCACAGGCTGATGGATTCCTCTGAGGGTCCTTTGCGGCACTCTCCATCCCAGACACGGTTCTCTTTAATTTACGGTCCTTTAATTACATTTCCGCCGGTTGTGCAACGTCCCATCGTGTAGCACAACGGCCATTCTGCCGGTTGTGCAATGTACCATCATGTAAACGGCGGTGTGAAGCTGGACCCACAGAAGGATACCGTTTCATCGGCGAATGGAGGGCAATGAGTTGCGGACCCACTTAGGTCTTGGGTTACAATGTATTGGCAGATTTCGCTTTAAGGTTACTCCTTCAGAGATATCCTAAGATGGGATTTTCAAATTTCACTGGGAGTGGAGGAGCGACAGGATACAAAGCGAGACCAGGGCAAAACAAAGAGAGATACGCAGAGGCCCTGGGAGGAACAATGGAGGTAGATGGCTCTAGCCTCGTCCCCATCCGGTAGTCATCAGCAAATAAGAGCAAACCCATCACTCGCTAAAGCTCGGCAGGTGGTCCGTTGGAGACCGCGTTGACCACTGGAGTGTGGTGGTCCTTGACGAGGGTGGACTTGTCCGGGTCGAGCTAGGAGGTGAGGACAACGAAATAGCGTGGTGTTAGGTGCGAGCCACGAAACTCACGGTGCTCATGTTCTTGTCGAGGAGGTCGGAGAATCCCGAACCAGAGGCCAAGCTTAAGGCCGAAACGGGAAGGGCCAGGAGACATTGACGCGGCTGCAATACTTACGTCCCTAAGTCTTTTAAACCTTGAATCTAATGCATTGAGTGAGGACTTTTGGTCGGGCTGGGTAATCATATATAACTCTTCAACGAGTCCGCGGATACTACAGTATGTCCCGACACACTATTCATAAACCTTGCCTTCTCCGAGCATATGCCCATTCCCCCAGAAACTTTGCACAGACGGGATGCAATCTGCGAGGAGCCGCATGGTGCCTGAAATATACGCGTGAACGACCGTCTTCTGCTTGCGAAATTAGTGCCCACCTGACGGCACCTCGGAACCTCCCTGCCACACTCCGATATCGCGGAGTTTCCACGACATGAACGAATGCGTGTGCATTCCTGTGAAGGAAAGCTGGCAGAAAGTGTTAGGGAAGAACGGCGTGCGAGTAAGTAAACCTACTTCTGTTGCCGCACGGCGGGGATGTGATCCACCGACCTACAGCGAGAGGTTCTTCAGTCCCGGTAGTTTCAGAGCCAAAAGGTCAAAAAGCTCCACGCTCCAAACGCGGACGTTGAGTCGAAGGGACTGGAGGCCGTCATCGGCGTGTCGATGAGCAACGGGAGCAATCAAGGCCTCGACTTCGTATAGGTCAAGATACCGGTCCTTGACGGCGAGCGTTGTTATACTATCAGCAGACCGCTCCGTGTACATGACGAGTGCATCGAAACCGCTGGAGAGGGTCGTGGGGTACATCCGCAAGGTCTTCAGGTTTACGAGGACGGATGGGTGCGACTCGTGTGACGCGAACCACTGGCCTAATTGCTGCTCAGAGCTGGGGTCCATAGCGCTGCCCGCGGGATTCAGCCGGAGTTCGACGGTATTGAGAGTAGCCGAATTATCTTCAAGCAGTTTGGTCAGCCCTGTCGCGTCGGGAAAGGCCTTGTTGAACGGGGCGCGGAGATGAAATTCACGAAGCTGAGGGAATATACCAAGGTTGATGAACAGGGCTGAGAGGTCCAGAGTCGACCAAGACCATATCTTCAAAGCTTGGAGCTGAGGTGCTAGGCTGTTGATGAACGGAGCGACGGAATTGACCAAGATCTCCTCAACGGCGGCAGCTGCCGTTGTATCGAATTCGTGGGTGAGCTGCAGACTCAAGGCCGTACATGAGACGGGCTGGGGATTCGAGGCCACAAACTGGCGGAAGGCCTGGATAATACATGCGGAACTTGAGTTATTTACGGACACGGCTCGCGACTACAGGATCCCTGAACATCAAGTGAGCATATAGGTTTCGGCGGCGTCGGAGGCTCACCTCAGACGATGGAGAAGCTTGTCTGTGCTCGCGCTCACAGTCTCCACACGTATCGTACGGTACCGGGTATCGAGCGCAAGGTTATAGAAGTGAATATTCACTCCCATAAGCTCTACTAACTCATCATTGTCAATGAAGGAGGAGATGTAGAGCCAGATTTTGGGTGGGACTTCGAGCATAATGAGAGTAGTGAACAGGACTTGGCCGCCGCACTCAATCGAGTTGACAGCTTTCGACACGGGCCCATGGCGGATTTCCACCGTTTCTCTTCGGACCAAAACATTTCTGCGAGAGACCGACGGCTTCTCGCAAACTGTAAAAATTGCCGCCTCTTCATTGTGAACGGCACTGCACTTGAAACGGCCCTTTTCGGCACTCTCCTTTGCGGCACTCTCCATCCCAGATACGGTTCTCTTTAATTTACGGTCCTTTAATTAAATTTCCGCCGGTTGTGCAACGACCCATCGTGTAAACGGCCATTCTGCCGGTTATGCAATGAACCATCGTGTAAACGGCGGTGTGAAGCGGATACCGTTTTATCGGCGAATGGCGGGCAATGAGTCACGGACCCACAGTAGATCTTGGGTTATAATGGGTAGGTCACTGAGAAGCTTGATCTTATACAGAGAGTCCAGCCTACAACTATAAATGGTTGTTCATAATGTCATCTCTAGCTCGGCACGCTTTGCCTTCATGCGTTCCAGCTCGATGCGACCCTGTGCAGCGCTAACATATGTGCCGTCTGACGGGAATATGCTGAGGTCGACGCCGAGCGGTTCTTTTCGGCCGGGGATCCGTTGAGGATTGCTTGCCAAGTAGTACCTGAGGAGACCGTGGTGCGCCTCGCCGAGGTCTCGAAGGCGGTGTAAGGTCGTCTCACGATCCGGCTTTGGGTGCTGTTCCGTGTTTCTTTCCTCTCGACCTCCCAGTAACCGCCCCACCATGTCGGCACAGAGGCTCTCCTCTTGCGGCGTCAAAATTCTTAGGGCCTGCCTGCGCCTACTATCGGCCTCCGGACTGAGAGGAAGGAGGTTTCGGGGAGGGCAGAAAAGTTGCGTGACTGGATTATGGTTCAACAGTCAGCTTAATCCGAAACAGAGATAGATGACGCACTGTAGTGAAAGCCGTCAGCTTTGAGCTCTTGCTTCATCCCCCATGTGAGGACGAGTTCGCCGGCGCGGCGGGGCGGGCGGTTGATGTTGAAGATGATATCGTTGTACCCTAGACCGCCACTTCAGCCCAGTGCCGGGAGTCGTGATCATGAACATACCTTGCAGGCACATAGATAAAGCTTCATGAATCTCTACCATTTCCTGCTTGTCCAGTGCGGACTGTGCTCCGGCGATCAAGCGATCCTCATTTTCAAACAAGAACTGCAGCTTCTTGTCCACTTTCAACATCGACTCCGCGTTTTCGCGCTTCATGGCCTCCATCGCGCGCGTGTTCTCCGCGACAAGCTTGCCCGTTCGCTCCAGCATGTCGTGCAACTGGTGTTGTTCTCCCCGCAAGGACCCGATCCTGGAAATGGTCGACTGTAAGCTGCATGCCGGGCAGAGACCATGTCAGTTGTTCACGCACATGACCTTTCGCTCTTCCCCCCGGCGTTCGGGCCGCGGCGAGGCGAGGGCGGCGAGGACGCGGCGAGGAGGGTGCGCAGGTGGTTGGTAGTCTGGAGAGCCGCACTCAGGGGTTACTTGCCGTCACAATATCGTCACCCTGGGTGTTCATTTTCATTTCTGTTTCTGCCGGTTGTGCAATGTATCATCGTGTACAGAAGGATACCGGTTTATCGGCGAATGGCGGGCAATGAGTCACGGACCCACAGTAGGTCTTGAGTTACAATGTATTGGCAGATTTCGGTCTTTTAATTGTCGAGGAGTCCTTAGCTAATTCCGAGATAACCCTGACGTGAGGCACGAACGGACGGGATTTTCAAATTTCACTGCGAGTGGAGCGATCCAGACTTGCAAATAGTTGAAGGCGGCATGGATACAAAGCGAGACCAGGGCAAAACAAGGAGAGAATACGCAGAGGCCTTGGGAGGAACAATGGAGGTGGAACAGTATAATGGCTCTTGTTCTAGTTTTTGTTGGGATGCAAACAGAGGACAACAGTCAAAGCGCGAGGTGAATGCGCTGAATGCACGTTGAATCTCTGCCCTGAAACACACACTCGTCGCCCCACTCGTTGCATGTCATTTGCGCAGACACCACTCGGTCAAGGCAGGCGTCTCGATCACAACGCATTTCTCGGCAAACCACAATCTCCTCGTCTCAACAGTCACACATCCTACGCTTACGGGTCAGTTCTATTCATTCCTCTCCTTATTTCCCCCCTTACAAGTGTCTCAGAGCACCAGCACTAGGCTCGCGATCGCCCCCAAAGCCCCCGCGTTCCGACGATCAGAACGAACCTGCTCTTGCACGCTTCGCCAAACTTAAACGACAGAACTCGGACTCGCAATCTCTTGACCCAGAGAAGTGGAGTGTCAAGGACACTTCTGTGAATATCGCAGCCGCGTTCCATCAGGCTGCTACAGACATGAACCCAAACAACTCCTGGGCCTCAGGCTCAACCCGCACGGCAGCCGCCGTCCCACGCAGTACTTCCGTCGAGTACGAATCCCAATCACAATCAACCAGCACGCGCAGGCTCGCAGCACCCCCCAGCAGACTCCAGGCCCGTCCCACCACCTCCTCACGCGCAAAACCCCTCTCCAAGAACCACTCCATCCGACACGTGCCCGACTCAGAGGGCGAGGAGGAGCCCGCGCCAGAGCAGAACGGCCGTGGCAAGAGCCCCTTCGACCAAGTCATCGGTGCAGCAAAACGCGCCATCATCAACGCGCCTGCCGCTGCCACCTACTATGTCCGCCAACGCTCGCGCGAACCAGACGAGCCGGTGGCCGTCAACGGCAGTTACGACTATTCCGCAGAGGAGCGGGATATTCAGAACCAGAGCAAACGCGGTGCTGCGAATCACAAACGCAATCGCATGTCGACGGACAACAAGGCGTACAAGCCATCAACGTCGGATCTCGACAACTCGGATGAAGATTTCACAGACGACGACGGGAAGCAGAAGCGGCGGAAGAAGAAGAAGAGAGAGTCGGTGGGAGGGCCGTTGACCACTTTGCCGGTCGCTGGATACGACAAGAGAAAGAAGAAGACAAAGAAAGGAAGCAAGGGCAATGCGGGTGAAGTGGAGGATGGCTCCGATAGCGATTCGCATGGCACAGACAAGGTTAGTTCACCGTGTCCCGCTCTCCCTATTCAAATCTGAGAGTTTCCTCTAGCAATCGGCACCCAGAGGGTCCGCACCCCCTTCCCGGCGGTCCGCCCAACCGGAACAGCACGATTTCAATCCAGACACATCGTTCGAGGAAGCAGAACAAGGTCTTCACTCGATACCCGAGGTGGAGGATGAAGATGTCGCTCCAATAGCTCCTCAAAAACGAGCCCGTTCCCGTTCTCGCGCACCTTCAACGGCCCCGCTGCGCTCCTTTACCCCCGGAGCGTTCATGGGCACCGTCCTCCACATCATCTTCACTTTTTTCCTCCTCTGTGGAAAGGTCATCGGCACGACACTTGAAGTGATACTCCTGCGGCCCATACGGCTCGCAGCGCGCAGCTCTTTGGGTCCCGTCTTCAAGTACGCCTTTCTCCTCGGTCTCTTGTTCCTCGCCTCGCGCGCGGTGCCTGACCTGAGCCTGCGGCTTCCGTGGGGTGGCAACAATGTGTACCACGCACCAGAAGTCCCCGCGGCGAACGTCGCCGAGTTCGCGGAGCGCCTGCGGCGCATGGAGCTGGCGCTTTCCGGGCTGTCACTCGACTCTGAGCGCATGCGGAGCAAGTTGGAGGAAGAGGCCCGAGTCAATGCGGATCTGGCGGGGAAGATGGATGTCCTGGCGACGCGGGTGGAACGGGAGACTGTGCGCGTGCACGAGGCAGAGGCTGCGTCGCGCGACGTGACGGCTTCAGGCATCAAGGGCGTGAAGCAGGAAATGGAGGCGCTGCAGGCGCTACTGCAGCAAGGTGGAGGGTCCGCCGCGAGCGACGAAGAAGCGCGCGCAAAGTTGAAGGCGTTCGAGGAACGCATGGGATCCGTGGAAGGTGGCCTTCGCGATGCGATTGAGCTGGCGAAGAAGGGCGCAGGACCAGCGTCTTCCGCCGGCGCGGCTTGGTGGCCCAAGTCCGGTAAATCTGGCTTGACCATCAAGAGTTCCGACGGGCAGGATGTCACGGGCGTCATCGCCAACCTCGTAAACGAGGCCGTGGGGATGTACGGCAAGGACAACATCGGTCGCCAAGACTTTGCCCTGCATTCGAGTGGCGGTCAAGTCATCCCATCTCTCACCAGCCCGACATACGAGGTGGGGCCTTCGTCTCTGCGCGAGAGAGTCGTCGGATACGTCACCGGCAACGGTTTCTTGGTCTACCGTCCGCCCGTCACCGCCATCCACTACGACCTGCACGACGGACATTGTTGGCCCTTCGCTGGATCGCAGGGCCAACTGGGCGTCATGCTTGCCCGGCCGGTGTACATCGAGGATGTCACAGTCGACCACGTCGCTGCCGAGGTCGCCATCAACCAGCGGAGGAGCGCACCGCGGGAGATGGAGGTGTGGGCCATGGTCGAGGGGAGTGATAACCTCGCCAAACTCAAGGCCTGGCGCGCAGACAAGGCTCAGCGGCGGGAGAACGGGGAGAGCGTCGAGGACGAGCCCGTACGTCCCAAGACGCTTCCCAAGTCGATGGAGTACATCCGCATCGCGTCGTTCCGCTACGACCTCGACACCCGGAACCACATCCAGACCTTCCCCGTCGACCAGGAGATCAAAGCCCTCCGCATCGACTTCGGTATCGTCGTGCTGATGGTGAAGAGCAACTGGGGTATGGACGAATATACGTGCCTATACCGATTCCGGGTACATGGGCAGATGCTGGGTGCTGATACCCCTCAGCCCGAGGAGTTGAGCTCATGAAGACTGCCGGTGTGTAATGCCACTAATGACTTTCTTTAACGTTATTCCCTTTTTTTCCCACTTGTTATCAATCTTGGTCCCTCTTTATTCTTTAATCCATGCTATGTACTTCTCTAATGCATACATAACAACCGTATCATCACACAAGTTTGCTGTTGCTCCTGTCGAATCATACATATCGCTCTCTGTGCTTGTTTTACCTCTCGAATTTTATTGTCTTTGGAATGGAAATCGGTCAAAGCGAAGGACATTGATTGCCTTATCCAGAAATCAAGATCGTGGGCTCTGAGATCTGAGGGTGCAGAGGCAGTACCTTGGATTAAGCGAGCTTGCAAATGGCTTCGAGAGCATTTTCCACCACTACCTTTGAGATTTGTCTTCACAAAAGTATAAAATGTCGATTTTGCGACAACTTACCTTCATTCCTGCAGCCATTTCACGGCGGACAATCAACTGTCGCTTGCCGAGTGAGGTGCTACAGTCACTTGCACACTTGTGCGCGAAACAAAGGTGGAAACAAAGAGCTCTTTGTTTATTTCTTTGTTTCGCGTAAATGTGACTGCACTCGGACTCCCCCCAAATGGAAAATGACATTCCTTTGTCTACGTACTCCGAGTCGCCGTTGGCAGGCTTCGGCGTTTTGGTGATTCCCGGATTTTGGACTATGGTTATTACCTCCGGGCACAATCTGTGGATATCTCATTGTGATTTCGTCTGGCTGAGGCCTTTGGGATTCATTCAATCTTTACGCCCTTCAAAGTGCGTGTTTTGTGTTTCGGTTTCTGAGAGATAGCGCAAGAAATGGGCACCGCTGGCGAGGAGGATCTGGATGAGACAAATTGGCCCTTGAAAGATGCACGGACACATCTATGACACGGGGTGTAAGGAGCTTTCCGCGAGCCAGTGCAAAGTAGAGAGCTTGAAGATGGCCGTAGCGAGCGAGAAAGTAGTGTGCGCGAACATATGGGTCTTGGGAGAAGGTGTAGAAGCGGCGGTTAACGGGGGTGAGAGCGGTTGGGTCGTTGAAGACGGCTGGAGTAGAGGTTGTCCATTGACGGTAGCCCTTAATCCGAGCACTACAGGAAATCACACCCGACCAGTATCATAAAATCATGCTCAGCGTACAAAAGTTTACTCCACAAAAAAGTTTGCGCCATTCCTGTCTGAGATGAAGCGTGTCAGACCCTCCTGGGCGCGTGTAGAGAGAAGTCAGAGGTCTTCAAGGCAGCCACTAAACCATCCATCGTCCAGATCGATGACAAGCTTCTTCCGCGCACTGCACAAGTCAGTAATCAGTATTATCCAGGAACCAAAGGTTACTTACACAGGCTGCTACATTCATTGGATATTGCCGCAGCAGAGTCAATATACGATGAAATCCAAGGGTTTTGAGCGACTAGATGTTGCCATACGAGATATGGGATCTGGGGAGTCTTGCCGTTGATAGTGATAGCTTCAATGTGTAGCCCGCCAATCAAAGCCGCGTCTATAGAGATATGAATATGGGTTTCCAGGAGAGGTTCGAGGGAGAAAAATGCTGACAGGACGCTGAGTAGGGTTTCTGTGTTATAATATGCAGAAATTTGACGGAGTCGTCGTAGTCTTCCTCAGTGTAAACCTGAGGTGCGAGATCGAGAATCTCAAACGGCTGTCCAGGGGTTCGTCTAAGTCCGGTCCCTACCCGTTCACTGGCAAAGCGCAAGGCAGATAAGTATTCTTCGACGACGAGTCGGCTTGTGGTGTCGATAACCGTTCTCAATAAGGCGGCGTTGGAGACCGCGTTGACCACTGGAGTGTGGTGGTCCTTGACGAGGGTGGACTTGTCCGGGTCGAGCTAAGTATTTGGAGGTGAGGACAACGAAATAGCGGGGTGTTAGGTGCGAGCCACGAAAACTCACGGTGCTCATGTTCTTGTCCTTTGGAAAGAGGAGGTCGGAGAATCCCGAACCAGAGGCCAAGGCCAAAACGGGAAGGGCCAGGAGAAATTGGCGTGGCTGCAATACCTACGCCCCTAAGCCCGACTAAGCGACTTGGGAATAACTTGAACATGAGTTCTGCGGCAGAATTCAGTCTCTTTCATGGGAGCACGGTCTTTTAAACCTTGAATCTAATGCATTGAGTGAGGAATTTTGTTCGGGCTGGGTAATTATAATAATAGGGTATAACTCTTCAATGAGTCCGCGGATAGCACAGTATGTCCCGACACACTATTCATAAACCTTGCCTTCTCCGAGCATATGTCCATTCCCCCAGAAACTTTGCACAGAGGGGATGCAATCTGCGAGGAGCCGCATGGTGCCTGAAATATACGCGTGACCGACCGTCTTCGGCTTGCGAAATTAGTACTTACTTGACGGCACCTCGGAACCTCCCTGCCACACTCCGATATCGCGGAGTTTCCACGACATGAACGAATGCGTGTGCATTCCGGTGAAGAAAAGCTGGCAGAAAGTGTTAGAGAACGAACTGCGCGCAAGCAAGTAAACCTACTTCTGTTTCCGCGCGGTTAGGATGCGATCCACCGACGTACAGCGAGAGGCTCTTCAGTCCCGGTAGTTTCAGAGCCAAAAGGTCGAAAAGCTTCACGCTCCACACGCGGACGTTGAGTCGAAGGGACTGGAGGCCGTCATCGGCGTGTCGATGAGCAACGGGCGCAATCAAGGCCTCGACTTCGTATAGGTCAAGATACCGGTCCTTGACGGCGAGCGTTGTTATACTATCAGCAGACCGCTCCGTGTACATGACGAGTGCATCGAAACCGCTGGAGATGGTCGTGGGGTACATCCGCAAGGTCTTCAGGTTTACGAGGACGGATGGGTGCGCCTCGTGTGACGCGAACCACTGGCCTAATTGCTGCTCAGAGCTGGGGTCCATAGCGCTGCCCGCAGGATTCAGCCGGAGTTCGACGGTATGGAGAGTAACCGAATTATCTTCAAGCAGTTTCGTCAGCCCTGTCGCGTCGGGAAAGGCCTTGTTGAACGGGGCGCGGAGATGAAAGTCGCGAAGCTGAGGGAATATACCAAGGTTGATGAACAGGGCTGAGAGGTCCAGAGTCGACCAAGACCATATCTTCAAAGATTGGAGCTGAGGCGCTAGGCTGTTGATGAACGGAGCGACGGAATTGACCAAGATCTCCTCAACGGCGGCAGCTGCCGTTGTATCGAGTTCGTGGGTGAACTGCAGACTCAACGCCGTACACGAGACGGGCTGGGGATTCGAGGCCACAAACTGGCGGAAGGCCTGGATAATACATGCGGAACTTGAGTTATTTATATAATACAGGAGAAAAGGACGGGAGTACCTCAGGACGTCCCGCCATGGATATGGTTCCCAGTTGCCGGCCAAAGGAGGACCATGCATTGCGGAAAAAGCGCTGTAGATCGTAGTCGGGGGACATGTCCCATGATTCGACTTCGAATGATTCCAAGTTGGCCAGCAGCGGGAAAACCAGGATCAGAGAATCAACGACGCGCTCTATGGATGGTTTCCGACCCATAACATAGGTGATTCTCTGCCACAAGGAGGAGGGCACAGACACTGCGTCCGCATGCATGTGGAGATTTATGACCGGGCGAACGACTAACCGTCGGACACGGCTCGCGACTACAGGATCCCTGAACATCAAGTGAGCATATAGGCTTCGGCGGCGTCGAAGGCTCACCTCAGACGATGGAGAAGCTTGTCTGTGCTCGCGCTCACTGTCTCCACACGTATCGTACGGTACCGGATATCGAGCGCAAGGTTATAGAAGTGAATATTCACTCCCATAAGCTCTACTAGCTCATCATTGTCAATGAAGGAGGAGATGTAGAGCCAGATTTCGGGTGGGACTTCGGGCATAATGAGAGTAGTGAACAGGACTTGGCCGCATTCAATCGAGTGAACAGCTTTCGACACGGGCTGCGTGCGCCGCTCGGTTCACAGCCCGTTGTTTCAGACTTTCAGTGCCACGTTCATACGTCGTCAAATCACTTCAAATACAACTAGCTACTTATGTGCCCTATACATACTACTACTGCGTGAATCTGCGTTCTCAGATAATGCTATGAGGTTAAGGAATAAAAATGAGCGAGATAGGATGGGATGGTCATATAATTAACCGTGAACGAGAATGCAAGGTCAGCCAGCGCCCCTCATCCCCAACAACCGCGCCCTCGCTCTCGCCATCGATTCCTTCAACTCCGGGCTCTCCCACGTCTGCTCTTCGTCTCGTCCGGAGTTTGTCCGCCCAAGCTCCGATTCGGCTGACATGCCCCGGGCACTTCCACTGCCGGGAGCGTCAGGTCGCCACCGTGCACCAGCCGAAGAGGGGAGGGACGCAGACATGAACTCAAATCGAGTAGCACGCGGTGACGCGGATGGGGGGCGGGAGGCATACGAAGGCGGTGCGAGAGTGAGGTTCCTCGGCCGCTTCCGTTGTCGAGGAGAGCACGAGCGCGACATCGAGTTGGACGATCCCACTCCGCCAAACTCTTGGTCGTAGCTGCCTTCCTCCTCCTCCCACACACCGCACCCGTCGTCGACCTCGTCTTCCCGTGCGTCGCTCTTGATAACGATTTCACGGCCGAGTGCCTTCTGCCCTTCTTGAATGAGCATAGAGAGCTGGTCCCCGATCCAATCCATCTGGGCGCATGATCAACAACAGCATCCGTGTCTGCCTGGTTTGAAACGAACCTGATCTTCAACTGCCACGGCTTCTTCGTCCTCCACGCGATCGGAATTAAAAGGGGGTCTCGCGGGTGACATTGGAGGCGAAAATGATTGGCCATGAAGGCGGGGCCGTACACGGGGGTTGTGCCGTTTATTTGAGGACGCGGCACTCGCACCATGCCGGACCTTTCGACGACGAGGGGTGACGCTGGGAGTTGGCGGAGTGATTTCAATAGCCTGAAGCTGCTGAACAGGGGTCCATTCCCCTTGCTGGTAAGGCGGGGGTGGGTGTTGTTCCGGCTCGGCATCCTTGCCGCGGTCGCGCCATCTAGATGAAGATTCAGCCTCAAGAAGAAGAAAACGCAGGGAAGAAGTGAGCGTACAGACGGTACACGGTCAGACCCACAGCGGTACCTATGAGAGCTGCGCTGACTGCAGTAGATACAATGGAGCCAGCAAGACCGCGACGCCGTTTGGCAGGTGGGGGGAGGTCTACATTGAGGAAAATGAGGAGATTAACTCGCATGAAGGGAGAAACGACAGGAGAGGATGAAAGGAACAGGTGGCATCAGAGGGAGATTTCGCTGCGTATATAAGCGGCGATGCCTGCCAGACCGCGCAAAACACGTGCGTGAAGACAGCCTGCATTCACGCATGTCAAACGCGAATACCGTGTACCACCGTAAGAGATGGGGAAGGTGTGGATGCGGTTTGCGGGTAGTCTGATCGGTGCGCATTCCGCACGATAACAATGAAGGGAGCAAGCACGCACCAGAGATAGACCCGGACATATCCTCCAACTCAAATTCATCGCCCGACTGACGGGCAACCATGTCTCGATATTTCGCAGGAGTATCGAGATATCCGCTAGGGGATGCCAGAGTTGCAGTGGACTGACTGGGTTCCGCCAACGATGGATCCCAACCTCGTTTCCGCGATGCAGGTGCGGAGGGAGATGGACTGGGCGACGGCCTCCTGTTGTTTATATTATTAGGTCGCGCCGGACGCGACCTAGGCTTGTCCGGAGATTGGGAAGTGTAGCCGGCGCGGGATTGGGGTTCGCCATGAGTTTCCGTAGGCGATGAGAATGGATTCAGACCGGGGACGGCGAGCTTAAATGTGAATGGGAAAGGCATGGGCTGGGATTGCAACTGATAAAGTGTCGAGGCCCGGTCGTTTCGTGAGATGTGAAGCGTAAGTCGTGAAGATGCGAGAGGCTATAAGTTAGGCTTCCCGACGAAGCCAAGAAAACGGAAAGAGGCGGGGTGAAAAAAAATCAGCAGTAATTAGGACTGCCTGTTCTTTGGAGGAAGGAGTTTGGGGATGCCACTGTCCAGTGCGCGGGGTTCGAGTTCAAGTCGAAGACTCGACTTGTGGAAATTACATGTCAAAACAAACCGGAACTACAGTAACAACACTATTAGAAACTACACTATCGCCCAGTCCTTATCCCCGCCCTCCGTTTCACCAGCACCTGCCTTGTGACCCGTCTGGCTCTCCCCAAACTCTAAATCTTCTAAGCCCCAGCCGCCACTAAATTCCTCATCTTCTCTTCCCGCTGGAGTATGGTGCCCAGAGCGTTGGTTGATCTCGGTCACTTTGACCATTGGGGACACAGCCGTCGAGGGCTGACGTGAACGTTTCGGAGTCCCAGCATGTGAGCGCCTCCGCCTTGGAGTAACGGCACCTTCCTCGTTGACGTTGACGACCTTGAAGCTGGCGGACATAGGCCGCGGTTTACCAGTAGCTCCCTGCTCAGCGGGGAGGACGGTGTTGTCCAATAACCCGAGCGGGCTGCTGTGCGGCTGGGGCGAGACCGAGCTCCTCGGCGAGCCTGTCGTGGATAACGGGAGCGGAATCTGCTCCGGAAGAGCTAGGCACGTAGATGGCGAAAGGTGCATTCCTGCGATCATATCTGCGGTTGCTCGCGCAAGATCAGCGAAGGACTGCGCACGCAGCGAAGGCGACGCGAGCGGTGTTTGTTTCCTGGAGGCGGCCCGTGACTTCGTCCGCTGGGCAGTCCCTTCAGCTGGGGGAGTCGCGTCATTGTCTTTGTTTTCGGGTTGGACTTGAATATCCGAAGGATCGGTTCCATTCGCGATGTTCTCCTCGGCTTCCACTTCTTGCGAAGCATTCTGCGCGGGGCTCGATGGAAGTGGCGTATCCTCAGGGCCCTTGGCTTGTGCCGTCTCGCCAGTCAAAGGAGAAGGGGGATGTTCGAGTACATCTTGTACATTCGGTTCAGGAGCGGGTGCAGTGGTTTCGGGGGCAGCTGCTGTTTCCAGCTCCTGTGCTGCCTTCTTCGGAGTGGGCGGTATGTCGGCTTGCGCCGGCGTCTCCGCCTCGTCAGTTTGTGCTGGAGGAAGAGCCTCTGTCGGTGCCGCGGCGACCTCGGGAGCATTTGGGGGAGTAGGGGTCTTTAATACCTCTGCTTGTGATGTTTCGACCTCCGGAGTGCGGGGAACGGTGACAGCCTTTGACGCCTGCCCTTCTTCTGCTTTCGGGGTCTGCGACGCGGGTGGAGCATCGAATGCCGCCTGCTCGTCTGGCTTGGGCTCTTCAGTTTCTCCGATACCTGCAGGCGGCGTCGCATGCCGGCTTTTAGACGGGCTTGGTGATCGCTCTCTCCCCCAAACGGACGTGAGTGTGTCGGCAAGGCGCGACGACGTGCGGCTATATGCGCTTTCCTCTGGTGTGGTCTCTTTCTCTTTCTCTTTCTCTTTCCCCTTTCCCTTCCCCGACTTTCTCCCCCGCGACCGTTCGCGATCTGAAGAGTTGTGGCTCCCTCCACGAGGTTCTTGAAATTCGCTCGGAAGACGTGCAACCTCCGGGATAATGTCCTCGGTCACCGGCGTACTTTCTTTGGGGGCAGGTCCTGCGGCAGAAGAGTGCGGTCTGGATAAAGGCGGTGGGGAGCGTATCCTGTCCGACCGAGAAGAGATAACCGTCATGTCGTCCTCTGGGAACATATCTGGCTCGTCTTCTTCCACACGCCGTCCGCGCTCGTTATAAACGATGGAAGCGGGTCCGCTAGTGGCATGGATTACTGAAAGGCATTAACGATCGCAGCTGTCACTTACTACTTTATTTCTCCCTGCAGCCAATAGGAATTAGAGGACAGCCGAATAAAGGAGACTGGTGGACGTACATTGTCTATCCATTTGATTCGCGCTCTGAACTCCGTCAGACCGAAGTGTATTTCCACTGAGAAGATAATTTTCCAGAAGGTCTTGCCGTTTGTGCCCGTCTGTTGCCAATTAGAAAAACGGAAACACAGATGATTGAATGTCATACCTGAGGCGAAGCGCTTCCCTTCAGCGGAGAAAGGTCCGCGCGCACTACGCAGAGGGTAGAAAATTCCTCTGCATTGATTTGTCAGCGCATTCCATCAAAACTCCTGCTTGACTCACCCGCGTCCCTGTATATCCACGTAGGGATCTCCCCCTTGCCTCTGTAGCACCAGATAAGGACTTCGAAGACCGAAAGGACCCCCAGACTCGTGAGCTCTGTGGAGTATTTTCGCGAAAAGATAGTGGACTCCTTGACTTTCAGCCCCTACAATAACATCAGCACAACTTTTGGTTTTCTTTTGAAGAACGCACCCTCTTGAGGATACAATCAAACGCATCTGGTAAAAGCTTCGGCCCGGAAGGCAGCTCGCACAGCGTTGATTCTCGCGCGACGTGCTCCGGGTCCTCGGGGTCGAACGTACGAAGGAACTCCACGCCGTAGAATGCTTTGGACATCCTCACAGAGACATAGTGGTCCACATAGAAGCCGACGGCTCCATCGCAAACTGCCTTGGAACTACACGACACGGAATGTGAATATTACGGGTTAAATCAAGCCTAGAGTGGACACACGTTTGTGAGTCTGGTCGGTTCACCGCGACCTTGTAGGGTGCCAGCCGTTCTTGGAGCTGACTGAATAGCCAGTGGTTCGCTGCGAACCCGCCGACGAGCCATACAGACTGCGGAATTTTCAATCCGAAGCGCCTGAAAGTATGGAAAACAAGCACACCTTGATCACACCCGCCGAAGCGTCGATCTGTGCTTTAATTGCGTTGAAGGCAGCTAGACCAGAGTCAGCGAAGGTCTTCACCGTCGTTCGGAGAGAACTGTACCTTCTATGGATGGCTCGAACAAGTCTCGGACTTCTACCCCAGTCAGTTTCAGTTGTCCTCCGCGAATGCCCACAGTCGGATCCTTGTCGAGAGGCGATCCGAACGAGATAAATTGCAGTGACTTCACATCTCGGAACAGTCGCTTGGTCGTTTCGTCGAAGCGTCGAGTGATGTGCTCCACGGCTTCGGGGGACCCGTATTTCGAACTTTTCAGTTTCTCTGCGAGGAATGTGCCATTAGGCTGAAATCGAATCTGATGATGCATTCGAAATCACCTTCGAGGAACTTTCTAGCCCTCCGGCTCACGAAAACTGAGCCAGCAAAAATGCCTTGGAGTCGCATGAGGCTTTTTCTATTCGACAACTCGGAGGTCGAAGCTTACAATCTGGTGGGGCAATCTCTTCGATAAGCAAGGGATTCTGGCCTGTTATACTGTAGGCTGAGATATCCCATGTTCCTGGGGGGCTGGTCAGAAACGGTTCGGAGGGGGGAAACGCATAGTTATGTACCTCCCCCAGCGTCGGCTATCAAAAACCCAGGTTTTGAAGGATCCTGCGATGCACGCATTTGTTAATAGATGGCGCAGACTTAATAACAGATTCTACCCACAGAAAGAACATCGGCGGCCAACCCGTTCAAGACGCAGGCGTGCAGACTGGCCTCTCCCTCCGTCACAAAGAAAATCCGCGCCTTTCCTTCATTCGTATTTGGGACCAAACCTCCGTGGATCGCACTTCGGCGTAACTTGGACTGCTGAGCGCCCTCCCAGCCGTTCGGATGTGACAATACAAATTGTATGTTGTCCTCGACAGTCGCCCATAGCATGCCCCCGTTGGCATGCGTATCGGTGATAAAAGTCCGGGTGCATAAGAAGAGATACGCCAGGAAGTCGCCAAAGACATCGACTGCGGACTTTCCCGGCGGAAGACGGCCTAGCCGCATCCCGTTCATGTTGAGCTCCATGGTCCTAGGACGGAGGCGCAGTTTGAACCTACAATACACCGTAAACAAACTTGATTCAAGAGAGAGTCGAACAGCCTACAGTTCGGCCTTGATCCAGCCCTCGTCCTCCGCTTGGGACAGAATCGACGAAGTCTCAGCTTCTGCTCCCGCCGCCATCATCTTTCCGCGTGAATCATACCATAAAATTGAGGGAATTTTGCAGTTGCCAGCTACATGTTCTTGGCCGGGGAATCTGGCGCACTCTTGTTCAGCAGAATTGAATAAATAAAGCAAGGATTTATTACCGAGTCACGCCGTGGATCTTGGGCACTTCTCCAGGCTCGAGTATTGCATACGAAACCTTGGAAGCGAAGTCGGTAAGTACTGCAAATGGTAGTGTGAGTGCGTTCCACTCACCCCACTGAACGTGGTGCCCACATCGATGGCCAGAACCTAGAAGTCCGATTCGGGTTAATGATACGCGCAATGTGTGGTATCACGAATGATTACCAGAGATCGGACTGGACCACTGTACGGTTTTCGCGTGTCTGAGTTCGACTTCATCTAGTGGTGGTGGTCGCGAGATTCACAGAAAGACAGGTGTAAAGGTTGATTCAAACAATGGTCCAGGAAAATGAAACGTGTTTTATTTTGTGCGCCTGGCGCATGAGTCAAAACAGGATCAACAGACACGAGGATTCAAGCAGTTTACAGCGCCCTTTCATTACATCACCTTCTCCAGGCGTAAAGCCGTGTGTTCTATGACACAACAACACATGGCCGAGCAAAAACGCGTTCAACGCGTGGCGTCATGTCCGCTTGATTTCAACCCGGCTCATACAGGATCCTCCTAGACGGTTTGTCAGTCAAGTGGGAATAGGCGATTATCGCGACACCGGGTATTTGGTGCTGTAATGGCCCTGCTTCCCATCAGCGTGCAAGTCATGATCCAAGGGCTGTACAATACGACCGTCGAGTTCTTCGCCCTCCGCAACCCTACTCCTCCACCGGGCGGCCAATCTTCAGGGAACACCCATTCCCATTTGAGGACCATCACTCCAGTACCCGATCCTATCGGTAGATTGACTAGAGAGTGCACATCACTACGGGAACAACTGGACGGGGCGGATCTTCGACCTCGAGGCTCGGATGCTTCGCATATGCGACGAGGACTCGAAAACGTTACGAACCAACTTGCACGCTCACAAGCAGAGGTCGCCAAGTTGGAAGAACGATGCGCAATGCTCGAGAGGGCACTAAGGGGGACGAGAGAATTATTGGAGGCGAGAGAGACGGAATTGGAGCGTATGAGGAGGTCGGGGAGCGCGAGTTCGCTGCCGGAGGAGACACATGAGGAAGACCAAGGGCGCCAGTCGAGATCCGAGCGCCCGAAAAACGGGTTAGCGCGGGTCGGGAGCGGAACCATAGGATCGACATCCATGCTCTTGGAGGAGGATCGAGCGCAGCTACGAAGCACCGAGACATACATGACTCGGACAGATAGCTGGTCGGGTGCGCAAGTCATACAGGCCGTCTATGACTTGAATTCGGAGATTATCCAGTTCGCCAGTTCGGCAACCGAGCTTTGCACCTTTGACTACACCCCAAGTTCACCACAGGCCATGGACGATACGAGCGCCAGACTAGGTCCCAATTTAGCTGGTCTCTTATCCGCCCGAGAAAGAAATGCGCTGGACCCGACTCTTGTTGGTCTAGCACTGCAGGCAGGAATGGCGACGTGCATCGCGCGTGCGATGTCAGCCTTTGCTCTGGGTCTGCCCTCGAAGTCGGATGCCATATTATCGCAAGTTTATTCGCATATATTTATCGCGGGTACGGTCAAAATAGGCGATTCATTCTGGAGCTGACGATTTAGTTACAGAGCCTCAACCGACCTCTTCAAGATGGAGAGCATTGGCTCACCGACATGTGCACACATTGTATCCAGGGTTGACCCAGTATTCTGCTGAAGAGCTCAGGGAGACCATTTATCGGTGGACATCAGATATCCTGGTGGCTGCATGTGCGACCCACGAATCCACATCTCGCGCATGGATCCGCGAGACATTCGGAGAGCAGGTTGGACGGATGGTCAAATCTGTGGCAGGAATCGCACAAATTTGTAAGGAAGAAATCATGTCGACGAATTTCGATGTGATCATGGTGGAGCCTGGACAATTATTCGACGAGCGGATAATGACAGACGCATTCGGGGTCGGAGAAGGGGAGTCTCACGGCGCCGTTGTGGCGACAACCGAACTGGGATTGCGACGAATGACGCGAAGAGGAAACGAGAGAACAGTAGAACAGCAGCTTTTGGTGAGACCAAAGGTGATTCTAGATTCAGTAGGTACGACGTTTAATTGAGAATTCTCGAGCAAAGGTGTGAGGAGAGATTTGGGAGAGCTGAATTGTCTCTTGAAGGCTTGTGTGTGCATGTTAGGACCGGGCCGGCGGACTCACCGCCGATCATCTTTTTCTTCGATTCTTCTACCGAGAAATGGCTTCCTCCGCGCCTTTTGGTACTCCCGACGAGGGAATTGAGACCGTAACCTCAGCCTTGAATGCCGAGGAATCGGAAGTGGTTGACACTATTCTTGAACCTGGCGCACAGAAGAAGAAGAAGAAGAAGAAACCCAAGAAATCCGCGTCTGCAAAGGCACGAGATGCCGCTATTATAACGGCGAATGCAAAGGGAGACGCGAAGGCAAAAGATGAGGAGGCGGGACGACCTCCCGTGCTTTGTATTAGCAGGAACAAGCACTGGCGATACATCAGCTCTTATCATGTATGTCTTGAACCACGTCTACTTTTATTCGGCCCCTCGTCTACCCTTCCTGTCGCGTGCGCCTCTCGGTTTAATCCCCAGTCCATGCCACGTCCATTTAGGTCTTTGTTTTACCCCAGCCCTTTTTCAACTTCCTGTTCACCAATGTGTTCGATCTCTCCCATACCGAATGATATCCTGCGTTCTGGCTCTCCGTTTTCATGACAGAATTACAAAAGATACACAACTGACTTGGTGAATTTCCAGGGTCCATGGCTTCAGCTTCCGCTTGAACTTTTGGAATCTTTGCTCACTCTCAATCTGGACCCCGCAACTCTGGCCGCTCCCGAACCTCGTTCTCCTCTCTACTCTCCTACTACCTCATCTGCCCATAGTAGCAAGCGTAATGGGCTCCATTCCCATAACCATGGGTTTCCTGACCTTTCACCCCCGGATTCCCCGCGAACACCTTCCCTCTCTTCAACCTCTGCCTCAATAACTTTCTCCACATCTTCATCCGGGAATTTATCTCCCCCATTCCCTGTTCCCGAGCCCGGCAAACCGACCCCTCCTCCAATAGATCCTGGCGTGTTCCGAAATGTCACCTCTATACGGCGACTAATCGACGAGGCTGCGGAACTCAGTGTACGCGCCTCCTCCGGGCT
Organism: Mycena vulgaris; assembly: GCA_029204335.1. Lineage (NCBI taxonomy): Eukaryota > Fungi > Basidiomycota > Agaricomycetes > Agaricales > Mycenaceae > Mycena > Mycena vulgaris. The sequence continues at coordinate 468,741 of JARGYA010000035.1, forward strand.
ATCCGCAGCCGAACTAAACATGATGCGCTCGTCATCTTCTCCTTCCATGAATTCCAGTTACTCCAATTACAATTCGCCTTGGGCGGGCCTGCTTCCTGGCGGCGGCGGTGGAGGCGGAGGCCGCAACGTGGCGATGAGCGCGATGCGTATACATCGCTTGCGAGCGCTCGCTGTACAAAAGTTGGCCGCCGCCTATACGGCGGATGAAATCGCGAGCAGTGTGATGGTGATGCAAGGCGGCAGTGTGTTTGATGACCTCGCCGAGCGGGTGCTCAGGATCGACCCGAACGATGCGGATGCGCGGTATGTACATTTCTTTCACGAAAAGATTCCATCAAGGTGTGTTTCACTATCCACATGTTTCTCTCCGTAACAATAATTTGTATATGCAGGCAGTTGGCAGAGTCGACCACGACACAAGTACTAGATGAGCTGATTCAAACTCAGCCTCAAAAACTGGAATATTATCGGACGCGCGGGATTGTGCATTGTTTCAGAGACGAATACAGTCTTGCCACAAAAGATTTCACACACGCTCTCAAAGAAGCTCGTGCGGTGCGAAAAGCAAAAGTTGCACATCATCATAATTATTCTACGCCGTCGCAGAACGGTAAACATGGTTCTGGTGGGAAAGGAGGGAAGAAGAGGAAGGGTGGCGGGAGTGGGAAGCAGAGGAGGTTGGGTGAGGATGATGGCGATGAAGACGCCGGGGAAGAGGGAGGTGATGCTGACGCCGACGGAGATGACGCAGGAGTTTTCGTGCCGCACCCCTCAATCCTCCCCGATGCACCAACTCCGCTTGAGCCACAACTTTTGTTCTTACGGGGCGCAGCGTACCTCCAGCATGCAGTCCACCTCATTGAGTCGACGGTCTTGAAGCTCGAGGGCGTCCATAAGTACTCGGCCTATTCTACCACTGCCTCGGATGGTAATGGTGCGGGGAACGGGGGCAACGCGAATGGAGCGAACGCGAACAACGGGGAACTGAGGCTGAGTTATCTGGAGGGTGGACTATACGGTGGGGTAGAAGTTGGGAACCCGGACGGCCCGCTGGGGCGTGGCACAGGCAAGAAGGCGAAGGCGTATCGCGAGGCTTTCGGCATCGCTGAGAGTGGGGAAGGGTGTGGCGGAAATGGGGAGAGGGAGAAGGTGAGAGAGCAGATCACAGCACTCGTGAAGAAAAGTATGCGGGATCATGAACGCTTCCTTGGACATTTCGACTCTCTGGATGCTGGGCCAAGCTTCGCGCCTGGCGGAGGGGATGAGGCGTGGAACATGGCGCAAAAAGTTGAATATGCATTCCTGCTCTCGGAATCCATCCGTCCCGGCAGCCAGTCTCCCCCGCCTCCGCACCCGCACACTTCTTCACCGGATGGCGGCCCACTCATTAATTACGACTCTGCAGCTCGCGCAAGCACGCCACAAATTCCGCCTCCTACAACCTTCACCACCTACCACCCTCTTCTTGTCGAGGCTCATTTCAGCATTCTGTTGTGTCAGCTTATGTTGGGTGACTTCACGACCCTGCTTTCGACGTTCGTGCGCACTGCGAGCGTCGTCGACGGCCTCGAAGGATACCCTGTCTTCCTGCCGCCGCGATCCATGGCTCAGGCAGAGTTTATAGAGGTCTTGGAGCGTCTTGCAGGTGGCTGGAGAGCTGGCGTGGGCATTTATTCTATGTTGGGAGAGTCCAATGCCGGCGGGAGGGGCAAGGAGAAAGAAAGGGAGCGGCTCGCCATTGAGGATCGACCGGAATCACGGGTCGCAGACGAAGACCCTTTGCCTAGCCGCCGGTCGTCATCTTCCCCCACATACACCACGGGCCAAGGAAGCAGCAGCTCTAGTTCAGCGGCGTCTGGCTCAGGCTTAAGCTCCGTCCCAGACTCGACCGTTTGTGACACGGTGCCTAACGGCAAATCTGTCTCATCGTCGTCCTCTACGTCGCCATCGCAGACTCGGTCGGCGACACCTGTCGCTCCATCTCCGCATGCTCAAGCTCTCAATAGTGCTCGCATCCTCCTCGCCCCTGTCGTTGCCCGTCAACGCGCCCGCGAAAATGAGAGGGCTAATCTCAACAAGAAGAATGGGAAGACCGGTACCAAAAAGCCTATGAGTATCAATATCCCTCTCCATGGCCCTCGAGTTGATGTTATCCTTGCTTGGCTTGGGGCCGTGCAGATCCCCATCTTGGATGCCGCTGCTTAGTTCTGTCTGTCACTGGGTTAATATCTGTACATTTTGATCTATTTAGCCGCCCGCCTTCGAGATGCTGGCCAAAGCGAATCTTTGTAATAATGTAAACACGCTTTGTATTCATTGTGCGATCCGTCTAAAACAAAAAAGGTGGAAGCTGGCGCCATGCTTTATCTTTGTTGCCTTGGCTAACACGATCTAATCGCTATCTAATCTGGCTACCACTGACAATCTAGTATCTACATCCTTGTAGACGCTTTCTAGTGTCGATCTTGGTCAAGTCTTTTTGTTTTTGCCTCGGTCTTTGTCAAAAGATCTCGGCCAATAACGCCTTTCTTCAACCTCGAGACTACGTTGCTTTCTTCTTTGTTCGCACCTCAACACGCTCTTTCCCAACTTTTCTTTCAACTTTCACACTGTGCGACATGTAAAGGCACCGCTATTCTACCGAGGACTATAAAAGTTGGGTCAGCTCTTGTCTCCAGTTCTCATTTACCACCATGGCAGCTGGACGTCCCCTCATTCGCAACGAAGACTTTTCCTTCAGCGAGGGTTTTTCAGACCCTTCCGTTCTTGCTCTCATTTACGCCCTCGCCAATATCCCCGCTTCAGAACTTCATTCCAAACTCACTGGAGCTCTCGCCACGATCCCCCTCTCCCTCACGCACGAAAAAGTCGAGAGCCTGCTGCACGCATTTCAGGATGTAGGCGTTCCGGTCGCCGCTGCACGAGCCGCAGTGAAATACAGCAATCTGCGGCACTGCGTCCGCTGCCACAATGACTACTACGAACAAAACAATGGGTTACAGGCGTGTTTGATCGGTCATGACAGTCAAGTCCTCGACGTCCGCCCCCCGTTCACCGCACAGTATCAGTGCTGTCCATCCCCCCTCGAGCTTATGCCTCCGCACTTCCTGGGCAGACATACAACCAGGACAGCGATGGTTCACTACAATTATGCCAACATCCGGAAGTGCGAGGACAATCCCAACTGTCTACATTTTCACGCACTTCGTGAGATCTCCAGCAGTTCGTCGCCAGCTGATTGCTCGACATCGGAGCTTGGCGAATATTTAGATGCACAGATGGAGGAGGCGGAGATGGAGGAGACCGAGACTGAAGCGGCCGAAAGCGAGGCGAGCGGAAGCGAGGCGGGCACAGACTTCGGAGGGGAACGCGATGTCCTTGATGATTCTGCCTTCATTTATACATACTAGTAACATATCCAAGGACGACTCTGACTAGGGATTGCATGGACATTCATAATTACATTTAATTCACATCTTCAGATCAGCAAATTTATCCGTGGCCTGGTGCAAATTGTCAAGGATTGACTGCCAATAAAAACGGGATTGCGCACTTGAACAAGCAACTCCGCCGTTCCCTTCTCGCGGGAACTGTGACCGGCATCGGGGACAATGTGGAGCGTCAATTCCGGCCAGACCTGTCAATAACATTACATTTGTTAATTTAGCACAGTGGTGCACTTGCCTTCTTGAGAGCGTACGCAGTGGTGGCCTGTGGAAACGTCTGCGGTCACTGAATGCACGATTCGAGATACTCGAGACTAACCGGGCACACGACATCATATCTTCCCTGGACAACGATTGTGGGGATGTGACGGCTGAACCAAGGATCAGATTTCTCTTTCACGACCGGAAAGCGGAAACAAACATTTTGTCGATCTCCTGCACCTCCAAAAGTTGGCCGTCGCGCATGAATCCCGTATTGACGAAATAATGGTTCTCGATCCGTGCAAAGGCGCTTTGCAAAATATTCAGAAGTGCTAATCGTTGGGAAAGGGGTCGGATCTACTTCGCGAAGTGATCAGAAGTGGCGCGAGCCACATATTCTGGATCGACGAACAGCCTTGACGTTGCCATCCTAAAATGATGAATAAGTCAATGTTCGGCGGCCACGACGTCGACGCTCACTCGTATTTGGACCAAGCTTTCGCTGCTGTGCAACTCGCGTCTGGTCGTCGACTGAATTAAGCTGGGCGTGGTACGCAAGAATCATGTCGTGCCGCTCCTGTTCAGGTATCGGTGCAATGTATTCCTCCCTGGACAGTTGGAGAGGGCCATAATTTCGTATGGTATGTATGGCATACCATGCTTCCGGGAACAAATGGGACGCTCCGTTTTGGATAGAAAAAGTTGAGTTCGCTTTGAGGTTGACTATGAGCTATCCGTGCTGAAGGTGACAGCAATAACAGCTACCTCTTCCGGAGGGTGAAAATCCCCCTGGATATATACCAGTTAGCGTTGTAGGCTTTCGAGTTATGGAAGGAGAAATTACCGCAGCACGAGACTCGCAACACGGTCTGGGTGTGCCTAACAGTATCTGAGACGAGCTTCGAGCTGCAAGCATATAGGTTACCTACCTGGGCGTAGGCCAAAGAAAGGGTCGACCCCTGGGGAGGAATAGTTAGTAGCGCATTCTTCCGCTTGTCGTGAACCAGTATCACCCAAGATCCGCCGAAGACATGCCATTTCTCGATGCCGATATGCTCTCGCAGCTTCTCAATGTCCTTGACCAGATCCCATGTCGTGTTGTCCTCCAATGAAGCGCTCCTGAGGGTAAAAGGTATTAATCCCCAAATCCTACGTATCGCGAATCAAGCGTACGGAGTTGATTTCCCGGAACCCCTCTGGTCAAACAAGATTATTCTGTACTTGTTCGGGTTGAAGAAGCTGCGATCTTTATCATCGCAGCCACCACCTGGGCCCCCGTGAAGGAAGACCACTGAACTGGGTAAATATAGTGAAGGCGGGGTATCTATATACGCTACTTACCTGGCGTCCCATCTTTGTTACCGTTGAATTCATAGCTGGAGGATGATGAGAGATCAGGGGCTGAACAATGCTGCTGCTGGGGGACGAACTAGAGAGTGTGAATGTCAGAAACCTTGAGCATTCCAGTCTCGTAGGGAGTGATATCGGGATACATGATGGGCAAAGAAGAGGTACTGTGCGGACGGAGAGTGAAGGTGGGCTTGAAGAGGACTTAGGAGCCAAGTAGCAGCCGAACCGAATTGGGTTCCGACTCCCGGCCCGGTATAGACACACGAAATCGTCCCATTCACCGCCATGTCAGAAAATGTGTACCTCCCGATTCCGCCCCCCGCACAACCAACGGTGCCATTATTGCACCCTGAGCTGACAGAAGACCAAGTAAAAATGCAGCAGGAGGTCCAGCAGCATTTTGAAAACCCCTCGTACATGCCCTCAGGCTCCGAGAAAGCACTCATGGACGTCGAAAAAATGTGGCTGTCGTACGAATGCATCCTACGGTAAGCTTAATCCCTCAGTTTATTGTACGGTACGTAGACCTCATACCAGGTATTTGCGTGCCTCAAAGTGGAAGGTCGAAACGGCCATCAACCGCCTGGAAGAAACACTTAAATGGAGACGCGAGTACAGGATCTACGACGTGGTAACGGCGGAACATGTTGAGCCTGAAGTTGGTATAGTGCTTCTGGCTCTCAATCGATGTATTTGACGCGTCCGTCGCAGGCCGTCACAGGCAAGCAGATCCTTTTAGGGTTCGATGTTAACGGTCCGCTCTAAACCTCTCTCTTGGCAGAGACCTCATCGGATCTGACGTTCACCTCATTTAGGACGTCCCGGGCTCTACCTACTGCCCAGCCGCCAAAATACTACAGAGTCTACACGACAAGTACAATACACCGTGTGGATGCTCGAACGGTGTATAGACATGATGCCTCCAGGCGTAGAGTGAGTCGTTTCACCGAATAATCTCAGTTTAACTGACTCCGCGGTGGTCCAGATCTTTAGACCTCCTAATTAACTACGCGGATAAAGCCAAAAATCCTTCATTCAGCACTTCCCGGGCTGTGCTCAGCATCTTGCAGGAGCATTATCCGGAACGCCTCGGGCTCGCCCTGATCCTCAATGTCCCTTTCCTCCTCAACGCGTTCTTCAAGTTGATTACCCCCTTCATTGACCCGGTGACTCGCAGCAAGATGAAGTTCAATCCACAGGTCATCCAGGACGGAATCTTCTCCCCAGAGATGGTGATGTCGCAGTGGTGGGGTGGTGGTTACAACTTCGAATACGAGCACGACAAGTATTGGCCAGCTCTCATAGGTAAGCCATCGCGTACTGAAAATGCTCATTCCTGTTTAACACCCCTCTAGCACTGTGCACCGAGCGAACCGAACGCTGGACCTGCGACATGGCACAAAATGGGCGGCAAGGTCGGCCTGAAAGAGTCCGAGTATAAGATGGGTAAACCTGAAGCAGCCGAGCCTGCGCCAGCGCTTGCAACCAATCCAGAGCCTCTTGACTCCTGATGGCACACACGTTCATACACACCACACTGCATAGAATTTTTAGACACATCCATCTGGCGGCATCTAGGGTAGAATAATCTGGGTAATAATATGACCAATAGTGTGTTCGCCATCGAGTACATCGGAAGATGCTCGAGTTTTACTGGGTGGTGGTGTAGCCCATGTCGATAGAGTCCCTCATCTCTTGTCCGTAACGAATGGTGAAGAGTAGGATTCTGCCACGCCGTCAACACCCGTCCCTCGTTCGTTTCTGCTACTCACCCAAATCCAAGCCATGCAAGTAGCGCGGCTAGCGTATGTGTTACAACGATTCCAAGATGATTTATAGCCGGCATGATCCCCGCGATTCCTGATGGCCAAATCTATTAGAATTGCTTTTTGGAGAACAGTAGAAATGTACCCAGCGAGACAAGTATGGATCGCAGACCCCTGGTCGATTGAGATATGTAGTTATCCGAATGCGACTGGCTTACTTATTTCCAGCGATCCCTTCAGCACTTCTAGACAAGAAAATATCCACGGAGTACGTCCCGATGGGATTCAGGACCATGTCGACCTTGTGAAAAGAAATTAGCCAGTCGTCCGAAACCGATGAAAGCGAGAATCGTACACCGAGACCGTTGAAAAATCTATGTAGAGATTGATAAAATAATTGAGCCGCAAGTAGACCGGTAACTCACAGACAGCAAAGAGTCAAGACAATGCCCACAGGTCCGTCAAGGTACGTTATCGTGAGGCCGCTGAGGAGGACAGAGAGTGGGACGAGTGTAGAGGCTCCGAACAGCGCTGCGCGAAGTCGATCTTCGGGGACCCATATTCCACCTCGACGCTTCTTCCACTTGATTAGTATCTGATCGGACAAACGCCCAGCCAAAGGAGCTCCGACTTGATACCGTGTGAGTGTATTGTACTCGGGAAGCGCCATGCCCACCTATATTGCCGACGCCGCACGGCAAGAAGAAAGCTCCCAGCAGAGCCTCGTTCGTGATGTTGTATCTGACTCCCTAAGGATAAGAGCCAAATTAATCCCATGCTGCCGACACCGAATGACCAACTCACAATGGTATATGCCAGAGGAACGAGTAAGACTGCCAAGGAACTGAGCACAGAGACTGCCAACGTTGACACAGTAGACTGACCATACTCGGCAAGAAGATTCATCCAAGCGGCAATAGTCTGGAGGGCGTCATTAAACATGTATGTGTATGCATTGAATCTGACGCTTACCACAGCCAAGAGATTTGGGCTCCGAAGCAGCCACAGGCTTTTCAGGGGATTCACGAACGCATATCTTTTGGCGCCGTTGGTATCCCGTATCAGCTTTTCTACGCCTCTGGTCCCTGGATGACTTGTTTCTGGAAGAAGGACGAGGATGAATACGAAGCCAATTGCTGCGGAGAGAGCTAATATGAACTGCATGGCTCTCCAGCTGGAATAATGGGCGGCGAGTCCTGCGAAAAGGGTAAGTAACATCTCGGGAACGCATTGCGACAATAGGTACCTCCAGCTAGAGGCGATAGCGCCGGTCCCAACAAGCAGGCCTGCGAGGGGATGGGATTGTAAACCACTTGAATGTAATCAAAGTACCACTGACCCCGAAGAATATCCCCATGGCCGTCCCTCTCTTTTCCAAGGCGTATATATCGCCAATCACTCCAGCGCCTCGAAAAGGGAAATAAACGGTATTCAGAGAGATCTGACAGGTATTTACCAACTGAGAGGCCTGGAGCCGCCCCAAGGGCTTGGAAAAATCGGAAAATCATCAGCTCGGGGATGGTACGGGAAAATCCGAGAGCAATGGATGCAATGCACAGTAAGGGAAGCCCAATCATGTAGATGGGTCTTCGGCCATCTTGAGAGGAACATTTATGAACGAGTCAAACCGAAAACGACTATTTCCTCACAAAAGCTCGAGTAAGACGCCCCAATTAACCCCCCTACGGAGGTTGCCATGAAAGAGATGCTGACGGCCAAGCTGGGAAATGAAGTGATCATTGGTACGCGGTAATTCGCGACGAAGATGTATTCCTACCTCACAACCTGGCCGGTGGTTTCAAAATCTTCAGCGATTTGAGGAATACACGGGATGAACGACCCGGAAACGAAGACTACAAGACAACTTAAGTTTCATGAAGTACATGGACGCGTCACTTACGCGGTAGGAGGCCACACCAAGAGACCAGCGCGACGATGGCGTTTTTGCTCCGGTCTGTGAATCGGTCGTATACATCGTTCCGGGAAGATAGCTCCGTTGGAGAGTCTGGGGAGAGAAGGAGCACCTCCGATTCCTCAGCCATTGTAGAGGATCGACTCCAAGCTATCAAACCTTATCAAACCCATTATGACTCGAATATACACGTGGTCGCGATAATAGCATCCAATTAGATCGTTCATACATCTCTCATCAACCCACCTAAACTGTGCGACTTTACTGAACGAAGACGATTTTGTTGGCAACGGAGGTCCTCCAACGTCAAAATTCGCGTCCAAGCGATGATGTTAGTCGCGCATGGGCTGTTGACGAAAGTCAAGAATGGTGCAGTATGAATAGACTGCCAACTAGCAGGCGGTAGATTCCTTCCGCTTGCCATGGTCTCCAATCAGCGGAAGTGAGGATTATATGATATTAAGAGGATATTAAAGTGTGTCATATTAATGAGTCGATTTTTTCCCTATCGTGAGCGGGAGTTAATTAACAAAACCAACAGTTGAGGGTTTACCCACCATCGACGAACATGTTGCGTGTGGCAGAGGGTAATGTTGCAGTCATCCCGTCCAACTCCCGGGTAAGCTTCACTTGACATCCCAACCGACTCGTATCTGTGAGGGCAAATGCCATGTCAAGCATGTCATTTTCGTCGTCGTCCGGTTCGGGGAGAAGGTCGTAGTATTCAGGGGTGAGAATAACATGGCATGTGGAACATGCTACGGAGCCTTCACAGGCACCTGGCGATGAAAAGGGTGTCGAGCAGAGATTCAATTGTAAGCTACAATTTCGTACCTTCCAAGTCGATATCATGCTCATGTGCAATTGACAGTAAATCGTCCCCTTCATTGGCTTCGACTGTTTTGACCAAGGATCCTTTCGCGTCCTTGAAATGTATTTTGATCCTGCGAAAGTCTTGAGGTAGGTAAAAGGGTGAAGAGAACATGGGGGGAAAAGGATAGACCAACCCTGTTCCTGGCTGTGGTCGAGTTATACTACCGTGCTGTACACCTTTACAATTGTACTCAGAATCCAATCAGGCGGACGATGGAGACGCACTTGGTGAAGAGTGCATTTTTCGCGTCGGACGGAGCATGCATTGTGCTGCAGGTGTGGTGAGAAATGACTGCCTGAGAAAGCGTGGTCTGCACTGCGCTGCCGAGAGGGAGAGCAGTCTGCTCGATTGTGAAGAAAGCATAAATGGCCGTAGAAATGAGGGTTGAGGAGACACCGGGTAGGAATATGGATGAGTAGCGGCGACTGGGACCTTCCCTGCAATGGCGCTTCGTACTGCAATGACCAGCTTTGCTTTGAGTCCGCACGACCTTCGTAAGTCCGCAAAGGTCCGAAAGACTCAGAGACAAAATTCGGTATCACGTGTTTCGCGTTTTGAAGCCGAACGCCCATCAGATTCCACTGGCAAGCGCCTTCGTCTTGAAGCAAGGGAAAGGGATTAGAAAGCAACCCTTCAAGTTCAATGCTTCATGTATCTGAAAATTTTCGGCTTCCCTACCACCTCTGATAACCCGCCCTTGCGAACAAACTGCATGTAAACTCTGAGGCTGAGCCGTTCTTCCTCGGGGTCGCAATAGCAACTCTGATTCGCTGCATTATACCGCCGCCCGGGATTCACGCGACGCGCTTTTGGTGCCAGTTTCTTCAGTTGAACTCGGCAAATTGGAATTTAATTCAAGCCTGTACTTTGTGCTTTCAATCTGTCTCCGCAGTGTTCTGCCCGAGTAAGGAATTAATTCTGGAAGCACCGCTATTTGCCGGTTAGGACTTGACCAAGGCGGCTGATACAGGAAGTGGCTGACACTCAGCCCCAAACTCGCATCCAACATACGCCTATGAAGACACTCCTCCTTTCCAGTCCTTCCTCCGCCTTCGGGCGCGCACTCCTTCTCGATACGCTCCTTCCTGTCGCCTTCACGCATCCCCTTTATCGTCCCTCGACGCGAATCCTGACCCAGCCGTTTCAGCCCCGCGCCCAATTCGCCGCGCGCCCCACACGTTATCAATCTCGTCGCTCACCCCACCTTCCCTCTCGACGCCGACGCTGACGCCCGCCCACCTCGCCAGCGTCCGATGCCAACGCGTTCGCTCCCCTGTGATGCGTTCTCCATCCCGCCCATCCATCACTCTCGGCGCTGACCCCCCGTCGAGACCGCGACGCTCGCTGTCGTCCAATCAACACATTCTCCACCCTGACCAAAGACCATCTCCCTCGACGCCGCCCCCCGTTGAGATCGCGACGCTACCAGGCGATTGGAACCGATGGGCCCCAGCTACGGAAAGAGGTGTTGCGTCTCCTGATGGATAGACGTCGGTCCGCGGGACCAGGCCGCACCAGGCTCCCTCCTGCCGATGCCTCGTCGCCCCAGCATCAAGAGCTCGCCAGCAGCTCTCGCCGCCGCCCCCCGTCGAGCCGCCAGTCGAGAAGACGAAACGGGCGCGAGCTGCGCACATAAGGAAGTTGTCGCGCGTAGGGATGGATAGACGGGGGTCCGTGAGACCATTCCCTCCCGCCGATGCCTCGTCGCCCCAGCATCTCGAAACCGACCCATCCTCCCGCCGCTTCCCGTTTCGTTTTCCGTCGAGAACCCCAAGAGAAGACATCGAAACGGGCGCCAGCTGCATGCAGGAGGGATGTGTCGCGTACAGGGATGGATAGACTCGGATCCGGGGAACACTCACTTTCCCCAATACCCCATCGCCCCGGCATCCCTCCACCGACACTTGCCCTGCTGGCTGAAGACGAAGACGACGACCGCACCGCATCTCACCCTACCACCACCGACTCCCGTCCCGATAGGACCACGACGCGAAGACCAAGATGTGCGGCCGACTAGGGACGCCTGGCCGTCTCGCGCGCCGCGGTACGTGGTCGATCCGACTCAGACCGACGCTGGACCGGGGGTGGACGCGCTTCGACTCGGGAAGCGTCCGGCTGAGCAGCTTTCGGATTGGAGCTGGCTTTTGCTGGCAAGGGTGATATTGTGATCAATCCTTACTGCGCTTCACATCCTGCTCGATGCTGATTCGTCTCTTTCAGCTTTTTCGTCGTTTTCTGCCCGTCTCCGTGTCTTTCCTCGACGCTGACAGCCGCACCACGCCGACAAGGCACCCCACGCCCACAGGCACCCACTGGTTTTGTTCGCCGTCCACCGAGCCCCACAACACCCGCGCGCTTCTTCATACATCCCCGCACCCGCGCAACTCTCTCGTTTATCCCCACGCTCGTTATTATGTCTTTCGGTCTGGGTGGCTCCATCTCCCGCGCCCCACCTCGTCAATCACACCACCGACGAGGTACATCGCTCCTTTATATACGCCTATTTGCATTTCTCTTGGCGTTCAGAGAGTGCTGTATTGGAATATATTTATCGTGGCAGCTGGCTGATTTCTCGTCTACCCGTGTGCGCCTGAGCTTCTTGGAATACTTACAGTGGGTTTTACATTCAAGAGAACAAGGGTCGTGGAAGGGTCGCGTCGCGTTTCCACTCGGGGTAGCTCAGAGTACATGTGTGCATCACTGGCAACGTTGATGCCTGTCGATCCCAGTCACTTTCAAATTCAATTGGCTTTTCAATATTTCAATTCTTGTTCTTTTCTTTCTGAGCCTGGTTTTTCGCCTGTCTTTTCCAATCCTTCATCGGCTTTCATCTTGAGTGATTTCGCATGTCTCTGTTGTTCGTCAAATAAAGTAGATGGTAACGACTCCACGCCAAGTGGTCTAAGCAGATGCGCCCGACTTCGATCATATGTCGGATTTGATTGCCATTGAACGGACTTGTCAAAGTACATAAGGGGATTTTTGGCCGCTTTGTGGCTGTTAATTTCTCCTGGCTCCCCCTCTCCACGGACCTCCTCCTCCACGACCTCCACGACCACAGAGTCACCTTCCACTCGTTTCACCGCACTATGATGTCTTGGAAAGCCCTCCAGGCCTTCCTGGTCCTTACCCTCATGGCCGGGCAGTCTGTCGCCAGCCACAACGAGCTGCGTCACGCCCATGCTAAGCACGCCGCCCCCGCGAAGCGTCTCGCGCGCAGGGCATCCTGCAAGGTCCCCTCGTCGTCCTTGTCCAGCGCCACTAGCACCACCACCACCACCACCAGCACCAGCACTACCACCTCCACGACTTCGACCCACCACACTACGACGTCCACGACCACTTCCAAGAAGGCCGACTCTACCCCCTCGAACTCAGGCTCCAGCAGCTCCAGTGGCAGCTCCGGCGGCAACTCCGGCGGCGGGAACTCCATTACCAGTGTCAAGGCTGCAAGTGGGTTCTCTCCCAACGGCATTAAAGCAGGTACCTCCTCTGGGAACGCCCTCTCGACCTTGGGATCTAATATCGGTTGGTACTACGATTGGTTAGTTCCTCATGCTCCTCTCCCCCGCCCTGTTATTTACGTTCCGTTAGGACACCCAACCCCTCATGGAAGACGGGTGCTATGCCCGTCCCCATGCTTTGGGGTGGCGGATCTGCTGATAGCACCGACGCCTCGCGCTTGGCTACTTTCAAAAAGATCTCCGAGGCTCCCCAGTACATGCTCGGCTTCGAGGAGCCCGACTGCGCTGCGGGCGGTGGATCCGCCGGCATGTCCGTCGCGGACGGCGTCCAGCTTTGGGAACAGTACATTGCCCCTTTCAAAGCAAAGGGCACCAAGCTCGGCAGCCCGTCCATGTGCAGTGCGTCGCTTGCCTCTTAAGTCCGCTCTCTTCTCAAACAATGATCCGTCCCAGAGCAAGCCGCGGAGACCTGGCTCAAGCAGTTCTCGCAGCAGATCAGCACCGACTGGGACTTTACCGCCATCCACGTCAACAAGAACAATATGGCGGGCGTCAAGGCGGACATTGACCACTACGCCTCGTATGGCAAGCCGATCTGGGTGACCGAGTTCGCTTGCGTCGACGGTACGCCCCATCATGTACGCCACTGCGAGCGCGGAACTGATGTATATACGCCCACAGACGAGAACGGCTTCACACCCTGCACCGACCAGGGTGAGATCAACAGCTACATCAACGACATCGTAGACCTCTTCGAGTCCGACGGCCGCATCGCCGCCTATGCATACAGGTGCCCCTCATTCCCCTCGTCCCCTGTATGTTTCACTGACCACACTAATCAATCAGCAACGGGTACGGTCTCGGAAACGTCTGGCCCATGACCACCAGTGGCGACAACCTCTCGTACGCCCCCTCTTTCTCTTGTCCTTATCCCCTAATTCCTAAACCCGGACCCCTAGCACCTCGGGCAAGACTTACCTCGCCGCCATCTCGAAGTATTAAGTTATGGTTATGGCTGTGCGCCTGGTGTGCGCGTCGTCCCCCGGATCCGTATTAATTACATTGACATCACTATACCCCGCCGCTACTCACATCTAGTACCACATCTACATTTTGTTGTTTTCTTACTCGTGGAGGCGTGTAGTTCTTTTTTCCCTGTTCACTTCGTGTATATACCCGGAGTAGATGGATGTTTTGTTGGGCGCTAATATATGCGCCTGTTTACTTGAGCGTGAGTCCTAAGCTTCAAAGTTCGGAGTAATTCCAGTCATGATCGGGTCAAAGCAAGAACTCTTACGAGTCCTTACCGAATTACTGCACTATATGCGGCGAGTATGTATACATATGCCGCTTGGATCCCTGGCGTCAGTTATTATTTTGTGATGCGCAGATGTTGACTAAATTTCCGGACGTGAGAAGCCGCCTCAAACCCAAATCGGGCAAGCGGTGACCGTGCGCGCTGTTTCCTTCATTCTTCCTACTTGCCTCTTACCTCCATCTCAACCTGCCTTTCTTGCATTCTCTCTGATGTATTCCGCCCAGCCCTGCGACAATGCCTTGACTGTCCGGAGAACTGGACGCCCTTTGCACCAACGCTTGCTCCTCGGACGACTTGCAGCAGAACAATCAAGCCAGCAACCAAGTCAGTGTATTAGGAAAGCAAGCGGACGCGGAATAATAAGGCCGTGTAAGTGTGGTCGTATATGGTGTACATTGGTCAGTGGCCTCCTCGCCCCACTAGGTCGTCGTTCAACTTGTTCATGGAGATCTCACACAGCCTGGTGTGACCTGTATTGTCGTGGAATGGTTCGTTCGCGCCCACGCGCATCACGCTCGCCTCCACCCTGCGTCCTCGCTCATCTCGAGCACCGGACTGAACAGCTTGCTGGGATCCTCCTCGGCGCCGCGCGGTTTGTGCACGCGCAAGACGTAGAATACGGCATCCTCCACCACGAGCAAGCTCTTCAGCACGCCATTGATGTTCCATGCGATGCTCGCGACGACGAAACCCGCCGCCGCGTCCAGAACATAGTGGTTCGCTGTCGACACGATCGCGACCTAGGGAAATTCGATCTAGGTTAGTTTCTTTCCTTCGATAATTGGCATGCTTGCTTACAAGGATCAGGGCGGGGTATGACATCCCTAGCACCCACTTGCCCAGCGTCAGGATACGTGAGTGCGTGTGCGAGGGGAGCGTCGCGACGGTAAGTCCGATGACGAAGCTGTACCCAAAATGGAGCGATGGCATCGCCGCGAGCTGGTTACAGAACTTATTCGTGGTCCAGACGCTCGCGACTTCGCCGGCGTGGACGGTGTCGATGAAGCCGAACCCGTCTGACGCGGGGAGCAGCCGCGGGGGCATGCACGGCCACAGGGTGAAGACGACAAAGGCCATCAGGTTGGAGACCGCGAGTGTGCGACGGCGCGCCTCGAAGAGTTGCTGCGGCGCAGCGGCGTACAACCACGCGAGAAAGGTGATGGTGCCCGGGATGTGGATGAAGCTGTAAATGCGGTTGAGCGCTCCGAGGAGGGCGGGGCGTGCGAGGACGTAGCCCTGGACGGCGGGCTCAACAAAGACGCCGAGCTGCTGCTCAAGGTGGATGAGGGACAGCGCGTGTTCACGCGAGACGGCGAGGGTGTCGTCCTTGAGGGTGACTGCGGTGAAGGCACGCGCGAGCTGATAGGTCCAGTACACAAGGAGCCAGTACCACACCTCTACGAGGAAGGGGAAGCGGCGGAGGATACGCGAGACGCGGGTGTGGCGCCAGACTGCAGTGTTTCGCGAACGTACGGTACGCCCAAATACTACTCGGTCCCGATAACTCGAGTCGCTGGTGGATAACAGTGGCTCTGCGGTGGGGGAAAGCGGGGACCAGACGGCATCATTGTCGGGGGCACGCCGACGGTTGAGGACGACGCCGGCGGTGAGGATGGCGAGGACAATGCTGGGCTCTGCGTACGCTCCAAAGGACATGGTGATAAAGCAACGTGCCGTGGAAATGCGCCTCACCCACACCTCGTCCATTTTTATTTTCTTTGGTCGTGTGCCTATGATGACCGTCGGCTCGGTATGTCATGCCGATGACATGATCACCCGTTCGAGTTGGTTTCCTTCGTAGGCATCTGTCGGTAACGTATACAGTGAGCCGGTTATGACGTGCTATTGACCATCCCTACACAGTCTACACGGCCTCGGGAGCTGCCTCAGACCTCGACGGGAACCGCGCTCACAGGACGAAACCCGTTTTCCACCGGCAAATCAATCACAAGTAATTGCCATATATTTGTCTCGGCGGGATCTTTTCCGCCGCTTACTTTGCCAGATAACGAAGTCTGCGCAGTTCCAATTGGTCACTAATTGGTCCCAGCATTTCCAAGTGCCAAGGCTGTATGATCAATCAGATTAACGGGGAATAACGGGGCGGCAGGGATATTACGCGGCGGCGGGATGACTGTGTCCGTCGGACGTAGCTGAGTATTTTTTCTATACTTACCCGATGGATCGCCGAGGCTGAGGCCGTCGATAACAATCCTCCCCACCGCACGTTTTACACTTGCACTCTCTGCGGCATCCGCATCCTTCCAGGCCAGACTCAATCCTAATGGACTGGGGCGGCAGCCCTAGGTAGTCTCCTAGAGGCAGTCACCGATGGGGTCAACTTTCGTGCCTCAAGATCCAAGTCAGATCAAGGGTCAGATCCAAGTCAGACCAAGGATATTCCGAAGGATTGAAGGAATTGGTCTACTCTGCCTCAGGAAGACCAGCCCTAGGGCTACCTTTAGCAGTCTGATCGCGACGTATAGTTGGACGAGATGTGTCGAATTCAAATCAATCATCGTTGTCCAGCTCAGCGTTGGACGGATTTGCCTTGTTCAACTTCCGTTGTTCCACTTCCTAGTGAAAGGAACCCACGTATTCTTCCTCCACGCGCCTGAATGTTACTGGGAAAGCTCTCGATACTGAATCTGACGCCTGCGCCTCTCCCCACCGGCTGAATCAGCGCCCTCTCAGTGCTTACCCTTTCCTCGAGTCAAGTGTCGACGTTCCTTCCCCGGCTGGCTCCTCAATACCAGCAGACTCTCCTTCCTGGGACCTCCACGGGATGCGAGCATCTCCAAACCTTTTAAAATCCACTCAAACAAGCAAAACATGATGGTGGATTGGACGATCATTCTGGGTCATTAGAAGAGTGCACGATATGCATGTATATGTTCTATGGCACAGAAATATACGGTGTACTACCACCCTTCCTGAAATTTCGTGCCTGAACTCTCCGATCCTTATTTATGTCCCCGTCCTGCTTCAGGTCTGATCCAGAGTAGTTGTGCGTCGGTATGGAATCGGCGCAAAATCGGCGACCTTTTTTTCTGTCATACATCGTCGTCAAATTCTTCAGGCCGCTCGTTGGTCCAATCCCAATAGTATGAACGGGGAATACATATCGGACGATGAGCCCAAGTTTCAACTGATCAGACATTGCGATTTTGTGGTGCTACCCACTAAGTAGGAGTACCATTCCTGTTGCCGCAAGTTGACAGAACAACTTCTCACTGACATTTCTTCGACTCCATGCGCATGCACCTGACACCTTCACATGTACAATCCTTGTGCAAATCATGGATTGATTCTCGTCGTGATGCACAACGCCTAACGCGATGAACACTCTAAGGCCCTACATTACACAGTAAAATACACAGCACCCATTACGTCTGGAGTTTTTAAAAGTAAGTATACCAAAAGCGAAAGCGCTGCTCTCGAGTTGGATATATTAAATATCGCATAAAAATGAGGGACGTCGGAGGATACGAGGAGATCACTTCTTCAGTAGCTTCTCGCGTATCTGCGCGCCTTTGAGCTTGGCGCGCAGGTACTCGAGGCGCGCCTCGCAGCGGCCCATCATCTCTGTGCGCCGCCGGCGCACCTCCGCGAGCTCCTCGCCGCCTTCCGAGGGCGAGTGCGCGTGCGAAAGCAGCTCCATCATGCTGCTGCCGCTCCCGGGCGTGGGCGCGGGGACGGGCAGCGGGAGGTGTCCCGTGCTGCGCGACATCGAGCTCGTGCGGCTCAGGCTGGGCACAGGCGTGGCGCCGCGCACGCCAAGGAAGGAGCTCGTGCCGTGCGAGGAGATGGACGAGACGGAGCCCTTGCGCCGGAGCGAAGGGAGGCGGCGCGGGGAGAGGGCAGACCAGGCTGAGGTCGGCGGGGGCGTTGATTGGGAGAATGGCGCCGGCCCCGCCGGCGGGGCGGCGCTGTGGAAGAGAGACGCGGTCGATTTGGAGGTGCGCAGGGAGCTGCCCGAGCGCACGGACTGCGTGTCTGGGTTGGGGGTCTGGGAGTTGGACCGCGAGAGGGATTTGACGTGACTGCTACTCGGGGATGAGAGTGGGGTGGCGGAAGGGCGTCGCGCGGTGGTCAACAGGGTACTGGAGCCCGAGCGCTGCCGCGGCGGGTGCTCCTGCCTGTATCGAATCACCGCGCTCGTTTCGAGGTCATTGAAGGCCGTGACGAGGCGTCTCTCCTCGGCCTCGACGGCCGCGATTGCGGTCCGGATGGCTTCTGACGTTTGCAGGTTGTCGTCGTCGAATATGTCGTTGCTGCCCCCTGGGATCACGTCGTACCTGGACTGCGCGGCGGTGCCAAAGGTAGATCTTGATGGAGATAGCGGAGGAGCGTCAAAATTAGAACGGATGGGGGAGGTCGGGTCGGCCTTGGTAGGAGCTGGGGGGACACGAATTGGCGGCTTTGAGTGAAGATCGCCGTTTGAGCCATCGCGAGAAGATGACGGGGATGAGCTGCTCCGAGTCACCGACGAGTCCGTGTCGGACAGTGAGGAAGCTTCCGGCTTCTTGGAGAACAACCGCGGAAGGCTGAGTTTAATCACACTCGCTGGGGCTGGCGAGGGGGGTGCTGATTTCCACCCGGTTGCACGTCTGAGAAAGCCGGCGACGCCAGAACTCTTACACCGGGTGGGGGTTATTTGGGCGGTCCTCGGGGAAGGCTGCTCGACCAGTTCTACATGCTTCCGGCGCGATGGTGCTAGATACAGCTCAAGTTACCGAAAGAAAAATAGACAGGGGGGGGAAACTACCTGAGGCAAGCTTAGTCGTCGGTCCAGGACTCACGGAGAAGATCTCGACTCCCCCGGAATAGCGCTCGAAGAGATTCTGTCGTAGGAGCCGGTATTCGTCATCACTGGAATTAAGTGGGGGTTCGTGAGACATGTCTGCGGGTATAGCAGCGGATGCACTGACTTGAGGAGGCCGTCCGAGTTGGCCACCGCAAGGTCGTTGAGCTGGGTCGCGAGATTTGGGAGGGGGGGCATGAGAGTGGGACACAGGAGATTGCGGAGACATGTATAGGCACGGCTCTATTAGGGGGACCGGTGAAAGATGATCAGCGAGCAAGTGATACCGGCCGAGAACAGCACTGGACAGCGGCGATTTTAGCAAGGCATATCAAAGAAGATGGGCAACAAATCAGTTGCGACTCCGAGTGTATACGAATCAGTCGCGGAATCATTTGGGATCACTTTGTTTACCTCGTATGGACGCGCGAGCCACACGCGACTATCATGTGATCCATCCTCCTTCTTAGTTACCTCTCACAAATGGCAAAGCAAGCCGTCTTGAATCCGCGCACAACCACCTACGAGTTCCTCGGACCTCCTGGCGCATTTCTCATCTCTGTCGGGGTACCCTTCGCTACTTATGCTCTCTATTTTGGTTGTTCCGAGCACTCCGGCGGTTGTCCACCGGCTCTAGTTCCTGCCCGCATCTCCCTCGCACTCTCAGACCCCGCATGGTGGAAGGGGCTCTGGGACACCCAGGCGGCCCTCATGTACCTCGGCTGGTACGCCTTCTGCCTCGTATCGTGGGCCATCTTGCCGGGGGACCGCGTCGCTGGCACCACCCTCCGCACAGGGGAGAAAAAGCAATACAAAATCAATGGTACGATATTCCAACCTGTTTTCTGCCGCGCCGCTGACGTCATCCCAGCGTTCTCAACATTCCTCCTGGCATTGGGTCTCACATCCGGCATGATTTATCGCTACGGGCCCGAGTCGTTTACGTTTTTGTACGACAAGTTCGTCGGCTTTATCACCGCCTCCATCATAATGGCGGTCTTCCAAGCAGTCGCCTGTTATGCTTCATCCTTCCGTGATGGTGCTCTTCTTGCCCTCGGCGGCAACTCCGGCTCATTCATTTACGATGCACGTTGCATTCCTTCCAGCTTTCACGTCCACGGCTGACATTCCCCTAGTTTTACATCGGCCGTGAACTCAATCCCTTCTCCTTTGGAGCATTTGACCTCAAGACATTCAATGAACTTCGCCCAGGGCTGATTCTTTGGACCCTGATCGATATTAGCATGGTGTGCGAACAGGCGACGCGTCGCGGGGGATTCAGCCAAGTCACGGACTCTATGTGGCTCGTTCTCCTCTTTCAAGGATTGTATTGTGCCGACGCTCTGTACAACGAGGTGCGCGACGCGATACTCTCATATTTGCTATGTGGCTTACCCCGGATTCAGCCGGGTATCTTTACCCAGATGGACATCACCACTGACGGGTTTGGATTCATGCTTTCTGTCGGTGATCTTGCATGGGTCCCCTTTGTCTACTCCCTCCAAGCGCGCTACCTTGTGTTCACTCCCGTCGTGCTCGGCCCCACCGTGTCAGCCGTGGTTGTGCTATTCAACTTCACCGGTTACTACATATTCAGGACTGCCAACGGAGAAAAGAATGACTTTAGAAACGGAAAGAACCCAAAGAGTCTGCCCATTTCTGCTGTCTGCTACGCAATTGTTTTTTTTAACTCGGCCTTGCTAGATTTGCAATTCTTCACCACCGAATCCGGCTCGAAACTGCTTACATCGGGATGGTGGGGCGCCTCTAGACATCCTAATTATTTGTGAGACCAATTGCCTTTATCCAACCCAACGTCTTATGCTCACCGACCCACAGCGGCGATATTTTGATGGCTCTCGCTTGGTCGTGCCCGACGGGATTCAACACCCCCATTACCTACTTCTACGTCACCTACTTTGCTGTTCTCCTTATTCACAGACAGCGACGGGACGATGAGATGTGCGAGAAGAAGCACGTATTTCTCTTTTCAGCTCCTTCGTCATCTAACTGTACTTTTTACCAGGTACGGGAAGGACTGGAAAAAGTACATGGAACTCGTACCGTACCGTATCATTCCGTACGTTTACTGATCTTGTATTGTCTTTTGAAAGACCTGCTCTAAATCACTTGAGAAACGGCCACGTGTCTCCTATTCTCGGTGGTCGAATGCTCGGACAAATATAGATTTCAAACTAATTATACAATGCGGCGGTGCGACTGCGCAGGGGGTATTTTGTTATGCTGCCTCAGTAACACATCCTTTTTTTAGTCGGTCGCCGTTCCGGCTTTCGCACCTCCCATGCAGTCTTCGAGCCAGCTTCCGTCCGTCTCTTTTCAGCTCACAGATGAGCCGCGGAACGTGTCTCAAATTGCATTTCTCTCTCCTGAGCCTGACGCCGAGGGAGGAGTTGGCGTCACTCAAACAAAGTCCTTGGTCCGACCCGACCGCGAACGGATTGGCCCGGGCCACAGGCAATGGCACTACCACAATCGCGTTGCGCAACTGGAAGAGGAGAAGGAGGGCGCGGTTGAATTCCTGCCAACAGGTACGGGTTGTGCCTACGTCATTGCTTGCTAAATCTTGGAACAGCGACAAATGAATCGCTCAAGCGAGGCAAGTCCATCCTCGGGCGAGAGCAGGACTCGGAGGTGCGCGAGTCGGGATTGGCACTCTTCAAGCGCGCTGCTACCCTGCGGAGGAAGCGTCGTACAACCGAGACTCTTCCGCTGAACCCCACACCCGTAGCTCAGCCCAGAGGGTGCCTCGGCGACTACGCCCCAGGGCCGAAGGGTCCGTGGATGCTTTACTGCTATCTATTAACGTGCTTCGTTCCTGTTTCGGCCATGACGGCCTGCGGTGCGTGTCTCCGTGCCCTTTCGACGGTCAGCTCATGCCGAGTCCCCAGGTCTGCGCAGCCCGGAACAACAGCGCGCATGGAGAGAGAAGATCGGGCTTGTCGCCCTCATCATGCTCGCCATGGCCGGTGTGGGCTTCTTCACGTTCGGGTTCACGGAAGCGGTGTGCGGGACGCCATCGAACACATATCACGGCGGCGCCATCGGCACGGACTACATCGGGACGTCCTCGGTTGTCATCAATGGCTATGACTACGATTTCTCGACCTTCAAGCACCCCGCGAGCGGAACGGCGTTTAATGGCTCGACTAATCCGCTCTATGACGATGCCTGGGACCTAGGAGGAAATGACGCGTCGTTTCTGTTCCAGAAGGTGAATCAGAATTGTCTGGGGCTTGTAACGAAGGCGTCGGCATCGAATATCACCTCTGACGGAGAGGCACTCGATTGGTACTTCCCGTGCAACGTCCGGAGCCAGTATGGCACGACTTCTCCCAATACGACAGGCTATGCGAGCTCCACCAATTGCCACACTTCGTCTACCGCTCGTTCGGACCTGAGTGCCTTGACACCGCAAGGACGGGTGTATTTTACTTGGTCAGACGTCCGCAATACCAGTCGCAATCTCGCTGTATATAAATCGTACGTGCCCCTCCGTTCTTTCTATGCCCGACTCATTCAAAGTAGGAATGTGCTCGACCTCGAATTGCTGTCCTGGCTCAGCACCTCGGAAGTCAGCTACCCCTCCATTTTCGACGAAATGAAAACCAGCGGTGGAACATACAGCCACAAGGATCTTACTATGGCCCTTTATCGACAAAATTTACGCACCCTCGGGCGCTGTCTGCAGGATATCATCACCGTCGGTTTCATAGATACGGCCACAATCGGCTGCGTTGCATCCGAGGTGGTCCTTTACGCGTCCCTCATTGTCATCGTCGGCGTCGTCTCCCTGCGTTTCGCAATGGCTGTCATTTTCCAGTGGTTCTTCTCCCGGAAAATCGGCAACTTTCCCGCCGAAACGCGGGAGGAGAGCAAGAAGCGGGCGGCGGAAATTGAAGCCTGGTCGGATGGCATATATCGCCCAGCACCGAGCAAATATCGCCCCGATGTTGGCAAGAATGGCGTCGCACAAGCTAAGAGGAAGACGTTCTTCCCCGTTCACTCGCGCTTCACGCCCTCGATTAGTCGACCGTATGGCGCCTTGGACTCTTCCCCATCCTTGGCCACTCCTCGACACAGACCGGCGTCGGCTTACTCCGGCGCGCCGCAATCGATCCCTTCAAACATATCGCCCTTCCGTGTCGAGATTGTGCCGCAGCCAGCGCCCGATTACCAGCCGTTCAACTTTCCGCTGGCGCATACCATCTGCCTGGTGACTGCATACTCCGAGTCGGAGGAGGGTCTACGCACGACGCTGGACTCACTAGCGACGACCGACTACCCCAACTCCCACAAAGTCATTTTGATCATCGCAGATGGGATGGTGAAGGGAGCGGACAACGACCTGACCACGCCGGAGATTTGTCTCTCCATGATGAAGGACGCCGTCACCGGCAGCGATTTCAACGACGTGCAGGCCCATTCCTATGTCGCTATCGCTGACGGGCACAAGCGGCACAACATGGCTAAGGTCTTTGCTGGCTTTTACGATTACGACGACGCCACTACCGAGCGCTCGAAGCAGCAGCGCGTGCCGATGGTCGTTATCGCCAAATGTGGCAATCCCCTTGAAGCAGGCGATGCGAAGCCGGGAAACCGAGGGAAGCGCGACAGCCAGATGGTTCTAATGGGATTTTTGCAGCGCGTCATGTTCGACGAGAGACTGTCGACTCTTGAATACGAATTCTTCAATGCGCTGTGGAGCGTTACGGGCGTGAGCCCCGACCGCTATGAGCTCGTCCTCTGCATCGATGCGGATACCAAGGCGTTCCCGGATTCACTCTCGAGGATGGCTGCGTGCATGGTACACGATCCCGAGATCATGGGGCTCTGCGGAGAAACCAAGATAGCGAACAAAGGAGACAGCTGGGTCACCATGATCCAAGGTATGCGCTTCCGTCTTTTGCGCGTCCGTCTCTTATCATTTGAAAGTTTTCGAGTACTACATCTCTCATCATCTTACCAAAGCCTTCGAGTCACTGTTTGGAGGCCTCACCTGCCTGCCCGGCTGTTTCAGCATGTACCGGATCAAAGCACCCAAGGGCGATGATTCTGGTTACTGGATCCCGATTCTCGCCAACCCAGATGTCGTCGAGCATTATTCGGAAAACGTCGTGGACACCCTTCACAAGAAAAACCTGCTGCTTCTCGGGGAGGACCGATATCTCACGACCCTCATGCTCAAAACCTTTCCAAAGCGTAAAAACATTTTTTGCCAGCAAGCGATCTGCAAGACCATAGTCCCCGACACTTTCAGTGTATTACTTTCTCAGCGTCGGCGGTGGATCAACTCAACCGTGCACAATCTGTTCGAATTGGTTCTCGTCCGCGAGTCCTGCGGAACATTCTGTTTCTCCATGCAATTTATGGTGGCCGTCGAGTTGATGGGAACGCTCGTCCTTCCCGCTGCCATCGCCTTTACGTTCTATCTAATTATCTCGTCGATCATACCGGGAGGTTCGGACAATACCATCCCGCTTATTCTCCTAGCGCTCGTCCTGGGCCTTCCGGGGCTCCTGATTGTTATAACCTCGACGAAGGTAGCCTACGTCGGCTGGATGGTCATCTACCTGCTCAGTCTGCCCATTTGGAACGGCATTCTGCCCGCGTATGCGTTCTGGCACTTTGATGACTTTTCGTGGGGGCAGACGCGCAAGGTCGCTGGGGACACGACGCACACCGGGGACAAGGAAGGGGAGTTTGACGCCACACATATAGTTATGAAGCGATGGGCCGAGTTTGAGCGAGACCGACTGCACAAGTCCATCAACTCAGAAAAGTGCGTATTGTAGCTGTGTCGCGTTGTAAATTGCTGATAGTTATTCTACTAAAAGCAAACGACATTCGTTTGCTTCCAACTCGGACAGATTTACGAGGTCATCTCATGGCTTCGAAGGCGGCTTCAATCCCGCAAGCCTTTACAGTGGCAGAGACAGCCTCGTCGGCGGCGGATTGATCCGAATGCCCGCGCCTCTTTCTCCGGCTCCTCCGAGTCCCATTTCACCAGCGTCGTCGATAAATGACCGGAGATACACGCGCAACAATTCACTCCCACGGACATTGGACGACTATTACGATTCATCTCCGCCCCAGTCACTTCTTGTCTCGCCCCGGTCTGAGGGACCATCGCCGCTAACGCCCTCGCGATTCCTCGACAGCCCCGTCCCAGAATCGAACTTCAATTTCAATCCTTTCCGCGACCGTCCGATTGAATCGACCCCCAGTTACTCTGAGGAAGGTATTAATCCCGTGGTAAACACCTAGGCCACGCAGGCGGTCTTCACGGCTTCCCTCTGCAAGCACGGACTCAAATATTAATTAATGCATAATTCAATTCCACTTACTTACGGACTACATATGACTGCGTACCATTGGCTCGAGCGGGCTTGATCTTGTGTTTGAAGAACAGTTAGCCTTAAAAAGTGGTAAGCGCGTAGCGACTGAATGCAGTGCTTATGTACGTAACGCGATCACATTTTGTCTGCAGCTCAATTACATCGTCCGTCAAAAGTTCAGTCTCCAGCACGGCCTTGAACGACTTATTCCATGGCGCAAGCAGCGTGCGGTTGGTTTGGTGCGCTGGCTGAGCGCGGTGAAGGATGGCACGAATAGTGTTCTTCCACAGAATGGATGTCCGCTGTCTGCTGATATCGTCCCAATGTCGGACAGTTGCCGCAGGTGGTGGCCGCTGGAAAGTCATTCAGCGTTCAAAGACAATCTGACGCAATGGCAGTAAACGCACTCGTTCTCAGAACCAAAGGGCTTGCAGGTGAAGTCGTTTCGTTCGTAAATTCCCCTTAAGGACTTGGACGTGGCCCAGAGAGACGGACGACGCCGTGGGCCTACCTAAACCTCGACAACTCATTTTTGAAAGGTGGACTTGGAGAGGCCGATGTTCCGGCATTGGGGGAAGGTGAGTAAGACTCAAGTAAGACTGCAAGAGTTGGCAAGCGGGCACAGGGGTTTTCGATCCCTTTTTGGTTACACTCTTTCTCCTCTATCATGGAACGCGATTCCGGGCTTCGTTTCCGTTCGTCATACAGCTCGGTGGCCTCCACGGCCTCCAAGACTGTCCCCTCTCCGGGCCTTAACACCACATCCGTATCTGCTACCCAGATCCTCGTCACCCCCGTCGATCCCGTGGCCAAAATGTGAGTCAAAAAATAACTTTGCAACGCCAATAAGTTCATAAGGGATATACAGGTTCTCCGAAATAAATCGGCTCCTCGCGTAGGCGTTCCCAAAAGACCCATTCCGCCGTTTTTTCAATGTTTTCCAGCGACAACGTATCAGACCAGTTCATTACGGAATCATTCGACCAGGAGAACTTTTCCAAACTCTACGACATGCTTGAGGATCACCCTCGTCGTGCGGCGCTGAGGTGAGCTCTTTTCACTGGAGCAGATTGGCGTTGGGTTTATGTCAATCTACAGGATATGCTATGCCAACAACGAAATCGACATCACTATGCTCCCGTCCGGAGCCCATGAGGCGGCGCACAAAACCCTGGCCGAATTTATCAAAAACTTTGTCGCAAATGCTCATCACGGGGGCTTACCTGGAGTCCAAGGCCTAGTACATCTCGGTGCGAAAAGTAAGAAAACTCCAATTTGTTATCATTCCTAAATTGAGATCCCCTGGGCACCCCTCACAGCTCATGTTAATGCCATAACGGGCGCGACCATTGAAGGAGATAGTGTCCTCGCTCCGACCGTTTCTCCGGACTTCCCTACCTTGGTCATAGAATGCGGGCATTCACAGACCCACTCTCGTCTCCTCATAAAGATGGATAAATGGCTGAATAATTTTGCGGTATGTGTACTCGGATTTATACATTTTATTTCCTGATGAAACTACAGTCCGTGCTGGCTGTCATCATAATCAATATCGACCACGATCGGGCGGGCACCGTAGATATCGAGATGTGGCAGCGAGATGTCAACTCTGCTATAGGTCGCACACTTTTCTCCACAACTACTTTTAATCGCTCTAATGCCCCTGCCAATCCTTGGTCCATCCCTTGGGGCTTTTTGTATCCAGGTCCACAGCCCCCTTGGGCAGTTGGCCCTACTTTGATCATTCCCGCTGCTTCCATGAACCAATACCACATTGAACTTTATTCTGTCTTTATGTAAACTTTCAATCTTCCTGGGAACGATTAGCATACTCCTTTTTTCTTGTCCACAATTACAATTGATGTTGAAGATGCAAACTCAAAAGTGTCCGAGCGGACTGGCACCTATATGCTAAATAGAATCGACTTTTGTTGGACTTGAGAGTTATAAATCCGAGTCATGGCAACACCATATGGCCAGGGACCAGTTCTTCCGCCCGTGTCCCAGGATCTCATTCAAAGAACCGGCGAAAATATGATCGCTCGGGCTCGGGGGTAGACACGCATAAAATGAGCAGCGTTGGACGAGAGGCGAACCCGTCATTCCTTGAAACGTCGGCAGAGGGAAAGAGTGGAGTACATGCCGCCATGCTGTTGTGCAGCAAGAGTGAGCTCATCTTCACAGAGAACCGCGGACGCGGAGACGACATGAGTGTTCTGGCGAAAGGGCCGGGATTGCATGTGATTCACTGCCGTGACCGCGATTCCGGCGCGTAGTGGCGGCACAGAGCTTGCTTTTAATAAATGCACTGCAAGCGAGAAACACCTGTCTCCGGCTCAAACCAACCTTGAACCCATACCACGACACCATGGGCAAACCTCTCGACGCGCCACTGGGCACCAACACCCTCTCTGTGCGAGACAATCGCACTGGCAAAACATACAGTATTCCGTGCGTCCGACACTCCCCGCCCTCGATATTCTTGATCCGAGCCTGCTGTTACATGCAGAATCGTCGACAACAGCATCGCTGCCACTGATTTCAAGGCTATCAGTGCGCCCAGTGCCCCCAGCGAGAGAGAAGAGAACGAAACAGAGAAGGGCCTCCGCGTTTCCGACAAGGGCTTCCTGAATACGGCCGTGTTGAGGAGCGAGATTACTTACATCGATGGAGAGGCTGGTATCCTTCGCTATCGGTACGCCGCGTCGAGAGCCGCTCTCTCTCGGTCCTGATTGCGAATGCAGAGGATATCCCATCGAGCAGCTTGCTGTCGAGTCCTCGCATCTTGAAACTGGTTGGCATACTGCTGAGCACTGGAGTTCTTCTCTGACCATGTCGCAGCGTACCTTCTCATCTACGGGTCCCTGCCCACGAAATCCCAGTTCCAAGTGTTTCAAGACGAGATAATGCATCACTCAGTTATCCATGCGGACGCGGAGCAGTTCTTCAGGAGTTTCCGGCGAGTCGTTTGCTCAACCAATGTCTCCGCCCTTCTTATTGTTTTAATAGTTATGATGCCCACCCCATGGCGATCCTCACAAGCGCTTTGGCGTATCTGGGTTCTTACTACAGCGAAGCGAACCCTTCGCTCCAGGGTATGGATGAACCCCATTTTAATTTAATCATCTCAAACCTGACAAGTCAACCCCAGGCCAGAATCTATTCACTAAAGGCGACAAGGCCTCGCTCGCCATAATGGATAAACAGATATACAGGTACCACTTGAGGTTCTGTGAAGACAAGTTGGTTCACACATATGCTACTAGGCTGATCGGCAAAGCGACCACCCTCGCCGCGTTCGTGTTCCCTGCATTGTATTTTGCTTGGTGCTAACCTCTCGCTAGCATGGCGTACCGTGTGCGCCAAGGAAGGGAATTCGTGACTCCGCCCACGGGGCTTAGTTATACTGGCTCGTGAGTTCGTTTACGCGATCATAATTGTTTTAGTGAAGAGTTTTTATCCAGTCTGCTTTACCAAATGGACCATATGGGGCAAGAAAACTACGTCCCGAATCCCGTACTCGAGAAGGCCTTGGACATTTTATTCTTGTTGCATGCCGACCATGAACTGAACGCAAGCGCAACTACTGTCTTGCAAACATCGTCGTCCTTGGTCGATCCGTTCTCAGCTATTGCGTAAGGAAATAAACATGTGTTGCATGTCTAGGCTAATTGTCTAATACAGGGCCGGTTGCGCATCCTTATAGTGAGTATTAATTGTCGACGCCTAGTCAAGTGAAATAATATCTCCACACAGTGGGCCGTTACATGGTGAGCCCACGTTTTGGGCCTTTAACCTCGCTGATTATTTATCGTACAGGCGGCGCTAATGAAGCTGTGATCCGCATGCTCATTGCCATTGGCAAGTGAGTGCAAACGACAGGATTTTTTTCATTACCGTTAAATATTTGACAGACCTGAAAACGTTCCCGCTTTCATCGAGGCCGTGAAGAAGCGGGAAAAGGTCCTGTCAGGATTCGGGCATCGGTTCGTGGCCATGTAGATTAAAATATATCCGCGCTTATCCTGTCTACAGCGTTTACAAGACGGTAAGTAGATGTATTCCGGACTCGACAAATCTTGATCTCCGGAACAGTCGGATCCACGCTCTTTCATTGTCCGCAAGACTGCCGATGAGGTGTTCAAGATGTAGGCTTTACGATATATTTAATTGGCAGTGTTAAAACATTGCCCAGTACGGGCAAAGACGAGCTGCTCGAGACAGCAATGGCTCTCCACGATGCTGCCATGAAGGACGAGTATTTCATCAAACGCAAACTTGCCCCCAATGTGGACTTTTGGTGAGTCCCAAACATGCTTATGCGGGGCACCATCCTCATGTATTGCAGGAGGTACAATTACGGTATTTCTCGGTATTTTTCGATACATTTACTGAGAAAACATGTTTCCAGCGGGCTAATCTACCGCGCGATGGGTGCGTGTATTACGAAATAAGCGCCGACACATGCTAAATGGGTGTTAGGTTTCCCTATGGATTTCTTCCCGGTGTTGTTTGCTGTGCCGCGCGTGGTGGGCTGGCTTGCGCACTGGCGACAGGCAAGCTGCAAGTTGTGTTTGTTGGAGCAAATATCACTGATGCCATGCAGATGATGCTCCAGACAGGCGGCGTCAAGATCTGGCGGCCAAGACAGGTGAGCACTGAGCGCACATGGATGCCTGATGGGGTAGCTAAGGACAGGATGTTTCGAGATCTATGTTGGTGCAGCCAAGCGCGACTACGTGCCAGTGGACGAGCGCATCGCGGTGGAGGGGCTGAAAAAGACACCCTCGGTGGTTGAGCATTCCGGGTGAGACAAATTGGTCCTAGTATATGCGAAATTTGACATGGCAACGTTGCGCAGGATCTCCAAACGGACGACCCTTGCGTCGTTCAAGGGCCAGCACGCAAAGTTGTAGCTTGTAGGGCCGCAGGAGGTTACGGGGTGGCGGATAGGGATAGATCGTAGTTACCTCAAATATTTTCCCGACGAAGGCGCATTGTCGGCTGCTAAGCCCTTTATTTGGTTGTAACAAAGCCAAATTCGTTTCATCACTTCTTCCTTTTCACCCTCATAACGTCCTCCTCCTCCTCCTCCTCCCTCCTCCTCCCGCCACTCACTCACCTGCGATAACATGTTCGCCACATTCCTTACCCTCGCGCTCTTTGCTGCCCCCGCTCTCAACGGTGTCGCCGCCTTCAACATCGAGACCCCCGACCTCGTCCAGGTGGGCGTCGCCCGGTTTTCTCCATGGGTTTTCAGGCTCACCAGTCCTTTCAGTGTGGCTCTGCCCACATTTCCTGGGACGCAACCAAGGGCCCGTACAACCTCATCGTTGTCAGCCCCTCTGACCCGTGTGGCGCCGTCCTGCAAGTGTTCTCTTGACAGGGGTTTCTCCCAGGCCAGCTAAACGTCCGTCTTACAGCGCCGACCTCGGGGACCACGATAGCAACAGCATTACCTGGAAGGTTGACTTCCCTGCCAACAAGACCCTCCAGTTCTCGCTCGAGGATGCCAACGGTGACGAGGCATGGTCCGGCTCGGTCAGTAGCGCAGTATAACCGTCTCTGTGCCCGTGCTTACCGCCTGTGATCTAGATGAAAGTCGGCCCCAGCACCGATGTCTCGTGCCTGGACAACGCCGCTGCCGTATCCAGCAAGGCTTCCACCGCCTCCTCGTGAGTCGATCTTGATACCCCCCTGTGGCGTTGCTTACGCGATTATTAGGAGCAAGTCGACCGCTGCGGCCGTCGCTACCGTCGCCGCTGCCGGTGCCGCCGTGACTGGCGGCAGCTCCAGCTCTAGCAACGGCTCCGACTCTGGCTCCGACTCTGACGGCACCGTCGGTCCCCTTGGCGCCGCCAGCGGCAGCAACGGCGCCTCAGCCCTCCACATGAACCCCCTCATGGCCTTCTGCGCACTGTTCGCAGTCGCCCTTGTGCTATAATCACGATACCCCACCCTTCACGCCCGGGTTCATACCCAATTTCTTTCTCTATCGTTATTCCCTGTACTCCGTCTTACCGCGGGTATGATGCCTAACCCTGGCGCTGGCATTCTTTTGGTTATACTTTTGGTTCTTTTGGAGTGTAGAACAAGTCTTGTTTGGATTACGATTGTTCATCGCCTCTTGAGCCGAGGCGAGCTGGTCATTCGGAGCTACCTCTTCCTGTTCAATAAATTTTTCTGCGCTGTTAATCTTCGGAATCAATATATACACTCTCTGCATATGACGCAAGTCGTTCTATTTTTTGTGTCTGCCAAAGGCTTCGAGGAAGCACGGCCAAGAACGCGAATCACGGTAGTCGCACCGAGTGTGCCTCGATCGTACGTTACACTTGGAGAGAGCCATCGAGAACGCAAGGAACGCTGAGGCGCCGAGGCCTAATCCCGCCCCAGTAGCCAAACGCAGTACTAATACCCTTTGCGATTGACCATGTCGAATCCCGATTGGCACACGATGTGAGATCCTGCGCACGGCCTGGATGCTCGAGACTAATGCGCTCAAGAACGATCCGCATTCCATTCGCGTCGGCGAAGCACGCGCTGATTGCGATGCAAGCTATTCAAGTGGACAGTGAGCTGCAGCCCCACGCAGTGAAGCGCGTATTGTCCGTCGAAGACGATGTGCTGATCGCGTGCGATTCATTAAACGCCGTCGTCTCGTGGAGTACTGACGGCAATGCAGAACATTCGACACGCTCACTGTGCGCCTCGCGCGTCTGACCGTCAACGCGTACCTTGAAAACGTGGACCTTGTCGTGCGGACGTTGCAGGAATTCGGGGCAGAAGCAGACCGGCGTCCGTCATGAACTTTGTTTGTTATGCAAAACGTGTAGAAAAGACAGGGACGAGCGAGATATTCGACTGTACGATATGATGATACATTTACTCTTCGTCTGCCGCGTCGGCAGCGTCAGCCGCCTCCGTCTTGGCCTTTTTCTTCTTGCTCTTCTTGTTCTCCCGCAGATTCCTCACCAACAGCGCCTTGAGCTCCTCGTCCTCGAGCTCCTTCTCGGTCTTCACCAGCTCGGGCTTGTACCAGATCGGGGGGTGTGTGATGAGCGACGGGCCGCCGGGCAGTAGCGCGATCGTAAAGTGGAAAGCAGCCAC
The DNA here is from genome assembly GCA_029204335.1 of Mycena vulgaris. Taxonomy (NCBI): domain Eukaryota; kingdom Fungi; phylum Basidiomycota; class Agaricomycetes; order Agaricales; family Mycenaceae; genus Mycena; species Mycena vulgaris. The sequence goes on from JARGYA010000035.1 coordinate 501,342, forward strand.
GAACGTGTTGCTGGGCGTGTAGCTGGTGTCGACGAATCAGCGAAATCGCTCTGTTAGAACGGGCGGGAGTAGAATACGGACATGACCTCGTAAGGCTTGACGAGACCGTGCTGGACCGCCTCCTGGAGGCCCATGCGCGACCGCTTCTCGTCCTCGAGCGAACGGATGTTGAAAGGGAACGCGCCGGCTTTCTTCTGCACCTCTGAGAAGACAGCACGCGAGTTCTTCATTTTGAGTTGGTACGTGACGGTCGAATCCCGCTGGAAAATCGATGTCCGTGCCTCTTCCATCCGGGCCTGGGGGGGCTTGTCAGGGCCGCGAAAAGTCCATCGGACGTCGCGGACGAACCTTGCCATCCTCGCCTGACGAGACCAGGACATCGATACCGTAAACCTCGCCCTCGGCGAAAGTGGCACCCTCAAAGTCCCGCTTTTGCGCCTCGCTCGGGTTGAGGATGATTCGCTTCTTGCCGTCGATGACGTTTTGCGTCTGCTGGCAAGACAGCATCCCTATCGCACAAAGTCAGCAGAGAGCGCGGCGAATAGGCGGGCCAACGGACCCTCGACTGGCTTGCAGTCCCAAGCGGCTGCAACCTTTCCGACGACGTCGGTCACGGCCCAGTTCTTGTTCCCGACCTTGACCGTGCGCATGGCAATCTCCGCGGCATGCCAGGCGGCTTTGAGGACGTCTGCCCGCCGTCCCGTGACGGGGCTCTCCGCCGTCGCGCCGACGACGACAGTTTCCGCGGTGATTGCGGCGAAGCCATCGATTTGTGCGCCGATGTGGAGCTTGACCATGTCATCCTTGGCCAGCACCTGCGACGACTGGGGGTCTGAACTGTCGGAGCAGTGCGCGACACGTGAGTTGGGCATGCGGAGGACTCATGGCTCGGAACCGACGTACGCCAACGGTGAAAAATGTGCGACGGTGTTGTTCACCGAGATGGACGTCGGGAAGGCGAGGCCTGGACGGTGAAAGAGAATAAATAAGGGCCGCGGGGATGGGGCGCGGTCGTACCCTTGTTCACTTTAACACCCTTGACGGATTTGTTGTATACACCAGCGGTGCCCGCCTCGATGAGCTTGTCACCCTCGATGCAGAGATCGATGATCTTTGCTCCCTCGACCGAGAGCTCGATGAGCTTCTTCATGACATTGTGCACGATGTCTGCTGCGGTCTGCGGCGCGAAGGGTCAGTTTTTTTTCGCGCTTTCCGTGAGATGGTCGTGTGAACCTTGTATTTCGTCAAATCTGCCTCTGCAGACGACACGGGGGCCTTCTTGTCCACGGCCGGGGCGGCGGCGGGTTTTTCAGTGTCGGACATGGGGAATCAAGATGTTTCAAGGTCGGGGTCGAGACTGGTTTTATTGTTGACCGTGACGACGCGAACCTGCCACACCGCCACTAGCCCGATTCGGATCCCTCCGAGAAAACAAAATACAGTATATTCCATGAAATGTGCAGCGCAGTGGTCGTACATACATGTTGTGAAGTAATATAAGGGATATTTAAGGTGCTACAGGGCCGAGGTTAGTTTAGGGAGTGGCCGGCTTCCATCCGACAAAGGCGCGTAGCGAGCGGCATAGATTGGTCGAGGGACGAGGCTCGTCCAGCGGCTCGTCGCGGGGCGAAGAGAGGCGATTTCGCCAGACCCGCCAGTCAGGAGACGGTTCTGGCTCGGTCAAGCCGAATTCCGAGGTGATGCGTCCACGCATCGATATTCGGTCGGCCATATCACTTTCGGAGGCGATTAGTCGTATGTCTACTACCAAAGAAAGGCACGCACTGTTCCCAGCTGCTCCAATCAGTCTCAAACGCTTCCCGAGGCGAGTGTTTTGTTGACCGAAACCGCGCGTCCCTGGGGCGCGCGGTCTTCGTTAAAATAGGAGGGAGGTCGCCGGGGTAGAGTATTTCATACTCGGCCCACAGCGCCTCCTTGCACGCCTGGACGGTATTAACCGTTTTGGCAAGGTGCATCCGTCCCCAGAAGGGGACTGATCGTTGGGATGAGACCGTGGATTTGGATTTAATTGAAAAGGTATCAGCATCGCTTAGCCTCCGTATCGAGGGATCAAAGAGGGTGTCGCTCTCCAAAGAGTCACCGCTGCTTCTCGACCCGCTGTCGGGCGATGATGAGCTGGGCGGGAGGGATATCTGCAGGGAGGGATGGGTCTTCACGTTTTCAAAGAAGGATGAGAGATAAAAGGGAAGGACAGTGATGACGCTGGACGCGAGAAATCTGCGCGAGAGCATGGCGTCCCAGGCGGCTTTGAGGCGGGTGTGGTCCTGAGGGTGGTGGTCTGGAGTGACGATTTCCGGTTCTTGGGGGAAGAAGGCGGTATTTTGCGTGCTGAGTGAAAGCTCGGAGGATCCAAGATCAACCGGCATGGAGGTTCGCGGCAGCGAGTCGGTAGAAGTTTCCGGAAGCGTGGGGAGAGAGGGCCGCTTCTGTACTCGATGTTCCTCGGGGCTGTCGGTGACGCTCCAAAGGTCTGATATCATCGTCGTGGAGCTCCGGCTAGAGAAGGCACTGGGAGGTGCAGAATCTTTGCGATCGCGCGGGGTGAAGTCGAGGTTCAGAGGCGTTAGATGCCGACGAGAAGGACGTGGAGGCATGCAAGGAAATATGAGATTTTCTTCTACAATCTAAGGGGGAGGTATAAGGGCGCAATAAAAGGTATATGCGCAGAACAATACCTCCAAGACGCCATTAGACTGCATTACTCGCGACACTTCCTAGATTCAGGAATTAAATGGGGAAATTGAACCGTGTCAATCATGCTATACCTCCAGAACATTCTGCCACTGCATATAAAATTAGTAATCGCATCTCGATCGGTGAGGCCACACGCACCTCATCTTCGGGAACGCCCAGGCCTATGCCCGATATGTGCACGAAATCAAATTGTGCCGTCGGAAATGGGAGGCCATCCAAGCTATTAAGAATGATCAGAAACTGAAATTGGGAGACGCGCCGGAGGACGCGTACAGGTTGCCATGGACCCATTTTAGACGGCTCGCGAGGGCTTCCGCTATCGGAAGCGTCTGCGGAGATTCCCCCCCGTCCTCGAGGCTCCGCATATAATATGCATCGAACTGCAAGAGTTCTGGCTGGATCTCTTTGAGGTCGAATCCGATGATTTGCGCGTTCTAATGACGCGTTAGATTTGCGAGAAGGCCGTTTGCACGACTCACCGGCCACTGTTTCGCAGCCTCCATGGCCCAATAACCGCCGCCGCAGCCCAGATCAAGTACGGCTCTTGGTGGGATGTCAAACTGATGCATTGTGAGGCCACCAAAGCAGCTCCGAAGAAACATTTGATCCCAGTTATCGCTGTTAAAAGGAGATTGGCTCATGGCAAGACAGTGAACTAGCGGATTCACAAGTTTATCATGTCCGCTGAATAGTCGAGAGGATATGGGACGTCGCCGGGGCGGCGTCGACTGGCCCTGTGCTTCATTAAGAGTGCCTGGACGTCCTTCTGGGGGGCTTGTGGTGCGGCGCCAAAGGGTAGGGGAACTGCGGGGGACATGCTAGTGGGTATAGAAAAGATTGTGTGTCTGAGGTCGCTTAATAAATAAAAGAGCCATTTGGACTCGAAAGAAATTCGATTCGACGCCGTGCCCCATTAGGCCACTTTTCAATAACCCACGCTCGCCTCTCATCACACCATGATCCCTCTTGTCCGCCGCGAGCTTGTTCGCCGCGCTCGTCCGTCGTTAGCTCGCGCATATGCTACCCACTCAAAGGAGCCAGATCCACAGCTAAATGGCTACCCAGAACTCCCCGACGTCTCTGCCCAATATCGGTCACCGCTGGGTTGGCAGGACAAACTCTTACGGCGCAATTTTGGCGATACGGTGCGTGGCAATTCCCGTATCTCACTTTCCCTCTCAACCGCAATTCAGGTCCACCATCATGAAGAACTTTATTCGATGTGGGGCCCCGACATTCCCGTGATTCCGCCCCAGCAAGCCCTCCGCCAGTTCCTTATGGCAGCAGGGGGTATCGTGGCAGCCGGCCTGTTCATACGCTCCTTCCTCGTCCCAGAGCGGCCCGCAATACCCAGAGAGTATCCGTTCGGCGGTCTTGAGGTGGAGTTGGGAGGACATAAGGTACAGTCACTTACATGTTACTCCGAACATCAACTTGACCCTTAGCAGGCTAACCCTGAGGCCGAAAGTAGCGAGGAATGATGCCTGTCGTGATTCGATTGTGCCTAAACTAAGCTACTTGCACCAACAAAGCTAAATTAATCAAGACCGGTCGATGTGAGACATTCAGGCCAGCAGACTCCACCGCAACTTCTCTGCCGTTCGCTGTTTTGTCCCGATGTCAAATGTGCGCCAAAAGCCATCACCCTGCTACCGAGTTCTGAAGTATTACGGGAGGGTTTGGTTCTTTTGCCGTTGATTTCGCTGACGCGCAGCGGCGCGCCCGCACTCGGCCATGCCGGCTTTCGCTGCTCCGTTAATATTCACAGCGCACGTGCATGCCGCGTCTATCGCTCGAACCTCGCTCCAGCGACAACTTATTTTCATTCGTGCATCCGACTTCGTGGCATGCGCTGCTCAGACCATGGAGATATCTGGATACACGGAAAGCCACCAGCGCACCTTCGTGGCAATTGATCAACGCAAGAGATACGCGCGCTCCGGGATGGCTCCGGGACCTTCTCGAACCCGATACCCGACGCACACAACACCTTCAAACAACCGTTACGGTCCCGTTATAGTAGTCTCGTCGAGATGATCTAGTGAACAGCGGTCTGCCATCTGCGACCAAGTCTGACCGATTCAGGTGCCAGGTCCACTATTTACATGACCAGTTGACAGTTGTAGTCAAAAGTAGCCGCAAACATGGAGGACCTCCGATCAAGCAACTAATAAGATTCACCGTCGAAATGTTACTTCGCCTGCACCACGGCGCAAATGGAAGCGCGCCGCCTGGGTAAACCTGCGATGACGTGAAGTGCGGCGGCGGCGCTCGGGGAATGCAGAGTGTGTATATTTTGACCAAACACAAGGACAAACAGTCAGCCGCCTCAGCCTCAGCAGCGTCTCTCTCTTCTCTACTCCCATCATTTCCCCCGGTCGTGAGTCCCTCTCAATTGGCGTTCGTTCACTCACGTCTCTACCCGTAGCTCGATGCCTCAACCCTCGACTCGTGGGTATCGACCTCGACGCGTGTGTTCCGACCTCGACAACCATCGGGGGTAGGCGGAGCGGATATCGCCCGAGGAGAGCGCGTCGGCGGATGGAGGAGAACTCCTACCCGTGCCATGCGTCATCAAGCACCTCCCGGTCGGAACGCTCATGCTTGCCCCTCATGTACTCTGGTATTGTGTGTGGTGTCGGCCTGCAGGTACCTCGACGCTCGACACTCGATGGCCGCGTTCGACGCGTCAGCCTCGACTCGCTTCGACTCGACAACCATCTGGGGTGGGCGGAGTGGATATCGATCAAGGAGAGCGCGTCGGCGGATGGAGGAGAACTCCTACCCGTGCCATGCGTCCTCAAACACCTCCTGGTCGGAACGCTTATGCTTGCCCCTCATGTACTCTGGTGTTGTGTGTGGTGTTGCTCGTTTGGTACTTCGACACTCGACTCTCGACCAGCGTCTCGACGACCATCTGGGGTGGGCGGAGTGGCTATCGACCGAGGAGAGCGCGTCGGCGGATAGAGGAGAACTCTTCCCCGTGCCATGCGTCGTCAAGAACCTCCTGGTCGGAACGGTCTTGCTTGCCCCTCATGTACTTTCAATGGTGTTATTGTGTTGCTTGTTGTCCTGGAAGGCTCTCCGTTGGCGTTGGATGGCATGGCGCGCGCGGTGTTGAGGGTCATGTGGGTTCGTCGCATTGTAGTAGGATACTTTCCCGGGGGTGGATCATCTCCTCGTGCTGCCTTGACGTGGCCCCCCGGGCTTAGGCGACCGCTTCCGCGCTAGTCAACTAAAAGCACGTTAATGACTCGTTTGTGGGATTTTGAGGCAGAAGTGAGCAAGGAAACTCCGCGGGAAGTAAATTTCGAGCCGACATGCACATCGATACCGGACGCCTGCGAGCTGCGTCCATGGTCGAGGGTACACTTTCCGCTCTATAGCATAGTGATCCTGAACGACTGTCTTCAGAAGATCACGTAGAAAGCTATAGAGGCTGTAACGAGCCTAACTTTCCGCCACATTGAGAGTATTTTGAAAGAAGCCGACCTGGTCAAGCGCTTCGATGGGCACGAAGTTTAAATAAATTAAAGGACGACATAGGGGTTTGGAGACAACAATTGCAGTTTAGGGTCATGGACAAGAAGAGATTGAGAAGATGACTTGATGTTGACAAAATTGCGTAGCACAGCCACACATAAAGTATTGACAAACAGCCCAAAACAACCGCTATCGTGGGACTTCTCTTGGCAACAAACCACCACGTGCAATTGATCGGCGCCACGAAAAACCTTCGAGGCTTGGGCATCAGTGCACGTAGTGGTCCTAGCTTTACTCTTACATACTCTATATACTATGCAAACCCAAAAACGAGACTCGGGTAGCGCCCGAGAAAAAACCCCGCCGAAATCCGAGCAGTCAAAATTGGGAACGGCGAGACATGGCCGGACGACCCGCGCGACGCCCGACGCCCCAGGCCGCCTGCATGCGCGGAAAACTAGAGAAGAACTTTACGGAGAGAGCGACCTCCCCTGGGAGAAATACACGGCGGAAGACGCGCAAAAGCACTTGTATTCCAAGGGTTTTCTGCTCACCGAGGTGAGTGCGGGCTATTCAATGGCGGGGCTGGCTATATGCTTGCTACGGGTGGCCGCGGATGCCGATTCAGTGGTCACAGCGGATGCATGCAGGGCGGGTCGCGGTGCTGATGGAGCAGCGCCGCGTCGACACGGCTGTTGACAGGCTGACCGAGAACATGGAGAGGGTTCTGGCAGCGGTGGAAGTTGTGCCCCGACGCGATTCTTCCGAGGACGATGACGGACAGATGGCGGAGGGCCTGCGTATGGCAGCAGATGTCCTCACGAGGACGGTGCAAGAGCAGTGCGATGACTTGAAGATACTGACGGGGCGCCTGGAGGAGGGTTTCACAGAGATTCTGGAACGTGTCAAGACCGCAACACCGGCGCGTGCGGACAATTCCTTAGACAGTAGTCCCCCCGCGAGGACCTACGCCGCGGCAGCGGCGGCACTGGCGACTCCGTCAGAACATGCCGCTGCGGTGGCAATCGCGGCGGCGCGCACGCGCGAGATTCTCATCGAGCGCGCTCCGAACACCAAGGAGTGGCTAGTGGGGCTCGACTCGAAGGCGGTTGTCGAGAAGGCCCGCATGGCCGTCGTGTTGATGAGCCACGAAACGGCCGACCCTCCTCCCGCAGGGGCGCGTTTCGTCGGAGCCGTCGCTCAACGCAGCGGAGCGATGCTTCTGCACATGAACACAACGGACGCGGCAAACTGGCTCAAGCGCAACATGGAGGCTTTTCTCTCTGCGCTAGGAGGTACGTCTGTCTACAAAGAGCGTCTCTTGAATGTTGTTGTGGAGTACGTGCCCGTGTCGTTCGACCCCAGCCAGGACGGGGCCCTTCACGTTGTGGAGGGCGACAATGGCCTTCCGAGTGGCGCACTTGCGAAGGCCCGCTGGATAAAACCAGAGGGGCAAAGGAGAGGAGGCCAGAAGGTCGCGCATGCGGTCTTCGGTTTCAAGGAGCCTGCCGCGGCAAACTCTTTTCTGCGGTATGGTATCTGGGTTGAGGGGAAGCGTGTATACGGCCGCAAGCTGTTAACGGAGCCCATACGATGCATGAGATGCCAGGGGATCGGGCTCAATCATGTCGCGGCGACGTGCAAGTCCATACATGATGTATGTGCACGCTGCGGGGAGATGCACAAGACGACGGAGTGCAGTGCCTCTGATGAACAGCGAGCATGCGCTAATTGTAGAAACGTGAAGAGACCGCACCACGGCCACGGTGCAGCTGATCGCTCGTGCCCGGTATTTCTAGACAAGCTGCAAGCGGCGCTGGAGCGCAACCCTCAGGCGAAGTACCCGTACTTTCCATTGGAGGGGGACCCAGCCTCGTGGGCGACACATGACGACGCGACGCGCGGATCCGCGGGGAGCGGGGGAAAGCAGCCGGAGTGGCAGAGGATTGCCAATGAGAGGAAGCGGGGCCCGGGGCCGTCGTCTCATGCGGCGGCAAATCTCCGAGGCTCAATGACTGTAGGCACAGGTGGGCCTATGGTCGGAGGCGCGGCGCGTCTGAAGGGGGCACGGGACACAGAGAATGTGTGGGGGATGCAGCAGCGGACTCTGCCGGAGATGCTGGGCGCTCCGCGCCCATCTCCGGGAGGAAGAATGGACCCCGGGCGAGCAGCGCATATGATGGGGGATGTACCGCTGGAGGAGAGTGGAGGACATCGCGATGACGGGAGCGACATGGAAGTCTCAGCGGATGAGAAAGATAGAAGACGACGCGTGAGACGTGAGAAAGAGAGAGCCGATAGGGAGAGAGAGGAAGAAGCTCGAGCCAAAGCAGGCCCATTAACTCTCTACGAGTTCCCGCCGCCGACTCCACCACGGGAGCGCGCGGGGCTACCTGTACTACGCGATGATGACCATGACATTACAGAGACAGTAACGGAGGCCCCAAGTGGTGCACGACCTTGATGTCGGACACCCCTCCTAGCGTTAATCACGGTCGAAAGCTCACGCTCTGGCAGCAAAACTTAAATAAGTCCCTTGACGGGCAAAACGACTTTCTCCACCGCCTCAACCCGAACATATACGACATAGCATTAATTCAAGAGCCGTACTTCGATTCCCGCGGAACAACGCGTGCCAACAAGCGCTGGGTGTCAATTGTCCCGCCCACGCACACCCCGCACCAAAAATTAACACGCTCCCTCATCTTCGTCAATATCCGCCTGCCCTCTTCCTCGTGGACTGCCATTCCCATCCCCTCGCCGGATGTCACTGCTATGCAAATACATGGCGCTTTTGGTACGATTCGCATTTTTAATGTCTATAATGATTGCACACACAATGGGGCGCTGGACGTCGTGCGCGATTATTTGCGCAGCCCAGAGGCAGCTCTGTGCCCGGTGTTACCTCTGATGTACATCTGGGCAGGCGACTTCAATCGCCACCACCCATCATGGGATGAGGAGAGGAATTACCACCTCTTCACGTCACAGAACCTGGAGCTGACACAACCTCTCCTGGACCTGCTTAGCCGGTACAGGATGCGGATGCCCCTCCCAAAGGGTATCCCAACTCTGAAGTCGTTTGCTACGGGCAATTACACCAGGGTCGACAATGTGTTCTGCTCACCGTCCCTCCTACCCGCGTTCATTCGATGCGAGACTGACCCGGGGCTGAAACCCATAAAAACTGACCATTTTCCGATTATACAGGTCCTGGACGTGGAGGCGGTCAGTGTCGAACATATCCCACAGCCTTTGTACCGCAAAGCGGACTGGGGGGTGGTACGCAAGGCCCTGATGGCTGAGCTCGGTACCTTTGAGCGGTGCGAGGGATACACAACCATCACCGCTGTCGAGGGGGCAATACACCGACTCGAGGAGGCGATACAGCGGGTGATACATGAGAACGTAAAGCTCTCCTCACCATCGCCGCACTGGAAGAGGTGGTATACGAAGGTCCTTGATGACATGCGCAAGGAGAGCGCGCACCTGAAGCGGATCTCATATCATTGGCGCCATGTCTCGGACCACCCGGTACATGAACAGGCTCGGGAGAGCCGCGCAAAATTTTGCGCGGCTGTCAAGTTGGCGAAGGCTAACCACTGGGTGAAGTGGCTGGAGGAGTTGTCGACAAACAGTGTCTGGACTGCAGGAAAATTCGTCTCAGCGGAGCCTTCTGACGGGAGTGCGGCACGGATACCGACACTCGAGAAGCGTCATCCGGTCACAAAATCAGTGGTGGAGACGGCGAGGACGAACGAAGAAAAGACTGAAATGCTTCGCAGGGAATTTTTTCCATCGAAGATGGAGACATCGACGGTACCACTGGACACGGTCTATCCTGAGCCGGCATGGCGGTGGGAGCCCGTGTCCGACGATGTCATTCGGCGCGCAATACGCCGCATGAAGCCCTACAAGGCCACGTATCCTGGCTCTGTGTCCAATTGTGTTCTTCTTGAAGCTACTGATCTTTTAGTCCCCATTTTAGGTCCGATATACCGGTCACTGGATGAATTAGGCCACTACCCCGCGGGTTGGGCGGATGTGCTGAGCTTGGTTCTGCGCAAACCAGGCAAGCCCAACTACGCAGATCCGTCTGCGCACCGCCCGATAGTCCTATCGAAGGGCCTGGCACGGTTGTATCATGCGAGCAAGAACCTGCAGTGCGTAACGGAAGCGGAGGTTGCGGGAATTTTCCCCAACAACCACTACGGCGCGCGCCCGGGTCGATCTACAACCGATGCAATCCATATGGTCATAAAGATCATAAAGGATGCATGGCGCGAAGGGGACGTCGCGAGTGTCCTGTGCATGGACGTGAAAGGTGCATTCCCAAGTGTCGACCTGGACCGGCTCATCCACAATATGCGGATGAGAGGGGTACCGGTGCAGCACACCGACTGGTTGCGGCGTCGGTACGCGGGCCGGACCAGTCGCATTAGCTTTGGTGATTTCACTTCAGAGCCCTTCTCCGTGGAGGGAGGACTCGACCAGGGAGACCCCCATTCTGGATTTGCCTATCTTGTCTATAACTCCAGCCTAGCGGAGATACCACGGGAGCCGCGGGGCGAGACCGCTGTCGTTTTCGTCGATGACAACACTCTCATCACGGTGGGACGCAGCTTCAAAGTCACTCACAAGAAACTCCAAGATATTATTACGCGCCCCGGCGGTATAGACGATTGGGCGGCCGATCACAATGCCCTGTTTGGTCCGGCCAAATATCAGCTTCTGGATGCGTCGCGGAGGAGGGTTCCCCATCCTTTCCTTCTGCGCAAACGAGTCCCAGAACCGCGCCACTCCTTAAAACTCGGGCCACATACGATCAAATCCAGCACCTCCGTCAAACTTCTTGGGCTTCATCTGGACCGAGAATTACGGTGGAAAGAGCAGTGCGCATCGGTCGTAGCCAAAGGCCAGGCTTGGTTGGGGCAGTTCGCAAGGCTGGCCCGGCCAACCCGGGGCATAGGTGCACGCAACATGCGGCAGCTGTACCTCGGAATATGTGTTCCTCGCATGATGTACGGAGTTGATGTATTCTTGAAGGCACCGCACCACTCTATCCTCAGCAATTCCAAGCCGCGCGAGAGGGGAGTCATGAAGCAGATTAGGACCATTCAGCGGCGTGCCGCTCTCGCAATCACGGGTGCTCTGTCATCCACCCCAACGGACGTCATCGACAAATACGCAAATCTTCTCCCTGTGGCTCGTCTAGTCGACAAAGTGCGGTTCGGAGCTGCTCTACGCCTTTCAACCATCCCGAAGACACATCCGTTATACGAGGCGGTGGTGGGTGATCGCCACCAACCAAGACACCCGACATCCTTGCACGAACTCCTCGGTGAATGCCCATATTGGGCGGAGGACATGGAGCGAATAGCGGCGGTGAGGAAAGGGTCGGCGTGGAGATCCAATATGGCGGTGAGCATACCGGGCTCAAAGGAGGCAGCTATGGAGGCGGAAGCAGCAGATGACGCCGAGTGGAAGGTTTACAGTGACGGGTCGGGGATTGATGGGCGCATCGGCGCCGCGGCTGTCCTGTACAGACGCGGGGTCGAGGTGTCGTCGATCAGAGTGATGTTGGGGCCAGCGGATCGCCACACCGTGTTTGAGGGCGAGGGTGTCAGCGGCGGCTTGGCCCTTGTCTTGCTCACGAGACAGCCAGACGTACAGGGGAGAGTGACACATGTTGTCGACAGCCAGCCGGCGATCAAGGCGACCAGTACGGCGCTTTCCACGGCGTCTCACTGGATATGGGATGAGTGGCACGAGCGATTCAGGGAGCTGCTGGAGCGGCACACTAGCATTACACTGACGATACGCTGGGCACCAGGACACAAGGACATTCCGGGAAACGAGCGCGCGGATGAGGAAGCAAAACGGGCAGCACAAATCGGTTCATCACCATGGCAGGACATCCCGGCCCCGTATCGCCCGATCCTGCCTTACAGCAAATCGGCGGTACGACAAGAATTCAATGCGGAGTTGAAGACGAAAGTCCTACAGGAGTGGCAGAAATCCTCCCGGTTCGCCCATCATTCACAGTACGACAGCCGCCTTCACAAAGGAACATACTTGGCGACAGCGGATCGACTGCCACGCAGCCTGGCCGTACTCCTCCTGCAACTGCGCTCTGGACATTGTCCGTTGGCGAAGCATCTCTTCCGCATCAAAAAGGCAGAGTCCCCCATATGCCCCTGTTGCCGACAAGCGGACGAGACCGTTGCTCACTACCTACTGCACTGCACGGCGCACACGGACGCTCGACGCGAGCTTGAGAGAGCTGGCGGTCAGCGGACGCGCGCCCTGTCGAAGCTGCTAGGAGTGCCGGCACTGTTTCCCCCCCTTTTCCGCTTCATCGCCCGTACAGGCCGTTTTCATTCCATTCACGGCGACCTCCCACCCGCACCAGAGCCAAATCAACTCACTCGGAACGAGTTTATTGCGTTACTCAACAAAACAAAGATGCCCGCCGCTGACGAAGATGGTGAAACTCATCCTGCCGACGCCCCCCCCTGACCTAAATCGTTGACTCCATCGCATGCGCCGCTCCGGAATGTCCCGGGTCCTTGACCCAGCTAGTCTCTGCTCTGCGGATTTATTTCTTCTTTCTCTTCCGTTTATATACACTAATACATAGCGCCCACTTACGGGGCCTTTACCCTACTTACATTACATACCCATCCCCATAGTGCGCATGAAGCGCTATCGTCCAAGTACGGCTCAAAGAGCGCCCAACGAACAAGATTTCGACGACATCAATGGACCAGATACTTACCTACTTACGATACACCGGTGTAGAAGTATGGCTATCATACCGTACGCGGCAAAGGCCAAATAAATCGGATTCCAAAAAAAAAAAAAAAAAAACCGCTATCGTCCCAATCGGGCGCGCAGGCCTCGAAAACCAAAAGAATTGGAAACTCAACAATCAATGGGTCCATAGCCAACCGATACCTTCCTAAACGATAACCACGTCCAAATTCCTCATGCCATGAGGTTTGGGTAATATTTGAACCAATTCCTGGGCGAATAAGAGTCAAATCCGGCTTCGATGCAGTTTCGATGTGAGCCATGGCGTAGATGGAAGAGCGCGGGGCCAAGCCAGCGCGCCACATGCAACGCTTGTATTGAAGGAATCATACCCTTTCATCTGGGACACCTCGGATGCCCAAGTTTTGGCCTTTCGGTTACCTTTCTGTGTTTATCAAAATGAGGCGCGAAAAAAAACCGTCGACCTTCAGAGACCTTCTAGAAACCTTCTCTCGGTAGTAGTGAGCCTTTCTGGATGGATGATAGCTTCCCCCACAGGCATCCGGAACAATCCGAATTTTCCTCAAGTCAGGACCCCTTGCGGATTTGAATTTTGTTAAGTCGCAACCCCTTTCGGCCTTAGTGCATTTTTCCATTTCCTTTAAACATATATGACCCTTCCTGACTATCCTACACAGCAGCATGGCGCAGATGGAAGCGCGCGGGGCCCATATTTGTGATTATCCAACCCCGAGGTCACTCGATCGAAACGAGTTGCTGCTATCTCTTTTGTTTTGCTTCGGAGGTTGCCTTCCTGCCTTCCGGTCCTCTTTTCTACCTTAGGAATCCATTCGCCAACTGTCGAGATTCAGGGATAGGAGGTACACGCACTTTTTGGCAACAACTTCTCCCTTACAAATTCATCTTGACTTCATCAGTATTATAGTATTATATACGCAGCTCATAAGTAGCTTGAGGCCAGGAAACTCTTCCGACTTTCACTTCAAGACAGTCAAACAATCCGGAATATCCTCATACTACGGAGCCTTCCATTTACCCGCATGTTCCTCATCCACTGGAGCCCCCTTGGGAGCCCTCTTGTAAGTCGGTTTCGGGTTCGGCCTGGGACGGAGTCGGACCGCAGGACCAGGAGCTTCAGTATTATATGTGCAGCTCACAAGTGGCTTAAACTCTTCCGGCTTTCATTTCAAGATAGTCGAACAGGAAGATACTCGTACTACGGAGCCGTCCACCTATTCCTCATCCACTGAAGCCTTGTAAGTCGGGTTTGGTTTCGGCCTCGGACGGAGTCGGACGGCAGGACCAGGAGCTACATCATCCGCCTCTACACCCCGAAACTCTGCTTCTTCGTCAGAGACCGCCTTCGTCCGAGAAGAGCCCTTCTTCGCGCCACGCCCACGCCCACGGGCAGCCCCGCGTTTTGCGGTCGGTCCCGCCTTAGCTTTCCCAGCCTTGGGCTTCTTCTTGACAGGAACATCATCATCACCGTCTTCTGATTGAGAATTGGCGCTGGGAGCGTCCGCCGCCGGGGATTTAGACCCATGTTTCCGTTTCTTTCGGAAATCGGACACCACTTGTTGCAACCGCTTGCTGGTATATGCTTGCCGTTTCCGCGGAGCAACAGTACCACTCCCAGTGACATCGAAGAACCCGTTCAAGTCTCCTTGCTTGTTCAACGCGCCGCTCTACGAAGACGTAAGCTATAATGTACCGCAACTGGAGAATTGACATGCCTGGCCACGCTTGCGCATTTTTTGGATGACGGGTAACAGTAGCTCGTCCACTTTGAGAGGCGACCAGCTAAGTTCGGTATAAAGGAACCTGCACGCAAATGAATGAGTTCTTAAAAAAACCACATGTGCATGGTCGCATACTCTCGGAGACCATCGAGATCAGGCAGTCCCCATTTAAAAGGTTCATCCGAGTCGTCGACGGTGGGATGGTAATAAGCGTCCCTCTGCAAAAGGTTAGATGCTGAGTGGATAATAACTATCGCCGAACTTACCACAGTAGAATTAGGCCACTCTGAAGGCAGGTAGAGATCCTTGAAGTTCTTCTTCTAGGCAATAATGAATACGGCGCATTGACACATCCCGCAATACTCACAAATCGCTTCCGGAATTTGGATTTATTATCCTCTGGGGTGTCCTTCCCGGTCTGCACCTTGGTCCACCAATCTTTGAACTTGTGTAGCCCATCCTGGCCCGGAAACTCGCCAAGGAGTTCCATCGCCACGACTGGCCCAATTCCGGGAAGTCCGTCGACATAATCGCTTCCGAGCAAGTACGCGAGTCTAATAAGCGTGTCGCGATCCAAACCCAGTTCGCGACTTAGGTCAGAGAGCAGAAAACACTCGACCGTTTTCGACTGGTTAAACATATTCTTGAACACACGCTGGCTGCCAAATAAAAACACATCCGAATCATCTGTAATCACGCCGTTCACCAGCCCCAGATGAACGAGCTCGGCGCATTGCGCTTCAGCTTCCATCGGCGCGGTGATGTACGGAATGCCAAACAAGCTCAGCATCATCTGCTCTCGGCTCAGCAATAGCTTCAAACTCGACGCAAGGCACACACCATGATTTGGGATATCATCTGCTGGTTGATGTCCTCTGAATCGCGCATGGCCGCTTTCTTCTGCGTGTTCAAGACCTTGATTTCGTCGTCGATCTCACGCCGCACTTCATCGAGATCTCTTCCCTTGACGTGCGACATGAACTGCGCAAATTCACCTTCTTCCGCGTCGGCATCCATTTCTTGAGCCGCGTCCCAGTCTTCGGCGACCGGCGACGAGGAGCGCGGCTGCGGGTGCTCCAACCCCACGATCGGCGACGGAGATCTTGACCAGTCGCTGATTGGTTCATCGTCGTCTGCGTGATTCCTCGGAGACTGTGGAGGCTCGTTCATCACTACAAGGTCTGGAGATGGATGCCGAAGGGCAGGCGCCCCAACAGACATTCTGTCTACGAGTGTCTGGGAGTCGCTGAAAGGCGTGGATGGGGTGCGGAAAGAATATGGGTCGGATGGGGCTTCGTTGTCTTTGTCGCTATCGAGGACCGTCTCCATCGCCGTCGCCGATGAAATAGGAGCTACTACAGTAACCTGCTCCGCATCAATGGAGATAGGCTCCATGTCAGTATTTGAAGAATCAGGAGTCGACAGAGGGACTGCGCGGGACGCTTCGGACTCAAAAACTGGAAGGACTTCTTCCATTTCCTCGTCAGAAACATAACCAGCGTCCGGCTGGATTTGAGGCGCGGGAGGAGGCAAGGGCGTCGGTTTTAATGTAGGCGATGGGGTCTTCGGCTGCAATAAAAAAGGCCTCCCAAATGTTGGAGTTCCAGACGGCCCGGGACGAACTTCGTCCTTCTCTGTATCCGCATGAAGTCTGGGTTGCACCGTGGCCCTCGAGAGAGGCGAGGGCGCTGCCCTCGGTTTTGCGGGCGAGGGGCTCTGGAGTAAGACTGGCTCCCCAAACAGAGAGCTCGAAGGCTTGGCTGAGGGTTTCGTCGGCGTCCGTACAGGCCCCGCATTTGCTATCGACAATGCAGTCTCCAGTCGATTTCCGTGCAGAAAGATATCATCGTCCTGCAGAGGATATTGGGAAACAGGGTCTGAAACCCTGCGTGGAGTAGTATCACCTAGCTTAGAGGACGACGCAACGGCATTGACCATCGCAGGCCGTCGCGGACGGTGCACCGCATTGGAGGCGTTGGCTTGATCAATAGATTGCTGAATCGCCAATGCGAGTTCTCCGTCGTCGTCGTCTTCCACAATGGGAACCATGTCGTTGGCCTCATCATACTCAAAGAGTGGGCGCGACGGCGGATTTTGCCTCTGCGGTGCAGACCGCTTAGGCTGCTGGCGATTAGAAATGGCCGCGAGGTTCATGGACCGTTGGTATTCTTGTAAATCGGCGTCCGGGACACCAGCACGAGGTCTAGATATGCTTGAATTAGCGCTACACTAGTGCATGAGCAATAGGCAAACATTGGGACTTCTTCCATATCCTCGTCGCCGTCATCGTCGGCATCATCAACCTCTTTATCGCTGTCCTTGTCAATCTCTATTGGCTTGTCCCGTGTCCCGTCGTCTCTAATCCCAAGGATCCACCCGCCCTCGTGGCCTTCGTTCTTTATCAACACGTACTCCCTGTTGCGCTCGCTGGCAACACGAACAGGAATAGTGAGGTTTGCCTTTCCAATGCTGTCGGTGGTCATCAGGAGCTGTTGTGTCAAGGTGTTTCGCTGACGCAGATTCTGGATCTGCTGCTTCGAAAAGTCGAGGGGTGTGGGAGCACTCTTGAGCATATTCTGCAGCCGGGCGTACGACGTTTGCCGGGATTTAAGGCGCAGGTCTCCCACGATCTCGTATTGGACTTCGGTAGGGAGCTCACGAAATGCGGGAGAGGTAACGTCAAAGTCTTCCGGACGCATATCCTCTATGAATTCACGGAGCTCGTCCTCGGTGGCTAGGCGGGGATCTGGCACTGCAGCACGAGTTGCAGAGGCAACAGCAGCCTCAAGATCGATATCTGGAAGGCGGTATGGATCATGATCGTGGAACTTGGGCTTGCTAGGGGATACAGACGACGGTTCCGAGTTGGGCTGTCGCGCAGGCGTCTTAGGCATTGATGGGTCAATGTCCTCGAGATATACAGTGTTGTCATCGAGTACGACGGGACCGGTAGGCGCTTTGCCTTTCCCTTTAGTGGGTTTCCTGGGCGATGTGTGAGACCTCAGAGATACGAAGAGAGCAACACATACTGGGCCCCCCTCGTCTGATTCAAGGCCTCTCGCCTCAGCCGAGCAGCAAACAGCTTTTCAGCTAGCTTGGCATGGCTTATGGCCGCTCCACTCTTCTTCTTTTTCCGCTCATTCTAGACACAATCAGCATGTTTGCTGTTCTGAGAGTGAATTCAACCCACAAGGGTATTCCTCTTCAAAGCTGGAGCACCTCCGTCAAAAACAAAGACAGGTTTGATGCCATAGAACAAGAGTTTAGCAATTCGCCGCAGAAAGCCGAGGACATGAGCATTTGAGAATGCACGCCCGTCATTGTCGCGCATAGTGGCTTGGAATTGGTAGATCCAGATACTCGAGTCAATGGCCATTACCTGTCCTTCCATCGTCTCGAGCCTAATCCATGTCTCAGTCATAGAAAAGGAGACGACGGCGAGAAAAGCGCGACATTACGGGTCTGCCTACGGGCGCGAGGAGTTTCCATAAGGACTTGACGCCCATTGGGGCCTGGTGCCATGAAGGTTGGCGGCAAGGAGCGCGTCCAAGACGTGACTCGATCAATTAATGGTTTGTTTGGCATGGCTTGGGTCGCGGGCATATAAAAGGGGAGCGGAGTGGAGCAATTCCCTTGGCTTGTCCCCCCTCCGACGTGTTTTGCTCAGCGGGCGCTGTGTCTCGCGCGGCTAACTTAGTGTCGTGTGGGTAAGCGGTCAATGAGACGACATAACCCGGCCGAGCCCTTTGCTGGTCCGATGGCCTTGTATTGGGCTGAGGTATGTTTTTTCTCCCTTTCATCGTCCAATCCAAGACTTGAACTTTCCCCAGGTCCTCCGCAACCTATTTTGCTGGAGGTACGTCCAATCGTCTATTTTCTGCTCAGCCAATCTGATTGCAGCAGGCTCTGTTTTTCGGGTAGCGGCATCTATACGCGCGTGTTCCTGAAGAATGGGTCAACCTTAGGTGCTCATTCACATCCTCGATTCTTGCTGTCTTTAACCTTTCTGCAGCGCCGTGTTCATGATACCTCGACTGCATGTGGCTGTGTTGAAATCGCAAGTCTCATCGAGCAGTGCAATGACGACCAGCCTTGGTCTTCCTGCTTTCCCTGTGCCCGTTAGGGTGCGCTAGTTGCGCGGGGCTCCCTTGCCCATGGTTGGGTGGTGCGAATCGCGCCGGAGTTATAGTAAGGGGCCGTGTGGCGTGCGTAGTTCCTCCTTGCGTCTTGCTCGTTTCTCAACGTTCTGCTGTAGTGTTGAAGCCATGTTCTCAAATCAAATAACCCAGGTCACCTTCGAGTCCCGGCAATACTCTACTTTTCAAGCTTAGATGGGTACATGTACGGATGAATATAATATTTCGTGTTTGTTAGCTTTGTGCTCTGAGAGGCTCTGCGCTACGAATGAGCTCAGCGGAGGAAGTAAATCCGCATTGAGTTACATACCGCATCGAGATTTTGAGGAGGTCTCAATGCGCATTCCAGGAATCAAAATCTGAGCTAGTCGTGAACGATATATCATGAAGGTCGTTGAAGAAGGTCGTCGAGTTGCATATATATAAAGTCCATGGTGTGAGCAGAAAGCCTATCAGGGAAAACAAGAGAATGAGAGCATGGTATCGTATGCTGGATATCTAGGCAGTAAAGGAACGTAGGCCATTTTGGGAATCAATCAGAAAATTATCATTGAGGTTTGGGACTCGCGGGCCGCGAAGAAATCCGTCCTCCCGAGTCGTTGTGGTCGATGGGACGGATGAGTGGGGATCCGCGGTGCGGCGATCCACGCGAGCCGCGCGCAGGGGAGCTCGTGCGCGACGGGTACTGGCCCTGCGCCTGGCTGAGTCCACCGGGCGGGGCGAGAGGAGATTCCATCGAAGGCGAGCCGTTGTTGGGCGTGAATCGCGGGTCGAACGTCGACATGCCCGTCATCTGCATACCCATGCCCATGGGCGGGCTCATCATAGGCATGCCCATCATCGACATGCGCGGGTCGAACATCGACATGTTCCCGCCGCTCATCATCGGGTTGAGCTGCTGCTGCCCGCCGCCACCGCCGTTTCCGCCGTCCCCACCGACCTGCGACCCCGCACTCGAAAACGCGATCATCGCCTGCTGGTAAGCCTGCGCGGCGGCTTGCTGTGCCGCGAACATATGCTGTGGGTTGTAGCCAGGCATCATCCCGGGATAGGCCATCATCGGGTTCATACCCTGTCCAGTCATCATCGGGTTCATCTGGCCCGTCATCATAGGATTCATCCCTGGCATCCCCTGCCCCGTCATCATAGGATTCATGCCCATCATCGGGTTCATACCCATCATCATCGGGTTCGCCATCATGGGATTGAAACCAGAAAACTGCTGCCCGCCGTACATCGACCCTCCCTGCTGCATCTGGTCGAGCTGCTGCCGCTGCTGCTCGTCGAATCTGCGTTGTCGGTCTTCCGCGACGCGTTTTTCGCGCTCGCGTTCCGTTAACGCGGCGCCGACGCCGCCCTCGCGCTTGCGTTCTCGCTCGTGGGCAGTAATCGCACCGAGCAGACCTGTTTGCGGCGGCGGCGGCTTGTTGGGAACGTTGATGAGCGACGCGCCGCTCTCCCGTGCGAGCTCCTCCTGTCTCTTCGCCGAGCGATCCTGCTTGTCCTGCATTCCGGCCGACAGCAGTCCTTGCGGAGTAAACGCCTTGGTGAGCTTGGACTCCTCGAGCTGCACGAAGGTGTCGCGGCCGTCCGATGGCGGATTCGTGTTGTTTCGGCCAGGATCGAGCACTTGACTCCACATGGATTGACGCGCCGCGCCGGGCTGGGGCATATCCGCCTGGCTGCGCAGCTGCGTGCCGTCATCATAGTATGTACGTCTCCCAGCCTCGGAATACTGATCTGACGGCACTCGGCGTTGGGGACCGTCCGAGTCGGCTGTAAGTTGTCGCAGTAGTCAGCATCAACGTGTATACAGTGAAACATGTAACCACGCACCGAAAGGCCTATGAGGAGGCTGAGGCAGCGTCCGCGGGGGCCGCAGATGCGAATACGTCTGCTGAGGGTCTTCGCCTTGGTTTTGCTGCGCCGCTCGCGTCGAGTGGTTGATCGAGGCCGGCCCGGAGGTGGGAGTGGGCTGACGGTTCACCGGCGACGGCGCTGCATCCGAATCCACGTCATCTTCATCGTCTTCCTCCTCCTCCTCCTCGTCGCTGCTCTCGTTCCACCCCCCGCGATCCGCGACACGCGCCTTTCGCCTACCGTTCGCCCGCCCGGGACGGTGCGCGGCAGCGGTCTGCGCGGCCTGCTGCGCCTGTACCTTGGCCTTCCGCTCCGCCGCCTGCTTCGACGGGGCGAACGAGGATTTGAATTCGGACGGCGGCGTCGCGGAGCGATCTACGGATCCACTCGATACGACTCGCTCTGCCGCATGCGGCCGCAACGGCGCCGTGGACGTTACCCCCTCGTCGTATCCTTGCTGCTCCGGTTGGGGATGGTCATCGTTCACGTCGAGGTACGACATGGCCGCGAGCGCATCCAGGTCGTCGTTGGAGCGAACCGGGGGCGGGGGTGCGCGCTCGCTGGGATTCATGCTCAACTCGCTCTGGGAGTCCTCTTCGGTGAGGGGCTCAGATGGGCCAGAAGAAAGTGCACGCTCAGGGCCGCGCTTCGGATATCCCCGTGCGGTGCTGCCTTGAGCACGTGCGCCCGATGGCTTACGTCCCAGTGCCGCCGTCATCTCCGACCGCATATTTGGGCTCGCGGCGACATGGGACGACATGCTGCTTTGCGTCGGCGACGCCGCCTGCTCGCGGGCCGCGTCTGGTTTGGACTGATGTAATGCCATAGGTGTGCTTTGTCGCTGCACAGGGCTTCCCGTGCCATAAGAATCCGTGGTCGTCGACGGCGGCGGCGGTGCCTCGTCTTCCTCCTCTTCCGACTCGTCCTCGCCCTCCGAGATTGTTGTCGGCTGCTGGCGCGGGGACGCCTTGTTTCGCGGCACCGAGTCAAACTGCTGCATGTAGTACAACGCGCCAGCCTCGTTCGAGAAGTTGTTATGTTCCTCCGCCGGCGGTGGGCTCACCCCGGCGATGTTTGTGCTCGCCGGCGGGGTGCTGTGGCCGGCGTTGGAGAACGGCGACGTCAGCACGGACGAGCGCGAGACGGACCGCGTAGGCGCCCCCGGCGCGTCGTAGAGCGAGTGTGGCGATGTCAGGATCGACGTCGGCGAGTGATTCATTCCACGGTTGACCGGTTCGGGAGGCGGCGAGGACGTGATCGTCGGCGGGGACGCTGGCGCGGTGCCCTGCGGCGAAACCATTCTGATGCTGCTCTCAGGATGCGACCCAGAGCTAAGTGTAGATCCAAGCCGCGAGAGGCTGGTTTGCCCGGTCGATTCCAGGCTTCGCCTCGGGGGGAAGTCCTTGGACGGAGGGGAAGGTGCAGGAGACGGCACGCGCCCGAGGGACGATGTCGGGCTGTGAGTGAATTGGCTGTTGTCGAGGATAGCGGGCAAGGTGGGCGACGTGACTTGCCCCGGCGGAGACGCAGCGCGAGGGGACTGTTCTGCCCCCGGGACCGATGCGTTACCGCTCCCGGGAAGCGTCGATTTGCGCTGTGGGCTCAGTACAGTTTGCGAGTCTATGGACGACATATTGCGTGTTCCCGTAAGGACGCTGCTGCGTTCTGATATCGGTGTCAATGCGTTTCGCTCTTGAGGAGGCGGCGCTTGGTTCTCGGACGAGCCAAAGCTGAGCGGTGGCAGCTGTGGGCTGGATCGCGCGCCTGCCTGCGTCGGGTTCTGCTGCCCATTGTTTCCAAACTCGCCGATGGGGGGTAGGAGAGGCGGCGCGTCTCGGGGCCGCTGTTGGAGTTGCTGCTGGGGCTGCTGCTGTGGAGATCTTAACGGATCCTTTTGAGGCATCCGCTCGACAACGATGTTCAAGAGTCTGGACCTGATAGACGAGGTACGATCATCTCGAACGTCGAGCGTTTCGGCTTGATCTCTCTCGAGGAAGAGAAGCTGCAAGGCATTGAGTAACGACACCTTATTGCAACGAAAGGTACGCACGTCTCGGTGAGGCCCGACGGGATACGCGAACATGAGCGAGGCTGGGTCGCGCGGATCCCATGTCCATCCCTGCGGTCGGCCGTACAGTTGGAACGCATCGTGTAGCGCTGAGAGAATGTAAACTCCCGCTACAAATAGAAAGCAGACCGCTGCGACTCACCCACGATCCACTTGAGCATCTCCTCCGCCTGTCCTAGGCCACCCTCGAGCTCCGGCATGATCAGTAGCCACCCTTCCCTTCGCCTCATATCGCCGGCGGTGTCCTCGTCGCCAATGAGGCCCTCGAGCTTAATCAAAGTGCTGCGGCTGATGAGGTCCGGGCGCTCGGGGTAGACGGCAAACGCCTGGGTGACGTTGTGGAAGGTCAGCACGGGCTTCTTGCGGTCCTTGGGCTTGGGGCCCGCGTACATGGCAAGCACGGGCTTGGACGAGAGGGGAGTGGCGGGCGGGCTGTGCTCCTTGGACCCGAAGAGGTTGGACATGCGCTTCTTGCCGCGGCCGGCGCTGACCGGCGCCTCGGTCGGGGCGGCGTCGGCGGCGGCGGTAACGGACATCCAGAGCTTTTTCCAGTCCGTCTGGCCGGCAATGCGGATGCGCACCCAGCCTTCCATCCGCCCGTGTTGCAGCGTTGATGGATGGTCGCGTCCTGCGGGAAATGTCAGACAAATAAATAGACAACGCGTTGTAACACACCGGTGAGGGTTATTCTTAGCAGATGTGCCGTGTAGATTTCCTCGAGACGGGATTTTTCCCATGCGGAGAGGCGGAGTGCGGCGGCCCAGGAAAGCAGCGCCTCGGTAGACGGACACGAGAACAAGAGTAGATTGGAGCCGGCGGTGTTAAGCGTGAGGACATCGGGGTATCGTTTGGCGGGGGAAGTGGGCGTCTCTGGGACGGTGACCGAGCCCAGGACATGGACGAAGGCGTCCGTCATGTTGACATACGCCGGAGGGACCTCCCTTCCCTGCGCGCTGGCCTCCTGGATCTGCTGCATGTCCCATATGCTGAGGGTGGTTCCGCCGAGCTGGGCCCACACCTCGGTCCATCCCTCGTCCTTCGTAGGCTTCTGGCCATCCGGCTGGCGCTCAATGCGACGCACAAGGGGCCCCGAGAAGTAAATCTTGCGGGCGTGGGCGGTTGTGAGCTGGACAACCGACCTGATTTCTGGATGGAGCGGAGGTGCTGCGGGGGTAGGCTGGTCGACCGACGAACGCGACGGAAGCAGATCGGGCTGCGGGGGTGGTTGCTGCTCCATTCTGGGCTTTGAGAGGAAGGAGTGGCTGCGCTGAGGAGAGCCGTCCTGGCCCTTGCGGTTGAAGGAGAAGAAGGAAGAGGATCTATTGTGGGTAGAGTCCTGTGCAAGTGGTGGTCGGCGCTGTGATTGCTCCATCGCGTTGAAGACAGGCTGCCGGGCGCTTGCCTTGAGCTCCTGGAGACGCGTGGGCGGGATGAAAGACTCGTTGCGACTGTCCCACTGGGGCGACGAGCTCATGTAACAACAGTATGCGCAACAGATTCAACAATTGGATACTCTGGCTCCACACGTGGTATGCATCTACTAGCACTACGACGATTCCCGCTCATCAACCACCACCTCCACTCCCCGGGCGCGGTTCACCACAAGCGCCTTTCCAATGCTGGTCCTCGTCGTTAGCGATCTGTAAAGTAGAAAAAATCACCTTACAGCGGGTAATGGCACAAATCTACCGCCTCTCTGCAAATTATATCAGCTATTCATTCCCGCTAAGCGCGCCGCAAGAAGAGCATCCTTACCTGCTTCCACCAGTGAGATACTCCATGCCTTCTTCACCCGCGCGGAACGCGTGCGGCTGCCGCGCTGTAGCCGGGAACCCCACAAAGTCGCCGGCAGTAACCACCGTGTCTGTGCCCTCCCCAGCACATAGTAGGGTGCCACTGCCTTGCAGGACGTAGAGCCACTCATCATCGACATCGTGATAGTGCTCCACCGTCGACAGCATGTTCGGCGCGAGCGTCGTCTTGTGGATCGCGGTTTTGGTCAGGCCTACCTGGTCCCCCAGTGACGCCGTTACCCGTACCCTCGATGTGTCGAGCGGATGGCCTCGGGGCTTGAGGAGGGACTGGATAGTTGCAGCGCGGATGATGGAGGACGACATGAAAGTGCGAGGTGGAAAGTCATTGTCTCATCATTTCACATCAGAGCGCTGTAATCGACGTCTCCCTTATCATCGGACCGATGCAGCCGATTTGCTCAAGTTCAAGATAGCCTTTTATTCATATGTAGCCCTTTCTTCAAGTTCTTTGAGCGCAAATGCTGCTTCCGCCGGGCCATTCCAGTTCATATATCCAAGACAATGGGCCGGGTTGGCCTGAGAAATTCCAAGACGTCGCTGCGGGAAGATTGAATGTTTTTGGAGGACTTGAAAGTGCTTTGAACCGTCCAAGACCTTTGTAGTGGAAGCAAAAAGGCAAAAGCAAGCCAAAGCGCGGTCCAGTGATCGGTTGTTTGACTCCGAATCTCTTTCAACCACTCACTTTAAAACCGGCTCGCCCGCAGACCCTTCTCGCCACACGCGTAAGTATGGATCCCCCCTTCGAAATCGTCCAGGATGTCCTCAAAAAACCCCACCCTCCGATCCGCGTCTCCACTTACCATGAAGTCGCGTTATCGCGCGACATCGTCCAAAAATTTCTCGACACCGCAGACGGCGGTGTTATAGGCATCGCGCCCGCCTACGGACGAAACTGCTTGCTTTTGGCGCTCGCCTTTTCCTCCGCCGAACATGTCCTGCTCGTCTACCTCGCCCGCAAGCCCCCGGTCAAAAAGCGGAAAAATATACCCACCATCCGGGAGCTTCTCCAAGACCTCATCCTCTGCGCAGACACGCACACCAAATTCGCGTTCCGCATGGACATAGCCGCCACTTCGCTCTACCTCGACCTCGGGGTGCGTATCACCGACGCGGTCGACCTGCTGTCCGCGGCACAAGACAGTCGGCACTCATTGGCGGCGCTCATGAACGTTCTGGGCGGCGAGGAGGGCCTGGAGAAGAATAATCTCGTAACGCTGTTTCAACTTGAAGAGAATGTCAGTGCACCTGCCTCGCAAATCGCCTTGCAGGCTTGGGCGGCGTGGCGCGCGGCGACCCTCGATTCCATGACAAAGCGGTTCGCGGAGGTCCCCAGGATCGATACACGCGCATTCTCGGAATCGGTACGCCCCTTCATTTCCCTCTGAATAACGCTGAACACCCTCCCCAGCGTCTGCATTCCCTCGCCAAGTTGTCCCGCGAGGCGCGGCGCCTGATCGACCTGAAGCCCACACGTGTCGAGAACGAGGTGGAAAACCAGTTCAGCTGCAAGGAGGGTAGACTGCAGGTCACGTCGACGCGCTTCAAGACGCGTGTATTAGCTTCCAAGAACCAGGTGGGTTTAGTCGCCGGATATTCTCCCCAGGTACTTATTTCTCCGCAGCGGGTCGAGGTGGAAAGCACAGTCGGGGGAAAGGTGTCCAAATTCTCGGGCAAGACGGTCTTCGTTGACGGGCGCGCCGCGCGCATCGCCCTCGCGTCTGATACATTCCAAGGCGACACTATCCGCGTCACCACCATCGGGCGCGATGCGCCCACGCGCGTCGAGTCCCAGCGGGCGAGCATTGTGCTGAACGCGCTGCAGCAGACCTGCACGCTCCTCGACAACCCGTTCTTCCAGGCCATCTGGCTCCCCAACGAAAAGCCCGCGTGGTCGACGATCCCCCGCGCGACGCACGACATCTCGCTTTACTTCCCGCACGCGACGCTCAACGACTCGCAGCGTGCCGCTGTGCGCGCTATCCTCTCTAATGAAAACGCCAACCGCGTTACCCTCGTACAGGGGCCCCCGGGAACAGGCAAGACGACGGTCATTGCGGCGGCTGTTATGAGCATACTTTCTTCGACGGATTTGGAGCGCACGGTGTGGGTGGTTGCGCAGAGCAACGTCGCCGTGAAAAATATCGCGGAGAAGCTCGCGGACGTTGATTGCGACTTTACGCTGCTCGTTTCGAAAGGTGCGCTTCACGTTCTTCAGTGTCTCTTGTCCTCCATTCCTGATTTGCTTTGACGCAGATTTCCACCATGATTGGCGAGTCTGCTTCCCGCTGGCCCCGAATTGCTACTTATGTATCTTTGGTTCGCGCAGGCATGAGCACCTATACGGGCAGATCATGGACAACGTCGTGCGGTCGGACGACTTGGCCGACGATATCGTGGCGGTCGAACGTCGGCTCGCAGGCATACGCGTTGTCCTGTGCACCCTGAGCATGCTCTCCCATTTCAGACTCTCACCGATCACGCGTCTCGTACCACTACACACGGTGATGGTGGATGAAGCTAGTCAGGTCCGTACCCCTCGACCGTACCTTTGCTGGACTAATGTGACGCAGGTGGAGATCGGTAATTTCGTGCCCATGCTGTACTCCTTTTCGAAATCGCTGCAAAAGCTCGTCTTTATCGGGGATGACAAGCAGCGTTGGTGTATTTCTTCTTGCGTGCGTCACATTGCTAATCCCGTAACCTTTAGTGCCGCCATACGGTCAAAACAGTATTGATTCGCTTCAAAGCGTCTTCGAAATGGAACACTTGCGCCAACAGGCCATCTTCCTCGACACCCAATGTAAGTTTCCGTTCTCAGCACTTGAATGAAGGACGCTGACTCGTTCAAACAGATCGGTTGGTTTCGTTTTTCTCCTCGCCATATCGAACCTAACTCTGTGTTCCTCCTCAGTATGCCTGAACAGCTGGGCTCTTTCATCGGGAAACATGTCTACGACGACAAGCTCAAGACCGTCCATTCCATTGCCACCCCATGCTGTCGCTTTATCAGTGTGAAGGGCAACGAGGTTGCCAAGGGGCGCAGCTGGATCGTACGCATATTTTCTCCACGCTGTCTCCGTCCGCGGTCTGACCACCGAGCGCAGAATGTCGCGGAAGCGCAAGCGGCGATCGCGGAGGCTCGCCAGTATCACGCGAAAGGGCGGTCGTACCGCATCCTTACGCCGTACGACGCGCAGCGTGCGATACTCGAGACAAACCTGAAGGCGGCCAAGATCCCGTGGGAGAACAAGGTGTTCTGTGTCGATTCGTTCCAGGGTTAGTGCATAGCGTCCTCGTCTCGGCGTAAAGCCTAAAGCCCTGACATGTCGCCACAGGTAACGAGGACGATTACGTGATTCTCTCAACAGTACGAACGGAGAAGATCGGCTTCCTAGCGGAGGTGCGCCGCGTCAATGTTATGCTCTCGCGGTGCAAGAAGGGCATGGTGATATGCACGAACCGCACGTTTCTGCAGGGCGCGGCGAAGGACTCGCTCGTCGGTCTGTTGGCCAGCGAAATGGGAGAGAGCACGTGGAATTAGAGGCGCGGGTGGGGGTTCGATATATCTATTAGAATATATACCCAGATCTAGGGCTACAGCTAATATTAACTGGGGCGACGAGCTCATGTAACAACAGTATGCGCAACAGATTCAACAATTGGATACTCTTACTCCACACGTGGTATGGATCTACTAGCACTACGACGATTCCCGCTCATCAACCACCACATCCACTCCCCGAGCGCGGTTCACCACAAACGCCTTTCCAATGCTGCTCCTCGTCGTTAGCGATCTGTAAAGTAGAAAAAATCACCTTACAGCGGGCAATGGCACAAATCTACCGCCTCTCTGCAAATTATATCAGCTATTCATTCCCGCTAAGCGCGCCGCAAGAAGAGCATCCTTACCTGCTTCCACCAGTAAGATACTCCATGCCCTCTTCACCCGCGCGAAACGCGTGCGGCTGCCGCGCTGTAGCCGGGAACCCCACAAAGTCGCCGGCAGTTACCACCGTGTCTGTGCCCTCCCCAGCACATAGTAGGGTGCCACTGCCTTGCAGGACGTAGAACCACTCATCATCGACATCGTGATAGTGCTCCACCGTCGACAGCATGTTCGGCGCGAGCGTCGTCTTGTGGATCGCGGTTTTGGTCAGGCCTACCTGGTCCCCCAGTGACGCCGTTACCCGCACCCTTGATGCGTCGAGCGGATGGCCTCGGGGCTTGAGGAGGGACTGGATAGTTGCAGCGCGGATGATGGAGGACGACATGAAAGTGAAGGTGGAAAATTCCGCCGAAAACAATAACGTTGCCATCGGACCGATGCAGCCGATTTGCTCAAGTTCAAGATAGCCTTTTATTCATATGTAGCCCTTTCTTCAAGTTCTTTGAGCGCAAATGCTGCTTCCGCCGGGCCATTCCAGTTCATATATCCAAGACAATGGGCCGGGTTGGCCTGAGAAATTCCAAGACGTCGCTGCGGGAAGATTGAATGTTTTTGGAGGACTTGAAAGCGCTTTGAACCGTCCAAGACCTTTGTAGTGGAAGAAAAAAGAAAAGCAAGCCAAAGCGCGGTCCAGTGATCGGTTGTTTGACTCCGAATCTCTTCCAACCACTCACTTTAAAACCGGCTCGCCCGCAGGCCCTTCTCGCCACACGCGTAAGTATGGATCCCCCCTTCGAAATCGTCCAGGATATCCTCAAAAAACCCCACCCTCCAATCCGCGTCTCCACCTACCATGAAGTCGCGTTATCGCGCGACATCGTCCAAAAATTTCTCGACACCGCAGACGGCGGTGTTATAGGCATCGCACCGGCCTACGGACGAAATTGCTTGCTTTTGGCGATCGCCTTTTCCTCCGCCGAACATGTCCTGCTCGTTTACTTTGCCCGCAAGCCCCCAGTCAAAAAGCGGAAAAATATACCCACCATCCGGGAGCTTCTCCAAGACCTCATCCTCTGCTCAGATACGCACACCAAATTCGCCTTCCGCATGGACATGGCCGCCACTTCGCTCTACCTCGACCTCGGGGTGCGTATCACCGACGCGGTCGACCTGCTGTCCGCGGCACAAGACAGCCGGCACTCATTGGCGGCGCTCATGAACGTTCTGGGCGGCGAGGAGGGCCTGGAGAAGGATAATCTCGTAACGCTGTTTCAGCTTGAAGAGAATGTCAGTGCGCCTGCATCGCAAATCGCCTTACAGGCTTGGACGGCGTGGCGCGCGGCGACCCTCGATTCCATGACAAAGCGGCTCGTGGAGGTCCCCAGGATTGATACACGCGCATTCTCGGAATCGGTACGCCCCTTCATTTCCCTCTGAATAACGCTGAAGACCCTCCCCAGCGTCTGCGTTCCCTCGCCAAGTTGTCCCGCGAGGCGCGGCGTCTGATCGACCTGAAGCCCACGAGTGTCGAGAACGAGATAGAAAACCAGTTCAGCTGCAAGGAGGGTAGACTGCAGGTCACGTCGGCGCGCTTCAAGACGCGTGTATTAGCTTCCAAGAACCAGGTGGGTTTAGCCGCCGGCTGTTCTCCCCAGGTACTTATTTCTCCGCAGCGGGTCGAGGTAGAAAGCACAGTCGGGGGAAAGGTGTCCAAATTCTCGGGCAAGACGGTCTTCGTTGACGGGCGCGCCGCGCGCATCGCCCTCGCGTCTGATACGTTCCAAGGCGACACTATCCGCATCACCACCGTTGGGCGTGAGGCACCCACGCGCGTCGAGTCCCAGCGGGCGAGCATTGTGCTGAACGCGCTGCAGTAGACCTGCACGCTCCTCGACAACCCTTTCTTCCAGGCCATCTGGCTCCCCAACGAAAAGCCCGCGTGGTCGACGATCCCCCGCGCGACGCACGACATCTCGCTTTACTTCCCGCATGCGACGCTCAACGACTCGCAGCGGGCCGCTGTCCGCGCTATCCTCTCTAATGAAAACGCCAATCGTGTTACCCTGGTGCAGGGGCCCCCGGGAACAGGCAAGACGACGGTCATTGCGGCGGCTATTATGAGCATACTTTCTTCGACGGATTTGGAGCACACAGTGTGGGTGGTTGCGCAGAGCAACGTCGCCGTGAAAAACATCGCGGAGAAGCTCGCGGACGTTGATTGCAACTTTACGCTGCTCGTTTCGAAAGGTGCGCTTCACGTTCTTCAGTGTCTCTTGTCCTCCATTCCTGATGTGCTTTGACGCAGATTTTCATCATGATTGGCGAGTCTGCTTCCCGCTGGCCCGAATTGCTACTTATGTGTCTTTGGTTCGCGCAGGCATGAGCACCTATACGGGCAGATTATGGACAACGTCGTGCGGTCGGACGACTTGGCCGACGACATCGTGGCGGTCGAACGGCGACTCGCAGGCATACGCGTCGTCCTGTGCACCCTGAGCATGCTCTCCCATTTCAGACTCTCGCCGATCACGCGTCTCGTACCACTACACACGGTGATGGTGGATGAAGCTAGTCAGGTCCGTACCCCCTTCGACCGTACCTTTTTTGGGCTAATGTGGCGCAGGTGGAGATCGGTAATTTCGTGCCCATGCTGTACTCCTTTTCGAAATCGTTGCAAAAGCTCGTCTTTATCGGGGACGACAAGCAGCGTTGGTGTATTTCTTCTTGCATGTGTCGCATTGCTAATTGCCTAGTCTTTAGTGCCGCCATACGGTCAAAACAGCATTGATTCGCTTCAAAGCGTCTTCGAAATGGAACACTTGCGCCAACAGGCCATCTTCCTCGACACCCAATGTAAGTTTCCGTTCTCAGCACTTGAATGAAGGACGCTGACTCGTTCAAACAGATCGGTTGGTTTCGTTCTGCTCCTCGCCATATCGAGCCTAACTCCGTGTTCCTTCTCAGCATGCCTGAACAGCTCGGCTCTTTCATCAGGAAACATGTCTACGACGACAAGCTCAAGACCGTCCATTCCATTACCACCCCATGCTGTCGCTTTATCAGCGTGAAGGGCAACGAGGTTGCCAAGGGGCGCAGCTGGATTGTACGCATATTTTCTCCACGCTGTCTCCGTCCGCGGCCTGACCACCGAGCGCAGAATGTCGCGGAAGCGCAAGCGGCGATCGCAGAGGCTCGCCAGTATCACGCGAGAGGGCGGTCGTACCGCATCCTTACGCCGTACGATGCGCAGCGTGCGATACTCGAGACAAACCTGAAGGCGGCCAAGATCCCGTGGGAGAACAAGGTGTTCTGTGTCGATTCATTCCAGGGTTAGTGCATAGCATCCTCGTATCGGCGTAAAACATAAAGCCTTGACCGTGTCGCCACAGGTAACGAGGACGATTACGTGATTCTCTCAACAGTACGGACGGAGAAGATCGGCTTCCTAGCGGAGGTGCGCCGCGTCAATGTTATGCTCTCGCGGTGCAAGAAGGGCATGGTGATATGCACGAACCGCACGTTTCTGCAGGGCGCGGCGAAGGACTCGCTCGTCGGTCTGTTGGCCAGCGAAATGGGAGAGAGCGCGTGGAATTAGAGGCGCGGGTGGGGGGTTCGATATATCTATTAGAATATATACCCAGATCTAGGGCTACAGCTAATATTATAACATAGAGATGGTTTGGCATAATATGGACGGCAGAGTGAGACTCACTTTAGACCTAGACTGTAGTCTACTAGACATCAAATGGATTGACCTCGCGGCCCCGTGACCGTGATTGATTCTCTCGGCAACGCCACTTTGCAAGCTACGATCGATGAAGCGAAGGAACGAGGAATCGGTGCGCACGGCACACATTCTCCTCGCTAATGTAGCGCTGACCGCTTGCGAAGTTTATGCAAACGTTGCTCGATGGCATCGAGAGTCCACTTGAACTGAAAACGAAACACGAAAAGGATCTCAAGCGCGATTTCCTCCAAGTCTTTGACCATGCACGTACGTTCATTCACCTCTAAATCTACCACGGGAAGGATTTCAATACCATCAGGTCCCATCGGAATCGCTCCAGGTTACTCGAAATCCGGTGGATTGGTAGCGCTCGCCATTGCGGACGACGCGTACTGCCTTATCGTGCAGTTCTACAGCAACAGAGCCCAAGCAGCACCTGGCAGCTCGCGTGGACGCGGAAGAAAGGGGTCGGACCAGCCTGCCCCCCAACGCGACACGACTGGGCGCAAACTGCTGGAGGAAATCATTCTCTGCCGCACAGCAGGCGATCTCCTCGCTTTCGACCTCGGCCCACTGTCCATGTCGCTCTATTGTGGCGTCGATCTGCACATTACCAACGGAATCGACATCCAGTCCGCGTTCTCGGCTGTGGATCGCAAGCCGTTGAGTGCTATCAGAGCCGCCGTCGGAAACACCATTCGCGTCTTCGACGAGAACATAATCGAAGTTTTTGAGAATCCCATATACGATGACAAGGACGGCAACTGCACATCGGATCTCGCGATGCGTGCTTGGATCTCGCAGTATCTCTTCGCCATCGGTAATGGAGCGGAGACGTTCATGAAAGTACCCAAGATCGATAC
This sequence comes from Mycena vulgaris, assembly GCA_029204335.1. Lineage (NCBI taxonomy): Eukaryota > Fungi > Basidiomycota > Agaricomycetes > Agaricales > Mycenaceae > Mycena > Mycena vulgaris. The sequence continues at coordinate 534,407 of JARGYA010000035.1, forward strand.
GAAGAAGTTGCAGCCTCAGGTATGGGACACCTTAAACACACCCGCCGTCCGAAGTGCTCATTTATTGTTCAAAGACTCTCAACATTCTCGCGAAGATGACGCAAGACTCACTGCGTCTCACCCACATAAAGCCACTCGAGACAAAGCATGGGTTCACCACCACGCACAACGTTGACGGGCTGGGAATCAAATCGGCATCATACAAGGACCACTTCCGGTCAGGCTCCTCTCAGGTGCGTGACACTTCTCTCCATGACACCCGTGAATAACGGGAGACCCTCAGAATGTCAAGATGTCTGTTCAGAACGCTCGCGGAGAGAAGTATACCGTCTACGGCGGAGTTGGCGGCGTGGATGGCAGAAGCACGAATCTAAACATTGCTCGTCCTCTCGACAACTCGAAAACGATTTTGACAATACAGTCCATCGGGAGAGACGATCCAACAACTGCCGAAGCTCAGCGAGCGGCCACAGTTCTTCGCATCCTCCAGGGCCACCTCGAATTGTTGACCAATAATCCGTGGATGCAAAACATCTGGTTTCCCAACCCGCCCGCCGAATCTGGAGATCTGGAACTTTTGGTTTGGCCTGAGGAATGGACTCCGGTGAATGGAAAGACTACTCCGTCTACTTCCGCTCCATCCTCAAGGGACAATCCCGGCCGCCATATGCTAAACAAGTCCCAGCAAGAGGCTGTGGACACAATGCTGTCTCGTTCTGATACACACCGAATCACAATCATTCAAGGTAAGCATTATTCAGCCCGGAAACAGCCAATTTAAAATAAAAATAAAAAGGCCCTCCTGGGACTGGCAAGACATCTGTAATTGCTTCTTATGTTCAATCAGCTATTGAACAACATCAGTCTGGTGAGTTTTTAAATTATAGATTTTATTTCACCTCACCTGATAATCACAGGCATCTGGCTGATTGCAAAGACCAATGTTGCAGTCATCAATATAGGCTTCAAAGTGGGTCAAGATTTTCTCTCTCCTTTGATACCATATTAAGTTTTGTTGACAGTTACTATCTGCTGGGTTTACCAACTGGCGACTTCTTGCATCTGGGGAGTTTGCCCATTCTGATTGGCATGCACACCTTTATGAAGGAATCCGTCCTTATTTCATCCGATCTGATGAGTTTCGAACTATGAGTGCCTCCAGAATCAAAGGATGCCAAGTAATGCTATGCACATTGAGCATGGTATGATCTGCAATTGTATTGGTTTACAAAACTCACAATCCTTCAGCTTTCAAACAAATTGCTGTCCAAGTTTACGAGCCAAGTCCCTGTCAACACAATTGTTGTTGACGAAGCTAGCCAAATTGAAATTGGTATGTTTTTTTTCCATTTATTATTATTATTTTCCTCATCACTGTTTAGGCGACTATATTCCTGGTGTGTTTTATGTATCTTTGGAATCCCTTTTCTGACAGATGCTAGCATTTACAAAATACCAACCATCCCTTCGAAAAATGTGTTTCATCGGTGATGACAAACAATGTAAGTTTCCTCAACCTGTTTGTGATTTACCAGATGACCTATGTCTTGCAGTACCACCATACGGCCAGGAAGACCTGCAAGATCTTCAAAGCATATTTGAAATCCCACACCTTCGGCGGCTGTGTCTGTTCTTGGATACACAATGTAAGTAATTTCTTTCCTTCATTTTATTTGTGTAACTCAACTTGTACAGACCGAATGCCTCCCCAAATCGGAGCATTCATATCCTCTAATGTATATGATGGTAAACTCAACTCCAATCCGCAACACCCTATCCTCGACTCCGTTGTTGCATGTCAATTTATCAATGTTGTTGGTGGAAAGGAGCAGATGCAACCAACCAGCAAATCTATTATTGTTTGTGACACATTTTCTACTGTTTCTGCTGCTAAACCAACTGTTAGAATATCCTTGAAAGTGAAGCTGTCATAAAATTGGCACAACACCTCCAAGAAAACGAAAAGAACTACAAAATCATCACTCCCTATGATGCTCAGCGGGTTTTGATTGAGGAGGGCATGCAAAAGACGGAAGGCCTTCATTGGGAGGAGAAGGTATGTCATTTTCTTTCTGCCATAGTATCACTCACTGTTTTAAGGTCTACAATGTCGACTCCTTCCAAGGTTTTTGGTTCCTTTTCTCCCCCTTTGCTGTAGCTAACCTGCTTTTTAGGAAATGAGGAAGACATCATTGTTATCAGTCTTGTGCGAAGTTTTGCTCTTGGTTTTCTAACTAATCTCCGGTCTATTTTTTGCACTCATTATTTTGAATCCCAAGCTGACATAATTGTTTAGCCGAACAAATGTTATGCTGACTCGGTGCAAACGGGGAATGTATATTGTCTCTTCTGCTGCATTTCTTTCCAGTGGAGCAGGGAAAGACTGCATTGTCGGGGAGCTCAGCAAGTATGTGGGAGATATTGGGTGGTTGGAGATCAAGGATGTGGAAAGCGGCGAGTTCTTGACCAACCCTCGAAAGCGGGAGATTGAGGCTTAGGTTGTTGCAATTGTTTCTTGGATTTAAGTTGTACATTTTGTATTAGTACTAGTAGTGGAAATTGAAAATGGGGGAAAAGCAGAAACTGTGTGTGGAAGCAATTACAAGTGACTACTAGGGCTCTCCAAGATAACAGCACTGTCCGTTTCAAGACATAGAGTCCGCATATCATACAAGGCCTCAAAGATGGCATCCTTAAGACCGTCGGTCGACGTATGAGGGCAAGAGAACTTGGACTCAATGCCGAACTTGATCATATCCGGTGCGGCAAGATCTAAGTAGGCGGGCTTAGACTTATTTCGAGCAGAGGTCAAGGCAACACTCACAATTGATACCATACCCGTCATCATACGTGGCACCAAACCTATGCGTCGTTTAGGTCCAACTACACGTCAGCGTGAGGGACGTACCCGGTTCCCTTGAACAGATTACCCGCGCTGAGGCCGCTGGTGCTCAACTTCCACGTTTGGCTCCGTTGGAATAGGTTATCGTCCAAGAGGGCGGCCTCTTCGCCGCTGAGCGGACGGAGCATCAGCCGGAGGCCAAGCAGGTGTCGGTCGATGCCGCGCCCTGTCGCAGCCTCGCGCGTCAGCGACGAATGCGCATGCATTGCGTGGTGCAGGAGGTTCCGTCGGCTTTGTTTCTGATGAAGGCAAACAACGAGTCAGCAAGGCATTACGGCAGGATGAGAAAGGCCGCACCGACGCGCTGCCGTCGACCATCCCCAGCACCCACGCGCGGCTCTCCCTCGTGAACGTCCGGATCGTCTCCGTCCGCCCGCGCTTGAACATCCGCGTCAGTGCCGTCTCATACGTCGCCGTAAACTCGCCGCGCGTCTTGTAATACGCGAGCTGGAGCACCATCTGAAGGTATGCGTCCGGCGATTGCTTCACTGCCGGCCATGTCATTCGGTGTCCGAAGCAAAGAGAGAGAGAAAGACGAACGGGCGCCCTTGATCCAGTCCGTCCCGTAATCCTGGAACCAGAATACGTTGGCATCCGAGTCGTCGATGATCGCCTTGGCGCGGGCCACGGCGGCAGTGCATTCATCTGCGAGCTTCGCGTCGATGTCCCAGTCGAGGCGCTCCCATTTGGCTTCGTCGGAAGGTGCTGACGCGAATGGTGCAGGTTCTGCGGCGTCGAAAGCCGACCCGTCCACACCGTCCACCAGCGCCCACTCTGCGACGATGCTGGGCACCATCGCGTCGCATGGCGAGTGCTCGCCCGACGAGCCGGCACGCGTCGACGGATCCACGATGATCGTGCACGGCTTGTCGAATATTCGGTTGGCAACGTTGGAGTTGGTCGCGCGGATCGTACACAGATGAGAAGTGAGGCCCTCTTGGCCGGTGAGAGGAGACCTCGGGGACGACGGGCCGTCGAGACTGAGGCCTAAGAGTGAGTGACAGATGATCTGGTGGGTTCTCTGGTTTCGGGGCGACAACTCAAGCAGATGTTGCAGATTCTATGGCAGGGTAAGCTAGTGGGAGACATTGGCGTAGGCGAACAGACCCGGGTCCATCTATCGCGGTCGTCGGCGGTGAGGGCGCCTATAGGTACGGCCTTTTCGCCCGCAGCCAGTCTTCGCCGTGCATCGACCACAACGGAGCGTATCCGCGTCTCTAGCTCCTGCACCTCCAGCAACGTAGGCGGGGATGTTAAGTGGTTGTATACCGGGATGGCATAGCACCAGCCATGCACCATGATGAATATCTTTTGGGCATCGGGCTGGGTCGGAAGTGGGGGCTTCGATAATATATCACAGATGGGTTTGGGAATTCGCGCCATGTTGAAGATTTTTGAGGTGCTGTCACGCAGCCATATGCCTGCGCGAGCTCAGTGACCTGGGATACTGCTGAGTAGCGCGCGCACCAGTCCTTGTGGTCTCCGGATATACTTCCTGCCTGGGTGTGCATAAGTTCGTATATTCGTGACGCAATAAGTAAATTTAGTTTACCGATCCAGCCGGTCTTTGAAGGAAAGAAACCGGTGTACCAGCCACGCGCCCCGGCGCACCTGCCAGGGTGAGATGTCCGTCATCTCCTCTTGTGCGTGCGCGGGAATCAGCTCGTCGTTCTGGAACGCAAGCCACCAGTTGGAGTTGACGAGCAGCGGCGCGCGCCATTCGAGGTAGGCCTTCTTGATCCAGAAGTTGTCGTCTAGCCAGTTGTTCGGGGAGGCTCTGTCAAGCGCTTTGACTGAAATCAATTGTGAAGTCTCGACGCGGTAATGAGCGACGAACCAAGAAGCCGGTCCTGGCAGAGCTGGCCGACGCCTGCGGCAAATTCGTCGGCCCATTTCGCGCGGAGAGTGTACGCAGTATGGAAGGGGAGTCCTCCGTGGGCCTCGTCTTCGAGCAGAAACGGCTCTATCGATCTAAGGTAGCGGTCGAGAGTTTTGCGGAGCTCTGGGACGGGCAAACGCGGTAGACTAAGTTGTTTTGGTGTTGCAGTGGAGGCCGAGCGCATTAAGCCGGTGGGACGGATGGAGCGGAGTCTAGATGCTATCATTTTATAGGGCGGAACGCCAGCATTACAACCTCGGGAGAAATCGCGAGACAAAAATTAGGTTGGCGCTGTTTGGCTGTGTTGTTCGGGGCTGTTTTCGCGGTCCGACGGGATCCGGGCCGAACGAAATCTCTCGCTTTGACACTGAGATTGTGTTGGGATTTCGATACCAGACTGTTGGATCTTCCAGCAAATTTGATAGAGGTATAAGGCCCGCAGGAGAGGGTGCGGCTTAAATACATCACGAAAACTGCGGCCGTAAGCGCATCGCAATTAAGTTGGGATTGGTGACGTTGGAGGATAGAAGTAAGGACAGCAGGTAAGAGCGCGCTTTAAAGCGGGCGTGAAGACTATATGGACATCCACTTATACTGATTATGATTTGGTTTTACTTTTGTCCCCATTGCGCAGCTCCGCCTTAGGGGCGTGCTCATATTCGCCAAAGCCCATCGACGTCTGCACCTCAGCTTCAGCAGCATCAGGCTCCAGGTGCCCCTTCTGATTTCGTCGTGCCCTAAACACCGTTTAATGCTGGGGTAGTAATATTCCAATGCTGAAACTCACCGGAAGAACGTGTACGACAATACAACGTCGTCTATATTCCGACATGCCGGGTCGTCCAAAATGTCCTTGTCAATGAAGAACAGGAGAGGCATATCGACTTCCTCCCCCGCTAGAAGTTTCTGCTCTTCGAAGCAGAAACACTCCACCTTGGAGAAATACGGCGCAACCTACTGGGTGTAAGTGCCTCGGCTGTTCCGAGCCCAAAGAAACGCACCCGGTCCGGCGTGACATTATACGTCGCAATCCCAATAATATCCTGTTTCGAGTTGTTTTTCGCGGTGTAAAACGCGAGGCTCGTCTCGCCGGGGAGCACGGTCACGAACCGCTGTTGCGGCGTGAACGTCCACGGCAGCGCCTCGGCCCTGTCTGCGTTGAAGTGGACTTTTATCCGATGCGCGCCCTCGACAGGAACAAGGCGATCCGCCTCGAAGCGCCCAGTGCCAACGTTGGGCGTCCCCGCGAAGCCGGTGGCCGCGCAGAACATGCGGTAGAGCGGGACGGATGCGTATGTGACACCCAGAGTTGCGATAATCTGCGTCACAGTGAGACAAGGCCACCTCAAGGCCCAAGAGACATACTACAGCGCTGGTGTACATTAGCAGATTTCTATTCCGTTCCTTGTAGACGTCGGAGCGTCTTCTGGGAGGCGGCCTGGGCTTGGGCGCCTCCATGGACGCCATCCGTGGCCATGACAGTGGGGGACGGTGGAGGAGCGGGGATCTATAGCATGGGCTGAGTCTAGCAGAAGGAAGGAGCGTCCGTGAAAGTGGACGCAGAAATGGCATTGAAGTTCCCGAGCGTTCCCGCCCAAGCAGTCACGTGCGCACTTCCTCCTCCTGCCGCCATGTCGTCGACCCCGTCCTCCTCCAAGCCGCCGCCCCCGACGTCGGCGACAGAGGCAGAGATAGACCGCCTCCTCAGCCGCGAGGCCTCGGCCCTCCAACGGGAAATAGAAGTGGAGCGCATCCTAAAGGCGTTCAAGCTCAAGTACGATGGCCATCTATCTTGCCAGCTTTTCCACTGCGTCTGACCTCGTGCGCAGTCCTTATGATATCCTAGATATAGACGAGTCCTCCACGCCCGAAGAGATCAAGAAACGATACAAGCAGCTCTCGCTGAGTGCGTCTTGTCGTATATTGATGAACGTCGCACTCATCCCGATGCCGCACAGCCATCCATCCCGATAAGACCCCGCATCCGCGCGCCCCGGAGGCATTCGACATATTGAAGAAGGTGCGCCCGCTTTCCTCGACGACGCCGCTATAGTCCCTGACGTCGCACAGGCCGAATCGGAGCTCTCGGACGAGGCCAAGCGCGAGAACATGGACGCCGTTATTGCCCAGTCTCGCTCACTTGTCCTCAAGGCACTCTCCCTCCCGCCGACGACCCCAAGCACCGACCCGGCCCTCCGCCGCCTGGAGCCGAGCTTCAAGGTCCGGATGCGCGCACAGACTAAGGAGTTACTCATTGAGGAGGAGCTTCGGAGGCGCAAGTGAGTTTCTTTAGTCTGGCATTAACCCCGGCGCTAACAGTTCTCAGGGCTATCAAGATGAATCTGGCTAATGAGGGGCTGGAGGCACGCATGAAGGATGCGGAGGTTGCGGGCAAGAAGCGTAAAGCGGAGGAGGACAAGGTGTGGGAAGGTACGTCCCCGCCGCCTGCCCCCCAATCGTATTCCAACAAACCCCATAGATACCCGGGACCAGCGCGTCGACAGCTGGCGCTCTTTCTCCAACACCAAGAAGAAGAAGAAGACCAAGATTGCGCTCCTCGGGTGATATACATACATCGGGAAGGGACCTGTTGTAACGTGTAATTTTATCCATTTCTGTTGCCTTACCATCATACATATATTCATTATTCAGCTGACGCGACGCCGTGAATTACCCATCCAACGGGCTCCCGCTTAGGATAGTGCGTTGTGAACAACCAACGGTTAGTCCGAATCCGAGATGTCGATGACCTCCCCGACCGTTTTCATTTCGCCGAACACGCGCCGCCGCACATGCCGTTGCGGCGCCCGCACGTTCTCCTTGTCGTCCATCTCGTCGTCATCGTCGTCGATGGTGAGATCCACGTCTGGCTCCACCTGCCTCCTGCTGCTGCTGGCCTGAAAGGGAGCCGGCATCTCCGCGTCTTCCATCTTTTGCAGCTCTTCAAGGAACCCGGCATCAGCATCCAGCATATCCATGCCATAGTCGTCGGATGCCGGTTCGTTCCTCGGGGGAGACGGCGTGGCCTTTTTCTTCGCGGACTTGAGGCCGACCATGGGGCGGCGAGCCTTGAGGCCGCGCTCCTCGTCCGAATCGCTGTCGATTTCGATAGGACCCGCGCGGGTGGGGGAGAGGACGAGACCCATGTGCCCCGGGCGCGGGGCAGAACCTGTAGCTCCGTTCGACGGGAAGTAGGCGGATGTGACGAGGGTGGAAGTCGAAGAGGCGGCTGTAGACGGCGGCGCTGGGACGCGACGCCGCCGGGGCTGGTCCTCGTCGTCGGAATGGTGGTGCGTCTCGACTGGAAGTGTGGGCGACGGTGGGGGCGATATCTCGCGGAGGGGAGAGCGGATTTCTTGGGGAGGAGGGGCAGGCGCAGGTTGTACAGCGGCGGCTTGCTGTACTTGTGGTGCGAGTTCGGGTTCGGGCTCTGGGCGGCTGGGGCGAATGAACAAAGGAGTAATAATGTAGCAGGAACATACCCTAGTCTGTGCCGCAATCCTCTTGCAAAATCCGCCTCCTGCAGGATTTCGCGGTCTTCCGTTTGGTGTCCCTTGAAGGTTACACATGCCGGCTCCAGAAATGCGATTCCCCGCCGAATAAACACGTTCCTCAGCACCAACTGAAAGAACATGTTGGAACGCGCCGCTGGGTAACGCGACTGACGTACCTTGTAGCCGAGCGGAGTGACACCGAGCACCAGATCGGGCAGAGGCCGGTACTCGATAGCGGGGAGCGGTGTCGCGCCGTCGCTCAGCTCAAATCGCAGCATGCTGCGGGGATAATTCGGGACGGGACCTTCCCCGTCCACCTCCAGGTCCGCCTCGTTCTCGCCATCGCCCGCGCCGGCACCAGCGGCGAGTCGTTCCGCGCGCGCGACGCGCACCTGGTCGAGCGAGAGCGCGCTTGAGCCGACCTCCGTAATCGCGGTGATCTCGACGAGTATGGGTCCGGTGAGGGTGCCCGAGGGCGCGGTGAGTAGCGCGAGCGGGATGCCCGTCCCGTGGCTCATGGAGTCGCAGAGGTCGGACTGCAGCAGCTGCGCCTCGACTTGCTCGATGATCGCGGGCATGTTCGCCGCAGGGTCGAGGTGGTGCTCGGCGGTGACCCACGCGTAGCATGCGTCGAGCCACTCGGGGTCGACGCGCGGCGATGGGTAGTGTTCGTCGAGCCATGCAGAGAGCTGCGGGGGCGTGGCCATGGCGCGTCAATGGTTCGAGTACAGTGTATTAGGTGGTGGTTAAGAGACAAAGCGCGTGAACTGGGAGTACAAGGGCAGCCCGCTCCCCGCACGTGTTCGTGGACAAAGAGAGAAAGGCGCCAAATAACGCGTAAATAATGCGTCTTCCTTATTACCCTTGATTCCTTCCTCCGACTGGTTCAATAGACTCGAAACTCCGTTGTAACAGGCGAAATGATAGTACGAATTGTTGATTAGAGCGCGCGCGCGTCAGATCTCCTATTTCCCAGGAGGAGCGCCGGTCACTGGGAGAGGATCGGGAAGGCCTAGGCTTGTACTTGCTCTTTCCCGTACACTGTTCTCCCCACGTTGTCCTAGCGTGCCTCGAGGATTGGACTGAACCCAGGGCCGTGAGGCAGCCGCCGTCTCAATTCTCGCCAAGCCAGAGGCTAGTTCTCTGGTCTCCTCATCATGGGCATGGATCTGGACCAGGTACGAAGGCCCAGGGGTAGAGGAGGAGGATGGCTGGCTGTGCTACGCTGCTTGCCTCTCCGGTGAGCTCGTAGGATCGGCTAGGACTGTGTTCATGCGAATTCCCATCTCCTGCTGGCATATTCTTCACAATGGCCGTTAAATCATGAGAATTCGATCGTGGCGCAAGGATGTGCAACTAACTCACTTGCAAGTAAATCCGCCGCCATCTGGGCCAACGCTGCCAAAAAAATATTAGTCTTATCTTTCCGATCTACTTACTCACGAGGAATCGGAGGAGCATCTTTGACTTTAGAGGGTGATTGACAAAAGACGCTTTTCCTGGATCTCTCGAACTTCCGGAGGTGGCTGGCATCTAGGTTTCGAAGTACGCCGATGAACTGGTTGTTAGCTTGAGAAGAAATGATCCTTGGCCATTTCGAACATGAACCGTATTTTCCTGTCGCATGCTATCCTGCAGCTGCAACACGTCCTGCAAGGAAGGCTCAATAAGCGAGGTACGAGCTGCGCATGTTGAAGCATCTGTCTAGGAGAGACTACAAGGAAGGTCATTCTCGTCTATTACACATTCATTCAACTGTCCGATGAAATGTAAGCATTAGTGGCATGGCTATCCATGATCAGCCAACATGGTGTTTGTTCTTGGACATAATACCTTTCGATTCTTTCGATTTCACTCCCCGACTTCCTTTCTTCAATCCCACAACGCGTGTTCAAACTGCTCCAAGACCTCAGGACTGGGTCCAGGGAGTGGTAGTGAAGTCGAGTGCTCCATAATAGCTGGGTCGCTTCCGTCCGATCAGAACGACGTGAAGGGATAAGTTCGAGATATGGTTGGAGAATCGATGAAGGCAAGTGTTGAACTCAAGTTGAACTCGGCCCGGCGGGCGTGGGAATGGGAGGTTGAACATCGCATCACGTGCTGCAAGGTTGAATTTTATTAGATCGCTGAAATTTCTACAATACAGGGAGCAAATGAGTCGGTCAAGAGGGGATGGTAGGTTTTACCCAACCCATGCCGCCGGGCCGATTTCGCTCGCCAAGAGACCAACAAGAGATTCTCTCGCCTTCCCCTCCACAAACGCGCGGCTGGTGCAGATCTTCATACCCTTCTTGCACCGCGACAACATGACGTTGACACGTCGTTGTTCAGCCAAGAACCCGATCTTCTCAGTGCGCACGATGGATAGTATTATCCAGTCGTCCTCGTTCCCTACGATCTACGATGAGGAACATGCAGCAACGCGAGAAGGTTACTTGCCTTGGAACGAATCAACGCAGAAGACTTTGTCTTCCCACGGAAGCTTCGACGCCTTCAGGGCAGCCTCGAGCATCCCCCGCTGGGCGTCGTAGGGTGTGATTATGCGGTACGAGTGGTTCCGGGCGTTACATTTCCGCGCTTCGGCTATGGCGGCTGAAATTTCCGCCATGTTCTATAGTATGGGTGAGTAACGAATGGCAACCATGAACACAGAAACGTACGATCCAACTAGATCCTTTGCTCATCTCTTTACTCTTCTTGACGTCGATGAAGCGGCAGCATGGAGCCTTGTCAGGATGGACCGTTTTGAGCTTGTTGTCATAGACGTGCCGTCCAATGAACGCCCCGAGTTGAGTAGGCATGCTGTAAGATGTTAGTATCAAACCACGGTCCGTTAGATGCTCACCGACCGATCTACACGGGTAAGAAATATTAAATCTAAAGTAAATAGTGAAACTGTTGAAAAACGTACATTGGGTGTTGAGGAAAATGGCGTCTTTGCGCAGGTGTTCCATCTCAAAGATGCTTTGCAAGGAATCTATGTCACCTTGTCCATATGGAGCCACTATGACCGGCGATCGTCAGTCTCACAGCGCGACCTGATAAATCATGTTTACATTGCTTATCGTCGCCAATGAATACCAATTTGCGGAGCGACTTGGAGAACAGGTTAATCATTGGTAAATAATTGCCAATTTCCACCTCAGTTCGGAGTGAGGCTTAACAATACGGGCATGAGACGAGCAATCTTACCTGGCTCGCTTCGTCCACTATGACCATTTGAAGCGGGACGAGCCGTGTGATGGGTGATATGCGGGGATTAGAGAGCATGGTCAAAGTGCATAGAATCACCCTGGAGCCAAGGAGCTGCCTCTCGGTTGCGACAATATCGTCGACCAACTCGTCGGACCTAATAAGGTTCGGGTTGATTTTCTCGTAAAGATGCTCATGCCTTGGGATAAAAGATATCAGCATAGACCGACGATGGAACGGCCCAACCCACCAATCGTAATGGAAGTCTGCGATGCAAGAAATTAGTAGTAACCCGCGCGCGAACTTAATGAAACGAAGTACCCCTAGATACGAGAAGCTTAAAATCGAGGAAATTGGTTGATGCCAGCTTCTCCGCAATATTCTTGACCGCTACATTGCTCTGCGCAACCAGCCAGACCGTTCGGTCGCGAGCTGCCGAATGGATGCTCGTGACGGCGGCGGCAATGACGGTTGTTTTCCCAGTTCCTGGGAGGGCCGTGTATCACATTGATCTCTTTGGTCGACAGAATAGCCGCTACGGCCTTCTTCTGCGAGTTGTTGAGCGGGCGGGAAGGGAAGTGGATGGGGATTGTATAAATAAAAGGTAATCCTGGGGGCCACGTAGGAGGTTCTTGTGGTAGCCAGATCGCTCGAAAGAATGGCTTAGCCGTAATGGGAGATGTCCTTTGCAGGGCCTTCAAGATGATATCGGCGCGCTGGACTTCTGCGCCTGGTGAGGGGATCCTTCCCCACCGTGACCACTTTGAACTTCCCGGTAGGCAAAGCGGATTTGAGATTGATGTGGGCAGTTCGGCCATCGACGCGCGTTGTTTGGCATGAAACAGTCATGCGTTGTTGGCCTTGATTCATGCCATGGATTTCGAGGCGCTAGTTGAGGCTGAGTCAGCATGCGGTACTTTTACCAAATGTGAACCGACCTGGTCGCCTTTTGGCCCGATACGTGTTTTAAATCGACTCGAAGCGACCTGCAGCCGACCTTTCTCGAACTTATACTCGCTATCTATCTCGTTTTTGACCCAGGTCGGCTTCAAGGCTTCAAGGCGGGACGTATCGCGGACCATTTTCGCGAAAACAGATAAGCGCTGTGGTCATTCAATTACGATGAAAATGCGGGCTAGGAATGCCACGTACTGATTCAGGAAGCGCGCTTGTATCGATCCGCGGCACCTTCTTCAAGCGCGCAGCCATATGACCGAGTGTAGCCGCCCGCCAAGCTACCCACGCTTGTAGGGCGACGTCTTTGAGTTGCGTTTGTTTGAGTTTCTCGTCGCCCTTGAAGAGCAATACCACCTCGCGCTTGTTCAAATTAGCGATCCCGCCTATCGAGTCCATTCTCGCTTCAAGCGAGTCACGACTGTCCTTTGCGACGGAGAGCAAGTCGACCGCACCGCAAAGGCGGAGTCCCAAATCGGTAAATAACGCACTCGCGAGGACGTCCATGTGGAAGGCGATTTTCTGAGAATCTGCGCGGAGGATAAGTTCCTCCAGGAGGTTCTTTCCTTCCGTGCTGGAGTATTTCGCCTTTGGTTTCGGCAGACGGACTAGAAGGATTTTCGAACCAGAGGCAAAGGCGAGGACAGATAAGACGCAGTTTGGGCCGTACGCAGGTGCGACGCCGATCACGCCATCGTCTGCTGTGTCGAGAAAGTCCTCCAGGATGCGTCGAGTAAGGCTGATCCACGCGCACGTCGTAACTAAGATCGGGGGGTGCGGCACCTTGAAAATATTTTGAATAAGAATAGAGGGCGGGTCCGACATGGTGTGGAGGAGAAGGAGGATTATTATTGCAGAGGTCTGGAGAGGTAATTCATGAAAGGATTTACGTGCGCGCATTCTTATGGTCTCCGCCATGCACCTGCGTTTTGCAACGTTTTGCCTACATGAAAGGCAAATGAACACATGTATCACGCTGGCAAGGTGGCGCTCGATCGACAAAGTGATTGTGCCCGGGTCCGCACTTCGAATAGACGCGCATAGCCAAAGACGATCTCGAGCAGAATCTGGAGACAAAAATCCAAAGCAAGCTGAACGGGAAGCGTGACCGTGACGTAACGCGACTCATCTCAGCTTTTCTCTTTTCTCCCTCATGGCAACTCCAGTCATCATCGGCGTGGGTGCCATCGCTGCCGCGCTCGCAGGTCGGCATCTGATAAAGCGAGGTGCATTTGGCGCCAAGGGGGTGGCAGACCAGTGGGTCAAAGGCGGCTTCCGTTCAAAAATGGACCGAAAAGAGGCTGTCGCTATCTTGGGTCTCAAGTACAGCCCTGGTTTTCTAACACTTCAGAGTCTATCTCACAAGCTTTCCACCAGAGATGGGCCCACTCTGCGGAACAAGCTCAAAGACGCACACCGTAATATTATGCTTGCCAACCACCCTGACCGTGGAGGCTCCCCGTACCTGGCGAGCAAAATAAACGAAGCCAAGGATTTACTGGACAGAGAGGCCGGGAAGCGGTGATATCGGATTTTTTGTGTATACTATGTCAGTGAGCATTCGTTCGTCGTGGAACTTCTTGCTCATTCTTTTTTCCCCAAGTGTTTTGTCGCAGCTCATTGTATCAACAACCATATATCTAATTTTACATTCCCTGCTCTTTCGACTGAGGTCAAACACGGAATGAGTGGAGCAGCCACGACTTCTTGGATCTGTGGTGTTAAATCTACTGATCCACGTTGAGAGGACGGCACTTAGGTGCTGCACTCGTCAGCGTAAAACCCGCGTCAGCAATGCGTCGAAATATGTACATCCGTATGCACACGGCGTCTGTTTAATTGGGTGTGTGGCGCTTCAGCTGCACACACCAATCCGGGCCCTCATCAATGCTCGAAATAACCCGACCTTTTTTTTTTGCAACGGCGCGACGTGGGTTGAGGTAACGCAGGGCTCTGAGCACTCGAGATGTAACATGTCCAGTCATATGAAGGGAAACAAAATTAGCACAAATACTGTAAGTGTCTCGCCAAAATTCTGGTGGGGCAAGCGTTCGGTATCGTACACAAAAAAAAGAGGGTATGGTGACGTCCTTGGTTCAGTACTAGTCCATTCTTACAACAGAATCCTAAAGAAGAAGGGTGTAATCAGTGACGAGCAAGAAGGAGAGGAAGAAAGAACATACGAAAAAAGATCATCCCGGAGGACTCGGTCGTTCTAATGTGGACAAGGTCTCTTCAAGACGCCTTGCGCGCTCAGCATTCTGGACCTCCTCCCAATCCTCGTCGACGGAAACGTAGCTAATGGGGCGCTCGGGCCGTTCGCTCATGGCTGGTTGGAGGGTGTTTTGGCTCGCTTGCGTCTGCGCAGAGACCGGTCTCTGCGCCCGCAAGCTCTCGCGCAAGAACCCGGAAAGCAAGAACGTGCTTCCGCGGGTGTTGCCGTATGCCGGCGGGGGCGGGGCCGCGATGAGGTGGTCCTCGACGTCGCCGGTGCCTACGCCGCTCTGCGCCAGGGCAGCCGCGTAGGTGGGAAGCGGGGGGCGGTTCCACGGCGAGAGGCCCATCGAGGGGTCGCCCATCGCACGTCGGCGGGCGCTAGGGAGGATTTCCCCAGGGTGCACAAAGCTGTATCGTTCTGCGCGCAATCGGAATACGCGACGCTCGATGAACAGGAGCTGGATGAGGGTTGCGACGCCGAATCTATCAGATCGATGAATATAGAGGACACCGAACGGAAATCAAAGCAGGCATACACGACATGGATGAAAATGGCAGTGGAGGCACTGCCGAGCGCCTGTTGGCCCTGATCGCCCGAGCTGGATTGTTTGCTATGGGCCAGACGGGTGACAGCAAAGACCCAGCCCACAATTGTGCCGGTGACAATGAGACATTGGAGCGCAAATGCCAGCAATGTTGTGAGACGGAGACCACCGTAAGAAGGGACCGTCTTGGGTTTTAGGAAGCCGAGAATGCGTTTCTTTTTCGACAGAGACTCGGTGGAAGAGGCCAGGGTAGTTGACGAAGGTGAGGCCGACACTGCGGGTGCTGCTGGCGGCGGCGCTGCAGACTCGGTGGTTGCGCCTCTGTCCTCCGGGTGCCGTTCGGGCAGAGCTGCCGCGGCGGGGCTTTCGCTCCTGCCCTCCTCTGCCTCCTTGAGCGCGTCCTCCGAGAAACCAATCTCTCCCCGTTTCCGCGGCAGAGGACCTGCCTGCGGCCGGGATTCCGGGGTAGCAGTTGAAGAAGGCGCTGTGCTCGAGGATGAATCCATTATAAACCAAGGGTCGGACTGGGGAAAGCCGAGGGAGAAGAAAATAAAAGGACTTGCGCCTGGCAAGGACTGAGGCGCCGACCAGTGAAGCTCAGTCAGAGATGAGGAACCTGACGATAAGATACCTGTTTGTCACTGTGATCTGGAATCCGTGATCTCGTTACCATTCCACCCGGCCCAACGACACAGCCTACAGTGTAACTGCCTGATACCTTACTCTCGGAAACGGCCTGAAATACCATGAGCGTTTCAGACCTCCAGCCGTCCAAGCTCGGCAGGAAGGAGCAGTAAGCGCGCGCCCACGACCACACTCTGCTCCTGCCAATTCCCGCTTCAGCTGGGACCAAGTCTACGAGATCGAACTCGCGAATTTCCAGGAACACGGCGATGAGGGGGAGATCTGGTGCGACTCTGTGCAACACCTCAAGATCCCCGGTTTATCCTAGTTAGGTTCGGTGTTCAGAGCGTCGAGAAGATGGTGAAATGGGCTCTGGAGCATGTTCCGCCGTCCCAAAACGCATCCACGCTCGAGGTGGGCAGCGGGAACGGTACTCTATTGTTCGCGCTTGCCGACGCGGGCTACGACGCTTCGTATCTCTACGGGATCGACTACAGCGCCGACGCGGTGCATCTCGCACGCGCCATTGCAGCCACGACGGATTCTGGCGACTCTATCACATTCGCAGAGTGCGACTTCCTGACCACAGATCCGCCCCGCCTCCCCCATATGCCGCCAGAGCAGGGACCGGACGTATGGGATCTACTTTTGGACAAGGGCACTTTTGATGCCATTGCCTTGGCTGACAAGGAGGACGGCGGCAAGTCTCCCGCAGCGCGCTACCCGGGCCGGGTTGCGCGACTCCTGAAGCCCGGAGGCAGCTTCCTCATTACCTGTACGTTGCGCGGGCGCTTGCCTTGACACCTCATTTACCGTGATCGCAGCCTGTAATTTTACCGAAGATGAACTGCGAGCTAATTTTGAAACGCCGGAAACGGGTCTCATATATCAGTGCGTTTTGCACGGAGCATTCCCCGCTCGACACTAACCGCCTCTTCAGTTCGCGCATCCAGCATCGTACGTTCACCTTTGGTGGAAAAAGTGGGAGTCCTTGCTCTAGCGTAGCGTTCATAAAACCACCGATATCGTAGCAGTACTGAAGACAAACATAATGCACGTATTTAAAGATTCCGGCTGGTCAACGTAGATCACACGGCTGTCATAAGCATCCGGAAGTAAATGGAAAGATGGAAAGAAGTCGATTGTCGTCGTCGAACTATCGCCGTCAATGGTCGTCGATTGATTCCGAACTCTGAACTCCAGATAGGTTACAATGAAGGAACTACGTCGACACCAGTCCGCAATGTATCCTTCGCCACTGCACTGCCCCACTTGGTCAGCTTTTGAAGCGCATCCGACATTTCCTCGACATCCCTGAACACCTCCGTGAGGAAGTACACCAGCCCCATAGCTAGCGCCTCAAGCCGGCTTGCTTTGATGAATATCTCTTCAACGGGTCCCCGGTTGCGGGTTGTCGGCACAGCGCTCGCACTAATCACAGGAGTCGCCACTTGGCTACTGACGAACAGCTGGACAAGCAGCTCCTTCAGGAACTCTCGCGATTGCGGTTTGAGGATTGTAAAGTCGACGGGCTACAGAGCATTACTTTCGAACAAATGCGCGTCCGAAAATGAGCTCACCTTCAAGATCCCGAGCGTGACGCAGTCCTTCGCGATCCACCACCCATACGCTTTGGCCACATTCCGCATGCGCGTGGAGGATATACTTTTAACGTCGAAACCATCGTCGTCTTTCAGATTCTTGATGACCTCGGCGCCGCCCACGGTCGCCTCGCCGAGGTCGCGCAGGAAATCCCACATGCAGAACTGCAGCGTGATCTTGTACGAATGCGACGAGCGACAGAGGTGCTGGCAGACGAGCGTGTAGTATGGATTGTAAGATTTTTCCTGGCACGCCGAATTAGGAGCGGAAGCCCGACACGCAAACTGCACTCACGTTCCCGCAGCAATGAAGGAGGACCCTGACGATTTCCCGCTGCTGGACCTCTGTCAAACTCAGCTGCGACAATCGTTCGCAGGCGTCAACGTAGTCCTGCGGCAGTGTTAGTAGAATACGAGGGAACGACTCGTTGGCTTACGTCGGAGCTCATCAAGACCACGAATATGCTTCTCCGGATATCCGTGTTCATGCCCTGCTTCCGGGCGAGCTTGAGCAGCGTGGTGCTGCCCAAATCATTTGAAGGCTCCTCTCGAGCCTGAGCCTGAGACTTGGGTGCCTCGTCTTGGCGGTCCACCAAGGGATCGCCGCCCCACGCAGCGCCGACGAGCCACCACTTTCCCTTGCTTTCCGCAGAGTGGAGATCCTGCAAGGATACTGCGAAGCGGTTCGTGCGCCATCACTGCAGCTTCGTTCAGTTCCCGATTACTCAACGAAGAATGAAGCCTACCATGTCTGCTCTTGCCGAGTCCCGTGAGGAACTTCTTCATCCTGTCGACTGCTTCGCCGCCTTGGTTCAAGGTCGTGTTTCGTTTCACCTTGTTGTTCTTGAGATTAGTCAAGGTTTCGACCATGAACCGGGTGCGGGAGCTGGATGGCATGTATAAGTAAGAGCAGCTCGAGAAAGAACAGTGAACACACCTCAAAGCTTCGTCGTGATCCGATATTTTGTTTTGCACTACCTGGATGATGTCCTTCAGGGACGAAGGATCATCGTGTCGTAGCTGTTGACCGGAATCTGGCCGCAACCACGTTAAAAAGTGTCAGAGAGGGAATACAAATACATACTTCTCACAATCTTGAGCAGCAGCTCAACACTGAATTCCGACAAGTCGGTGTCCAGAAGCCCGCGGATGATATCGAAAACTAGAACGCATGATATAACTTGGAAGTTATACAGCTCCGACAAAAGCACGATCAGATTCGAGCATTCTTTGCCGCTGGTTGATGCTCCAGTCTGAGTTTCAGTCTCGTCCGGAATTATCCCAACGGCCTGCAAGTCGGTATAATGCTTCTCGTATGCGGAAACGACCGTTTGAACGAAATAGGCGGCTGGAAATTGACATGAATGAGGCTACCCAGGCCAAATACTAGAAGACGGTCTCACCGAATTCAATGCCGATAATTTTATGAAGACTGGACACAAAGGCGGCGTAAAGCACGACGTAGGAGTCCAGAAGCGATGAGTGCGACGAGATTCCGTCCACAATCAAAGTGGTGAGTGTGGATGTAACGTCTGCACTCGGATGAGTGGGCGTCTATGGAACGAACTGGGGACATACCGTTGCGGCGATGGTTCCGGTATATTTCCTCTATGCTGTCCAAAATGGACGCAATGTTCTGTTCTGTCATCCTGCGTCGAACGGTTAATGGGAATTGGGGGCAGGAGTATGGAAATTGCGCGAACCTATTGAGGAGACCTTTAAGTTGGCGTGTAAGCTTTACCAGGAGCTCTGAGTCCGCTTCGTCTCGGGGCCGATTGCGGAGATGTGGAGGGATATATGCGGTACCTAGGACTATAATGAGTAACTGGAAAAGGTGGGGGTGAAGCCAGGGTCACCTGCTGGAGGCTTTGTGGCAGGAATTCCACTTTCACCGTCTTCGTCCGATTCACTTTGGTCGTCCGAGCCAGCATCTTCGATCCCATTCCATTCGTCCTCGTCTTCGGCCCCGCCATCGGAGGCGGAGTCGTCCGTCGTCGATTTCTTCCTCTGATTCGGACTCATCCTCTTCTATGCGCTGTATTTACATCAGCGCCTGAACCACGGCAGAGGGTATGAACTGACCAGAGGGCGGGAGTCCGCGAGCGAAGACGCGAGGTCGAACAAGTCTGGTACAAGCCCTCAGTACTCACGCAGAAAGATAAATAATGTTCGCGCACCGTCCAATCCATCATCCTCTCTGTTACTCTTTTTCTTCGTGTAGCCGAGCTTGGACTCCAGATACGCCATGTACGCGTCTTCTTCCTTGTCTTTCTTAGAGCGAGGGCCAAAAGACTCCGGAGTAGGATCCGCTCGTCCGACAAGCTTTTCCAGCGCGGTTTTCGTCTTTTTGGCCGGCTTCACGGGCTTGATCTCTCCCGCGACGGAGGTAGTGGGTTCGGTAGCTCGCGCTGGTTTTGGGGTTTCCTTCGCAGGTGTTTCTTCCTTGTTAGCAGGCTCCGCCGCAAGTTTGATTTTCTTTCGCTGCGGTGACTCGGTGTGTTCTTCCTCCGCCCCGCGTTTAGCACCGACGGAGAAGAACTCTGCCTTCCTCTGCTTGCGCCCAGTCCGCTCTTGTTTCCTCAGTTCCTTGGGGCGTGTTTAGATGCATGTCTCTGGTATGCAGAAAACACCGTACCTTGCGAGAGACCTTGTTTTTATTTGACCATTTCTTGCGCGGTTCAATGGTGTCGTTGTCTGTCGGTCGCGTTATTGACAGGAAGCCAGAGGGTGAAAAAACTAGCCAGGTGCATCTCCGAGTCGCTCGACAAGGGTTTGCGGCAGACGCGTCGTTGTGGTCTTCTTCCTCATAATTTTTGGTGGTCTAAATTAGGCGTGCCCGGCAAAGTCCAGCCGAAGCAAGACGCATCACCAAGCAAGCAACCGCTCGTGTCCGCTTTTGGACACCCGGTTCGCTATGAACGTCCACCGCGAAAAATTCTCACTAGACGAGATAGTGATTTCAAACAAAACAATGTCTGTAAATCCGTTGACCGGTTTAGTCAAATTCTCGGAAATAGTGTTCCAGAATCTTTCGATGGAAATTCTATACGCTAGACAGCTGTACCACGTGGTAGCTTGCGTAGCTATAAGTACGTCCTACGAGCAGCCTGAATGCATCACCGTCTCGCGAGGACTTGCCTATCACCTAAAAGGCTATCGAATCATATTGTGAGGATATAAGTATGTACTGCAAACGCGAGGAACTAGAATTTATACTACAAGTGGTGTATGGTGTGTATGCATTTTCTAAGAGGTATAAGATAAGTGTGACAGTTTCAATGTGTGAACATCCGTAGTCAGTCCGCTTTCGATACACTATTTAGAGACTCAGAGTAAAGTAGCATGGGCTCTAGTGTTACTACGTTTCGTTGAAAATGTCTTGATCAGTCTGTCCGAATGTAGTTCCGTGAACAAAAATAAGACCGCCATCAGGGGTAGAAACGCACCTGAACCATAATCGACCGCCTGCGCTCTTTTCCCGCACAAGCTCCCACTCTCGCAAGGGCCCCTTTACGCCGCGCAAACAGTCGAGCAACACCTTCTGCCCCTCGCGCGTCCCTTCCCCTTCGAGTACCCATTCACCCTGCCAGCCAAGCCCGATCTCGTCATCCTGGGCGACCTGCTTCCAAACGCGTGCCGTCCACATAGCCTTCTTCGCAAGCGCAAACCCCGTCGGCGAATGTGGGCTCCGCACCTTCGTTGACAAGCTCACTAGCCTGAGCTGTGGAATGTCGTCGCACGGAGGGAAGCATCGAACGGTAAACACGGGGTTCGTGAGTTGCGGCATGATGTGCGTGTAGTAACAGGGTGACGGAAGGATGAAGGGATTACTCAGAGGAAGGGATTCCGGAGGACTAAAGGGAACGAGGGATTGCCCGTTAAATAGGAGCCATTTTCTTCGATTTCGGAACGCGTGTTCGCTTCCCGCGGAGTCGGGGAGGCTGCCGTCAGATGATCCGGGTTCATCTGGGCTATGCGGAGGGACGTATCCGAGATTGCAGATGATGTCGCCTGTGGACAAGTGGGTCCACAGTCCCGAGTCGTAGAGCTGGTCTTCACACAGCGCGACGTTGTCCTGGTCGTCGGAGACCTCGAGTTTTGAACACGGCACGAAGACTCGGAGAATGGGGCTCCGGGTGCGCGAAGTTTGCGCAATAAGGTCATGATGGGAAATATCGCGACGTATCGGCGAGGGTGTTTCCAAGGTTGAATCGCGGGAGAAGAGAGGAGAGGGGCTGTTGGAAAAGGAAGAGGAATCGCTGGAAAGGTTGACGGATGCAAATCTCCGATGTGGCCGTTCCAGGGGCTTTCGTCCCCATTCATCGTCTGACGTCGAACCCGACACCCGCGAGAGGGAATGCCTCCACCCAGAGGAGTAATATTTCAAGGAACGTGGTTCAGAAACGGGAGGAGGCGGAACCTTGGGGTTACTGCTCCCAAATATCGACAGCCGGCTGCCGGCTCGTGAAAGGCTGCGCGTCGTCGACGATGGCCTGTCGGCCCGCGCTGAGTCGACGCTTTTTCTGCTGCGGCCAGACCGCGGGTTTACTGCGGGCTCTGGGACTACGACTGGCGGGGACACATGCGATAATGGAGTTGGAAAATTCAACTGCCGAAGCTTGGGCTCTGCCAAGCGAGGCCTCCATTCAGATTCTTCCGGTTCGGGTGGCGGTGGCAGAGTTGAGCTGTGTGCGAGAGCCTGCAGCAGGAGCACGAATCGAGAATGGGCCTGTGTCAGAGTCGCTAATCGCAACGTACGTTCCACCTGACCAGCGTCAGGCGGAAGCCCTGAGAGACATGTCAAGGCATGCATTGGGTAGCGATGCAATATGACCAGTTTGAGAAATCACTACCCAAAACGGTTAGTACAAAATTAAACCAGACGTATTAGGAGCCGGGCCTACTGAGGAGATGAAGGCTCCAGCCAAGGTGACCGGTACAGTTTGCAACCGGTGGGGATCAGAAATACGAAGGCATGTAGAGTAGCCCGGGACGAAACGGGAAAGGATTACGTCCCTGAGCTCGGGGCAAGAGAAGAAGTCTCTGCAGTCACGACAAGTGGCTAAGAAGCGCCCAGCAGGTGCGCCAGCTCAACTGGGCAAGTAGCGAGGCCAAAACACGGGGCTCCTTGACAGAAGTGAGGAGCGATAGTACGGGCGTTCGCGTGGGTTTAAACGACGAAAGAGTTCGCATGCGTGGACGCGGGGGGGCGGTCGTGGATCTGGCGCGAACCAAGGTTGGTACCGATCCGTGGCTCTTCTGGTCATCGGCTGCTGCGGGCTCCACTTTGAAGGACGGTAAACGGTGGGGAGGCATAGGGGACCTCTTCAGAGGCGAGTCCACCTTCGTGTTGGTGGGGGTGGAAGGATGGGGGGGGAGAGCGACCATGGCGGCGCTGAAAAAGGCCGATTGACGCAAGATCGGAGGCCAACAATGTGTAATAGGGAATACTGAGAAGTAGGAGAGGTGAAAGCTTGAGATTGAAGCAGGAGGCCGGGCTAAGGGGGAGAAGGGTCAATGTATGTCATCTCGACGCGTCCGACGGGGCTGGCTACGATCCTGCAAGCTGCAGAGCAAAAGAAAGTCCGTTTTCACTGGATCCACTTTTGTTGATGTCACGATCTGTCAATCGGAAACATACGGCCCGCCGGCCGACAGCAGCCGTGCCGTCACAGACTGTCACGTCGCGCCGTAACACACACACTCATGGCAGACCCAGAAAATGTGCGTGCTCCCCGTGTCCCAGACATTGGCTGACCCGTACTTTAGCATCTCGAGCGTGCCATCTTCGGAGGATCTGACTCGGAACTTTCCTCGGACGAGGACCAGGGTGCGCAACCCCTTGCACTCTTGTCTTGTCATTCCAGTCTCAAAGCCAAGTAGAGCCTCAGAAACAGGTGTCTCAGCGCCGCAAATCTCCCCATGCCCAGCACCAGGATGATTACGAGTCTTCAGCCGACTCCGAGGAGGAATACCAACAGAAACGGGTCGTCAAGCCCAAGAAGCGCACAAAACCCAGAAAGAGCACCGAGGATGCCAGGCCCGCGCAGCGCAAACGGAAGAGAAAGGCGCCGCCAGAGCCCGTGGACCTGAGCGAACTTCCACCCGAGCAAGGTGCGGTGGTATCCTCTATCCTCAGGCGAGCTTTTGACAGGCAATTGTAAAAGCGAGCAAAATTCGTCTCGACATGCAGCTCGAAGCCATTCTTAAGCCGAAGAAGAATTCTCGCTCAAAGAAGAGAAAGGGGAACTGAGGAAGTCCTGGATAGTTTTGCGGACGATGAGGTCGCTCGTCTGCGGGAAACCATGAACAACGCTGCCGAGGAGGACATCAAGGCCAACGACGCAAAACTCCCGGCTATCAACAAACTGAAACTGCTACCAGAGGCGATGGAAACTCTCCGCAAGTGAGTGCTTCATATACTCGCTTGATAAAATCCTAACCGCCTTCAGATCCTCAGCTCGCTCAGTCCATGATCGACAACAATCTCCTAGGAGGCCGTCAAGCGGTGGCTTGAGCCTCTTCCGGACCGTTCCCTCCCCTCCCTAAACATCCAACGCGAGTTCTTCCCTCTCCTAAAAAAGATGGAGTTCATCGACAGCGCGGTACTCAAAGAATCGGGTCTCGGTCGCGTCGTCTTGTTCTACACGAAATGCAAGCGCGTGACGCCGGATATCAAGCGCACCGCCAATGACCTTGTCTCGACGTGGTCGCGCCCCATCATTAAGCGTTCCGCGTCGTACCGCGACCGGATTATCCCAACTGCGCAGCAGGCAGACAGCACCGAGAACCCTGCGCGCAACTTGGACAGGTACAATGCCATCATGGCCAAGGGCCGCTTGCTGGACAAGGACCGCGTCCGGAAGAACGCCGTCGCCATTCCCAGGAGCGAGCTCCGCAACTACACGATAGCGCCGAACAACAATTCCGGAATTATGAGATCGAATGCGAGCGTGGATGTGGACATCGAGAGGAGAAGGAAGAACGCGGAGAGGATCAGGAGTCTGACGAGGAAGGTTACTACGAACAAGTGAACGTGTATCATCTTTCTTTCCAAACATCTTGGGTTGTAGTATACTTGTATGACAGAACATTTAATTCAAAACCGTTAACAGGACATGGCGGGCATTTCCGTCTCGGTAGTCCTTTTCACTTGTCAATTACTGTGAACAAATCGAGGGGAAATATCTGGGATGCCTCGTGGTCGAGGAACTTGTGCCCATCCGGAACCATAATTCGTTTGTATTCCTCGTTTTGAAAGACCTGACGAGCATGTATATCAGGAATTTGCTCAGTAAAACGGGACGAATCAACCAACCTCGAAAATCTTGGCATAACTCTCGGCTTCGAGGATGGCCATGCCGTCCCACTCGTGCATTGAGAGTCCCATCCCTTCCGTAAGTTGCAGGAGCACGCTCTGGTTCGTATGGGCCTGCATGCCGTGAATAATAGTCTAAATTTGAGTGAGGCTCAGTGTATTACCTGTTCATACTTGATCAAGTTGCTTTTCACAATCTCCAGCGACATAAATAGATCGCTGTGCGTGCCAGACCAGTATTGACTGAACTCTTCTTTGCTGAGGGTGGACTTGCGCTTCAGCAAGATGGCGAGGCGGACGCGGTCGGTGCGGAAAGCCATGGGAGAATAGCTAGAAATGCCGTAGATGAGGTTCTACCTTATATGGCGGTGATGTCGCTTGTGGGAGCGAGTTGGCGGCATCAAGGACGGCTATGGCGATCGGACAAATGGAAAGACGAATGGGAAGACGGGGACTTGTAAACTGAATGTGTCATGATCCCGGGGTAGTCTTGATTTTGGGGGGCTCAGAGCAGGATAGGATATGACACGTAAGATTGATTCAGCCAGCCCAAGACACAGCGCCATAACCAGAAGACAAACTCCTTCCTTTCCGTTCCGATTTCGCAAAGTATTAGACCCAGGCCAAGGCCAACTTGAATAAGCTCATGAGACCAAAGTTCGCCAGAAGTATCGGCAGAGTTTTTGCTATTCCCACCGGCCACGAAGGTAAAAGCCAGTCGAGTCCGGCTCCCGGCAATATTAATGTCCGGCCCGGCATCAAATATTTCAGATGCAAGATTAGATTACGTTGTGTCAAGTTCCTCTGTTCCATCCAGCCATGTCCCTTCGAGTTGGCTACGGTTTGGCCCTTCTTTGGTTTTTTCTACTGGATTGACGGGGCTTTAGTGTGGGAGCATTTCTCGACGCCGCTCTTGCAGTTCCAAGACGCTGATCAGAACCAGACTTTTACCCTGGTCGAGTGCCCAAGTACGCCGCATCCTCGACAACCCAGCTATCCGCTCACTAAGCTACAGGTAGAACCGGCCAGCTTATATCTCGCCTCACTAAGGATGAGATTGATGTCGCAATGTACTGCCTACCAGCCGCGTCTGTCAGCTCCAAGCTGACTGATTCATAGAGCGCTTACAGATCCTCTGATTTCTGGGATAGCAAACGGTTCCACTGCCTACAAACTGTGCGGAAGTTATGTCTCGACCCCGTTGAACTGGTGTGCATCTGGCCAAGGCTCTACGTCGGCAGCTCGGTGAACAATTTGCAGGGCGGTAATTACCGGCAAGGACACCAAGTTCAAGGATATTTCGGATCTCAAAGGAACTCCGATTGGTGCGCATCTGGCCGTGTCTCTACCTCTGCAATTCGTTGAATAAGGTTGTAGGAATTTCGCGTCTGGGCTCTGGTTCGCAGACGATGGCCTATGTTATGGCTTTGCAACAGGGATGGCCTACAGAAGATCTCAGTGCTTCATATACTCGCTTGATAAAATCCTAACCGCCTTCAGATCCTCACTCGCTCAGTCCATGATCGACAACAATCTCCTGGAGGCCGTCAAGCGGTGGCTTGAGCCTCTTCCGGACCGTTCCCTCCCCTCCCTAAACATCCAACGCGAGTTCTTCCCTCTCCTAAAAAAGATGGAGTTCTTCGACAGCGCGGTACTCAAAGAATCGGGTCTCGGCCGCGTCGTCTTGTTCTACACGAAATGCAAGCGCGTGACGCCGGATATCAAGCGCACCGCCAATGACCTTGTCTCGACGTGGTCGCGCCCCATCATCAAGCGTTCCGCGTCGTACCGCGATCGGATTATCCCAACTGCGCAGCAGGCAGACAGCACCGAGAACCCTGCACGCAACTTGGACAGGTACAATGCCATCATGGCCAAGGGTCGCTTACTGGACAAGGACCGCGTCCGGAAGAACGCCGTCGCCATTCCCAGGAGCGAGCTCCGCAACTACACGATAGCGCCGAACAACAATTCCGGAATTATGAGATCGAATGCGAGCGTGGATGTGGACATCGAGAGGAGAAGGAAGAACGCGGAGAGGATCAGGAGTCTGACGAGGAAGGTCACTACGAACAAGTGAACGTGTATGTATCATCTTTCATTCCAAACATCTTGGGTTGTAGTATACTTGTATGACAGAACATTTAATTCAAAACCGTTAACAGTACATGACGGGGATTTACGTCTCGGTGGTCTTTTTCATTTGTCAATTACTGTGAACAAATCGAGGGGAAATATCTGGGATGCCTCGCGGTCGACGAACTTGTGCTCATCCGGGACCACAATGCGTTTGTATTCCTCGTTTTGAAAGACCTGACGAGCATGTATATCAGGAATTTGCTCAGTAAAACGGAACGAATCAACCAACCTCGAAAATCTTGGCATAGCTCTCGGCTTCGAAGATGGCCATGCCGTCCCACTCGTGCATTGTGAGTCCCATCCCTTCCACAAGTTGTAGGAGCACGCTCTGGTTCGTATAGGCCTGCATGCCGTGAATAATAGTCTAATTTCGCTACGGTCGAGTGAGGCTCAGTGTATTACCTGTTCATACTTGATCAAGTTGCTCTTCACAATTTCCAGCGACATAAATAGATCGCTGTGCGTGCCAGACCAGTATTGACTGAACTCTTCTTTGCTGAGGGTGGACTTGCGCTTCAGCAAGATGACGAGGCGGACGCGGTCGATGCGGAAAGCCATGGGAGAATAGCTGGAATGCCGTAGATATGGGTCCAATTTATATGGCGGTGATGCCGCTTGTGGGGGCGATTGGCGGCCATCGGGGACAGCTACGACGATCGGAAAAATGGAAAGACGGGGACTTATAAACTGAATGTGTCATGATCCCGGCGTGGCCTTCGACCGGCTTGATTTTTGGGAGCTTAGAGCAGGATAGGATATGACAAGTAAGACTGATTCAGCTAGCCCGAGTTGAGCCCGAGACACAGCGCCATAACCAGAAGACAAACTCCTTCTTTTCCGTTCCGACAAAGTAGACCCAGGCCAAGCCAACTTGAATGAGCTATCTCATGAGACCAAAGTTCGCCAGAAGGATCGGCAGAGTTTTTGCTAAGGGACAGTGAAGTCCGGCTCCCGGCAATATTAATATCCGGCCCGGCATCAAATATTTCAGACGCAAGATTAGATTGCGTTGTGTCAAGTTCCTCTGTTCCATCCAGCCATGTCCCTTCGAGTTGGCTACGGTTCGGCCCTTCTTTGTTTTTTTTCTACTGGATTGACGGGGCTTTAGTGCGGGAGCATTTCTCGACGCCGCTCTTGCAGTTCCAAGACACTGATCAGAACCAGACTTTTACCCTAGTCGAGTGCCCAAGTGCGCCGCATCCTAGACAACCCAATTATCCGCTCACCGAGCTACAGGTGGAACCGGCCAGCTTATATCCCGCCTCACCAAGGATGAGATCGATGTCGCGATGTACGGCCTATCAGCCGCGTCTGTCAGCTCCAAGCTGACTGATTCATAGCGCGCTTACAGATCCTCTGATTTCTGGGATAGCAAACGGTTCCACTGCCTACAAACTGTGCGGAAGTTATGTCTCGACCCCGTTGAACTGGTGTGCATCTGGCCAAGGCTCTACGTCGGCAGTTCGGTGAACAAATTGCAGGGCGGTAATTACCGGCAAGGACACGAAGTTCAAGGATATTTCGGATCTCAAAGGAACTTCGATTGGTGCGCATCTGACCGTGGCTCCACCTCTGTAATTCGTTGAACACGGTTGTAGGAATTTCACGTCTGGGCTCTGGTTCGCAGACGATGGCCTATGTTATGGCTTTGCAACAGGGATGGCCTACAGAAGATCTCAAATTTCAAAGTATGTTCCAATGCTTCCCGCACCTGAACCCGCTAACTATAGCCAGTTAACAACGATATCCGCGGACTCATCAATTCGGTCAATGACGGTTCAACGAGCGCCTTCATGTGGGAATGGTTTACCACGAAACCATTTGTTGACGCAGGCGAGGCTCGCTTCGTACGTTCCTGCCGTCTTCGAGATCCCTTGTGCTCGGTAACCCCGTGTTTAGATCGGCTCCGTTCCGACTCCCTGGCCCTCCTGGCTCATTGCAGCTCATCCATCGCCGTCCCGGGCCCCTCCTGATGCTCTTCGCGCATTCATGACCGGCTTATCTGGATACGTCCGAGCCTTTGACTCGGCCGCTAACCGCGCTGGACCTAATCTCGAGGTTATCAAGGCCAAGTTCGGATATCCCGAGGAGGATATACAGGTAATGCACTCTTGGGGAGCCTGTGATTCCCGTCTGCTCATAGATCATGTAGGCCTGGCTCAAAACAGGTCGCATATCCTGAGGACTGTCTGGTCATCCCTAGTAAAGTGATCACCTGACACATTGAGGCAAGTAGTCGACGGTTATGATGCCTATTCCTTATTTCACGTATTTCTCAGTGTTCTCGAGAAGGCAGGCGTTGTCAAAGCACCCGAGGGAGGGTTCGATCTCGGTCACTTTGTGGACAAGACGATCGTTAACTTGACTTGAGGGTGCGTGGTGAATTGAATAAATGAAATGTAGAAATGTTGTACAGATGCTGCAGGCGAGATAAATAAATGTTCGTTATGAGTGGTTCGTGATGGCTCCCAGAACGCTGCCACCCGTTATAGAGACGCAGTTGTCGTCTTCCTCGTCGTCGCTGATATCAATGACCAAGGCCTGCAGATTGCTTTCTGGCCAGAGCTCCCTCCGCCGCATCCTGCCTTCAGTGTCAGCATATAATCAACTATCATGGGGAGCGGCGGACCTTTTATCCATTGTCGATTTCGGCTTCAAGTTTTCGAGCTGGGCCTTGGCAATGGTAATCTCCTCTGCGAGTAGTTTCTGCTGAGCAGCTAGAAGACTGAGGATATTCTGGGGTGATGGATTCCCTGCTGGAGTGGTACCCCCACTTTGACGAGGATGGCAAGGGAGGAGATGGGCGGCAGGTGGCGTCGGTGATTCTCCATTGGATTTGAGACAGGGCTTGCTCTGTCCCGACGGGTTTCTCTTCCTGCGGCTCTCCACAACCAACAGTCTGATTCTCGCCTCCATCGCGACGGTGTCGACATTGGTACCACTTTGGTTTTCATCGGAAGACGCGCTGGTCCAGGTGGCCGACATGGCTATCGGGAATGGTGGAGACGGAATGAAAGTTACTTTAGGGGTGAGACTGAACGAGCGAGGGGTCTCTCGATCTCTTAAATATCGTGTGGCTGACCCATAGTGCTCGCGAACCACACAATTTATTTCCGCTTTTGGACACAAGGACGGTGGCCATCAAAATATGGACATTGACCAAGAGAACGGGACAATAATGTGAAGCATTCATTAGGATTAAAAACAGAACAAAGACCGAGCCTAAGAGGATACTTTCACGGCGGACAATGCTCTGACACTTTCCATTTATCATGCTACAGTCACTTGGACTATCACTACAGCACTCCTCTCTTGCGGAAATGACAGTACAGGTTGACTCGGAGTCTCGGACAACCTATCTATTCTATATTACAAAAGAGAACGCGTCCTCTTTGATGCCATCAAATGTAACACATTTTGATTGGCTGCTGACTGCAAACCTTCCCACACTGATCTCTCTCGCGTCTTCACACCTCTTTCGACCTCTTTGACGCGTTTTTGTCTCTTTTAACGTGTACATGAGCTCCAGCTAGCGTTAAAATGTCTAATCTCTCAGTTTAAGCGGACTTTCTTCCTCTCTGACTCGACGTGTCAAGAGTTACCTGTGGCTTGAATACTCTTCAAGAAAAACCCTATCGAGAGGAGCTCAGAGTGAGTATACGGGTTGAAGTTTTTTAGCTGGGGATAAAAAACAACTGTACCTGAAGACACACAGACGGAACAGCAAGAGCATGTTGCCACGAAGTGGTTGCGGCCTCGGACTTGGAGGTGTGTGCCTCATTTCTCTTCCTCTTCCTTCCCTGATCACTCTCTTTTTACCCTCAATAATTTCCTGTTGGGATAGAACCCGAGTCTCAAGTCCACATCATCATCGCGATGGACTGAGGTCAGTGGAGCAACCCCGGGCCTGCGGTCCATGTGCACACCACGTAACTCACCCCAGGTGAGTGCTTACGCTTACGCCCGCTGCTCATGTCCGCTGAAATTGAGCTCTGTCTGTGCCGACTTTCACGGCCACATGCACACGGAGGTGGTTTGGATGCTGGAGTAAAGGAATTCCTCAGGTGAGCATGCCGCTGCTGAATGGACCATTGCATTGAGGTCGAGTTGAATGAGCTTAGCATACTGAACGTGGGGCCACGAGGAGCCAATCAAAGATTGGCGACGAGTGGCCGCGGCAGCTTACAGTTGAGAAGTTGTGATGTATCTCTGTAGATTTCGGAAACTTGAGATTTAAACTGGTCCGTTGCACACTGCAAACTGGAGAACTTGTAAATTTATCTCAAAGATTTCTTCCCGCAGTGCAGCACGGGTCACTGCTAGTTGGATCCAAAGAACCAAATGTTTCTAACAAACAAGAGCACAACGCCG
Organism: Mycena vulgaris; assembly: GCA_029204335.1. Classification (NCBI taxonomy): domain Eukaryota; kingdom Fungi; phylum Basidiomycota; class Agaricomycetes; order Agaricales; family Mycenaceae; genus Mycena; species Mycena vulgaris. The sequence continues at coordinate 565,643 of JARGYA010000035.1, forward strand.
GATCGATCGAGGGCGGTGCCGGCGACAAACCTCTTCATTATGGCCGTGGTTGCACAACCGCTTCCCTCACATATTTTCCATAACGACCCCGAATCCCAATCGGCGTTCCAAACATGTCATTGGCTAGAAGGCATCTCTTGGCAGACCTTTGTCTCGGATCTAGACAAGGATTCCTCGGAGGCCTTCATGCTCAACACCCCCGCCGAAGTGGCAGCCCGTACTACGGTAGGCGAGACGGTTTTGGTTCGATTTTGACAGCGGTTGTCGTTGTCGGTCTCGGCTAATACCAAGGCTGTGCTCACTGTGCTCCTAACTTCCTCTGCCTCCGCCATTTATGTGAATTGTTTGCAAGACAGAGCATATATATGTTATTCAGCTTCGTCTAAGGCAATCTCCCGCGCCATTTCAACGAAGATATCCCATGCACCTGTCAATGTGAGTGTCGGTGCACCCATTCTCTTGTAAATCTCTGTCGCGTAGATGTTGAACTCAGGTGTGAGGCCAGGGAATGTTTGATACTGCGAGGCCGGACCCTCCTCCTCGTCCAGCTGGTGCCGCAGCTCGGCTACTGCCTCAGGTGGAATAGCGATGCGGCAATCAAGCTCACCAAAGAGCTCCGGATAGTCGAGCGCATGAGCGGGGACATGGCCCGAGGGCATGATCTTGTCGTATTGGTGGCGAACGCGATGGTGATTCCACCAGTCGACAAAGTCATCGAGCGCCTGTTGTATCAGCAGTGCAAACACCCAATAGAATAGGGGCCTAAGGACATCAGCAAACATGTGCGAGCAGAGGGGAAGTTAAAATTACTAACTCGTGCACTGCGTCATGCGGGTTGAACAGGTGCTGCTCTTTCCCACGCAGCAGAAAATCTTTCAAATTCAACCCTGTCTTCTCCTTGAATTGTTGCCAGAAGCCTTCGATGACCGTGTTATGTACGCTCTTGATCAGGACATGGAATGGATACACTGCGGGGTCAATATCCGGCGCGTACACGGACCTGTGGCATGGTGAGGGAGGCCAGCAGCAGTACATGCCAGTGAATTATACTTACCGGGAGACTTTGGTACCAAGGGACTGGAGACTTTTATCGAAACTCATAGGTGTGCAAGAAGCTTCAGTTTGACAAGGAGTTCCCTCTTGAGCTCATGGCAGACATCCCTGGGCCGGAGCTAACAGAGGGCTCTCAGAGCGGCGATGAGATGTTGAACCTGGATGATGCTGATGATCATGATGATGCCGTGCAGGAAAATCTTAACTAAACCGTGAATATCAATACAATAAGGTCGTTCACGGTTCCATTTTTCATTCCATTTTTCATTCCATTTTTCATTCCATTTTCCAAATAAATATATCCACATCAAACAGGGTGGGAGACAGGCTTTTGTTATGCCACGCATGCACATATGAGGCCCCCTGAGACATCCCGTAGGGATCTGAACTACACAGGGATGTAAACCTAAGTAAAATGAAAAAGGAGTGCAAAAAGGGAGAGAAAAATGGAGCTTTCGTTGGGGGGTTTCACAGTGTTCACTTTTTCTGGCCATTTTTCTCTTTCCTCTTTTCTGCCGTTTCATGGATTCTGCACCTAGACACTTCATTTCTTCCATTTTCAACCCTTTTTACATCACTGAATTGAAAAGGGAAAAAATCCCGAGCAAAAACCAAGTAAAACCAAAGATGCAGCAAAAAATGGGGGGGAAAATGGGAGAAAAAAGTGAACTGTGAACAACCCTAATATACAATACATATGCTGCAAATGATTATGCTAAATTGTTTGAATGGATATGACGGAAAGCCGCAATGTATTAGTTAGCCCATGAATTTTCCAGGACATTCCCGAGGCTTGAAGGGTGTGTACTGTACATTGATATTGGCGGAATATTCAGCAGTAATGACACCGAAATTAAATGTCACATAAGCTCCCATGATTTAAAGATATGATCGCCGACGAGTCAGTAGCCAAAGCAGAGGGTTTTACCATTAATGAAAACCTGAGGGAGATCCCAGAAGTGTTATAGGAGGTTGAAGTATATTTCTTTTGGACGATGTGTGGTAGCGAGTTTTGAAAGCGAACCTTATACTAGGTGATTATTCCGCGGGATTAGCCGAAACCGGCAATGACAAGTTGACAACCGCTGTCAAAATCGAACCAAAACCGTCTCGCCTACCGTACCCGTACCCTTGGCTATGCCTTGATTTACTCGCCTACGGTCAAAGCACGGTGTTGCGTCGCTCGGGAGATCAATTCATGTCATAGAGATCCTGAAACCTTGGCGGGCCTGGCCCACCTCTACATATTCGGTCTAATTCGTATCTGTAAGCTACTTCGTTTTTCTTCAAGTTCCCACTTCGATGTTGCTGTCTAATTCGAAACCCTAAGGGCCCTACCCCTTTAGTCTCGGTCGACCAAAGCCCACGGCTCTCCTTGGAGATTGCTGCCTACGAAACGCTCGTCCCCCCGGGAAAAACGCCACTGGCCTTAAAAGATAAGGTGAGAACGACCTCCCTTTGCGTATGCATTGACTCAACTTGCGTCCGAATCCAGATCATGTATCGCGACCGCCGGCGCTGCGTGTTCACCGCCAAGGGCGACCGGCCGTCGCTGCTCGAGGAGCACCCGGACGTCGCTGATATTACCGATCCACAGAGATCCGAGCGGCTCCAGGTGGCTCATATTATAAGCCAGTCGCTCACTACCGGCATGAGCGGGTTAACAGATACCGCCAAAACCAAGGTCAGTAGTTTCTTGACCGTGGCTTGTACGTCCTAATCATGCGACATCCTCAGTTAGAATGGGCGTCCTCGGCGTCCGCTATCCTCGATCGTTTTGCTGGCATTGAGATTAAGAACCTCCTAGGCGAGCTTGATCTGCATACTCCAATAAATGCCATGATGTCGACTTTTGGGCCCCACGATATGTTCGATAACCTGGGTATATGGTTCGAGCCTGCAAAAGTGTGTTGACCTTGTCAGCATCAACTGCATAACACTGACCTTTGCATAGGATGCTCAAGGCAATGGTATACCCCATACGTACGAGTTAATCGACAGCGCACCCTGGCGGCAGCCGGATCTTCTCTATCGCGTCACCTTCAATCAAACCAGCACGTTCGAAGGCGAGTCCGTAGAACCCCCCAGCCCTGTCTTGCTGGCGCTGCATGCAGCTTGCGCTCGGATTGCTCATATGTCCGGTGCCGCCGATATCCTGGAAAGATTCGACAAGGATCTGGACCCACATCCTGTCCTCTCAATGGGTGTTAGGGACATGTCTTACAATTCTCGGGCAGCCCATGAATTGAACCGCGCATTGCATGCGGTATTATTCATGACTCGCTAACATATGAAGCATGGAATGGCTCGCGTATGCATTCAAGCCCCACGCAACGTCCTGGTTTCAGTGTCATGCTTTCATTGCAAGTCCCAGTTGATATTTGGGCTAGTCGGCACCGTAAGGGTGCTTGTTTAGAAAGGAATAAATAACACTACAACAAATCAACCTTAGATTAACGCCTATGCGACCTTCACGCCTCCCCAACCTTCGGTGGTCCTGTTCGGACAACCTTGGCCTCTACGGGGACAGTTGCGACGGACGAAACTGGTCCAGCTTTCGGCGGCGGTGGAAGGGGCTGGTTTTTCAGATCGTCGTACAACTTCTGCGTGCGCTCAGTGTCCTTGATGAACCACCTGCATTTTGTGTTGAGGCCCACACGAATATCCCATAGAACCCGCGATCACAATGAAGGAAACTAATATAAAGGTAGCGGGAAAATTGCTCGATTAGGAAGAAAGCGTAGTGGCACGGGGATCTGCCGAGGAAACACCGTCATAATAGGTTTTCTCACCATGTCTACGTAAGAGCGTAAGCTCGGACACAGGACCAGGCATCCGGAAACAAAAATTGCATAATGTGAGTATATACATAGAGTGTGCAGGTAATTCAAGGACGTAGATGAGATAGAAATGCCGCGACCGTGACTGGGATGAAAATTAACAACAGAAAGTCTTATACCACGACGCTAGGCAGAGAATTTACTGAGTCGCGATCTGGAAAGAGTCAGCATACTTCTAGTGGACTGAGCTTGAAGTTACCCCTAGAAGCAAGCATAATCTTTTTCTGAGTAGAAGGGGACACTCTATCACTTCGTCCCACTCCACCACCCAGAGGCATATTGGCCTTGCGGCTAGGACGTTAAGTCAGGAGAGGTCACAAGTAGAGACCAGGACAGACCGCTTGGCTTTCTTATTATTGGATACTGGCTCAAGATTCTCCTTCTTGGTCACTTGATTTTGGTGCTTCTTCTTGGTAACACTTTTGGGCTCGGCTCGGAGTCGATTTGAGCTATTCTTGACAACAGCACCATGCGCTCCAAGAGCAGCATCGAGGATCGGAGTTGGGAGCAGTCCACCACACTTAACCATTTCGATAGTTTCGTTGATAAATAACACAGCAGCCTGATGTAGATCTTTCGGTACGGCAGGGTCGTTGCCGTTGGTGATGGTATTTTCTAGACATGAGCTGGAAGCAACAGGTGGCGCACGAGAGATTTGCGTTGTAGGAGTGATAGCACATTGCGCAGGGATGGGAGGAATCTCTCGATTCCGGGAGGTTGCAGGGACAAAGGAAGATCCTATAGTTGTGGTAGCATCACAAGGCAGCATTGCGGAGATTGTCGAGGTGCTTTCCGACTTGAATGAACTCGCAGTAGCGACGGGGAAGGCGATGGAGGTTGCTTGGGCCATGTTGTGATCTTGCGGATAGGAGATGAGCGTTCTGGGGTTCGTATCCTTCTCGGCGCGGGGAGACATTCTAGCCAGCCCGGCAGGTATAGGGACTCGATTAGCGGGCTGAGGCATGGGTGGGGGAGACTTTGCGGACATTTCCCCGCTTTTCTTCGCGAGGTTTCGCTCCAGATTTGAACGCGTCGGGATGCCGTCGAGCACGACAAGTATCTCGGATGTGGCTATGCCAGAGATTGATAGCATCTGTCTTCGTCGTAGTCGTTGTAGAACAGTAAATGCTTAGAAAAATGAGTACATAGCATTTTCACTTCAAAAGGACTTGCAACGCACTGGAAGCCGGGCGTGCAGGTTCAAATATGTCCGTCCCGATCCGCCGGCGCTTGGAAGCTCCGTCATCTTCAGACAGCAAAGGCCGTTTGGAGGGTGTTTCGCCCGCAGATTGGCTGAATGGAGGTCGGTCAATCCTTGCCAGGCACATGCGGCACGACAGAATTACCATGTGCTAGAGGCTCCAAAAGCAACGGATACGATAGGATCGAAAGTTTGGGCGATCCAGGAGACAAACTCTGGAACGCCTCGATCTATGACGACCATTTCAACGAAGACTAGGAATGCGCGGCTGGCTTGTTTGTTTTCTTGACCAGCGTAGGAGTCATGAACGCCCGCCTTGACTAGAACACGGGCTAGAATATCGTTAGATAGTATGAAGTCAAGGAGCTGTTTGAGATTCTTGAGAAATAGACAGTGAGTTTACGACATGGTCAATTCTACCAAGCAATGTCATACTGGAGGAGAATCCTGGCCTGCAGCTGCGCGTGCCAGGGCCTGGTGTATATATGCGTATAAAACCGACAGCGCGCCCGAGCGTCTTGTGTCGAATTCGCTTTCAGTACAGAGAAAGGCAGTATTCCAAGTAACGTCGGATAAGGAGGGAAGGTGCAAGTCAAAGGCAGCACTGGAAAGAAAATCGTGAACAGCGTTTGAAACGAGGCTATCCATAGTAAAGGGAGCAGTGTGCAGCTTCTAGGTAGACTTCGTCGGCTTGGTACGACGGTTCGCAGAGGAAACAGTTTATTGCAATTTGTTTTGGCACAGACTCTTGCTTTCCGCCTCCACCGCGATTCCTCCTTCCCTACCTCAGCGCTCCTGTTAACCCACCCTATGGCCGAGTTAGATTCCATCTTTATTGCTATTGTGCACCACAGCGTGTCCAGCAAAAAGTTACGCCTTGACGTATCCAGCGCAATGATATCAGACGAAACTTGGACCGAGACCCTGGCCTCGTCAAATCTAGCGCAACTAGAACAACTCCGAGTTCTGGGAAACTGGGTCCTGTATTCAAGTTTTGTCCGCCATGTCCTTCCCGCCATCCCATCCCACCCTCAAGCATTCTTCGAGGTACTCCCACATTATCTCACCAGTCTTCCGTTCAGACCGACAATTCCCACTAGATAGTACACCGCTGCATACTCCACCTCAATGTCTACACGCAGTTCTTCATCAAGACTGGGATCTATGCGGCCGACGAAGATCCATTCGTTGTCGCGGAGGACGAAGTTGCTGGAGACGCGTTTATCTTGCTCTGCGCGATGCTCATCAGAACCAACGGTCTTGATTGGTTCCTCTCGTGGTTTTTGAATCACTTCAAGCCTCTGTTCGTCGTCGTGGAGGAAGCCTATACAACCTAGTATGTCGCGGATGCTACATAATTCAGCGGCGTTGGTCTAATTGCGCCCAGTATGGAACACGGCAGCAAGTTTTTGGTCGAAAAGAATCGGCATTGCTTCCCTAGACCCGTCGCAGTTTGCACACGGAAGAAGATTTCGCCCGACGGCCCTCCCGAGGGTCCCCTCAGTATGTCCACATTCGTCGATCGCATTCCTTACATAATTCTGTTCACAGTTCTCAAATCTATCGCTCTCCTTCGCGTTCTGAGAACACGGTTGACGCCCCAGCTCCCGTGTACTCCTCCCGTCCCGCAAGCCATCCAGCCCAAACCACCCTCACTGCCTTCGCCTACTCTTTTTGCATCGTTCAGTACACTGGAGAAGGAGCAAATCTTGCGAACAGAGCTGGTTTCGAGAAGGCATGGTATTGACAGGTCAAGACATACTGCCATATGCAAGCAAGCCCGTTCGAATTCTTGTATCCGCCAGTCCAAGAGCTACCCGCTAGCAGTCAGCAGGCCTCTATCTGACGTCGCCAACTTGCCCCTTCGCATGCAACGGTGAATCTGGACATGCTCTGTACCGAATGAAGAAGCTCCATCGCTCTCGTGGTTTTGGTGCTTCTCTTTATACGTTATGTTCAAGAACACTGCACATCACCATACCGACACTTTATGCATCCGCCCAACTACCTACTCCCGGACCCTTGCTCTTATATCTGCATAGTTTGGTGCCATTCAGAGTTATACACCGTTAGTAATACAATAGATACTGTAGTGACTCCAATTGCCACAATTCAAGAAGATACGATATATATACATCGGAAAGCGATGCAAAGACAAGTTAGACAGCGAGGGAAATCACCCCGACGAAGTCGACGCAACAGGTGCATCGTCGACGACCTCTTCGATTCTAGGCCGACTGAATGTGCTCAATCACTTCTTCAGTTTTCTTGTCGGCCTTCTCCCGCGACAAAAAAGCCTAAGGCCAGTAAATACAGGACTGAAGGAAGCGATTGGGCGTGCGTACCCTTCAGTTTTTTGTTGTTTGCCCGTTCGCGTTCTTTGTCAAGCGCTCGGAGTCTCGACAGTTCAGCATCGGCCAAAGCGGCGTCTAGGGAATGACGGTTAAATTGGAGAACGCGTCGGAGGAAGGTGATATAACATACCTGCCGGACTCTTCGTTTTCAGATCTTCGAGGAGCTTTACCGCGCGCTCAAAGTACCCCAGTTCCGCCAGGGCCTTGGCTTTGCGGAACATGGCTTTGTAATTGTTCTCATTCTTGGCAAGAGCCTATGCGAACCATTGAAAACGAGAGCCGCAGCAATTCGTGCGGGACCGACCTTGTCCGCCGTCTCGAGGGCGCGTTTCCAATTTTTGTTCTTCAGATGGCATGCTGACATGTTCGCGTATATCTTCTCTACAATATCATCGACCTGGGAGGTCTTCCGTCAATGAATAAAGACGGGAAATTATGAACATTCCAGACCTCGGTTTTCTCTTTCGCTTTGGCATCTGGCGGGGGTGGGGCGGATGATGACGAGGCGGCGGGTGGCGGCGGGGCCGGCGAGCCCATTCCCATGCTCTGGAGTGCGTTCCTGCACCCGGTCGGTAAGTGAACTGGATTTAGTGGGACATCGGTGCGATCTCACTTGTCCAGCCCGAGTAGATACATTAAAGACTTGGAGAGCGGATGTTGAATGCATTACACGACGAGAGTTATGGATAATTACCCCATGGTATGCCATCAGAGCTAGAGATCCAAGCCTTAATTTCAATGCCAAAAGTCAACGATGAATTGTGCGAGTGGCGCTCTCACCTTCCGTTATTTTTCCCTCCTTGAAAGCCTGATCCGCGACGCCTTTCTTCTCCTTTGCAATCGCCACCTTTTGCGCGGTAGTGGTCAAATCAGCCATATCGATTCAGTGGTAGTTAAAACGCGTCGAGGAAGCTGAAATCAAGAGCAAAAACACCGTAGGCGCCGGCGCGGCCTCTAGGCTCTTGTTCTATGAGTGGCTGTGCATTGCAAGTGTTTGGCACTAGCGTCCAGAAATCTCGCCGCCGCAACCCAATATCCTCTGCTTAGACTTAGTCTCTTACCATGCCTCTCCTCGGGCACGTCGTCGGCGGGGCTATATTCGGACTCACAGCTCGATTCTGGCAACTGGGCATCCTGAGGCGTCCAATGCTGGACAGTAGGCACATGCAGCTCTTTTCAATGTCTGCCAGCTAAGTCGCGCTTTTCAGACCCCACCGGGCACCTCGCATCCATGGGCTTCTTCGGCGGCGCTGGCTACTGGTGGTGGCAGGCGACCGTGTACATGCAGGGAGTGCTCGCGGACAAGGAGGAGGAGCTACGCACACGGCGCAAGGAGATACAGCAGCGCAACGAGCAACTGCTCGAGACGTCGGTCACGGCGCCCGCGCAGCCCTAATTAATATGAACCAGTGCGGGGAATATTGTATGTCTCAGTTCTGCCTCGTCATTCATGCCTTGCTGAGCAGATGCAGAAGGGTTATAGCTTGTATCATTCGCGCGAGCGATATCATTCTGTGATCGAGATGAACACCAATACATACATCCAATGGAGCAGATCGAATCAGCATCTACATTCCTGAGGCGACTGACTTGGCTGACTTGGCCCAAATGACTGGCTGAGCGCGTGAGTCCGTGTAGGTCCTTGTGGAACACATTGGCGCCCGCGGACGTCCACAAACGTCCACACTGCCAATGTGACTGTCCTTCCCTCGCGTTCTTGTCAAATGTGCAGCTGCAGCTGCTCAGATCCGAACTCCGCTCCATGTGTTTGCTGGGTGTTCTCCCATCCATCTCTCTTCTTGATTATTGACTTGCGGGTGATCATCATATCGCCCGGGCTCATGCGAGGACTCCATCACACAGAAGAGGCTTGAGCCTTGAACGAACGTTCAAAAGCGCAACACAGCTAAGCAAGCGGACGCATCAGTTCCGATAAGCCTCGAGGCACGGCGGATCTTCCAAGCCGCATCTCTGCATCAAACGCGGTAACTAGAAATCTATATGCATTATATTCAATGTCCTCACTATATTAACGGTATGCTATGCCGAGTAATAACACCGGGCCCAAAAAGATCGAATTCGCACCGCGTAAGAAACGGCAGGACGGTAGGTAGCGTATATATGTAACAAGAATCGATAACATGGGAGTAGCAAATTCGAAGCGACCAGTCGATCTCTATAAGCATGTATGGGAGGGCGGTGCATAGGAGAGGGGGGAATGCGGACGAAATTCGGGGAAGATTTGGGCGGGGTGTTACGGCTTTTTTGGTGGTACAGGTTCGGCGGGCGAACCAATCCGTGGACAACAAGGAGATGAAACAGAATACTTAGGAAGGACCGGGCCGAAGGTGGATGGATAGAGGGTTTTGTGCGCCGATGCGGTGCAAGGGAGGAACGAAAGAGTGTGTGAGTGGCGCAAATCAACACGTCGGAGGGACGTGGAGAAGAACGGCCATCGAAGGTCCACGGACGTGGACGTGGCAAGGGAAAGGCGCGATTAGAGCGCCATGCTATATTGGATGGTGGGATGGGGGGATAGGGGTAATGATGTTGAGAGAGATGGAGATAGATGGAACAGAATGGGAACAGAATCCGGTGGTGGTACAGAGATGGCGAAGGCGAGATAGATGGAAATGGAGACAATAATGAGTGTATAGTGGTGAATCCGTGGATACATCCACCGAGGATCAGGTGACGGAGTCGATTGTGAATAAGGGTGAGTGAGTGAGTGTGGGGCGGTTGTCGCAGGAAGGAGATGGAGGTTGGGGTTTTTGGCTATTAGAAACAGTAGCCGAGAATGCATTGCTTCTCGGTGATGGCTGGACGCAATGGCAGCGTCGAGAGATGGACTGATGGTGGTGGGGGATGGTGATACACGAATATACACTGTTGGAACAATCCTCCTCAGTCTTGAAGGTAATTAGTACTTTCTCCGCTAGATCTTGAATGCGGTCTTCTACCGCAGCTGGAACGCGCTCCCTAGCCCGCGCTCTTCTTCATACTCCTCCATATCGGCCTCGTGGCCGTCCTCCCCAACAGGCGGGATAAGGCTCCCGAACGAAATTCTCCGGGCGGGGGGCAGTCTCCGAACCCTCCGGAGGGTTTTCACCTTCTCCGTCGCCGGTGGTGCGAGTAGGGGGGCCGCAGCCAGAACGGGGGTTGTCACAGCTGGGGTCTCCGGCTGCTGCAATGACGAAGACAGCCGAGGAAGCTCGGCACCGAACATGCTCGGATTCCGCTTGACGTTCATTCCTTTGGGACGCTCGCGGCCTGGTTTGGCAACAGCCTGCGACTCGGGTGCCTTGACACCAGCCTTACTCTTCGGGGCCCTCTTCGACGGTCCGCTGCCGGGCGATCGGCCATTGGGGCTCGCCAAAACCGGTGACTGTGCCGGAGAGGATGGGGCGGTCGAAGGCGAGGGAGGCGGTGAGCAGGTGCTCATGCTCTCGCTCCTCATCCTCGGCTTCTTGGCGCGACGCGTCCGAATTTTCTCTTCCTCGTCCGAGGACGGGTACGGGACACTAATGTCGACGTCCTCAGGGTATCTTGTCGCGAGATTCCTGCGCAAGCGCGCCATAAGACGGAGCGCGCTTGACGGCGTGTCGCGAGACGTATTCTTTCGGCGCCGAAGGGCCACAAAAAGATTCGGAGCGACGGACGCGCTGCACTCGGGGGTCAGCGGCAATAGGCGGGAGACCACCGGCGCTACTGAGGCTCATCCTCGAGTTTGAAGTGGTCGAACAAGAGGTGATGGAGGCAGAGCGGCGGAGGACACGAGGATGGGAGCCGACGGTGGAAAGGGAGGCGAGAGAGGAAAGAGTGGATGTGCTCGGAGTCGAGGGACTTATCAACGACGGGACGTGGGTGGGCCTGGGAGGAGACGACGATCGGCGCTGCTGCATTTGGCTCCGGGAATAGGGGTGGTACGACGAATTGGGGATAAAGCGATCTGCCTTCTGGAGACGGATGGAAAGACTGGGAACAGGACGGATGTAAGCGTTGGGGATATAGCCACAGGGGGATCGCGACTGACCGACTGATGCTATCATTATCCTGGTCCGAGGTGTTGAGGAAGTCCATGCTGGACTGCCGGTAGAGCGGACGCCTTGGACCCAGGCCAATTCCGATTGTCTTACCGATGCCGATATTAGTAGTCTGTTGGAGCACGTCGCCCTCTGCAAAGTACGGGTAGTCTGAGCAATCCATGTCGTTTTCCTCGGGGATGGTCTTGCGAGGCTTGCTATCCTCCTCTGCAATGGTGCGAGCGAGCTCAATGAGCTTGACGCGCGTTGCGCGCAGAGAGTGGGGCCAGTCCTCTCCCTTTGCCTGGGTGACACCGCGGGCAATCTTATCGAGGAGATTAGACGGTGGGATGGGGCCGTTAAAGGGCGTCATGAGATGCGGGGGAAGAGCATCGAGCGTCTGGAGTGATGATGAGGATGAAAATAGGCAAGCAAGACGAGGGGGCATACCCTTCTTAGCAAGAGGATCTGGTCCGGCTTCCAGTCATAGTCAAGATCGTCGGCGAGGTCCTGGTTTGAGCTGTTCCAGCTGTCGGTGCTCTTCCTGTTTGCCGCGGCGGCAAAAATGAGGGACGAGCAAGTAGGAGAGCCGCAGCTGCGAGGGGTTCGCGGAGACGGTACAGAGAAAAGAGAGGATCTGCGGCGAGGGAGGGAGGGGTGAGGGAGGACAATGGCGAGCGGGGTGAGGCCTGATGGACGTCTGGCCTGCATAGGTTAAGAAAGAAAGAACGAAGGACTAGATTGTGTATACAGATAGAGACGCGTATGGGGGACCAGAAGGGAGGACGAAACCGCTTGGAAGTAACTTCTGCCTCGCGGTGCGGAAGCAGGGTCGCGTCGGACTTTGAATTCCCGATCGTGTAGGTTATGTAAGCGCTCTACCTAGTCTCATCCCATCTCCTCCTTCCTCCCTCCCTCCCCTCATTCATGTCTATGATATACATACCCGTCCCAGTCCCTCATCGTTGCCCCACACCCCAACGTGTTTCCTCACCTCTGCCTCGTGTCCGGCCTCGTGTTGTCGCTTGCTCCGTCACAGATGGAAAAAACGGGTCACACCTTTCTCTGTCACGCCCCGAGATCCGGTCTTGTGCAAAGAGCCTTCCTTCATTAACACCCATTTTTCGCCTGCGCCACACTCACGCATAGCAAACCGTGACGCCTGGGATTTATCGTCAACGTTACTCTCGTTACTATGATGGAAAACTTAAATTAGGATTCAGGGACAGGAACTGCCATCAGCCCTTGTTTTCTGTTGGATGTCTTTTTTTCTTCCACCAAATGTCGCTAGCCGTCGCTAGTACCAGCTGCGGCTGACTCCGTCGCTTCGCACTGTTATGGAAACTTCCTCGCAACTGCCAATGGCCAGTTGGACTCTCTTGACCCCCACAGTCTGGAACCGTTCCGCCTATTTGGGGGCTTCTCAGGGTTCTCCAATTCTCGTCTTAATTCCCGTAGTACCATCAGAGTTAGTCTCTCTAGACAGACGCTACGATACTCACGGTCGTTCCTCGCTAGTTACATCAGGAGTACATCCTCATAACATCTTATCAGCTGTTGTCGGAGCGGAGATCAACGGCGTCCGGCCAACATGATCTGCAATACCGCGGCCGATATATTACTCTGATGTGGCGTCGGTCCTTGGTGTGGACCGTATGCTTCTTTCCAGCCACGTCGATCCACAGCAAACTCGCGACTTCGACACACTATTTTTACGCTGTTGCGGTCATTCCCGTCGTGCGTGGAGCATTCTTGGAGTCTTGGTCCGCCAGTCTCGGGAGAATTCCGAGTTTCCTTTCATCGCCCACAGCGAATGGACTGTACCGTTTGATAGCAGTGAAACCCAGCAAATTTAGCTTTCGCGCGTATGTACTGTACCCATTACTTCGACGAGCAGATCTGTCTCAGGTGGATCTAGAATGTGATGTTTCTCGCTCTGATTGACTATATGCACCACCTTAGTCTCAGAAGTCGCCACAGACATGAACCCGCGAACGGAGTTTTGTGAGCTCCGGTTCGGACTAATAATACGCTGTGACAACGTCCCGTGATCGCGCTCGCGTGGGGTCACAAACGTGACAAACTGGTTTCAACCATACGCCGACGCCGACGCGCCGACGGCGCCGTGGTTCCAAGGCCGACATTTCCGATCTCGCCTCCTCAAGGGTCTGAGTTCAAGGCCATCATGTCCATCAAACCTCGACTCACGTTGAGGTTACTGGATAAATACTATGGCACCGTGAAGGATCTACGCTCGTATCTCGACGAAATCCTCGACCAGGCCCTAGTTCCTTTCACCCCTGGCCCAGCAGACTCTGCGGTATACACGAATCTGGTCAACACATCGGTTGTTGGGCTGAAATCTGGGGAAAACCAGCGCTTTCAATATGCGCCTCCTATGTCGGGCATACGCGATGTTCGTCCGTCTATAGAAAGAGTTGGCGCATCGCTGACGACGCGATAGGTCATCGAGCGGGCGCAGGATAAACTGCTCAAAGCGGCGCCGAGGAATCAGTTGCAGAATGTGATCACGGCTGGGTATTACCTTGTACGTTGTGCGTCTTGCACCCGCGTTGTGTATACACTCATGAGTGGACAAAGGGCGACCGAAAGCAGCAGAGCACGGGCTTGTACAATGTCCACGTCAATACCAACATAACTGCACTGCAAGCCCCGGAGTGGGAGATGCTCCTCCAGCGGTGAGTCCTACCCGCCTGCATATTCCCGGGACGGCCCTCATTCATGTGTAGAATCGGCACGGACGCGATGCTGCACCTCCTCACAGCTACGAGCCTCTTCGTCGCGCTGCCGAACGACTGTCTGTGCCAGCTCGTGGGCGAGCCGATATTGTACATCCACCTCGACAACCTGCAGATATTCGCCGCCGATCCGCCGGCCAAGCGCGCCGCAAAGCGGACGCTGCCGTTCTCGGACGAAGCCCGCGGCCCCGCGAAGCGCGCGAAATTGAGCAAGGCGGGGTTTTCGTCTGCCGCGTTCCAGGGCGGCAAGGTGCATGTGTGCGTTTTGGGCGTCGCGCGCGGGGTCCCCTCTGATCAGATCCTTAGGGCCCCTCCTGCTAAGGTTCTCTTGGTACGCGGACGGCTGTTCTACGCGCGCGCGATGCAACAGTGGCATTCCAAAGAGGTCGCCGTCGGTCTCCCGCCGAAACGTAGCCGCCTTCCTTGCCCCTCAATCCATTTGTTTACGCGTTTCTTTGGTTCACAGACATCCTCAACCGTCTCAACCGCCCCAACGCGAAACCCAAGCTTCCATCAGAGCCGTACGAGGATCCGGATCCCCGTAAACAGACGGACGACGCGCGCCACCTGGCTAAATATGTCTTCGCACGGCAGTATGGGCTTGCGAACCCCTTCAGATTCCACACGTCCAAATGGGAGTCCTTCAAGATCCCCAATTTTAACGACAGAGAGCAGGAGATCAAGGTTTTTTTGATTCTTGGACGGCGACGGAGAACCCTGATTGAGCATTGGACAGGGGGCTTTCAAGACTCCGAGACGGCTAAAAGAAGTGATTCCGCTGCTGGAGAAGATGATCTGGCGGCACGGCAAGTGCGGGTACAGACCGTTGCGGGACCACTGCGTGTCCATCAAAAGTAATCTCCGTTTGTTCTCCCCCTCGGGATCATGTCGATCTGTTTCCATTAGGTCAAAGCGCTCCAGCGCGACGATGTAGACAGCAGTGGTATTCTTGTGCGTTGCCTGTCTTTCGTCCGAGGCCTTCTCACGACGGAGTTAGGAGCTCATATCAGAGCACACATCGTCGTCCTCGGCGCCGCGCACGCAGCAGAAATCAGCGGGATCGGGTTACGACGTCTCGTTTGACTCTGAGGGAAACACCATCCGGCCCGCCGGGCTCACGCAGGCAGCGCTGCACGCGAAGGCGAAGCCCCGTTTTGTCGAGTACGCGTGCACCCATATTGAGGTTCGCGCACGCGTAATTTCTCGCGGGTAGATGGCTGACGCGCATGGCAGGTGTATCGGTACGCCGTGCTGGTCTCAAAGGCCGTGATCCCTAAGGCATTTTGGGGGTCGGAGAGCAATTTCAAGCACATCCTTCGCCGTAAGCGCACTCTTCGCACTTTACGGCGCGTCGAATTTACACGACACCCGCGCAGACGTCAAGGATTTCATTGTGTGCCGCCGGTATGAGAGCCTGTCGCTGCACGGAATCTTGCAGGGGTTCAGCACGTCTGCCTGCGAGTGGCTGATGCCGCCGGGGACGGGTGCGCGACAGACGCGAGTCCCTGTATCCGACGCGCTGAAGCGTCGCGAGCTTCTCGAGGATTTTTTATACTGGTACTTCGATTCCTTCCTCCTGCCGCTGTTGAAGGTCTGTTTCCATTGCGCGCGTTGCCCTGCTAAATGTTCTCACGTTTCGATGACAGACTACGTTCTACGTTACGGAATCGTCTGCGCTTCGGAACCATGTCCTCTATTTTCGCCAGGACGATTGGGAGTTTCTTTGCGCGCCTCTGATAGAACGTTTGACGAGCGCAACGTTCGAGAAGATGACCGAGGTACTTATCTATCGTGTTTCTTCGGAGTTCAAGTTGATCCCCTCGCCCAGATTGAAGCGAATCAAATTCTGCGCCAGCGCAAACTGGGCTTCTCGTTCGTCCGCCTTCTGCCGAAAGAGACCGGAGTGAGGCCGATTGCGAACCTGAAACGGAAAAATTCGGCACAGAATGTAGGCGTCTCATTCCGTGGCGTAGCGGTCTTCGAACTTTTGGCAGGGTCAATCCATCAATCAGGTCCTGCAAGCGGCATTCAAGATCCTCACCTACGAACGGGTAGGTGTCAGTCAAGCTCTAACAGTGCCCTGTTGATTTCGTTTGGCAGGACACCCGCCCGCAGCTCATCGGCGCGTCGGTGTTCAGCACCACCGACGTGTATGTTCGGCTCAAGCAGTTCAAGGCGCGGCTGCCTCGGGACAATTTGGGAAATTTGTGGGCCAGGTTCAATTCCGCGCAGACGAGAACCTGAGTTTTCCTTTTCCCCAGGCCAAAACTTTATTTTGTCAAAGTTGATGTGCAAGCGTGCTTTGATACTATCCCTCAGGTTAAATTGCTGGAGATTCTCCGCGAGCTTATTTCAGAGGTAGAGTCCACGCTGAATACAACAGGACTCCGCCTGACTTGCGCTTCGCAGGACGCGTATGTGATCCAGCGGTACGGGAAGGTGGCGTCCGAGGCGGGGAATGTCAAGCGAAATTACGTCCAGAAAGCCATTCCCGATGGTACGCCAGCGTTTCAGTCTCATCCTTCAAGTCTGTTGATCTCGCCGGTGAAGACGACCATCCGCACTTTTTGAAAGTCGCGGCCGATCTCGCGAATGTTTTGCACCATACGATCTTTGTGGACCAAGTAGGTGTTCGAGCTTGCTTCATCGATCATTGAATGACAGTGTACCCAGGTCAGATATTCCCGATCTGAAAAAGATGAAATTCTTCAACTTCTCGAAGAGCACATTACAGAGAACATCGTGAAGGTAAGCATACTTTTAAGCTCATTTGACGTGGTTCAGAGTTCTTTTTCTAGATCGGCGAGGAGTACTATCGGCAAACGATCGGAATTCCACAGGGATCTGTGCTTTCGAGCATCCTTTGCTCTTTTTTTTACGGGGATCTCGAAAAGCGGTTCGGGAAATTTACTGAAGATCTGCACAGTGTTTGTCGTGTTAGTCTCTTGTCCTTCACTCGCGCTCACTGTTCGACTCTGCAGGCGCTCTTGAGGCAAACAGACGATTACATGTTCATCACCACTAGCCTTTCGAAGGCAAAGGGATTCCTGAAGATGATGAATAACGGTGGGTGCCCCGCCACTTCCCCGGCATCTGTTGAGATCCCGTGTTAGGCCATGAGGAGTATGGCTGCTTCATCTCGAAAGAGAAAACCTTGACCAACTTTGATTACGATGAGCAACTGAATTCCATTCCGCACGAACGGGGTAAGGCCTTCGTTTTTTTTTCAGTTCGCGCCAACTAATAGGCATCTTCGGGCAGGGTTTCCTTGGTGTGGATATGTAATCGACACGCGCGACCTTTCCGTGTCCGTCGAATACAGCAGATATTATGGAACCGGTGAGTCAATTTTCACGGAGTCCTGTCTGAGCACTGATGTCCCGCAGATTTAAACAACACTCTGACTGTTAGTCGGGGACGCCGACCTGGGGCGGCATTCCGTCACAAGATGCTCCAGTTCGTTAATGCGGGCGTCTCATCTCTTCTTCTCTCCTGATTACCTTGTTGTTTAGACTGGCGAAGGCTAGAAGCCACATCATATTCAACGACACCAACTTGAACACGTTGCACGTCGTGTATCTGAACATCTATCAGAATTTTCTCCTCTCTGCCCTCAAGATGAACGGGTATATCCGAGACTGGGGCCTAGACACCAATATACACGCGTCTTTTCTTCGTGGTGCGCTCCTTGTCTCTCGTCTTCACCGACTTCTCACCGGATCATGTAGACACTGTGCAGCAAATGATCAGTTATTCTGCAGCGGCAATTCGAAACAAGGCCTCCACCCAGTTTGCCAAAGTCCATGGGGGGCGATCTGACATACAAAAGGCCGCGGTTACCTGGTGAGCAGCCTGCTAGGTCGTCGACAACTTTACTCAAGTCCAGCAGGCTCGGGATGCACGCCTTCCACACAGTGCTGTCGCAGAAACCTGCGCGATACTCCTCGTTGTTGAAAATGCTGAAGGATGGCCTCGACAAACCACACAACCGCAGATTCGCCCGGCGATTCAAGGTTCTGGCAAAGGAGGGACTCGCGGAATTGGCCCCTATCTGAATCGGGGTGATGGCATGTGTCATTTTTGATTCGGGGATGTCGGGTGGTCACGCGGCAATTGTCAGCCGTGCCAAAGCCATGCTATTAAGATCGTCTCGGAATATCTGTACCCGATCCATCTTTCGTCCTCCCATCTCCCCCGTTCCCATCTTCCGCTCTTTCGCTACGACAGTGACCATGTCCACCTTCTATACCCTGAAGGCGACGAAGAAAGACGACTCCGTTTTCGATTTTGCCGATCTCAAAGGCAAGACGGTGTTGATCGTGAATACCGCTTCTGCGTGCGGCTTCACCCCCCAGTACAAAGGTGCGATCTTGACTCCGTTTCGTCACCACTCCGCTTACTCTCGTTCAGGCTTACAGGCTTTGTACGAGAAGTACAAGGAGAAAGACTTTGTGATCATCGGATTCCCGTGCAACCAGGTACGTCGGTGTACCTCTTCCGTTGCTCCCGTTGCCTAATATGTTCTTTCGTTAGTTCGGAGGTCAGGAACCAGGCGATGATGAGACCATCGCCACGTTCTGTGTTGTTAACCACGGCGTAACATTCCCGCTCATGAAGAAATCTGACGTGAACGGCGATAACACCAACGAGGTGTACAAATGGTTAAAGGCTGAGAAATCAGGCATTTTGGGGCTTGCACGCATCAAGGTGAGGATCGCACTTGATTGATTGTACTTTGACTGACAGATCGTGTTAGTGGAATTTCGAGAAATTCCTCATTAATAAGGAGGGCGTTGTGGTCAACCGATGGGCCTCAACGACCACTCCCGAGGCTATCGACGCTGAAGTCGCTAAGATCCTCTAAGTTGCTGCAGCTATCGTTGAAGGGATTATATACTTATTATCTAAACGGAAATGTACTAAGATTCCCAATGTTTAAATGGTTCCCACCACCGCATGTCTAAAGGAACATATTGCCCAGAAAAGTCAAAAACCACATGCGATACAGTACCGGCCATCCTTCTTCCGCGATGATTCTCTTGCCGCAATCTAACAACCCCAAGTAAGGTGCATTTTCGCTGTGCAGGCTGCGTCATCATTAGCTATGTGAAAACCGGATCGAACCGGCGACATACTGGACGACAACACCGTCAGATTCAACCATAACCGGCCCTCGTTCGAGGTCAGTTCCAGGGCTATTGGTACCAGTAGGGGGCGGGGCCACTAGAATCTCAGGCTGGACCGTCACCGTTTGGCCGTCGGCGGATTTTTTGACAGGGTAAGTTGTCTTCTCGGATAACGGTTCGGTCATGTCTGCCTCCGGGTTGGACTCGACCGCGACCAGAATTGGGAAAAAAGCAACCAGAGGAGCTGACTGAGCGGCAGCTGCAGGAGGAGATTCGACATCCAAGTCGCCGATAAACGCCAGACCACCGTAGTTGCGCTGTAACGCCAAGCGAGTCACGATAACTTCGAGTGGCGCAAGGACGATGGTGGCGAACAGCACCACAACAACGCGGATAATTTCTGGGACGGCGTATTCTAGCCCGCTGAAGGGCGCATAGGGTACAGCGAGCTCGCGCAAAGGTCGCAGCACAAATATGTTGAATGCGAGGATGGCGAGGATGGCGGGAAACAGTCCGGGAATCTGGTAGATGGCCCAGGGTTTCTTGCGTTCGTGGACAGAGAACAGAATATGGAGCGCCTCTCTGGTATTTAGAGGGTCTAGCTTGCGGGGTGTTACGATGGCCCTGGGAGATGAGTCTAGCGCTCGGAAGTACAACAAAATGGTGGTCACAAACCGGTAGATAGTGACAACTAGGATAGTGTAGAGGAGCGCAGAGATCAGACTGGAGGGCAACGTCCTCATGGTACACGGCGACGGGGAAATGTAGAGTTTGAACATTCCGCCAGGCCAAAAGAAGGTGAGAAGGATTGCCGCCAGGATTGTAGGCACTACAGAATGGTTAGGCTGGACCAATGATGTAACACAAAAGACACGTACTCAAACCCTTTGTCAATCCTTCAATGCCTTGTAGTTTCCAGACGCGTTCTGCCATGTAAATGAATGTAGGGGGCGGGGGAGTTGTACCATCCTCCACTGAGGATTTTGGATGATAGCTGGCTCTAACGAACGAGGATTCCATCGAAAGGGACTGTGAGAGGGGTAAGAAGAACCAGCGACATGGTCAGAAACAAGACTCAGAATCCGACATGGCGACATCTCTGCATCTTGATGTGGTGGCGGTGCGCAGCGATCAAATCGAGACCTAGATAACAATACTCAGGAAACTCGTGGAGAAAGCTCTGCTGAGACCTCAGAGTCTCAGATTGGTCTCAGTTCCTTGTCAGTTCCCAGAATGGATGGGAATGGTTGTTTGTCCAAGCTTGCAGAAACTCGGCATGATCCGGAGCACAGCAGTTACTCATAAACATCACACTGCCCGCCGTTCGGCGCCTAAGGCCCTTCTCTTACTCGTTCATGTCTCAGACGGTTCACATCTGAACGGCGAATGACACGTCTCTGCCGCCTTTGCCCAGCGTTTACTCATTTTCTGGATTTTCTGCCCAAACATGCCTCCCAACATACTTCGTCGGATTCCCAGCTCCCTGAAACTGCTACTGACAAAAAATGAACGGCCAATCCCTCTGTTACCGGAGGATATATTGCTTGAGACTGCACGGCACCTTGAATCTGGCGACCTCCTGAGCCTGGCGCTCACTGTGAGAGTTTCTTATCTTCCTAGTTTCGTAGTATTAATGCTTGGGGCCAAGAACACGCACTTCTTTGGGCTGTTCTTGCCTACACTATACAGTTCCGTGGATTTGCGCTGCAATGCGCACTGCCATTACACGCTGAGCTTCCTCTTGACACACCCGCACATAGCGCGGTGTATCAAGACCCTCACTGTGCGGCCGAACAACGAAGAGTGGGCGCAGTCGGCGCCGCAGAGCTCGATGCGTGAAATTGAGAGCTGGGTGGTTGTAACCATCGACCAAATGGCGATTCATTTGGTGAACCTAAAGACTTTTATTTGGGATGGAAGAGAGTTTCCCAAATATGACAATGTCTGGCAATCTCTTCGCGCCTCGTAAGTGTTGCCTGCCACCATCTTGTTTAACCTTCCATCAACTATTAGATGCCCTGAGTTGCGACATGTCGGGGTTACAGTTGGCCTGGGTGATTTCACCTTCAGGTTCGTCCCTGTTAGGTCTATCTGCGCAAAGACTAAAAGCCTCCCAGGTCCAGAAAAGTCATGCCCACCAATAGCACTGTGAGCCTCTTTCCTTATCCCATATCATTGGTTCTCATCTAGACAGCTTTTTCAATTTAACGACCTGCTGGGTTTTACCCTCCGAGTCAAGCAACTCGTAGGAAGTGGTACGGTCTTTCTCGAAGATGATCACCAAAAAACAAAAATGACACGTCTCGACAGGTCTCCATCCGCCCTTCGATGAACTCCCGCAGACATTCTGGGACATGCTCCTCAACCGGTGTCCAAATCTACAACATCTTACGATCGACACAGTAAATGAACGGTACATCGATGTCCGGCCGCTATTCCAAGGGCGATGGACCAACCTCAGACAATTGACCCTGGGTGACTTCGTTTTGCTCGACGCATTCGCGACTGTGGACCCGCTCCAGACCAACAACGGGATGACGAACTTTCTCACGTACCACGAGAGCTTGGAACACGTAGTTCTTCACCAGTTGGAGGGATGGTACTTCCCGCTCTCGCTGAGTCTCCCTCCAACGGCGCTCCCGAACCTCAAGCACTTTAGCGCCAGGTTCCTGATGATCCGCCATGTCCCCAACGTACTGCGTCTGGAGAGTCTTGAGCTCACGAATCACCCTCACGGGATGTACAGAATGGCTGGCGCCCTTTGGGCGATTTCACAGCTCCCTGCGCTCTCATCACTCCGCATATGGATCGACTGTCATGACTCCGGGGACGCCGACGTCAAAAGCGAGCACGCGAAATATTTCACCGACATTCTAGTTTCTGCACCGGGGCTCCTCCATCTCGACATATCGTGTTCGTCAGATCCCACATTTTCGATCCAGACCGAGCTGTCCGCGGCGCTGAAGACCCCCCACCGCTTGCGCTCGCTCGCAATAACCCAGGTCAAAAAGGCCACCCGCGAGGGAGACATGCTCAAGGACGCGACGGTCCTATTTCGCGAGAATGCGAGCCTCAAATGTCTCAGGTTGCAGGACGCGGTTGCCCGGTGGCGCCAACCCCGCGATTTGCGGCTCCAGAAGGTCGCTACGTTCGAAATAATCGCGAGTCCACCTGTACTTGCTGTCCAGGAAATCGCACTCGGGCGGCGGGGGCAGCGCAATTGTCGGATATATCGCCAGGTGTTGAAGCGATGAAGCATGAGGGAGCATAGCTGCCTAATAGATAATAAGGTATACACTGTCAATGCTTTTGTTTAACAAAATAACAGCGGCCGAGCGAGCTCTTTTCGGTCCATACGCCTCACTGGACTAGTCCAAATCCTTCTCCAGGAGGCCGAGGGACTGGACCGCAGCAAACTCCGACCCCAACCTACTCGCACAGCACTAGCTTCAAAGTTGCCGGTGCACACGCGCCTATACATACATATATACATACGCGGCGCCTCTACATGCATGCGCGCACCAAACGGATTCACGGGGCGGGATATGCAGAGAAATCCAAACCGAGGCCGCGCGGCCGCTCTCATCGATACTCGGACGAGAGTCGGTCGGTGGCCCTAGACGCGCGGCTACTACTGTCACGGAATCCATCACAACGACCTGCCGTGCCAAAAAACTCCTTCGAAATCTTTAATTCGTTTCGTTGCACCTCCGCTCCGCCTCTTTCTTCGCTACAAGCCCGACACAAGCACCCCATCCTTGTCTACATATATCGGCGACCACGATGTCACGCGGGTTTGTTGCTCATCCGCCATGAACGGATCCGTCCGATGTGTCGAGCAGCGTCGTTAGGGAGGGTTTTGCATATATGCTAAACAGATACACGGTCGTAAACATTCGAGAACTGAAACCACCTTGGCCCCTATGTTTCCAATTCATGATTTGCGGGCGATGGAAAGTATGGCTGCCTTAGGATATGTATTGTCCAATCCGTCGAACTTGCAAATAGCATCGTAGTAGGTATGCATTATGGGCGAGGTTTCAGCGCGAAAGCAATGAGACTAGATGAGCGAGTCTGTCAAGCGCCGAATTTGGCGCCTTACCCGCTCAGCTCTCAACGCCTGCTGGCTCGGCAGGCCTCACCTCCTCCCAATACGACCGCGGCAGGAACCCCACGCGCGCCTCCCCTGCGACCACATCGTCCACCTCCGACGCATCGAGAACGCGCAGCTCTACCCCCGCCTTCGGCGTAAACTTGACGCGCCACACGGCCGTCTCGGGCTGGCCCTTCAGGCGCGTCTTGAGGAAGCCAAGGAACGCGTCCCCCCAGCGGAGGCACGCCACCGGATCCCATGCGTGCGCCTTCCCGCGCACCAGCCGCGGGATCTCGACCGTCTTGAACACCTGCGTCGTCGTTACTTGTCCCGAAGGCGTCCGGAAGCCGACGAGGATCTCCTGCGCTGCGTCAGTGTTTGTTGGTTTTTATGTTAAACGTGAGACGAACGGGGACGCCGAGGAGGAAGGACTGTATGTAGAATTTGAGCAGCTTTCTGGCAACACGTCAGCGCGTATGACAGAAGAGGGAATGCAGAGGAACCCACTTTTCGAACTTGACCTCATCGTGCGGACCGCGGATGACCATCGACGTTTTGAGTTCGACGAATGTGTTTGTCGCGCCGGTGTATTTCTCTGCACAACGGATTAAAATGCAAGGCAAGATAGGAAGAGACGAAACGCACCCCGGACGCAATCCACCTCGCCGCCGATGACCATCCGCGTGTCGCCCAGCTTCGTGCGCACGACGCTGCACCTGAGGGGCCGTCAGTGGTGCGCGGTACGATGAGGACGGAAATTTTGCCATTGGACATTCGTATCGACGTCACCGCCCCAGCCTGGCGGGTCGCCCGGGTTTTGCGGCACGTTCGCCCCCTTGGGTGTATCCGACGTGCAGTACGACTCGAACGCGTACCCGAAGTACGTCTGTAAGCGGTGTCGGGGCTCAATATCGTTTCTGTCGGGCCCGGTGAGCCCTAGAACAGAAAGGAAAGCGAGAAAGAAGTACTTTTCGCGCAGTCGCGCCTCCGAGAGATGCTCCTCGAAGTAGAGCACGCCGTCAACACACATGACGTTCAGGTCCCAGCCCTCGCGCTCCTCGTACGGCGCGGTTAATATCCTCCCTCGAGCGCGCCCCGTCAGCCTGTGACGTACGTTGTAATAGACTCGACGAGACAACACACCGAGTGATCACGCCGCGCCACGCAACGACGCCGACGCCCGATGCAAGCGCGGGGTGCCGCTTCGTGCGCGCCATGGATAGAGCGTGAAGGAGGCCGTCGATGCGCGCGCGGCGCTCGGGGCGGCGCGCCCAACGGTCGTATGCGTGCGCGAGCTGGGCGTTGCGCGGGGGTTGGACTAGGTATCGCAACGCGGCGTCATTGAACTCGAGCTCGCGCTCGGGAGTGTAAGAGAAGGAAATGAGCTGTGTGGGCTGCTGGAAGGGGGGAGGCGGGCCGGCGGGTGCAGACGCGCCGAGGACGGGGTACGGGAGCTGGTCGGTGCTGCTGCTGGTGCTGGCGGGCGATGCGGACCGTGGATAGGGCGAGTGGGCCGGGGAGCGGCGCTGTTTGGTGGTTGGGCGCGGGTCCGAGTCTGCGGAGGGAGACAGGGCGCGCTTGGACATGGCGGAAAGGGAGAACCCTGACGGTGCTTGGTAGTATTTGTCCACTACGCCTTTGTCTAGATCTGGTAATTTCCTTTGGCGTGACCCCTATCTCATTCCGACCTCTGCTTCTTGCGTCGTTTGGTCCCTTCCATCCTGTTCAAGGCCCTTTACCCGACGACACAACGAGGGAAATGATCCAGAGAAGGTTGGTTGTGGGTGTGCATGGTGCACGAAATAGCCGAATACCAGTATGTCAATTTATTTGTGTACGCTACGCTGTTTTACCTACTTCAACCACAGACCCATTCGCTCAGAGCGTGGAGGAGTCGATGAGGCAACCCAAGTTCCCGGACGTGCTCCGGGTTACGGGACTTTGCTGTGAGACATTTCTGCATACAAACCAGTCTGGGAGACTCATGCTCTCTAGTTCGGCACATGCTTAATCAAGATCTTCTATCTGAGCTTCATCTATCTGCAGTCGATGGGCCGCCAGGGGCGAAATAATTTTGAGCACGTCTTCTTCGTCCTCCAGCACAGATTCATTGGAGGGAGTCACAAGGTATCACTGATTCAGCTTCCCCATTTTGGCTTTTGCAATAACGCTTTCTTTGGAGTACCGTCAGATCCCCCCGCAATCCTCATGGAAGACTACGAGCACAGGCGCTCAACACGCGCCTTGTACACAGAAACACTCCACGGAGATTCTCCCAAGCGGATAGCATGTAACTTGCTCAGCTTCCTCTTTCTTTTCAGCGACGATTCAAATGCATGGTCATGTCTCTGCCACAGCATTCCCCCGAAAAAAAAAGCGAAGGTGCAAGAGGAGCTCGGTACAGTCTTTAACGGGGAAGCGAAACGGTCAAGCGATTTCGCCAATTAACGCGCAATGGTTGAGGAGGCCTTTGTAAATTTTTGTATATATCTATGGTATGATATCCTGGCTACCCCCTGGCACAAAGTTCTGTGCGAATTGCTGCCGTATTGGTAGAGAACGAGAGCGATCTTTTGAAACCTCCAGATTGGTCACATCACGTGGAAGCGAAATGCGCCCCATTGTCGCACCGCAAATGAGCTATGACTTTCGGGATGCCTATATTTGTCATCCCCGACCTCGAAAACCCCCGAGTGTCCAGAATCCTGAATATTTAATGCTCCACGACCAAGCCCGATGCCGAACTTATAGCAAATTTGGCAAATAATTGTGAAAACAGAGAATTGGACCTCTCGGGGTCCAAGAAGGTTCTGTGGACAAATCCTTTTGCATACAGGGACTTCCTATCCGTGTGTATCGTGTACCAAAAATCCTTTTACATACAACGCCCCGAAGGCGTTGAACAGCGAATATTTCGCTTCCCCGTAAATTTCGCTTCCCCGTTAAAGACTGTATGCGGATTGTCACAGGAGAGCCGTGGATGTTGTAGGATAAGGTCCTCTATTCCTCAGGTTGCTGAAACTTTCATTCTTAACAATGACGAGTGGACTAGGGTGGTAGCGGAAACGACGGCGCAATTTCGTGGTTCGCCGCTGGTGGTGAAAGGCTGAAAGGAGACATTTGACTTTGTTTGGCTGGGCACCGAATGTCTCCACCGCAAATCCACCGTCACCATAATCCACGCCATTGCATAAAATTTCAAAAGATCTCTACTCGCCCATTTCTGTACAAGCGCCGTGCATCATTCATTCGTCCTGTCCTATCAGCTTCTGGCTTCGTAGCGAACACCGCGGCTACTGATCATCCTCTTCTTCTCCGCGTCCCAATCGCGCACTTTTTGGCGAGACCATGCTGCAGCTTGACAGTACTCTGGGCCAGATGGCGAGGCGAGCAATGGCGGACCTGCCAGTGCGGGCCGCAGGCGGCAGCTGGCCGCGGGCGAAAATAAATACTAGCAGCACTTTGCGACATGCCTGACAGTTAGACTTATGATGCAATGGTACAACGGCGGGTGGAATGCGAGCTGTGCTTACTTCTTCTGCTGCCATACAGGCGACTTCTTCGGCTCTCCGATGTCCTGTATGTATATAATAACCGCAATACCTGCCCTTCTTCGTTCCCAACGCCCCTCGCTCACCCATGGGTCACATTTTCCTCAAGCTCTGCCTCGCCGCAGCCGCAGCCGGTCTCGCGCTCGCCAACCCTCGCGCCAAGCCCACTCCAAAGCATGACACCACCGTCCTCATCCTCGGTGGCGGTGTCGCGGGCATCATCGCAGCGCGCACGTTGCACGAGAAGGGCATCGACAACTTCCTCATCGTCGAGGCGCGCGACGAGCTGGGTGGGCGCATGCGCAGCAAGCAGTTCGGCGCTGAGGGCAAGCGCGCGACCGTGGAACTCGGCGCAAACTGGATCCAGGGCACACAGGAGAGCAACGGGCCAGCGAACCCGATCTTGACGCTCGCGAAGAAGCATGGGCTCAAAACCGCGGAGAGTGATTTTTACGAGTCTATCGGTGCGTTCTGGCGCAAGATTTCTCAGCTGTGTAGCTCAACGTATTTTTGGATTCAGTGACGTACGACGAGACGGGTTTGGTGGATTACTTGGCGGTCCTTAACAAGGCCGTCGACGCGTATACAAATTTGACCATAGTCGGTGGTGCGTGCGCATTCGATAGATGCAGGGCCAGATTTTTATCTTCTGCAAGGCGGGAGGGTGCCTACAAAACAAGTGGATACAACATGCCGGACGGGATACTCGCTCATCGGAGCGAAGCCGAAAACTCCGCAGGAAAAGGTCGTGGAATATTACGTCGTGCGTAGTTTCCTCGTTATATTTGTGCTACTGATCTGATTCGAGGTGTAAGTTTGTGGGTATCCTGGCCGGATCAAGCGTCCAGCACCATCATCTAACCTACCACAGGACTGGGAGTATGCGCAGACACCCGAGCAGACTTCCTGGATCGCGTCATCCTGGGTACGGTGCTCCTCCTCACTCCGTGCTGTCTGCGCACTCATCCTGTCTTCAGGCGAACAACTTCACGTTCGATGTCGACCAAGGTGGCTTCTCCGACCTCAACTTGCTCTCTGTCGACCAGCGTGGCTTCAAGCACCTCATCCAGGCCGAAGCGCAAACATTCCTCAGACCGGAACAGACTCTTCTGAACGCGACAGTGCGCACTATCGCGCACTCGAACGACGGCGTCGTCGTCACGCTCGTCAATGGCACCAAGATCAGCGCGGACTACGCCATTACGACCTTCAGTCTCGGCGTCCTGCAGAACGATGATGTCCTATTCGAACCGGCGCTGCCCATGTGGAAGCAAGAGGCAATCCAAAGCATGACGATGGTGGGTCTTTATTTAAACCGCGTCTCCAAAAGTTATAAACCAGGCAATAGGCAACTTACACGAAGATATTCCTGCAATTTGAGGACAAATTCTGGTTTGACACCCAGGTACTCCGCTTTGTTTTCGCTGCGATATTGTGATTTGATGCGGTACCAGTTTGCTTTATATGCGGACAAGGAGCGCGGCCGGTATCCCGTCTGGCAAGGCCTCGATCTCCAAGGCTTCCTCCCGGGCTCGGGCATAATCTTCGCTACCGTGACGGTACGTAGATGCGGCTTTCTCACTCGTATCCAGCCCTTACGCCCTCCACAGGGCGACTACTCCGAGCGCATCGAGGCACTCTCCGATGCGCAAGTCCAGGCGGAGCTCCTTGACGTCCTGCGCGTGATGTTCCCTAACACGACTATCCCTGCGCCGACGGCGTTCTTCTTCCCGCGCTGGTTCTCTGACCCGCTCTACCGCGGCAGCTACACCAATTGGCCGTCCAGCTTCGTGAGCCCGCACCACACCAACCTTCGCGCGAACGTGGGGACACGGCTCTGGTTCTCGGGCGAGGCGATGAGCCAGAAGTACTTCGGTGAGTGCAAGGCTTTGCGGAGTGTTCTATCTGTATTCACATATACGGTACCATAGGGTTCCTGCACGGCGCCTATTTTGAGGGGATGGATGCTGGGCAACGAGTGGCGAGGTGTGTCCGTGGGGAGAAGGCTTGCAAAAATTTGCCGTTCGTCCAGTCCATTCCAAACGCGAACCCGTACATTATATGAATGTTGTACGAGAAAATACATCACGTCGAGGTCCAACGAAGATGTCAGAAATCAATGACCTGGGAAGACACAATACATAAGATCCAATATTATTCGAGTGCGATACAGGATAAAATACACCTACGTTAGAGACTTCACACTAAGTAGTCTGTATCCGAGCCGAGAATCTTCTTCACCGCCTCGCTCTCTCTCACTTTGGCTTTCGATCTCACTTCCTTCACCCGTTCCAAACCATTCTGGATACTCTTTATGTGCACTTCGACAGGGATTCTCGAACCGGTGAGTTCCGGTGCAGTGACTCTCTCCCGCAAGTTCTCGATATCCTCGCTCATCTGAGTCAACGTCTGCAACGCAGACACGACGTGCACCAATGCCTGCTTCCGGTAGTGGGAGAGCCCGTTCAGAAGGCGGAGATGATGCTTATATCCCCACAGCTTTCGTTGGTTCCCGCCGACCATCGACCAAAGCTCACCGAGGAGCTCAGAATAGGCCGATGAGATAGAGGCATCCTCCCGCGAGACGAACTCGTGTAGGACCGAGAGCTGTTCCTCCAGATTGTTCAGGTTGTGGAGGTTGGCCTCAAACTCGATGATAAGGCTCTGCATCGTGAAGGAGAGGTAGTTCATGGAGTCTTCGAAAGTCGCTAGAATGAGATCGCTCTTGGGCTTCGAAGACGACCACGGTATGAGGTGCTGCATGATCGAAGGGGAAGATTGCGATTGTGCCGCTTCAATTGTATGTAGCGCGTAGTCGTTGACAGCTATGATCCTGTGATATAAGTATTTGTTGAGCCAAGGAAAAAACGGCACTGCTGATAGACTTACCCGTCAACCGCGCCAGCAACCTTGGAATTGAGTGTATTTAGAGCCCATCCTGCGGTTCGCGCCTGGTCAACAAAAAGGCGAAGATGGTTTGCGAGGATGTCTCGGCTTTTCAAGTCGCTGACCCGAACGAGGGTCACCAAGTCGGTTGTGGCAATTTCCGTCTTCTTGATTTGAAGGGCCAGCGCCGAGCCGGAGCTCGACTCGTCCAGTAGCTGCTCGATAGTCGTACTCTGTACATCGACGAGCGTCGGATAGTCGGCCCATTTGAGGGATTGGCGGTTGCCCTCCGCGGTCGAATAGCCGTCGGGCAGACACAAGGCGGAGCTGGATATGCCGGGGATGTAGCACAGCGGAGAGAAAGCGGCTCTGATTGTGTGGGATATTCGACTGAGGATGAAGGCGAACATCCACAGGAAAACGAGGAAGGACAGAGGTTTGCGTAGGAGGTGTATCGCCATTTTGAATACGTCCAGGACGTATCCCACGACGAAGATGCTGCCATCGTACATCTGCTCTGTAGGCAATTCTATCTTCAGTTCTATCTTCGCGTTCCTCGGTTTGGAAACTGGGACAGCGGCTGAAGGAATTTTTCCGGAAGGACCGGGGGCAGCAATATAGATGGTCTTGAACAGACGCTTTCGAGGACCATTGCTCGCGGTACGACTGGAGCCTGAACTGCGAGCTGGACTTCGGGTCCCCGAGCCGGGAATGGGTGAGTCGGACATTGCTGGTGGTGAGCGCCAGTTGTCAGGGTTAGTCAATGAAGGTCAATGAAACTCAATGGCACCGATCTCGTAGTCCTCGCTTTGCTCATAGTGCTCGTAGTCCTCGCTTTGCTCGTAGTCGGACATTGCTGGTGGTGAGCGCCAGTTGTCAGGGTTAGTCAATGAAGGTCAATGAAACTCAATGGCACCGATCTCGTAGTCCTCGCTTTGCTCATAGTGCTCGTAGTCCTCGCTTTGCTCGTAGTGCTCGTAGTCCTCGCTTTGCTCGTAGTCGGACATTGCTGGTGATGAGCGCCAGTTGTCAGGGTTAGTTAATGAAGGTCAATGAAGGTCAATGGCATCGATCTGTCAATGCAGCCCGTCAATGAATATTAATGACGGGTCATTGACGGGTCAATCAAAAAATTCCACAACCACAGACCGCCTCTTTTTCAAAAATTTGATTTGTCAAAAATTTCCCTCATCGTCCTTAACCGCATTGGCTTGTCACTGACCGGTCAATCACAAAAGGTCAATGACAACACTGTCAGCAAGCGCGACGCATCCTGGGAGGTGACGGAATTAGGCCGGAGTTTCCAAGGGAGATGTGACTTTTTGTGACTATTTCGTAGAAAAGCTAATACGTGCAGTTCCCCGTCGATTTCCGCCGCGTTTTTTTACGTAGGATGCTTGTATGGCGTCGAGATCTCACCCCAAAAATACTAGAAGCACTGGTTAGGTGCAGACCAGGTTCTGTGCGATTTTGATGCAGTATCACTGACTTGATGCGCTCGGGAGTGAATATCATTTCTCCTTCTCCGGTTTCCGGGGTTATTGGTACCAGTAGGGGCGGCGGCGGGGGGGGGGGGGGGGGGGGGGGAGGGGCCACTACAATCTCAGGCTGGACCGTCACCGTTTCGCCGTCGGCGGATTTTTTTGACAGGATAGGTTGTCTTCTCGGATAACGGTTCCGTCATGTCTGCCTCCACGTCTGACTCGGCCGGGACCAGAATTGGGGATATAGTAACCAGAGGAGCAGACTGAGCGGCAGCTGCAGGAGGAGATTCGACATCCAAGTAGCCGATAAACGCCAGACCACCGTATAGGGTAAAACGAACTCGTGTAAAACGTTGAATGCGAGGATGGCGGGAAATAGTCCGGGAATCTGGTAGATGGCCCAGAGTTTCTTGCGTTCGTGAACATAGAACAGAACATGGAGCGACTCTCTGGTATTTAGAGGGTCTAGCTTGCGGGGTGTTATGATACCCCTGCGGTGGAAATGAGTCTAGCACGCTCAGTAAGCAGAAAATGGGGTCAAAAACCGGTAGATAGAGACAACTAGGATAGTTTAGATGAGCGCAGAGATCAGGCTGGAGGGCAACGTCCTCGTGGTACACGGCGACGCGGAAATGTAGAGTTTGAATATTCCGCCAGGCCAAAAGAAGGTGAGAAGGATTGCCGCCAGGATTGTACGCACTACAGAACGGCTAGGCTGAACCAGTGCTGTAGCACAAAAGACACGTACTCAAACCCTTTGTCAATCCTTCAACGCCTTGCAGTCTCCAGACGCGTTTTGTCGTGCAAATGAATGTAGGGGGCGGGGGGGCTGTACCATCCTCCACTGAGGATTTTGGATAATAGTTGGCTCTGTAACGAACGAGGATTCCATTGAAAGGGAATGTGAGAGGGGTAAGAAGAACCAGCGACATGGGCAGGAACAAGACTCAGAATCCGACATGGCAACATCTCTACAACATCGCGAGGTACGAGTGAAAATTGTTGTATTGTCTGTTTATAAGACTCAAGAGACTACTCTACATCGTGATGTGATGGCGATAGATTTATACACAGCATGGTCCAGTCTCTGAACACTGTGTTCCCAGGAGTATCCCAGCGCGCGCAAGCTCTTCGCGCCTTCGTCTTGGATCCCCAACTATTACTCTACTTGACGAGCTATTCGTTATCAGAACGTCTATCAAAACTTGAAGTAGAATAAGAAGTGATAAGAATAGGAATCTAATCGTTACGCCGCGGTTGCATCAACCAGTGCAAGGGGAGGGGGGAACATACATGGGAGTTGCCTCGCAGATTTGAATGACTTCGTACACGTATTTTGCGACCAATGAGATTGTAAAGTGGCGGTACGCAGCGATCAAATCGAGATCTAGTGCCAGGCAGATAATAATACTTAGGAAGACTGGAGGAAGCTCTGCTGAGATCCGAGAACTCAGAGTCTCAGAATGGTCTCTTGTTGGTCTCAGACACTCCCAGAGTGGGTGTCCGAGTCAAGAAGTGTTACGGTATTTCTCGAAGATGATCATCAAGATTCAAAGAGCAAAAATTACACGTCTCCGAGTCGACAGGTCTCCATCCGCCCTTCGATGAGCTCCCGCAGACATTCTGGGACATGCTCCCCAACCGGTGTCCAAATCTACAACATCTTACCATCGCCATAGTAAACGAACGATACATCGATGTCCGGCCGCTATTCTAAGGGCGATGGACCAACCTCCGACACTTGACCCTGGGAAAGAAATCAATGACCTGGGAGAGACACAATACATAACATCCAATATTATTCGAGTGCGAGACAGGATAAAATCCGATAAAATACACCTACGTTAGAGACTTTACACTAAGTAGTCTGCATCCGAGCCGAGAATCTTCTTCACCGCCTCGCTCTCTCTCACTTTGGCTTTCGATCTCCCTTCCTTCACCCGTTCCAAGCCATTCTGGATACTCTTTATGTGCACTTCGACAGGGATCCTCGAACCGGTGAGTTCCGGTGCAGTGACTCTCTCCCGCAAGTTCTCGATATCCTCGCTCATCTGAGTCAACGTCTGCAACGCAGACACGACGTGCACCAATGCCTGCTTCCGGTATTGGGAGAGCCCTCTCAAAAGGTGGAGATGGTGCTCATATCCCCGCAGCTTTCGCTGGTTCCCGCCGACCATCGACCAAAGCTCACCGAGGAGCTCAGAATGGGCCGATGAGATAGAGGCATCCTCCCGCGAGACGAACTCGTGTAAGACCGAGAGCTGTTCCTCCAGATTATTCAGGTTGTGGAGGTTGGCCTCGAACTCGACTGATAAGGCTCTGCATCGTGAAGGAGAGGTAGTTCATGGAGTCTTCGAATGTCGCCAGAATGAGATCGCTCTTGGGCTTCGAAGACGACCACGGTATGAGGTGCTGCATGATCGAGGGGGGAGATTGCGATTGTGCCGCTTCGATTGTATGTAGCGCGTAGTCGTTGACAGCCATGATCCTGTGATATAAGTATTTGTTGAGCGAAGGAAAAAACGGCGCTGCTGATAGACTTACCCGTCAACCGCGCCAGCAACCTTGGAATTGAGTTTATTTAGAGCCCGTCCTGCGGTTCGCGCCTGGTCAACAAATAGGCGAAGATGGTCTGCGAGCATGTCTCGACTTTTCAAGTCGCTGACCCGAACGAGGGTCACCAAGTCGGTTGTGGCCATTTCTGCCTTCTTGATTTGAAGGGCCAGCGCCGAGCCGGAGCTCGACTCGTCCAGTAGCTGCTCGATGGTCGTACTCTGTACATCGACGAGCGTCGGATAGTCGGCCCATTTGAGGGATTGGCGGTTGCCCTCCGCGGTCGAATAGCCGTCGGGCAGGACACAAGGCGGAGCTGGATATGCCGGGGATGTAGCACAGCGGAGAGAAAGCGGCTCTGATTGTGTGGGATATTCGACTGAGGATGAAGGCGAACATCCACAGGAAAACGATGAAGGACAGAGGTTTGCGTAGG